>OY740782.1:95549387-96149387 GCA_963514005.1 Raja brachyura
ATGTAGGGTGTAAGTTGCATCAGGAGATAAAACTGGCATGTAACAAGGGTAATGCCATTGTGGTGATGGAGGATTTCAATATGCAGGTAGACTGGGAAATTCAGGTTGGTACAGGACCCCAAGAAAGAGAGTTTGCAGAATGCCTCCGAGATGGATTCTTAGAGCAGCTTGTAATGGAGCCGACCAGAGAAAAGGCAATTCTGGATTTATTGTTGTCCAATGAACCAGATATGAGAAGAGAACTCAAGGTAAAGGAACCACTTGGAGGTAGTGATCATAATATGATTAGTTTTAATCTGCAATTTGAGAAGGAGAGCGTTAAATCAGCAGTGGCAGTGATGCAGTTGAACAAAGGGGACTATGAAGGCATGAGAGGGGAGCTGGCCAAAGTAGACTGGAAAGGGATCCTAGCAGGAATGACGGTGGAACAGCAATGGCAGGAATTTCTGGGCATAATCCAGAAGATGCAGGATCATGTCATTCCAAAAAGGAAGAAAGATTCTAAGGGGAGAAGGAGGCAACCGTGGCTGACAAGAGAAGTTAGGGATAGAATAAAACTAAAAGAAAAGATGTATAATACAGCAAAAAGTAGCCGGAAGCCAGAGGATTGGGAACCGTTTATAGGACAACAGAAGGAAACAAAACAGGCAATACGAGCTGAAAAGATGAAGTACGAGGGGAAGCTGGCCAGGCATATAAAGAAGGACAGTAAAAGCTTCTTTAGATATGTTAAGGGAAAAAGAGTAGCAAAGTCAAATGTGGGTCCCTTGAAGGCAGACAAGGGTGAAATAATTATGGGCAACAAGGAAATGGCAGAAGAGTTGAATAGGTACTTCGGATCTGTCTTCACTAAGGAGGGCACAAACAATCTCCCAGATGTACTAGAGGACAGAAGATCTAAGGCGTTAGAGGAACTGAAAGAAATTTTCATTAGGCGAGAAATAGTATTGGGTAGGCTAATGGGACTGAAGGATGATAAATCCCCTAGGCCTGATGGTCTGCATCCCAGGGTCTTCAGGGAGGTAGCTCTGGAAATAGTGGACGCATTGATGATCATTTTCCAATGTTCAATTATTTCTGGATCAGTTCCTGTGGATTGGAGGATAGCTAATGTTATCCCACTTTTCATGAAAGGAGCGAGAGAGAAAACGGGGAATTACAGACCAGTTAGCCTGACTTCGGTGGTGGGAAAGATGCTGGAGTCAATTATTAAAGAGGTAATAATGGAGCATTTGGATAGAAGTAAAAGGATTAGTCCAAGTCAACATGGATTTATGAAAGAGAAATCATGCTTGACTAATATTCTGGAATTTTTTGAGGATGTGACAAGTAAAATGGATGAAGGGGTGCCAGTGGATGTAGTGTAACTAGACTTTCAGAAAGCCTTTGATAAGGTCCCGCATGGGAGACTGATGACTAAAATGAGAGCACATGTTATTGGGGGTAGGGTGTTGACATGTATAGAAAATTGGTTGGCAGACCGGAAGCAAAGAGTAGGAGTGAACGGGCCCTTTTCAGAATGGCAGGCAGTGGCGAGTGAAGTGCCGCGAGGCTCGGTGTTGGGGCTGCAACTGTTTCCCATATATATTAATGATTTGGAAGAGGGAATTAGGAGCAACACTAGCAAGGTTGCGGATGACACAAAGCTGGGTGGCAGTGTGAACTGGGAAGAGGATGTTAGGAGGTTGCAGGGGGACCTGGACAGGTTGAGTGAGTGGGCACATGCGTGGCAGATGCAGTATAATATAGATAAATGTGAGGTGATCCACTTTGGCGGCAAAAACAAGGGGGCAGATTATTATCTCAATGGGGTTAGGTTAGGTAAGGGGGAGGTACAGCGAGCCCTGGGTGTCCTTGTACACCAGTCACTGAAAGTTGGCGAGCAGGTACAGCAGGCAGTGAAGAAAGCTAATGGAATGTTGGCCTTCATAACAAGAGGATTTCAGTACAGGAGTAAAGGGGTTCTTCTGTAGTTGTATAGGGCTCTGGTGAGACCACATCTGGAGTATTGTGTACAGTTGTGGTCTCCTAATTTGAGGAAGGACATCCTTGTGATTGAGGCAGTGCAGCGTAGGTTCACGAGATTGATCCCTGGGATGGCAGGACTGTCTTCTGAGGAAAGATTGAAAAGACTAGACTTGTATTCACTGGAGTTTAGAAGGATGAGGGGGTTCTTATAGAAACATATAAAATTATAAAAGGACTGGACAAACTGGATGCAGGAAAAAAATTCCAAATGTTGGGTGAGTCCAGAACCAGGGTCCACAGTCTTAGAATAAAGGGGAGGTCATTTATGACTGAGGTGAGAAAAAACCTTTTTACCCAGAGAGTTGTGAATTTATGGAATTCCCTGCCGCAGAGGGCAGTGGAGGCCAAATCACTGGATAGATTTAAGAGACAGTTGGATAGAGCTCTAGGGGCTAGTGGAGTCAAGGGATATGGGGAGAAGGCAGGCACGGGTTATTGATAGCCGTCGATCAGCCATGATCACAATGAATGGCGGTGCTGGCTCGAAGGGCTGAATGGCCTCCTCCTGCACCTATTTTCTATGTTTCTATGTTTCTAGTAACCCCTCATAAAATAAAGATCAAACTTCAAATTGGTAAGTTCTCGTTTAATCTTACTATTTTACTTCGGAGTCACGTGAGTGATTCTGTGAAGATTTCAAAGCACTGTGATTTCATGCCGTTGATCCAGTTCCATACGACACACTGCTTTTGTTGACACAGGATAAACAAATAATGTATTGAACATTGTTTAAATTATACAATGAACGTTGTTAATAATAAAAGAACAGTAATAACCCCTCTCTCCCAGGGGAAAATTACAAAGGAGAACTCAAAACGGAACACAAAACAGCATGCTCAAATCCTTCCACTGTGAGGACAGGCTTATCATAGAGTCGCAAAAAGGTTCCTTCGCTAAATCATCCTGCGGCCCCGAGGATTTGGTCTAAAGGCACTTCCTGCGCCTTCGCTATGGACGTTAACGCTGCCCTGGTGGAATGAGAATTAAACACATCAGTTCTCCAGCACAATCCAAAACCTGTTTCAGCCATCTAGAAATAGTTTGTACTGACACCATTCTATGACTCAGGTGGGTAACTACACATAGCCTCAGGTCAATGAGGTATGCTTTAAAGCTTATTTTGGTTCCAGCCGTCCCTGGCCTGCTTTGGTTGATTAAATCATATACATAAAACGTAATTTTATCTACAGAAGAATGCTTGCTGTCCAGTCGTAGCTTTTGCAATGTCTGGACCCATGGCGCTGACACTACCGCCATGAGCATGACCACTTTGAGCATTAACTTATGAAAAGACAGAGATGCAATTGGAGCCCATTGCCGAAGCAGTGTGAGAACTAGGCTCACATCCCAGATTTCCGTATATCTAGGTCTGGGAGGGTTTTTGTTAAAAATGCCTCTCATGAATCGGGACACTAATGGATGAGATCCGACAGAGTGTTGTCCCGACCCTTGCCTTAAATAGGTGGACAGCGCACTTCGAGCACTATTAATGGCACTGTAACTCAATTACTCGTCAAAATGCAATGTAGCAAGGAACTCCAATACATCCGGTATGCCTGCAGTATGATAAGATATATTGGACTGTAATTCTCCCATTTCTTAATATGCAATACATATTGCTTTTTAGTACTATCTCTCCAGGCAGCAGTAATCACATCCACGGTCCTACTCGATAGTCCGAGCCCCTGGAACGGTCTGGTCAGAATCTGCAAACCAACAGATTAATACGATTATGTAAAGGGTGACTCTCTCCTGTCACAGGGTGAACCAACAAGTTGCTGCATTTGGGGATAGTCATGAATGGCTGTGTCATCAGTCTCAGGACCAATGGGAACCATGGCTGTGTGGGCCAGTCAGGAACTACCAAAACGCCTAAAGCGGAATCCTGCTCTATTTTGGTGAGACATTGACTGATGAGGCAGAATGGGGGAAAAGCGTAAAAGAACGTACGTCCCCTATATAGCGAGAATGCATCCACCACTACTGCCCCTGGATCCGGTTCCCATGAGACGTATTTAGGTAACTGGTGATTTAACCTGGATGCAACAGATCTATGTCTGGCAATCCATACCGGCTGACAATCATTTTGAAAACTTTTGGATTTAGCATTCATTATGTGTAGTCATTAAATTTGTGTGAGCTGGTGTCTGCCACCATGTTATCTCTACCTGGTAGGTAGATAGCGGAGACCCAGCTGTTTCTCATAATGCACCAGTTCCAAAGGAGGTTAGCCAGATTATCACATGATACTGACCTAATTCCTCCCATGTGATTGATATATGCAACAGCTGTGGTATTGTCAATCTGGAGCTGAACATGTAAATCATGCATTTTTGAACAGTATGCTTTTAAACCATAGAATGCACCCAGCAATTCTAAGTAGTTTATCCCATGCCTCTGCAGGATTAATGCCTCTTGTACACTCCATCTGTCGCCACAGTTAGACTCGGTATCAGTGGCTCCCCATCCCGAAGCACTCACATCAGTTTGTAAAATAACTGAAGGTTGTTGAGTCAGAATGTCCCTAGTACATCATGAGACATTAGTTATCCACCATTGCAACTCGGCGATAGCTTCAGCTGGCAACTGCATTGGTCTATCGAAATGACCTGCACGTTCTTTCAGTGCTTGTTCTTTAGCTCGTTGCACATTCTGATAGTGCAGAGGTCTGAACTGCACGCCAGGGAAAGCCACCACTAATTCACCAATAACACTGGCTACTTGCCAGATGGAGGGTTGTTGTTCATCTACCAGATTGCTACAGGCCTCCATAAGTTTGACAGTTTTGGCCATAGGCAAACTCACTGACATGTTAGTTGAATCAATGATGAAGCCCAAATAGTCAATCATTCTAGATGGTACTAATTTGGATTTAATTGGATGGATGAGGAAACCTAACCTCTCGAACAGGTGTTTGGTCACTGAAATCGATTCCTCAGCTGCCTCCTGAGTTTTGCCCATGATCAGAACATCATCCAAGTATGCCATCACAATGTGATTCTGAGCGCGGAGTAGCCTTAATACTGGTTTCAACAATTTTGTAAATAACCTAGGGACTGAGGTTAACCCATTGGGCAAAGCTTTAAATTGTCACAGTTGTCCCATCCAATTAAATTTCAAGTATCTACGGTACTGGTGATGAATTGGTACTGAATAATATGCATCTTTCAGATCAATGGTTGCCAAATAACACTCTTTTGATACCAGTTGCTTAGCAGTACTAAAAGTTTCCATTCTAAAATGTTTATACTGGACATAAGAGTTTAGTCGGGTTAGGTCCAGAATGACTCGACACCCACCATCCTTCTTCTGCCTGGGAATATATTGGACACAAATTGGTGAGGCTGATATGCCATCCTTTCAATTACCCCTTTATGGAATAAAACCCCAATTTCACCATTAACCTGTAGAGTTTCTGGTCTTGAAAAAACCAATACCCGACTAGGTGTATTTTGTGCGGGTGGATGTACTTCTGAGATAAACTCGATTCAAGACACCCGGATACTGTCCAGTATAAATAGATCTGATGTTATGCAGCACCATTGATCATAGAACGATTGCAACCTACCCCCGACCGGTGACTGATCCCCAGAGGATATTTCCTGGACTAGTCCAGTTACTCGTGCCTCCATGGTTGCTCTTGGATTCCTCGGTCTCCAGGCCATGTTGGGGGTGTGCAGTGGTGTGTGCCAGCAGCGTGTAGCTGGAAACCCCCGGCTCGGTCCTTGACCTGCTCCAGCGTCTGTAGCCCGCCTGAAAGGGTATGGCTTGCGAGGCGGCATCCTGCCCCTGGGATAAGTTTTGATGAGGCCGGTCATTTTTGCCTCATCATCCAGTTCTTTTACTTGCTTCGCCAGATCCTCCCCAAATAGCAAGTTGGGTGTCTGGACATTAGAAGATCTGCACAATGCCGCGAAGCGTGGGTTGAGGGTCGGTTTGATGGCTATCTTCCGTATGCAATTAAGCTCAAAATGAGCATTACACAGCAGGGCCAGCATATCCTGCTGTGTACGTGATAACGGTGCCCCTTGGACCATTTGCCCAAACGCCATTATTCCTGCACAAACCAATTTGAGGACTTTCTGTAACCTCAACATGCGCCTGCATGAATGCGCTCATTTGCCCACAGATGGCCGAGTTCACGGTGGGCACTTTGAGCGACGCACAGTTAACAGGTGTTTGATATAGCTGTGCAGCTTCCTCCATTATGGAGTTCTGGAGCTGGTGAGAGGCCATATAGTTAACATTGCTGGCCAGGTTTTCATCCATCGCTTCACCAGTTCCAGCCGGTATGGCAAAATTGCTGGCCACATCCAGAACACCTGGAGCATAGTTCATGTGCTTTGGTGCATGCTCTTCTGCAGTGACACCAACTTCAGGGTCAGAGTCATACTGCCCTGGCTCTCCCGGCTCATGCTCAAGGGAGGTATCATGCAGCCCTTGAAAAGGTGCTGCTGTTATGGGTTCCCATTCAGGCTCGTACTCATATTGTTCTTCCTGCCTGTACTGCTCCTCGCCATATGGACCTCTGCTTGAGCTTGCTGCTGAGGGCTGTTGGGCAACCCTGGGGGTATAAAACCCCGGCTGGAACACCTCATGGTTCAGAATTTTTTCTATGAGGTGTTCTATCTTGTCCAGATGTCCCCAAACCTTTTTATTGGAAGGAGGGGAGTCTTCCTGGCCTGACTCATCAGAGTCGACAGGCCTGGACGTTTTTATCTTGGCCTTCCTCCCGACAGGAGTGGCCACTGCTCTGAGGCACCGGAGTTGCTGCCATTGGCTGAACTGCCGATGGCTCTGAAGTCCGCGTCTTTGGAGCCGGCGTCTCTGAAGTTGGCGTTTCTGAAGCCGGCATACTCTTGCTAACCGCGGTCCTACGGGTAAGTCTTTTAACGGCAGCAGTCCTTTTTGTTAATTTCTCCATTCTAAGGTCGCTCCTGCTGGTTCCCACAACCAGCCTTACTGAAGCTTACCTGCAGGTTTTTAACTTATCGCTGGTGGAGCTGCGCTCTCCAGCCCGTCGGTGCGCTATGCGTCTGACGTAATGACGCGCATGCACCTGGCGGGGCTTCTTCACGGAATCACTCACGTGACTCCGAAGCAAAACAGTTTTGGCTGCTAAGGAAAATGAGAATCCAAAGAGTTTCTACAGGTATACAAAAGACAAAATAATAACAGAGAGAAAATAGGCCATTAAAGTTCAATGAGATTTCCCAATGTGGAGCTACAGGAGATGGGCGAGGTATCAACTGAATATTTTTGTCTGTATTTACAGTGGAGAAAGACATGGATGCTGGACAATTTGTGGAAGAAAATAATGATATCATGATGGATAAAGAGCAACATTACTGGTGAGGAGGTGCTGGAGATCATAAAATGCATACAGGTAAATCCCTGGGACCAGATCTAGTATATCCTAACACATTGTAGGAAGCTAGGGAGGAAATTGTGTGCTCCCTGGCAGAGATATTTGCATCATCAATAATTATAGGTGAGATGCCTGAAAACTAGGTGGTTAATATTTTGCCTCTATTTTAAAAGGGTTACAAGGAAACTATAGGCTAACATACTGTAAGTGGAGGGATGTTATTGGAGGGGATTCTGACACACAGGATCTACCTACATTTGGAAAGGCAAGGGCTGATTAGGATTAGTCAGCATGACTGTGCATGGGAAATGGCGTCCCACAAATTTGATTTACTTTTTGCAAGAGACCGCCAAAAAGATTAATGGGACAGTGCAGTAGACATTGACTACATGGACTTTAGCAAAGCCTTTGACAAGGCACCACATGCTAGGCTGGCCTGGCTGGCTAAATTACACGGGACCCACTGTGTTAGCCAATTAGACAAAAAATTGTCTTGAAGGTAAGATAGAGGGTTGTTTTTCAGACTGGAGGCCTACAATGAGTGGTAGGCTGCAAATATTGGTGCTGGGTCCACCAATGTTCATTATTTATATTATATGAGAATGTCAGTGGCATGTTTAGTAAGTTTCTGGATGACACTAAAACTGGTGATACAGTGGAAATGACAAGGTTATGTAAAATGTAAAATCTAGATCAATAGAGCCAATGGACTGATGAATGCCGGTAGAATTTTGTAGGATAATCCAGGTCAGGACTTCATAGTAGGACCTGGGAAATGTTGTAGAGCACAAACACCAAGGGATGCAGATATATAGTTCCATGAACATGACAACACAGGCAGACAGGGTGGTGATGAAAGCATTTGCACACTTGCCTTCATCGGTCAATATTAAATACAAGAACAGAAACAGAGTGCTGGAGTAACTCAGTGGGTCAGGCAGCTTCTCTGGAGAATACATATAGGCACCATCCTAACTCAAACATGACCTATCCATGTTGTCCAGATATGCTGTCTGACCCCGCTGAGTTAATCCAGCACTTTTTTTTGTAAACCACCATCTGCAATTCCTTGTGTCTACATATTCTACATATTAAATAGAGGAGTTGGGATGTCATGCATCCCAATGCATCCCAATGTTGGGTGCGGTTAAGGTCATGTTTGGAGTATTGTATACAGCTCCGGTTACTCTGCTATGAGAAGCATATCATTGAACATGAAAGGCTGTAAAAAGATTTTGTGAGAATATTACCGAGCTTGGACAGGTTGAGTCATATGGAGAGACTGAATAGGGAGAGCTTTTTTACCCTGGAGCATAGAAATCTGAGGGGGAGACCTTATAAAGGTTTATAAAGTCATGAGGAGCGTCAATAAGATGAATAGCACCTTTACTCAGGCTCGGGGAATCTAAAATTAATGGGCATAAATTTAAGGTGAGAAAAAATAGATTTAAAAGGGACCTGCAGGGCAACCTTTTCACACAGAGGGTAGTGTTTCTGTGGATTGAGTTGCCAGAGGAAGTTGTAGAAGTGGGTACACTTACAACATTCTAGGGGCATTTGGACAGCTACATGGATACATAAAGTTTAGAGGAATATGGGTCAAGACCAGGCAAAAAGGACTGGTTCGGTTAGGCAATTTGGTTTGTCATGGGCAAATTGGGCCAAAGGCCAATTTCTGTGCCGTATACTCTATGAATTTTGATAAGGTTCCACATGGTAAGCTGCTTTGGAAGGTTAGAAGGCATGAGATCCAGTGAGAGCTACTTAACTGGATACAGAATTGGCTTCATCAAAGGAAGCAAAGTGTGATGGTAGGGTGTTTATTGGACTTGAAGCCTATGGTGAGTGATGTGCATTAGGAAACAGTGCTGGTCCTATTGCTGTTTGTGGTTTATATCAATGATTCTGATGAGAATGTACAAGGCATGATTAATTGGTTTGCAGACGACACTAAAGTGGGTGGTATCATAGATAGTGAAGATGGTTATCAAAGGTTCAGCTCTTGATCAGCTGAACGTGGGCTGAGGAATGGCTAATGAAGTTTAATGAAGATCAGTGTGGGTAGTCAAACCATGTCAGGGTCTTCACAGTGAATGGAAAGGCCCTTGACAGTGTTTTAGGCAAAGGGATCTGGGGGTACAGGTATGTGTAGGAAAGAAATGCTGATGCTAGTTTAAATCAAAGTTAGACACAAAGTGCTAGAGTAACTCAGCGGGACAGGCAGCATCTCTGGAGATCACCCATTCCTTCTCTCCAAAGATGCTGCCTGTCCCACTGAGTAACTTCAGCATTTTGTGTCTACCCATGAGTACAGGTACATAGTTCCCTGAAAGTGGCATCATAGATAGATAAAGTGATAAAGAATGCTTTTGGTACATCAGCCTTCATCAGTCAGGGCATTGAGTATAGAATTTGAGATGTTATGTTACTGCTGTGCAAGACATTAGTGAGACTGCATTTGGTGTACCGTGTTTAGTTTTAGTCACCCTGCTATAGGAAGGATGTCATCAAGCCGGAAAGAGTGAAGATTTATAAAAATGTGTAGGAAAGAACTGCAGATGCTGGTTTAAATCAAAGGTAGACACAAAATGCTGGAGTAACTCAGTGGGGCAGGCAGCCTCTCTGGAGAGAATGAATGGGAGACGTTTTGGGTCAAGACCATTCTACCAGACTCATAAATTCAGATGTTTTCAGATTTATAAAGATGTTGCCTGGGCTTAAGGGACTGAGCGTCGGATGAGGTTGGGCAGGTTAGGACTTATTTGTGGGGATGCAGGAGGCGTGATCATATAGAGGTGTATAACATCATGATAGGTAGAGTGAATGCACAGATTTTAACCAGGTCGAGGGATCAAGAATTAGTGGACAAGGTGAAGGGGGCAAGCTCAGGGGGTACTTGTTTGTACGTTCCCCCATTACCTGCATGGGTTTTCTCCGAGATCTTTGGTTTCCTCCCACACTCCAAAGACATACAGGTTTGTAGGCTAATTGGCATGATGTAAATTGTCCCTTGTGAGTGTAGGATAGTGTTAATGTGTGGGGATCGCGGGTTGGCACGGACTCAGTAGGCCGAAGGGCCTGTTTCTGCGTGGAACTCTAAACTAAACTAAACTATAGTAGGTAGCTGAGGCAGGTACTATAACAACAGTTTAAAGACACTTGGACAGGTACTTGGATTGGAATGGTTTATGGGGATATGGGCCAAACATGGGCAAATGGGATTACCTTAAATTGAACATTGCAGGATCGATTTTAACATTTAAAAGTAAAGTGGATATATATGGATGGGAAGGGAATGGAGGGGCATGGTCTGAGTGCAGGTAGATGGGACTAGGGGAAAATAAATGGTCGGCATAGACTGGAAGGGCCGAGAGGGTTAGTTTCCGTGCTGTAATTGTTATATGGTTATCTTGGTTTGCTTGGACAAATTGGGCTGAAGGGCCTGTTTGATGCTGTATAACTCGATGACTATGAATCTGATATCAAATGATTGAATTATTGACGGGTATAGCAGTACAAACAAGTGCTTAGGTGGGATGTATTGGACTGGAGAAAACCATTCATCCCACATGCTGTTTGTGATCCAGTTCTTCCCTTTATGTGGTTTTCATCTAATTTTAGCAATCTAACCTTCTGATGATTTTTCACATCTTTATCTGTATTCCTTTAAATTCATACAACTTGACGCAACTGCGTCTGATACAATATTTCTCCAGAAAGATTCTCCTAAGTATACTATCAGTCTCATTTAATTTCTGTCAGTCTTTCCCCAACCACCCACCGTTTCTAAATTTAACTTGTGTTAATTTGTTCTGTTCCTAGGCAGCTTTTCCATGAACTTTAACTGGATTTTTAAAAAAATGGTTGAACATTATGAAGAGTTCATTCATGAAACTGGCATGCATATTTATTACGCTATCTACATAAAATGGATTTTTCCAGAAACCAAAATACATTTCATTGGAGTCGGGAGTAGTAGCCTTACTCTAGTTTCAAATATTAATAGCTATAACAGGTCTTTCCAGTTTCCTGTTTTAAACAAACAAAACTAAAATAAAATATAGAATTCACCAAGAAGTAAAAAGGAGTTATTCACTAAAAGTACAGCACAGCAGGTATTGGGTTACAATTTAATATACTCGATTCAATAGAATAATGTAATCATAATATATGGAATTCACCTACTCAAAATAATTGGCCTTTTAGCAGTATTTACTTCTTCTTCTTAGAATTGAAGATGATCTGTTTCGACCCTGGTTTTATGACCCTGGTGGATGAGAGCAATGTGGGTATTGTGGGCTTTTATGTAAAGGGGAGGTGCTACCTGTTGAGGTATGTGGGGGGGGGGGGGGGGGATAGGCGGTATCCATCTTTTACTACTTACACGGTGTGTCTGTGTGTTCTCGATGTACGACCTCTGGGTTCTGAACATTATCCTGAATGCACCTTCCCTACTTTGAGCCGTCATGGGTTAGGCTTTCACAGATATCAATGGAGATGTACTTCTTCAAAGAGTGATTCAGCTCTTCTTGGAATCATTTCCAATGTCCATCTGATATTTTTTCCTGTTAAATAAAATCAGATTGAAGTGAATGTTTCAGAAATGTTGTGGTGTAAATGTGTTGCGATGTGGCCTGCCCAGTGGTGGCTGATTGAGTGTAACTAGTAACTAGTACATCAGAACTGGAGGTATTATCCTGAGAGAAGGAACTGACATTGGTTTTCCAGTCATTTCGGTGAAATTGGTGGTGTTTGCACATTGGTAGAATGGCCGAGAAAGCATATCAGACAACAGGGATAACTGTTTCAATAGACCATATGATTTCTGATGGGTCTCAGGCTTCAAGTGGCCTTCTAATAATGCAATCAAAGGCTGTACAGGCACAGCAAAAATAGCAGTGAATTTCCTCTTTGATGTTTGCTTTCAGTGGGGCAGGTTTGTTTCTTTGTAAATGTTGATTTTAGTGAGTAATTCAATGCTGATTTGGAGCATGATCTCTGAACAATCACGAAACATATGCATCACCTGCATACTGCTGCTCGACTACTGACGTTCAGGCAATTTTGATTACTTTGAAGTGTAGTCACTGTGGGTTAAGCAGTTGCCCATTCCTTCCAAAGATTACCTCCCCTCCGATATGGGGAACAGTTCTTTGCCCACTTTCTCAGGCAACAGTTCAATAGGACCCTGGTGATAACTTCCCCTGTGGCATAAAGTAAAGAACCCCCTCTGTAATTGTCAGACGATTCATTTCTTGAAGATGGTGCAGGTGAGAGCACAAAGTCCTTTATACATCCTTCACTTCCCAAGTGTGGATGATGAGGCTATAACTAATATTCCTCCACACTCAAGTTTTAGGATTTCAGCAGGACAATTATCTGTTCCTGAGGCGTTAATACAGTATGATTTACCAGGATAGCATAAAAACAAAGTTTTTCACTGGATCTCGGTGCATGTAATAATAATAGTTTAGTTTAGTTTAGTTTAGTTTAGTTTATTATTTTCACGTATTCTGAGGTACGGTGAAAGGCTTTTTGCTGTGTGTTATCCCGTCAATGAAAAGACTGTACATGATAACAATCAAGCTGTCCACAGTGTATAGATGAAGGCTACAACATTTAGTGTGAGATAAAGTCCGATAAAATGTAATTAAAGATCATTCAAACGTCTCCAATGAGGTAGATGTGCAGTCAGGACCGCACTCTAGCTGGTGAGAGGATGGTTCAGTTTCCTGATTACAGCCGGCAAGAAACTGTCCCTGAATCTGGGGGCATGTGTTATCAAACTCTGCACATCTTACCAGATGCAAGAGGTGAAAAGAGGGAGTGGGACTGGTCCTTGATTATGCTGGTGGCCTTGCTGAGGCAGAATAAAGTGTAAATGGAGTCACGGGAAGGGAGATTGGTTTATGTTATGGTCTGGACTATGTCCACAACTACCTGCAATCCATCATAGTCTTGGGAGGAGCTGTTTCTAAAGCAATAAATTGCTTTCTGTGGCACATCTGGAGAAGTTGGTGAGGGCTGTTGGGCACATGCCAAACTGCCTAAGCCTTCTCAGGAAGTAGAAACATTGGTGTGTTTTCTTAGCCATTGTTGCCATTGTTGCCATTGGCTGGTCCAGGACATGATATATATTCCTGAGAGCTTGAAGCTTTCGACAATCTCGGGGGGGGGGGGGGGGGGGTGGGGGGAGGGGGGTATTTTCTGCTTTCATCAATCACTATTTATTTTGTCTTTCTGACATTGAGGGACATGTTATTGGCTTGGCACCAGGTTATGGGTTCTCAAAGAAGTTTAATAATAAACCAATATCAATATCTTGTGAGTCAGAGTGCTGGCAAGGCTAAACTATATAGGCTGCTATGGGGAGGTGTATCAAAGGCATGTGTCAAGAATATAATTAGGTTGAGGAGGTCTTCAATTACTTCCATTGTGTTTCTTCCACTACTATCTACCCACGATGAGCTGATTGGTAAGGCACTGAGTGGAGTGTGGCCTTGAATGTATGCCATGGCTTTTACAATGCTGAATAACCTGGGCATGTCACATGCCAGATACTCCCGCAAACTCTCCATCATCTATTTACTTATTTTAATTCAAGAGCTTTCTACTGTTCCTCTCTCTTCAGGTTCCAGTAAAGCAGTTCATTTTCTTATGTTGAATTGTGGAGCTTCTAATCCAGGAATATCTTATGTTTAATTACTGTAATTATAGAAACCATAGCAAAATCATTGGCTCATTCTCAAAATATATTTATTTTTAAATGTTTTGGGCAAACAGGGGAGGAGATTGCTGGGGCCTAGCCAAATATTTTAGTATCTTCAGTATCCACAGCTGAGATCCCAGAAGACCAGAGGATGTTGTGCCTTTATTTAAGAAAGTTCCAGCGATGAATCAGGGAACTACAGAGCAGTGAGGTTTGCATCAGCAGTGGGCAATGTATTAGAAGGGATTCTGAGGGACAGATTAAAAATGCAGACTGATTAGGGATAGTCAGCATACTTTGTGCGTGGGAAATTATTTCTCAGAATTGATTGAGGTTTTTGAAGAGATGATCAAGAGGATTGATGAAGACAGGGTGGTTGACATAGTCGCATGAACTTTAGCAGGTTCAGATTAGTTAATTATCATGTACGCCAGGATGTGATAAAATATTTGTTTGCATAAAGAGCATAGCGTAAACAGTATACATCAGAATGATAAATACAACAATAAATAAAACAATTAATGGAAAACAGCAGAATGGTGCATAGATTGTAGTGCAAAAAAAAAAACCGACAGTACAATAAGAGAAGTGTCGAATGAAGTGGGGTTAAAATATGTGGCACTTCCAGGAAGATGGTGTGAAAGAAGTGATTGGTTCAGGAGCTTGGCAGCAGTGGACAAGAAGATGTTCTTAAGCGTGGACGGCCGTGCTTTTGAGCTCTGATATCTGCTCCCAGAAGGTAGAACAGTGTAAAGGGAATGACCAGGAGGGCAGGCATCCCTGACGATGTATGCAGTCTTCCTGATGTGACATAACATGACGATGAACTGAATGGAAGGATACGACGTGCCTTTGAAACATGTCTTCCCTGTGGCTATCAAATTGTACAACTCCTTCCCCTTCTGTCGTGAGGTAGACTGACCCCACCCCACCCCCCCCCAATATTTGCATTTTCACCCATCACTTTTATTTCATGTTTTATGTATCTTGTTTTTTATGGCAGTTGGCAGATCAATTCCCCCCCTGGGAAAAATAAAGTTCTATCGTATCGTATCAGAGAGTGGTGAGTCTCTGGAATTCTCTGCCACAGAAGGTAGTTGAGGCCAGTTCATTGGCTATATTTAAGAGGGCGTTAGATGTGGCACTTGTGGCTAAAGGGATCAGGGGGTATGGAGAGAAGGCAGGTACGGGATACTGAGTTGGATGATCAGCCATGATCACATTGAATGGCGGTGCAGGCTCGAAGGGCCGAATGGCCTACTCCTGCACCTATTTTCTATGTTTCTATGTTTCTATCATATCGTATTGTATAATTGTTGTATTGTATCATATTGTATTGTATCGTTTCATATAGTAAGACTGGGGCGTGGTTATTACTGTTCGCAGGTTCAGGCTGCCAAAGGCAGAGCAGTTGTCAGACCAGGCTGCGATGCATCCCATCAGAATACTTTCTACAGTGAAACTGTAGGAGTTTGGGAGAATCCTTATGGACATGCTGGATCTTCACAGTCACCTAAGAAAGTAACTACAGTGACGTTGGAAGATTGCAATTGTTTGCAAATTGCAAGGGGCCTAGATTGTCCAGGAGACTGGTCAGTGTGGGCTATTACCAGTTTTTCAAAGCACTTAATTGTGGTCGATATTTCAGGTCGAGACCCTTCTTCTCGACACAAAAGTTTGCCCATTCCTTCTCTCCTGAGATGCTGCCTGTCTCGCTGAGTTACTTCAGCCTATCTTCAGTTTAAACCTGCATCTGCAGTTCCTTCCTACTAATTGTGGTTGATGTTGGAGCAACTAGCTGGTCGTCATTGAACGGGTCACTTTATTTTTCTTGTGGATGAGAATGCTCCCTTAAGTTTCCTTGAGCCAGATGGGGACAGTAGATAGAAAGTGAGAGGTTGATGATGTCAGCGAATCAGTGGCCGGTGGATTTGCACACATATTCAGAATCCATCCAGAGACTATACAGGATGGAAACTTTCTGACAGCTTATCTCAGGTGTGGATCCCAGGTATCTTAAATAGAATAGAATAGAATAGAATGCCTTTTATTGTCATTCAAACAGCTTGGTTTGAACAAAATTGCATTTCTACAGTCATAACATTACAAAAAAGACCAAGACACACACCTAACACAAATTACACAAACATCCATCACAATGAATCCTCACTGTGATGGAAGGCAAAAGTCTTATCTCTTTCCTTTGTTCTTCTCCCGCTGTCCAGCAGTCCAACTGCAGCGTCGAGGCGACTGGGGCTCCCGTTGTTAAAGCCCCCGGTGGGCGATGGTAAGTCCCACGGCCGTTAAGCCGCACCGGGCGATGTTAGGCCCCACTCCTAGTGATTTAAACCCCGCGATTCCAGTGGGAGAAGTTGCCGTTGTGGGAACGCCGAAAAGCGGTCTCCCACCAGGGTCCTGCGAGCTCCCGATGTTCCTGTCCATCGGGCCTGCGGCTGGAGCCTCCGAAACTCCGAAGTCGGGTTGCAGCAGCGCGCCACCACAGCTCTTCCCGTTCCGAAATCGGCCAGCTCTGCGATGGCAAGTCCGCAGGCTCCGCGACTGGAGCCCTCAGGTTAGTTCCGGCCGGAGGCTGTCGCCGGCTCCACGATGTTATACCCAACGACATTGGAGACCCAACAGGGAAAAAGTCGGGTCCCCCATACAGGGAAGAGATTAAAACGGTTTCCCACACCCCCCACATATACACAGCTAAAAAATAATAAAAACTAGAATCAACACATACAATTAACGAGACAAAAATTAAAAAAGGAGAGACGGACTGCAGTCGAGCTGCTGCCGTTAACTGCCGCCGAACCACACCACCATAAACACCTGGATCATTCTACCACGAGGGAACTTTTCAAATGGTTTACTAAAGTCCATGCAGACTACATGCTCTGTCTTATCCTCCTCATTTTTGCCAAATTCAATATAATGCCATGTTGACCATCTCCAATGTCTATGCTTTTCCAGATGTGGGAAGATTCAATCCCCAAGATCTACCACTGGTGCAAGACTCACACCAAGACTCACACCAAGACTCACACCTGTCTATAATTTCCTAATGTCTCCGTTGCTCTTCTTAAATAGAGGAAAAGCATTGGCTTTCTCCAATCATCTGTTCAGGCCCAACAATATTATCTCAATAAGCAGAGGTAATGTTTTAAATTTAATACAACATTACTTTGCAATCTGAAGAAGGGTCTTGACCTGAAATATCACCTATTCCTTTTCTCTAGAGATGCTGTCTGTCCTGCGAAGTTACTAGAGCATTTTGTATCTATCTTCAGTGTAATCCAGCATCTGCAGTTCCTTTCTGCACATTACTTTGCAATCGCTGTGCTTACAGAAGAAAACTGATAAGTGAGAGGCAGATGCACAGTAGTGGTGTTCCATGTGAATTGTATTTGCTTAGCATACAGAATGCATTCCCAGAAACAAGAACACTATTATATTTAGTGCTAGATGGAATTATTTAATTTAGGTTAGAGATACAGTGTGGAAACAGGCCCTTCGGCCCACTGAGTCCGCGCCAACCAGTGATTCCCACGCACTAACACTATTCTACACATACTAGGGACAATTTACAATTTTACCTAGCCAATTAACCTACAAATTGTACAACTTTGGAATGTAGGAGGAAACCAGACATCCTGGAGAAAACCCACACTGGTCACAGGGAGAACATACAGACAAGCACCCATAGTCAAGATTGAATGGGTCTCTGGCGCTGTAAAGCAGCAATTCTACCGCTGTGCCTCTGTGCCACCCTTGTTGATATGCAGGAAGATTTGTAATCAACGGTACTGTTGCACCAGGAAACTGGTGCAAATCCAGCAAGAAATCACCCCATAGCTCAGTTGAGTTGTTGCCCATTAGGACATGTGATGGGCAGGCTGGAGCAAGTGGTGGAGTTACCTATCGCTGTGATGTGGGTGTCAGGGCTGCACTCTAGCTGGCTTGATGAGTGTGTGGCATTGCTGGGAATTGGAAGCTATTGCTCCAATTGTTGGCACACTCATGTATGGTAGACAAAAATGCTGGAAGAACTCAGCGGGTGAGGCAGCATCTATGGAGAGAAGGAATAGGTGACGTTTTGTGTCGAGACCCTTCTTCAGACTGATGTTGGGGGGGGGGTGCGGGCAAAAAAAATTTGAAGAGGCGGAGACAGTAGGCTAATGGGAGAGCTGGGTGTCAGGGCTGCACTCTAGCTGGCTTGATGAGTGTGTGGCATTGCTGGGAATTGGAAGCTACTGCTCCAATTGTTGGCATACTCATGTATGGTAGACAAAAATGCTGGAAGAACTCAGCGGGTGAGGCAGCATCTATGGGGAGAAGGAATAGGTGATGTTTTGTGTCGAGACCCTTCTTCAGACTGATGTCGGGGGGGGGGGTGCGGGCAAAAAAAATTTGAAGAGGCGGAGACAGTAGGCTAATGGGAGAGCTGGGAAGGGGGAGGGGACGGAGGGAGAAAGCAAGGACTATCTGAAATTAGAGAAGTGAATGTTCATACCGCTGGGGTGTATGAACTGCCCAAGCGAAATATGAGGTGCTATACCTCCAATTTGCGCTGGGCCTCACTCTGGCAATGGAGGAGGCCCAGGCCAGAAAGGTCAGATTGGGAATGGGAGGGGGAGTTGAAGTGTTGAACCACCGAGGGATCAGATTGGTGCGAACTGATTGGAGGTGTTGAGCAAAGCGATCGCCGAGCCTGCGCTTGGTCTCGCCGATGTAGAGAAGTTAACTCATATATGGTATAATTTGTCTGGATAGGGCTGGATAAGACTTACTATTTACTGATTCTCGGTGCATGTCAATATGAAAGCAATACCAATACCAAGGATAGACACAAAGTGCTGGAGTAACTCAGTGGGTCAGGCAGCATCTCTGGAGTTAAAGGATGGGTGACGTTTCGGGTCGGGTCCATTCTTCAGACTGGAGAGGCAAGAACTGGAGTTAAGAAAAGTCCAGAACAAAGCAGGGCCGGCAGCAGATGATCAAGGTGGTCAATACCATGGTCTCTCTCATCATCTCCTGTTGGAATGGATGATAGCTGCTGTTTCCCTTCTCTGTTCTGTTGCATAGTTCTCCCCAGCCTAGAGGTTTCTCAACTGTAACAAATCAAAGCAGCAATTTCCATCGCCTCTGCCTGAAGGTGACAGGGAAGACTGCAGGATCCAGTCCGACTGCAAACACATGGTGCTGCTGCTGCTGCTGCTATTCCCCAGCAACGGCCTGCATGTAATGTCGCATAGGCTTGACCGTCACAATTCAGCACAGAGCAGCCACATCTCCGAGCCTGACACCCTCAACTCCTGCTCTCTCACAGGCAGCTGTGGGGATTCAATACTGAGCAATTTTTAGCGGTGGGTATTGAATGGCCTGAGATTCCTGGCACCCAGATTCCCTGCAGAGAAACAGCAGCCAGATAGTATGTAATATTGAAAGTACAGTGAGGTAGTGTGGGGTACAGTGACATCCTCTATCTTTGTATAGATTCCTGACCTTGAGCACAATAATGAATCAAGGATACTGATAAGCAGGGTTACCTGTGGAAATCTTGCAGGAAAATTTATTATTAGCTGCATTTCTGTTTGGGATTTGATACTAATGACCTCAGACTGCATGACATTTTTCAACAAAGGCACAAAGAATGGCATATTACTGTGAAGTGTGACACAGTGCCATCTGATGGACCGTTGAAGATGACCATTACCTCTTGGAGGCTAAAGTGAATGGCTCTGCCCATGAGATGTGAAGCATCTTGCCTCTCACTGCGGATGAAATTGGCCTCGACAATCTCCTAATCTACATCAGCATTTTGTCGATCCAGGAGTCTGAATGAGCATGAGGCTAGACCCATGCTGTCAAAGCCTTGTTTTAACTGGCAATGAGAACACTTAAATAATACAAATAATGAAACATTCTAAAGTAATGCATTTATTTTAAAACATCTAACTGGTATAAATTATTTAAGAACTCTGATATTAATTAAAATGGGGGCAAATAACCCAAACCACATACCTCTACTTTCCATCCTGGTCAATTATCCCATTCATAGGCCAGCCAAGGCCTGTGGAAAGATGTTGGATCTTCGGCTCTGGGCATTGTAGTCTGCCCTCATGTCCAGCAGTGGAATGTACTTCCTTGATTTGAAGTGCCACCTGTACCTCCTCCTGCACATCTTGACCGCAATTCTTCCCAAAACATACTTTCCAGTCACCCAGCAGTAATAGCCAGGCTATAATGTAGTAAGATATAAAATGCTAGTGAGTCCATCCTGGAATATTGTGCGTAGGTCTGGTATTGTACCCAACAACGAATATAGTTGTTTCAGGTAGAGTACAAAATGATTCAAAAACAATTCTGGGATGATGAGGAAAGATTAAGCAACTGGTTTCTGCAATTTTGCAATTTAGTAAAACGTGAGGTGAACATTTAAGATGGGCTGGATGTGATGGATGCAGAATATTGTTTCGCTTGGCTGTGTTGCCTAGTCAAGATGACATTCATAAAGTAGGGGATCAGGTCTTCAGGACTGGGATGAGAAGAAATATCTTCCAGAATTTGGAGTTCTCTGCAGAAGAGAGGTCTGGATGTTCAGTTGATGAATATATTCAAACAGTGATCAATAGATTTTCTGAATATGAAAGCCAATCAAGTGATATGAGATGAGCAAAAGAAAGTGGATCTGGAGTACAAACAGTAGGCAAATGTCCTATTGAAGGGTGGAGCAGGCACAAAGCGCCAAATGTCCTACTTTTGTTTCAATTTCTTAAGTTATGTTTTCATTGAATGTGTTCCTTTGTTCCAATTTCCCCAGACTTTCATATTCACCAAGGCAACAAAAAAAATAATATTTCGACTCAGAATACTCAGTTTGCCAACTGCAAAAGCTTATGTTTATCAATGGATACATTAATTATTTTCTGATTTGTTCTTTGAATCTTGCACAGTATATACCGAATAAATAATGCATACATTACTGTCAGGAACAGTTTTTTTCAAATGTCACACAACATATCTATTTAGCTTGCAGTATGCATGCTCATACTTCTGAATGTCAGCTAGTGGGACAAAATCATGGCTTTGTTTAACTCAAATTCATAATGCTATTTTCTGAAAAATATTTGTGTGCAAGTTTTTTTCCATTGCCTATAATATCTCATGTACCTTGTTTGCTTCTCAGCTTCACCTTTCCAAGTTCAACTCCCTGCATAAACCATGGTTTTGAAGCCTGTCTTTTTGGAAACTGTTGAACTGCCACTATCTGAACTTTGTTACCCTGTATGGTGGCCAAAATCTTTGGTGTTGTACATTAGTTATCGAGACTAGTTAGTGATAATTTTTCAAAATTCCTTAGATTCTGGAGTAGTCCCTGAGGATTCGAGGGTAGCTAATGTAATCCGACTTTTTAAAAAAGGGGGGAGAGAGAAAGCGGGGAATTACAGACCAGTTAGTCTAACATCGGTAGTGGGGAAACTGCTAGAGTCAGTTATTAAAGATGGGATAGCAGCGCATTTGGAAAGTGGTGAAATCATTGGACAAAGTCAGCATGGATTTACGAAAGGTAAATCATGTCTGACAAATCTGATAGAATTTTTCGAGGATGTAACTAGTAGAGTGGATAAGGGAGAACCAGTGGATGTGTTATATCTAGACTTTCAGAAGGCTTTCGACAAGGTCCCGCATAAGAGATTAGCATACAAACTTAAAGCACACGGTATTGGGGGTTCCGTATTGATGTGGATAGAGAACTGGCTAGCAGACAGGAGGCTAAGGGTAGGAGTAAACGGGTCCTTTTCAGAATGGCAGGCAGTGACTAGTGGGGTACCGCAAGGCTCAGTGCTGGGACCCCAGCTATTTACAATATATATTAATGATTTGGACGAGGGAATTCAATGCAACATCTCCAAATTTGCAGATGACACCAAGCTGGGGGGTATAGTTAGGTGTGAGGAGGATGCTTGGAGGCTACAGGGTGATTTGGATAGGCTGAGTGAATGGGCAGATGCATGGCAGATGCAGTATAATGTGGATAGATGTGAGGTTATCCACTTTGGTGGCAAAAACATGAGGGTAGACTATTATCTGAATGGTGGCAGATTAGGAAAAGGGGAGATGCAACGAGACCTGGGTGTCATGGTACACCAGTCATTGAAAGTAGGCATGCAGGTGCAGCAGACAGTGAAGAAAGCAAATGGTATGTTAGCATTCATAGCGAAAGGATTTGAGTATAGGAGCAGGGAGGTTCTACTGCAGTTGTACAGGGTTTTGGTGAGGCCACACCTGGAGTATTGCGTACAGTTTTGGTCTCCAAATCTGAGGAAAGACATCCTTGCCATAGAGGGGGTACAGAGAAGATTCACCAGACTGATTCCTGGGATGTCAGGACTTTCATATGAGGAAAGATTGGATAGACTCGGCTTGTACTCGCTGGAATTTAGAAGATTGAGGGGGGATCTTATAGAAACTTACAAAATTCTTAAGGGGTTGGACAAGCTAAATGCTGGAAGATTGTTCCCGATGTTGGGGAAGTCCAGAACAAGGGGTCACAGTCTAAGGATAAGGGGGAATTCCTTTAGGACCGAGATGAGGAAAACATTCTTTACACAGAGAGTGGTGAGTCTCTGGAATTCTCTGCCACAGAAGGTAGTTGAGGCCAGTTCATTGGCTATATTTAAGAGGGCGTTGGATGTGGCACTTGTGGCTAAAGGGATCAGGGGCATGGAGAGAAGGCAGGTACGGGATACTGAGTTGGATGATCAGCCATGATCACATTGAATGGCGGTGCAGGCTCGAAGGGCCGAATGGCCTACTCCTGCACCTATTTTTCTATGTTTCTATGTTTCTATGAGACACTGCCCTTGCATTGGAACATAGTTGAAGTGAGTCTATTGATAATAAGGTCACATTTCTCCAATTTTGCAAATACATTTGACATGCCAATGAAATATCCATATGAATCGTTGAGATCATTTGGTACAGATCACTGTTTAATCCTTTGTATGATTGTGCCAAATATAAGAGCACTATTGAGTCAAGGAGTCACAAAGCATGGAAATTGGCCCTCTGGCAAAACATGCCCATGCCCACCAACATGCCCCATCTAAACTTGTGCTATCTACATGCATTTGCAACATCTATATCTATAACTTTTAAATCTGCGTGTGTGTGTGTGTGGGGGGGGGGGGGTGTTTGTTTGTGTCATTTTGCGTTTGAAACGTATCTCCTCGAAAACCAGACGTAAAAACGCTGAGATTTTTACATATTTCGGTAACTTATTTAACATAATTTCACATGATTTAACATGATTTCAGAAATCTACTCCTCTCTAAATCGCCTCCCCCGCCATGGATTAATGCAGCTGCTGTCAACGTGCATGCACAGTTTTCAATGAGTCATGTTGCACCCCACCCCACCCCCTGTTATTCAAAGCGTGCAGAAAGAACGAGCGTTCTGGAGATCCAAAGGTCACCACCGCTCGCTCACAGCCACCCACTCGCTCACAGCCGCCCGCTCACCGGCTTGCTTCTGAATCCTTTCCGTTTCCCCTGCCCAATCGTGGAACATGGCGGCAGTGGCCATTACCCCCTTCCCTCCACCCCCTCCCCTGCCCCCTGCACTCTCTGCCAATCGCCGAAGGCAATGAGAATAAAGCTGAAGGAGCGGAGTGAGCAGATTGTGTTGAGAGAGTGCGGGGACTGAGCAGCGTGCAGGGAGAGAACATCCTGTGGGAGAGAGCAGCGTGTGGGGAGTGAGCATCGTGTGGGGAGAGAGAAGCTTCTGCGGACCCAGCACGATGAGCCGGGAGGCACTGAGAAAAGCCCGTGCCGACCCGGAGATGCTGAGTGAGGCTGAAAGCTGAAGGTACGGGGTGAGCAGAGTGTAAGCTGCGTCTGCGGAAACCACCCCTCCGACATCCCCCCCCTCACCCATTTCCTGCTTCCCCTCCTCCTCCCCCACACACCCCCCTCCCCCACACACACCCCTCCGCCACACACACCCCATTCCCCACACACACCCCTCCCCACACACCTCTCCCCTTCTCCCGCCACATAACCCCTCCCCCGCACCCCCGTCCCCCACACACACCCCTCCCCCACACCCCCACTCCCCCACACCCCCCACCATAATCCCCCCACAAAATCCCCCACCCCACACAGCCCCCCTCCCCACACAGCCCCTCCCCCACAGAGCCCCCCCTCCCCCACACACACCCTTCCCCACATACCCCCCTCCCGCCCACACACACACTCCCCCACGCCCCCCCTCCCCCACATTCATTTCCCCCGCAACCCCTGCTCCCGCATCGCCCCTCCCCCACACCCTCCTCCCCCACACACCTCCCCTCCCCCACCCCGACCCGACCCGACACACCCCTCTGAGGCAGAGAATTCCACAGACTCTCTGTAAGGAAAAGTATTTCCTCGGTTCTCTGGAACATTCAAGGGAGAGCTAGATAGGGCTCTTAAAGATAGCGGAGTCAGGGGATATGGAGAGAAGGTAGGAGCCGGGTACTGATTGGGGATGATCAGCCATGATCACATTGAATGGCGGTGCTGGCTCGTTCTAAATGGCTTACCCTATATTCTTAAACTGTGGCCCCTGGTTCTAGACTCCCCCAACATCGGGAACATGTTTCCTGCCTCTAGTGTGTCCAAACCCTTAACAATCTTATATGTTTCAATAAGAGCCCCTCTCATCCTTCTAACCTCCTTGTCTATACTGTATGTGCTGCCACTTTCAGGGAACTCTGTATCTGCACCTTTGGTTTTCCTATTGTACAACACTCTCCTGTGCCAATGAAATTCTTACTTGCAGCAGCACAACAGATATGTGAACATAGTAGTCTGTAAACACCATAAAAAACAACAAAAACAAATTAAGTGGATAAAAAGACAAACAAACGAGAATAATGCAAAGATAAAAACAATGTCTCTTGGGTCTACGTAGTTCAGACCTTAGTTAGAGGTTGTTATGTTTGTTAGCCTGATGGTTGTTGGGAAGAAGCTGCTCCTGAAGCTCTTATGACCTCTTCCTGATGCAGGTCCCTTTGCAACTGGATCTTTAACTTCCTCATCAATTGTTACAAATTGGCAACAACACTTCCTTCCTTCTCCTTAACTATCAGCAAATGGGGCACCTCAAGACTATGTGTGCTCAGCCCCCTGCTGTATTCATTCTATATCCATGATGGTGTAGTCGGACACAGTTCTTTTTTTTAATATATATTTTTATTAGAGTAGGTAAGCAGTGATTTAGCAAACACATATTATGATAGCAATATTTTGTGTACAACAATCATACATCATTAATATTATCAGATTAATCATTTTGTCTCTAATAATTTTTTTAATAAAAAGAGAGAAAAACAGAGTGAAAAATAAAATAAAAATCAAAAAGAAATCATAAAGGATGGAATGATTTACCATTAATACATCATTGGAGATAAGATCAAGGAATATAGAATATAACTTTTCATCTAATCCTGAGTCCAAGTTTCAGTTAGGGTTCCCTGCCGAACCTATCTACCCTTTTACGTAATCAATGAAAGGAGACCATCTTCTAACGAAAACTTCTTGTTTGTCCATTAGGGCAAATCTGATTCTTTCTAGGTGTAGGGTCTCTGACATTTCCGTAATCCACATTTTAATTGTGGGGGATATAGGGCCTTTCCAAAATTTTAATATTAATTTCTTCCCAGTTATTATACTGTAATCTAGGAAATTTCTTTGACTTGTTGTAAGTGTTAAACTTTGTTCTGATATTCCAAGTATTATTAATTTTGAGACCGGATCCAATTTAGTATTAATAACTTCAGAAGTTATTCTAAAAATCTCAATCCAGAAATTCTTAATTTTTATACAATTTGCAAAAGTATGTGTTAAATTAGCCTCTGGATGCTGACATTTATCGCAGATAGAGGAGACCTGTGGGAAGATTCTATTCAATTTCACTTTTGAGTAATGTAATCTATGTAATACTTTAAATTGTATTAAAGCATGTCTGGTATTTAACGATCATTGGTGTATATATTGTAAACTATTGTCCCATATATCTTTCGTTATGGGTTGGTTTATTTTATTTTCCCATGTATGTCTATTTGATTCCGTCGATGGTATCTCGCTATCTAAAAGGCTATTATAAATATAAGTTGTTAGTTTTTCTGTATTAGAATTCTTATACAAACATTCATCAAGGATTTCTGGTTCCTTATTCCTATAATCTTGTGTATTTGATTTAACATAATCTTTGAGTTGTAGATATCGAAAAAATTATTTGAGTGTAATCCATAAAGGTGTTCCATCTTTTTGATTCCATAGTTTTTCCATTGTGTAAAACCTTTATCCAGCATGGAAGGTTTGAATAAGGGATTGTTTACAATAGGGAGACAGAGTGGTATATTATCCAATTTTAAAGCCTTTTTTATTTGTTTCCAGATTCGTGTACCACTATATATTATAAGGTTCCCCTACAAGTTTTTTTGTGCAATTTTGTCGGTGCAAATATAATCGAACCGATTTCAAAAGGTAAACAGTCCTCCTTTTCCATCCTTAACCAGTCTGGTTGTTGATCCATTTCTTCCAGCCAAAAATTCATGTTTTTAATATGGACTGGCCAAAAATAAAACAGAAAATTTGGTAGAGCTAAACCTCCATTTTACTTCGGAGTCACGTGAGTGACTACGTGAAGACCCCGCCAGCACGCATGCGTGACATATCGTCGTTCGCATGCGGAAGCGACAGTCGGGAGGAGCGGGGCTCCTCCAGCGATGGAACGGTAAGACTCACCAGAGTGGTGAGCGCGGCGAGAGTAACGGCAAGAGCTGCTGCTATAGAGCGCAGCCAGCAGCGTGCCGTTTTTTCTCCGAGCTGCAGGTGCTACCTGCAGCTCCCGAATTCAGCCCGGGAGGACTGCTGGTTCGCCACGGACAGGCGGTAAAACCACCCGTTCGTTTCTCGAGCTGCAGGTGCTACCTGCAGCTCCCGAATTCCGCCCGGGAGGGCTGCTGGTTCGCCATGGACAGGCGATAAATCCACCCGATTTTTTCCCCGAGCTGCAGGTGCCACCTGCAGCTCCCGAATTCCGCCCGGGAGGGCTGCTGGTTCGCCATGGACAGGCGGTAAATCCACCCGAATCTTTCCCCGAGCTGCAGGTGCTACCTGCAGCTCCCGACTTCCGCCCGGGAGGGCGGTTGGTTCGCCACGGACAGGCGGTAAATCCACCCGGAAGCCGATCGGGACTGTCGACTCAGCTGGGTCCAGTCCCGAGGACACCCCGTTCGCTGCAGCAACGGAGGTCGTCTTACCCGCATGGAGCGGATGGTGGAGCAATTGCTCCAGCGTGACCTGCTTTAGCAGGGGCAGGGTCACAGTGGGCCTCTTCGCAGGCCCACGGCAGGATCCTATTATGGACTGCCTAAATGTCTCACCCTCTTCGGAGGGGAGCATTGGGGGTCAGAACTGGGCTGACCCGAAGAGGGGGAGTTGGCTGAACAAACCAACAGTGTCAAGGGTGCAGTGAAGAGTTCTGGATATGGTAAGTTACATGCAGTTCCTTCTAAAAGGTTACCTATCCACCCTAAGCTGGCAGCTGTTTAATTATATGACTACAAACCAGCTTCAGGAGCAGCCATCTATGCTATAGCTGATAAGTACTTTGCTCCTGATAATTGTACTCGCTATTGTTCCCGCGGTAAATACCCTATTTGGGGGATCATGAGCCCTACGATTAGAGGGCAAGGAGTCAAACTTCAGAGGATCCTGAAGCTTTTGACCACCGGTATTTCGGCAGTGCCAGTACTGCGGTGGGTATAGAGCTACCGGTAGGAAAAGGATGCTCTGGCCTTACTGTGAACACAGTTTGAAAATAACTACAGGAAGAGCAATTCACCCCAAATTGCGGGGTTATGCAAACCAGGTACGCTCAACCACCATATCTGCTGTGCGGAGCTCCCCAAACAGGTGAAAGACCTGGACAAAGAGGCCATAGGGCTGATAAGGTACCCAGTACCTCCAAGCGCACTGCCAACAGCTACAGCACCCCTACACACCCAAAGCTCGAAGGCCGGCCCACCTGCACAACAGCCTTTTTAGGCCATGGCCCAGCCCGGCCTTCTTGGAAAATGCGCCACCCCTACAACGCATCAACTCAAACAGAAGAAATAACGGTGGTATTGGACACTACACCGGCAATACCTTGGAGGTAGGTGGGTCTGCCTCCCCCAGGAACATCATATGTCTAAAATTCATCTTATGGGGGAGACCGGTTGCACTTTTACCTCTGATCCTTACATATTCGGAAGTATTCAGGGCTATAAAATTAATTCATTTACGAACTCCCTGCCCCGGTCCAGCATTCGCCTAGCCAAAAGTTATATTTTCACAAAGAAAGAACGGCGGGCCATGCTGAACTATTAAGAGGGGTTATTGAGAGAATCACAGGAGTTCGTATCTAATATATTTACCAAAAATAAAAGATGGCGGATGCCGCATAATCATAGACCTGACCGAACTGAATACTTCTGTTCAGTATGTTCATTTCAAAATGGACACAGTAGCCAGCTTATAGCTATGGGTACTACATGGCATGCATTAACCTCAAGATGCATACTATTCAGTACTAATACACAAGGATCATAGGGAATACCTTAAATTTATCTGGATGGGACAATTATGGCAATATATAGCCTTACCCAATGGGTTATCATCAGCACCCAGGCTGTTGAACAAATTACCAGCTTTGGCCTATTTAAGGAAACAAAATCATACTGTTATGGCCTATCTTGATGATATCCTCATTGTCGGGGATAATTGGAAACGGCTACATTGGCAGTTTCTAGCCATAAAACATCTCTTTCAAAAGCTGGGGTTCATCATACATCCAGATAAATCAAAGTTGGAACTCTCTACTACCATGGATTACTTGGGGTTCACCATTGACTCGGTGCAAATGTCTACCACCTTACCACCGAACAAGGTGGTGGACTTGGTAGAAGCTTGCAGAAGCCTTACTGGCATCAGGGATCCATCCATACGGTAGGTGGCCATGGTATTGGGAAGATAGTGGCTGCTTTCCCGCAGTGCAATTCGGACCACTACATTATCAAAACCTACAAAGAGCTAAAATTATAGCTCTCAAAAGTCATACCATTTCAACAGGCCGATGAAGTTATTAGAAAAGGCAAGAGTTGAATTAAATTGGTGGATGGGAAATGCTCAATTCTGTTCCAAATCCATCACTATCATAAATCCCTCGGTGCATTACAGACTGATGCCAGTGTTAAAGGTGGGGAGCAGCTAATACCACCACTGTTGTGGTGGCAGATGGAATGCACAAGATTTAACCCTGTTGGGAGCACTAGGGATTAATTATCTAGAAATACTGGAAGCATTCGTGGAACCCGGGGGCCTACTGCTTAGATATGCACCAGTTGCATGTATGGTTACAAATTATAATACCACAGTGGTGGCCTATATTAATCTTTTGTGTGGAATAAAATCGATATCATGTGATGAATTGCCTTTTTTACAACTAGCACTGGTGTCTGGATAGAGAGATTTGGATCTCAGCCACTTACCTTTCAGGTAAACTAAATACGGTGGCGAACACCAGGTCACGCAATTCAACGACAACAATGAATGGATGTTGGATCGGGACCGGGGCCAGCAGCGATGGATGTTTCTCGCTGCATTGGGGGGATTGTTTGCTAAGCATTTCCCCCCTTCTGCCTCATCAGTCGGGTCTTACAAAAATTTAATAGACTCCGCAACTGGTATTTCGGGTTCCCGATTGGCCTACCCAACCATGGTCCCCAGCAGTACAAAGATGGCCGCAGAACACTGCTTCCGGATCCTCAAACGGCCGGGCCTGTTGGCACACCCTGGACGGGTAAGTTATCCGTGCCATGATCGCATTAACCTATTGATGCTGTTTCTGAACAGGCCATTCTGGACTTCGGATACTCCGACAGGACGATCAATGTCATCACTCGTCGTGAGGGAGTCCACCAGGGACAGCACTGACATATGTCAGCAGATGGGAGTGTTTCTTCTTCAGAACAAACACTTCATATGACTCGGCCACCATCACTGGATTGCAGGAGTTCTGGCCACCCTTCTTTCCATGAAGGTTTGAGCTATAATGCCATTAAATTTGCAGGAGTGCCCTACCTACCAACCTGGACCGAGGGGGTGATCACCTGCGTATAGGATCACACCCTCTGGTATCAATCTGATGAGGGGTATTAATATTTTCCCCTAGACCAGATCCACTCATACATGGGACCTAGGCATAAAATTTACTATGCTTCGAGGATGGACACCAATATTGGGGCACTCTCTGGATAACTACATATTATATGGTTATGCTTATGGCACTTGTAACAGCACAACGGATCCAGTCTTATAGCTAAGGCTGCATCCACGTCAGCGGCTAGGATGATGGGAGTTCCTATGGACCACATCCTTTGCTACAGCGGGTTGGAGAGTGAACGGATTTTCAGCACTTCTTTTATAACCCGTGGCCGCTCCTGAGACGTTGCGGGGAATATGTTGGGTTTCTGTTACATGATTTACCCAATGTGGGGCATATCATTTTAGGTATGACTAAATACTTTCTTTGTTTTTCAGCCAGTGTCTTGTCTGAATTACGTTCATCCTCTTATCCCAACTTTAGCGGTGTGTGAGCATGGAGCTTCCAGGGCATGAAATCACAGAGCTTTGAAATCTTCACGTAGTCACTCACGTGACTCCGAAGTAAAATAGTAAGATTAAACGAGAACTTACCAGTTTGAAGTTTGATCTTTATTTTATGAGGAGTTACGATGAGGGATTACGTGCCCTCCGCTCCCAACCCTCTATTATAAAGATCACCTGGTATGAAAGTTCTCTTTTTTATCTTACTATATTAGTCATTGTGATTGTTTGTTCTGTGATTTCACACCACTGCTTTGAAGAATGTCGCGCATGCGTGCTGGCGGGGTCTTCACGTAATCCCTCATCGTAACTCCTCATAAAATAAATATCAAACTTCAAACTGGTAAGTTCTCGTTTAATCTTACTATTAATCTTTGAATTACATAAATGTTTTTTATTTATTCTATGATTCTTGTAATCCCAGATGAAACTTGTAACAGTAGAGTCTACTTTAAAAAAAAAAGATTTTGGAATATATATCGGGGTTGACTGAAATAAGTACAATAATTGCGGCAGAAAGATCATTTTTATAGCATTAATTCTACCGAACATTGAAATAGGAAGTGTTTTCCAGTATTGAATATTCTTATTTAGTTTATTCAGTAAAGGTGGGAAATTTGATTTAAATAAAGAAGTATATGCCTTAGTTACATAAATACCTAGATATTTAAAATTTTCCTCAACTATTTTAAAAGGTGATTGTTGTAGTATATGTAAATTGAGTTCCGTTATTTGCATGATTTCGCTTTTATTCCAATTAATTCTATATCCTGAGAACTGACTGAATTGAGTTATTAGATTTAATAAATTTGGAATACTAATTTCTGGCTTTGTAATATATATTAATACATCATCTGCATATAGAGAAATTGTATTCATTGTATCTTTAGTATTATATCCATGTATTTCTGGATTAGATCTGACATTTTCTGCGAGTGGTTCAATTGCTAAAGCGAATAATAATGGAGATAATGAGCATCCTTGTCTACAACCTCTAGAAAGATTAAATTTAGTTGATAACATTTGGTTTGTTAGTATTCTAGCTGTTGGGTTAGAGTATAAAAGTTTAACCCATGTACAGTACTTCTCTCCCAGTTGAAATTTTTAGATAAAACATTTTAGATGAAAATAAATAGACCTTTCTACTTGATCGAAGGCTTTTTCAGCATCTAGTGAAATAATTGCTAGATCTGCATTAGCAATTCTATTTGAGTATATAATATTAAATAATCGTCTCAGATTGTAAAATGAGTGACGTTTTGGGATAAAACCTGTTTGGTCAGGGTGTATTAATTTGTTAATCACTAAGCTCAATCTATAAGATAGGATTTTAGTTAATATTTTCTGATCAGTATTTAATAGAGCTATTGCTCTATATGAGACCAAGTCTTCCAGATCCTTATCAGTTTTAGGTACAAGTATTATTGTAGATTCGTTTAAATTTTCCGGGAGTTGCTGTTGAGTATAAACGTGTTTATACAGTGTTTGTAAGCATGGAGAAATCAGATCATAATTTTTTAATAAAATTCAGAGCTTAGGCCATCAGGGCCTGCGGCCTTTCCATTTTTTAAAGATCTAATTGACTTCAATATCTTTTGTCGTTATTTCAGCTCCTAATAATTCTTGCTCTTGCAAATCTAAGCCTTTAAGGTTACATTTCTGTAAAAATGCTTCCATTCCTGTTGATTGTTCTGTCACTTTAGTTGAATAAAGATTTTGATAGTATTGTGAAAATCTGTCATTAATATCTTTGGGGAATGTTAGTATTGCTCCCTTATCTGATCTAATCTTATGAATTGTTTTTTCCCCGTCCAATTTACGAAGCTGGCGTGCTAATAGTTTTTGTGGTTTATCACCAAATTCAAAATTTAATTGTTTTGTGTGTTGATAAAGTTTTATTACTTGGTCAGAGTATATTTTATTTAACTTATATTTCAGTGCTGCAATTTTGTTATGTTTTGCCAATGAAGGTGCTCCTGCATTTTCTATGTCTAATTGCCTTATTTCCACTTCCAATGTCTGTTGTTTCTCTTTATTAAGAAATGCCTGAGGAGATTAATGCCCCTCGTATAAATGCTTTAAATGTTTCCCAGAGAAGGGAAGCAGAGATTTCAGGCTGGTCATTGACCTCGAAAAACATATGAATCTGTTTTACAAGATATTCACAACATACCTGCTCATTTAAGATTTGAGGATTAAGTCTCCATTGTGTCTGTTTCTTGTCCATTCCATTTAGTTTAATCATAAACGTTAATGGAGCATGATCCGAAATTATAATGTTATGATATTGTGACTTTTAAGTCAATGGGATTAGTTTAGAGTCTACTAAGAAATAGTCTATCCTTGAATATGTTTTACGCACAGGTGAGTAAAATAAATATTCTCGTCCGGATGGGTTTTCAATTCTCCAGACATCCTTAATATTGGTATTGTTTATATATGAGTTTAAAAATTCACTTGACAGAGATTTTGATTTCTTTGAGTTGATGATCTATCTAAATATGAATCTAGTGTACAATTTAAGTCTCCGCCAATTATTAAATTATTTTGTGTGCATTCCGGAATAATATTAAGTATTCTCTTGAAAAATAGTGGACTATCAAAATTTGGTCCAAATACATTAAGGAGCGTCACTAATGGTTATATTCCAATAGTGGAATAGTTAATAATCTCAAAGTAAGTAAAATATTAGTTTCATATGACAAAAGTATTAGTCCATGATTAGTCAAAATAGTATCAAATATCAAGGATTAAACCTCAATGTTCTATTTTAATCAACTTATGGTTCATCCTTTAAACTAATTCTGAATTCATCCAATTAACTATAATTGATGATAATTAATAATTATGATTAATAATGATTAGTAATAATTAGTATTAGAATATAAAATATTATATAACAATAATCAATTTCATTCTAAATTCATAACAGTCCTTGAGTATAGTAATTTAAAGTTCAGTTCCTTCATGGTAAAGTACCGAATCCAATATCATCACGTATATATTTAGTGTTAAGTATTAATCCTCATTGTCATCTTTTTCGCTCTCGCTCTCGGTAATTTCAATATTCTCAGTGTTCTCAATGTTCTTTGCAAATTTAAAGACCTCTGTGTAGTTGGTGAAAAAGTATCCTTTCTTGTTGTAGGTGATTCTCAATGTTGCAGGGTACATCAATCCATATCTCAGGTTCTTTATATTCTTAAGTATTCTTCTTGTGTCTGTAAACAATGCTCTTTTCTTGGCAACCTCCGCCGGGTAGTCTCGAAATATGCTGATCTTGTCTCCTTCAAATTCAAAGAATCAAATACACAGGACAAGGTGTTAAGAAGTCCCTTGTGCCAGTAGGTGGGGAGCATTTCACGACATTCGTTGATTGTTGAGAGTGGTAGACGCTCAACATTGGGGGGGGGGGGGGGAAATACATATACGTATATCTTGGCCTGGGTAGCCTTCAGGACAGTTGGGCACAGGACACATCATCAGTAGTGTACCCTTGCATCACTGGGTCTTTCAGCCTTTTAACACTATACACCCTCCACAAGGGCGGCCCGCTGCAGGATGATCAGCCCTCAGCGTGTGTCCCGTGTCAAACCGTCCCAAAGATTCACCATGACGTACTTGGGGCCCAGCATGGGTCTTTCCGCTTGAGCCAAATCCAACGGCTGCTTCTTTCAGCCACGTCTGAGAGTGATCTTATGGTCTTCCGCAGAGCCTGACTGTGGATTCCAAGCTCCTTCAGTAGTCTCATGGTAGATGATGCAACAAATCCTCTGCATCCCACTTCAACTGGATAGACTTTGATGTTCCAGCCACGCTGCGTTGCCTCTGCTGCAAGCTCTGCATAGCGCAGCTTCTTACGCTCATAGGCCTCCTCAACAGAGTTCTCCCATGGAACTGTGAGCTCTATGATGTAAGCAGTCTTCTGTGAAGGGGACCAGAACACCAAGTCTGGCCTGAGGTTGGTTAGAGCAATTTCAGGTGGAAAGATTAGTTGTCGGCCGATGTCTGCCAGCATCCTCCAGTCACGGGCCCTGCATAGGTTTCCTTCTTCTGATCTGGTGGAAGGATGTTTAGGCATTTTCTGTCCTTCTCGGACAAAGGTTGTTGCCCTTAAAGGGTGGTTGCTTGCTCTCGGAGGCAAGGAGTTGGTCGCACACCGCCTGTTCTCAAGGGCTGTTGCCAGGCTTTTTAGTACCTGATTATGCTGCCACGTGTATCTTCCTTTCGTGAGGCTGGTCTTGCAGCCTACCATGATGTGTTTGAGGGTTGCTGGAGTTGGGCAGAGGGCACAGGTTGGATCCTCGCCGTACCACTGATGGAGGTTCTTTGGTGATGGAAGCAAGTCGTATGTCGCTCTGATGATGAAGCTGATCGTGCTTGATTCCATTTCCCATAGTTCTTTCCAGCTGATCTTCCTCCGCTCCACACCTTCCCACTGCATCCATTGCCCCTGTTTGGCAAGAGAGACCGCCTTTGCACTTCTTGCGGCCTCCTCCTGTCGCCGCACCTCCTCAACCACCAATGTCCTCCGCTCTGATGTTGTGGCCTTTCGCCAAGTTGGTTTACTTGTCGTAAGGCCAAAGCCTCCTCTTCCCTGCTGCACTTGCCCCACAACGTCTTTGTGCCTCAGGGCTGAAGCTTGCTGTACGACATCAGATGGTGTCCACTTCCGGCCAGTTACTAGGGGCGTCGCAACAGCACTGATGGTCTTGTCTCTAGAGTCCCTCAGTGTCATCTGGAGTCTTACTTTAGAACACTTGTATTCCTCTGTTAGACTAGTGAGTGGTTGTTCCAGGACCCCTTTGCCACAGAGGCCGATGTTAGTTAGACATCGTGGGACACCGAGCCATTTCTTCGCGTATGAAGTTATGGTTCGTTCCATCTTCTCCACAGTTGTTATTGGGGCTTCATAAACGGTCAGTGGCCACATTGTCCGAGGCAAGAGTCCAAACTGTAGGCACCAGAGCTTCAGTTTCCCAGGCAGTAGGGTCTGATTGATGTTCTCCAGGCCGTTGACAATTTCTTGCCTTGGTTGTTGCACCTGTTCTTTGTCCTTTAGACTTGCGTTGTACCATCTGCCCAGGCTTTTTACTGGCTGCTCAGACACTGTTGGTATTGGGTCGTCACCAGTGCAGAACCTTGTGTCTCTAAGCACCCCCTTAACTATGGAGATGCTTTGAGATTTACTTGGTTTGATTTTCATTCGGGCCCACTTGACGTTCTCCTGCAGCTTTCCAAGTAGCCGCTTGGTGCATGCTGCAGTAGTGGTTAGTGTTGTCATGTCGTCCATGTATGCCCTGATGGGTGGCAGACGGAGCCCAACCCTGGTTCGTTCACCGCCCACCACCCATTTTGAGGCCCTGATGATGACTTCCATGGCCATTGTAAAGGCCAAGGGTAAGATTGTGCAACCTGCCATGATGCCTACTTCCAAGCGCTGCCATGTTGTACTGAATTCAGCTGTTGTGAAGCACAGCTGCAGGTCTTGGAAATAGTTCTTGACCAGTGTGGTGATGAGCTCTGGTACATGGAAAATGCAAAAGATTTCCAAAGGCGTTCATGGGGAACTGAACCAAATGCATTGGCTAGATCGAGGAATATCACATGTAGGTCTCTCTTGTCCTTCTTAGCTGCTTGGATCTGGTGCCAGATCATGCTTGTATGCTCCAAGCAGCCCGAAAATCCTGGAATTCCTGCTTTCTGTACAGATGTATCAATGTACTTGTTTGTTACCAGATAGGTGGATAGCCTTTGTGATACAATGCTGAAAAAGATTTTGCCCTCGACGTTGAGGAGACATATTGGCCGGAATTGGCTGATGTCTGACGCATCCTTTTCTTTAGGTATTAACACGCCGCCGGCCCTTCGCCATGCCTTAGGTATTGTTTGCTTCATCCACACCACCCTCATGAGCTTCCATAGAAAGCGTAACACATCCGGTGCGTTCTTGTAGAGCTTGTATGGTACTCCGTTTGGCCCCGGGGCTGATGCTGCTCTTGCTCGCCGGACAGTGTTCTCTACCTCTTTCCATTTCGGAGGGCTGGTGTCCAGGTTGAATTCATGTGGTTGAATAGGCGGGATGTCATGTGGGATGACTAACTGCTCATGCCTTTTCGTGTCTTGGTGGGCCTTTTCCAGGTGTTCCTCCAATTCTTGTTTTGATGTTTTCAAAGTTCCACTTTTTTCCTTTGCGAAGAGGTCTTTGATGAACTTGAAAGGGTCTTTGTAGAACCGTGTTCTTGTGTGTTCTTTCTTCTTGCGAAGTTTCCTCATGTTCTCTGCTTTTCGCAAGGTTGTCAATCGGCTCTTGATGTCCTCTTTGAGAAGCATGAGACCTTCTCTCTCTGCGTCAGTTGCTTTTTTCCATTGCTTTTTCAACTGTCCTCTCTCTGATTAGCCTCTCGATCTCCTGCTGCCTCCTGGACTTGATTGGTGTTGGTAATTTCTTTCCATCTCTCCCTTTACTCACCCCAAACCGTTCTTCTCCATAGCTGTAGATTATGTTGCCCATCCTTTCAAGTTTTTGCACTGCTGTGCCCACTTGTTGCTCCAAGATATGTATAAGGTCACTGTTGACCGTCTCCCACTCTTTCTTTTCAACAGCTTTGGGCCATTTCACTCCAGGTTTGTGCCCTTTGATCTTTCCCTCCAATGGAGGTCTTTGTAGTTGTTGCATGGGCTCCTCCACCGCCATTTCTGTGCTTGTTTCACCCTCTTCAGTGACATGGGTGCTGATGCTCTGCGAACTTTGGTTTGTGTCCCGTCGCTGTGCTTCACTCGACTGATTTGACTGGTTGCTTCATAAGAAGTACTGGTCAATGCGAGGCCCTTGTCTCCGCTCTCTCAAGCAGTTTTTCCTCCCTTGGTGGATCTTCAAGCCCATCACTGATGTTCTTTTCTCCCAACCACAGATGCACACCTGCAGTTTGTGTCACGCAGCTGTTGAGGATGTCTCATGTGCCATGCTCTCCTTGCCCGTGGTCGTTTCCGTTCCTGGGTCTGTAACTGTGTTATCAGTCGGTGAGCCATCTTGCGCCCCCGCTCTCGCAGGCTCTAGGGGTATTTCCTTTAATTTACTTTTTGTAGCATTTAGCGGGTGTCTCCAACTAGCTGAAACAGCGTTGGGGACTGCTGTCATGGGTAGCTAGCCCATGACGGCCCCTAAAGCTCTCCAAGCTGTCACATGGACTTTCCCATGTTGTCAGCTGTCCTTTCACAGCAGTCACTGGACGAGTCCAGATTATCAGAATCAAATACACAGGACAAGGTGTTAAGAAGTCCCTTGTGCCAGTAGGTGGGGAGCATTTCACGACATTCATTGATTGTTGAGAGTGGTAGACGCTCAACATCGGGGGGGGGGGGGGGGGGGGGGGGGAATACGTACACGTATATCTTGGCCTGGGTAACCTTCAGGACAGTTGGGCACAGGGCACATCATCAGTAGATATCTGCTGCGAACGATTTTCTTCATCATGTCATCCAAGACATGGTCATATTGCACCTTCACTATCAGTTGTCTTGGAGGGGCATCTGCCCTTGGACGGCGTCTCAGTGCTCTATGTGCCCGAGCAAGTAAAGGTGCTTGATCCAGATTTAAAACTTTCTTCAGTAGATCTGCAGCAAATTCACGGGGGTCACGGTTCCCCTCTCTTCCTTCCCGGACGCCAATAATTCTTAGATTCTGGCGTCTCTGTCGTTCCTCCAAGTCAATGCATTTTTCAGTCATTTTATGCAATAAGTCCGATAAATGCTCGTTCTCGAAGAGAAGCTTGCTTGTAGTTTTAGAGCTTTTTCAGTGATTTCCTCTAATTCGATTACAGATTTATGTTGTTGTTCTAGTGCTTGCGAGATGGGGTTCAACTTCGCATTAAATACGGATTCCATCAGTTTTAATTTAACATTTACCTCTTCAATCTTTTGATTTAGATTTGCTTCTATGGTCAGCTTCCAGGAATCCAGTTATTCATGTACGATAGCAATGATATCTTTCTTAATTTCTTCTTTAATTTCTTTTTTAAAAGTTTTCAACTCATCTGTAAAGTCATGTTTGAGTTTTTCAAATTCTGCCATTATTTTTGAAATTTCTAAAGCAAGAAAACTTCTTAATTCTTCCACATCTGACTTTTTTTTCCTTGAGATTTCTTCTTGGGATGCTGTGAAACCTGAGGCCGAGGCTTCGGTTGGGCCTACTTCCTTAGACCTAACCGATTTTCTCGGTTTGGGGGGGGAGGTATGTTGTGGAAGCATACCGTTGGTTTTGTCGTGCGCCTGATGACATCACAGGTTTACTGCAATCAGTCGGTAACGTTGTTGAGCAGGTAAGTCCCGATTTTTTCCCCGTTTTTTTGGGGGGATTTTCGGAGCTAAATGGCGCGAGTCTGCCTACTCCATAGCGCCACTGGAAGTCTTGTTGCACACAGTTCTAACTCCATCTTTAAATTTGCTGACCACACCACCATTCTTGGATGAATTGTTGAAAATGGTGAGTCAGAATATGGGAGGGAGATTGATCAACTGACCAAATGGTGCCAGAACAACAACCTTGCTCTCAACATCAATAAAACCAAGGAGCTGATTGTTGACTTTGAAAGAGGAAGCTGAAGATCCACAAACCTATCTTCATTAATGAGTTGGTTGTGGAGAGAGTCAATAGCTTCAGGTTCCTGGGTGTGCATTGTTGTGAAGATCTGTCCTGGACCCAGCACATTGATCAAATCATAAAGAATTGTAATTGATGCCTTAAAGCCCTGTCCCACTGTGTGAGTTCATTCAAGAGCTCTCCCAAGTTTAAAAAAAAACTCGTGGAAGCACGTAGAATGTACGTAGCGGGTACGTCAGAGCTCGGGGACGTCTCTTAGCGGCTCGTAACACTAACAGCAGGTACTCGGGAAAGGCGGTAAGCTTGGGAAGACTCGTGAAAAATTTTCAACATGTTGAAAAATGTCCACGAGAGCCCCGAGTACCTACGAGCAGCCATTACCGTAAACCTCCGAGTTCGAATTAGGGCAAACTCGGGAGAGCTCTTGAATGAACTCGTACAGTGGGACAGGGCTTTAACTTCCTTTGAAGATGGGGGAGATTCAGTATGTTGCTGAATATTCTCGAATCACTACAGGTGGATGCTAAACAAGGCATATTGGCTGTTGCATCACAGCCTGGTTCGGCAACCCGAACCCCCAGGAATGAAGGAGATTACAAAAAATGATGAACACAGCCCCAGTCCAGCATGGCTACTTACCTCCCCAACCTCAAAGGCATTTATAGAAGGCATTGATTCAAAAAGGCAGTTAGCATCATTGAGGACCCACATCATCCTAGCCACGCTCTCATTTCTCTCAAGGCATCGGGAAGAAGGCACAGGTGTCTGAAAATTGTATTGACCAGTTTCTGGAACAGTTTCTTCCCCATAGCAATCAGGCCATTGAACACTATCATCTCCAACTAAACGCCAAACTATGAGATGCCTGTGCTGCACTAAGGACTTTGTTTTCTTCCCGTTTTATTGTGCATATGAAGCTCTAAGGGTGAGTCCTAAGGCTGTGGCAGTCTGGCAAACTATCAGCAGGAGCAAAACATTAAGCCACCAATAGATACAATACCTTGAAGGAATTCGAGACTGCAGTTGCTGGAATCTTGAACTAAAAACAAATTGCTGGAGGAATTGAGCCGCATTTTTGGAGGGAATGTTTTCAGATGTTTTGGGTCGAAACACCTCTTCAGACTGAAATACCATGGTATGGAGACAAAACATGTTAGTTTACCAAAGAAGAAACACAAAGTACTGGGGTAAATCAGTGAGTTAGGCAGCATCTCTCGAGGACATGGATAGATATATTGCGTGTATTGTACAATATGTTATATATTCAGATAAAATACAGGCAGTTTAAATAGAACTTTGACAATCAGATTAAAATATAAATTCATAAATTCATGTCATAGAAGCAGAATTAGGGCATTCAGCCCATTGGGTCTACTCCACCATTCATTCATGGCTGATCTATCTTTCCCTCTCAACCCCATTCTCCTACCTTCTCCCCATAACTGATACCCTTACTAATAAAAAAACTGTCAATTTCCGCTTTAAAAATACCCAATGACTTGGCCTCTACAGCTGTGCGTGGCAACGAATTCCACAGATTCACCACTCAGATTTAAGAAATTCCTCCTCATCTCCTTTCTAAAGATACATCCTTTTATTCTGAGGCTGAGCCCTCTGGTCCTAGACTCTTCCACAAGTGGAAACATCCTCTCCACATTCACTCTATCCAGGCCTTTCATTATTTGGTATGTTTCAATGAGGTTCCCCTCATCCTTCTAAACTCCAGTGAATGCTGGCCAAGGACCATCAAACGCTTGTCATTTGTGAACCCAATCATTCCTGAATGATCGGGTTAATATAGGATCCACCCGTCGGATTAAAATGTCTGCTTTGGAAATAGTAGTTAATTTAATTCCAATTTTGGCAATTTACTTTTGTTCTGAAAGTCTTAAATGCATTTTTATTCATGTTCTAAATGTTAGAGTTCAAGTAAACAGCAGATGGTTGCACTTGAACTGAACCATGTCACATGATACGCATGCAGCAGTACTTTGTATAAAAGGCTCCTCAGTCTCTGTGCACATAGAACTTTGTGCACAGCACCAAGCTCACTAGAGAATGATCCCTTACTAAATTAAGCCAATGTTGTTTAAATAATAACTGCAAAATGTCTGGAGAAAATGAGTAAGAGTGAAAATATTGCCAAATTATTTGCTGTTGAATGAAATTAGTTATTTTGAAGAAACTATATCAGACAAGGTTCCTTAGTCACTAGCAGCTGAAAGTAACTTCCTTAGCTTTTACCACCCCATACTTGAAAGGTTTGGAGGTTGGATTTCAGTTAAAAAAAGATTGCAAGGTGGAAGAAACAAATGAATGTCAGAAAAAATATCTAGTTGTTGCTCTTTTATAATGTTGTTATGATAGGACAATATTATTTACGTTAATAATGTAAATGTATTGTTTTAGAAATTCAATGATGTTTTATGTATACACAGTTAATGCCAAATGGTGATTTGATTTGGTGTTCATTATTTTGCTGGAATTACTCTGTCTTCTGAAATGGTACAGGCAATGTCAATTATTAAGACCCATGGGAATACAGATTGGAGATCTTATAATGCCTCCTTTATTAAATTGGTTTGTTCTGAATCAGTTGCAGTTCATTCAAAAGTCAGGTCAAGATTGTTTAATTGTCATATGTACCGACGACAGAACATTAACATTCTTATGTGCTGCAGCTCAACAGGTGGGCAAATGCAATAATGCACAGATGGTATATAATAATGGATGGGATACAATAAATTAATACAGGTAATTCTGCAAAAAAAAAGCAAGTCTGAAGTACAATCAAAAACAGTCCATCGTAGATCACAGTTGCCAAAGTTAGTGTTGTGCAGTGTTCAAGAGCCTGAACATTGCTGGACCAGAGTGAGAGGGGAGGTGAATACCGAATGTAAAGTGTTGTACATGAATGCGTGAAGTATAAGTGGATGAGCTTGAGGCTCATTGGCAATTGGCAAGTTTAGAAATTGGCAAGTTTGATTTTGTGGGAATTACAGAAACATGGCTGCAAGAGGACCAGAGCTAGAAACTGAATATTCAGAGGTATACGTCCTATTGAAAAGACAGACAGGTGGGCAGAGGGGGTGGAGTAGATCTGTTGGTAAGGAATGAAATATCAGTCCCTTGCGAGGGGTGAAATAGAATCAGGAGTTGTAGAGTCAGTATGGATAGAACTGAGGAATTGTAAGGGTAAAAAGACCCTAATGGGAGTTATCTACAGGCCTCTAAACAGTAGCCTGGATATAGGGTGCAAGTTCAATCAAGAGTTAAAGTTAGCATGTTGCAAAGGTAATGTATGATGGTTATGGGAGATTACAACATGCAGGTAGACTTGGGAAATCAGGTTGGTGCTGCACTCCAAGAAAGGGAGTTTGTGGAGTGCCTCCGAGATGGATTCTTGGAGCAGTTTGTACTGGAGCCTACCAGGGAGAAGGCAATTCTGGATTTAGTGTTGTGTAATGAACCAGATTTGATAAGGGAACTTGAGGTAAAGGAGCCATGAGGAAGTAGCGACCATAAGATGATGTTTTAATCTACAATTTGAGAGGGAGAAGGGAAAATCGGAAGTGTCAGTATTACAGTTGAGCAAAGGGGACTATGGAGGCATGAGGGAGGAGCTGGTCAAAGTTGACTGGAAAGAAACCCCAGCAGGGATGACAGTGGAACAACAATGGAAGTATTTCTAGGAATAATACAGAAGGTGCAGGATCAGTTCATTCCTAGGAGGAAGAAAGATTCCAAGGGGAGTAAGGGGCAACCGTTGCTGACAAGGGAAGTCAAGGATGGTATAAAAATAAAATAGAAGATGTATTACATAGCCAAGATGAGCGGGAAGCCAGAGGATTGGGAAACTTTTAAAGAGCAACAGAAGATAACTAAAAAGGCAATACGGCGAGAAAAGATGAGGTATGAAGGTAAGCTAGCCAAGAATATAAAGGAGGATAGTAAAAGCTTCTCTAGGTATGTGAACAGGAAAAAAATAGTTACGACAAATGTGGACAGAAACAGGTGAATTTATTATGGGGAACAAGGAAATGGCAGACGAGTTGAACAGGTACTTTGGAGCTGTCTTCACTAAGGGAGACACAACAATCTCCCAGATGTACTAGTGGCCAGAGGACCTAAGGTGATGGCGAATCTGAAGGAAATTCACATTAGGCAGGAAATGGTGTTGGGTGGACTGATGGGACTGAAGGCTGATAAATCCCCAGGGCCTGATGGTCTCCATCCCTGGGTACTTAAGGAGGTGGCTCCAGAAATCGTGGACGCATTGGTGATCATTTTCCAATGTTCTATAGATTCCCAATATATTTCTGTGTATCTCATTGGGGTGTATGAGCATTTTATCTGTGTATTTGGAATGTGAATGGTTTGAACCATCCCATTATGAGGATTTTTTTTTTAAAAGTTCATCGTAGACTAAATGCTCAGATTATCTTTGTTCAGGAAACTCATGTAAGGCAAGATGACAATCAACGATTTTTTAAGTTTTGGAGAGGACAGCAGTTTCATTCAAATTCACAGGCTAAGGTGAAAGGAGTATCTATTTTTATTGACTCCTCAATTTTGTTTGTTCATTATGAAACAATTTCTGATCCATATGGTAGATTTTTGGTGATTACTGGTATTCTTCATAACCAAAAAGTTGTTATGGTGAATGTTTATGCACCTAATATTGATCAGCCTGAGCCTTTTAAACAGTTAATCGCATCCTTTCCTAATTTAAGTGAACATCTTTTAATAATGGGTGGAGATTTTAACTGCTGTTTGAACCCCTCGATGGACAGATCTCCATCTGATCATGTGCTTCCAAATAAATCAGATAGTTTTATCAATTCTTTTTTACTTGACTCTGGAATGTTAGATGTCTGGAGATTCTTACACCCAAATGACAAATAATTTTCTTTTTGCTCTCATGTATATCATAGTTACTCTAAGATTGACTACTTTATAATAGATTCTCGGCTAGTTTCATTGGTCACTGCGTGTGAGTATGATGCAATTGCTATTTCTGATCATGCAACATTGAAACTATCAATTAAACTACCTGATCCCAAGTTTAGTGCTAAACAATGGCGATTTAATGCTACTTTGCTTCAAGATCTAAATTTAATTAATTTTATTAAAGATCAGATTGCTTTTTTCTTCTTAACAAATTCTGCTGACGAAATATCCAATGGTGTAGTCTGGGATGCTTTTAAGGCATATATTCATGGACAAATTATTTCATACTCCGCAGGATTAAAAAAACACTCAAAATGAAATACGTATATTGGCTGATGAGATTAAAGAAATTGATAAAAAATATTAAAAAGCTCCTAGTCTAGAGCTCTATAAGAATAGAGTTGAACTTCAATTGAGACATGATTTGTTATTAGTATCACCGATTGAGAATCAGTTACTTAAAACCAAAAGTCAATTTTATATACATGGCGATAAATCTGGTAAATTAATCGCCAATCAGTTGAAAGCTGTGTCAGCCAAACGTCAGATTACTGAAGTGAGTAAACGGGATGGTACATTGACTGTAGACCATGATGAAATTAATAAACCTTTCAGGAATTTTATACCTCCCTACAGTGGCTTGCAAAAAATTTCCACATTTTGTCACGTTACAGCCACAAACGTAAATGTATTTTATTGGGATTTTATGAGATAGACCAACACAAAGTGGTGCATAATTGTGAAGTGGAAGGAAAATGATACATTGTTTCCAAATGTTATTACAAATAAAAAACTGAAAAGTGTGGCGTGCAAAAGTATTCAGCCCCCCTGAGTCAATACTTTATAGAACCACCTTTTGATGCAATTGCAGCTGCAAGTGTTTTGGGGGTATGTCTCTACCAGCTTTGCACATCCAGAGACTGAAATCTTTGCCCATTCTTCTTTGCAAAATAGCTCAAGCTCAGTCAGATTGGATGGAGAGCGTCTGAGAACAGCAATTTTCAAGTCTTGCCAGAGATTCTCAATTGGATTTCGGACTTTGAATGGGCCATTCTAACACATGAATATGCTTTGATCTAAACCATTCCATTGTAGCTCTGGCTGTATGTTTAGGGTCGTTGTCCTGCTGGAAGGTGAACCTCTGCCCCAGTCTCAAGTCTTTTGCAGACTCTAACAGGTTTTCTTCCAAGATTGCCCTGTATTTGGCTCCATCCATCTTCCCATCAACTCTGACCAACTTCCCTGTCCCTGCTGAAGAAAAGCATCCCCTCAGCATGATGCTGCTACCACCATGTTTCACAGTGGGGATGGTATGTTCAGGGTGATGTGCAGTGTTAGTTTTCCGCCACACATAGCATTTTGCATTTAGGCCACAAACTTCAATTTTGGTCTCATCAGCCCAGAGCACCTTCCTCCACATGTTTGCTGTGACCCCCACATGGCTTCTGGCAAACTGCAAATGGGACTTCTTATGGCTTTGTTTGAACAATGGCTTTCTTCTTGCCACTCTTCCATAAACGCCCGATTTGTGGAGTGCACGACTAATAGTTGTCCTGTGGACAGATTCTCCCACCTGAACTGTGGATCTCTGCAGCTCCTCCAGAGTTACCATGGGCCTCTTGGCTGCTTCTCTGATCAATGCTCTCCTTGCCTGGCCTGTCAGTTTAGGTGCACGGCCATGTCTTGGTAGGTTTGCAGTTGTGCCATACTCTTTCCATTTTCAGATGATGAATTGAACAGTGCTCCGTGAGATGTTCAAAGCTTGGGATATTTTTTTATAACCTAACCCTGCTTTAAACTTCTCCACAACTTTATCCCAGACCTGTCTGGTGTGTTCCTTGGGCTTCATGATGCTGTTTGTTCACTAATGTTCTCTAACAAACCTCTGAGGCCTTCACAGAACAGCTGTATTTATACTGAGATTAGATTACACACAAGTGGACTCTATTTACTAATTAGGTGACTTCTGAAGGCAATTGTTTGCACTGGATTTTATTTAGGGGTATCAGAGTAAAGGGGGATGAATACTTTTGCACGCCACACTTTTCCGTTTTTTATTTGTAAAAACATTTGAAAACCATGTATCATTTTCCTTCCACTTCACAATTATGCGCCACTTTGTGTTGGTCATAAAACCCCAATTAAATACATTTACGTTTGTGGTTGTAACGTGACAGAATGTGGAAAAGATCAAGGGGTATGAATACTTTTGCAATCCACTGTATACCAATCAGAATTTCCCACTGATTTCAATTCAAACATGAGTTTTTAAAGAAACTGAACTTGCCAAATTTAACACATAATGAGTCTCTGTTGTTAGACGTACCCATCACGGAGAAAGAAATACAGAAAGATAATCCTTTCGATGAATTCTGGTAAAGCTCCTGGTTTAGATCGGTTTACATTGGAATGTTTTAAGTATTTCTCAAGTTTACTGTCTCCCTGGCTATGCAAGGTTTTTAAAGAAGGCTTTTTAATGAATATATTACCACAATCCTTTTATGAAGCATCCATTTCTTTAATTCTTAGAAAAGATAAAGATCCTATTGAGGTGACATCATATACACCTATATCACTGTTAAATGTAGATTCCAAAATTCTTTCCAAAATATTAGCTTTGAGATTGGAAAATATTTTACCGCAAATTATTTCTGAAGTTCAGACAGGTTTTATTAAAAATCGTTACTCATACTTTAACGTTAGGTCAATGAATATCGTATATACAGCGTCAAATAAAACTTCGGAATGTATCATTTCACTTGATGCTGAGAGGGAGTTTGATCGAGTAGAATGGGAATACTTATTCAATACACTTGAAAATGTTATTTATTGGATCAAGTTGATATATTATATACCTCAGGCTTCTGTACTTACCAATAATCAGAGATCCCCTTTTTTCAGGCTCTTTCGAGGTACTAGACTGGGCTGTCCTTTAAGTCTGTTACTGTTTGATATCATTTTGGAACCTTTGGCCTCCGCTATTAGGGAATCCCCAAATATTTCTGGTATTGTCCGTGGGAATAAGACACATAAGCTATCTCTTTATGCAGATGATCTGTTATTATTCATCTCTAACACTGAGAAATCTATTCCAGCAATAGTAGCTCTACTTAATCAATTTAGTAGTTTTTCTGAATATAAACTAAATCTTAGTGAGAGTGAGCTTTTTCCATTAAACAATCTAGTTTCGAATTATGGACAGTTTCCATTTAGATTGACTACCGAATGTTTTACTTATTTAGAAACATAGAAATTAGGTGCAGGAGTAGGCCATTCGGCCCTTCGGGCCTGCACCGCCATTCAATATGATCATGGCAGATCATCCAACTCAGTATCCCGTACCTGCCTTCTCTCCATACCCTCTGATCCCCTTAGCCACAAGGGCCACATCTAACTCCCTCTTAAATATAGCCAATGAACTGGCCTCAACTACCCTCTGTGGCAGAGAGTTCCAGAGACCCACCACTCTCTGTGTGAAAAAATTCCTTCTCATCTCGGTCCTAAAGGATTTCCCCCTTATCCTTAAGCTGTGACCCCTTGTCCTGGACCTCCACAACATCGGGAACAATCTTCCTGCATCTAGCCTATCCAACCCCTTAAAAATCTTGTAAGTTTCTATAAGATTCCCTCTCAATCTCCTAAATTCTAGAGAGTATAAACCGAGTCTATGCAGTCTTTGTTCATAAGACAGTCCTGACATCCCAGGAATCAGTCTGGTGAACCTGCGCTGCACTCCCTCTATGGCAATAATGTCCTTCCTCAGATTTGGAGACCAGAACTGTACGCAATACTCCAGGTGTGGCCTCACCAAAACCCTATACAACTGAAGTAGAACCTCCCTGCTTCTATACTCAAATCCTTTTGCTATGAAAGCTAACATACCATTGGCTTTCTTCACTGCCTGCTGTACCTGCATGCCTACTTTCAATGACTGGTGTGCCATGACACCCAGGTCGCGCTGCATCTCCCCTTTTCCTAATCGGCCTCCATTTAGATAATAGTCTGTTTTCCTATTTTTGCCACCAAAGTGGATAACCTCACATTTATCCACATTATACTGCATCTGCTAAACATTTGCCCACTCACCCAGCCTATCCAAGTCACCTTGCAGTCTCCTAGCATCCTCCTCACAGCTAACACTGCCCCCCAGCTTAGTGTCATCCGCAAACTTGGAGATATTGCCTTCAATTCCCTCATCCAGATCATTTATGTATATTGTAAATAGCTGGGGTCCCAGCACTGAGCCTTGCGGTACCCCACTAGTTACTGCCTGCCATTGTGAAAACGACCCGTTTACTCCTACTCTTTGCTTCCTGTTTGCCAGCCAGTTCTCTATCCACATCAATACTGAACCCCCAATGCCGTATGCTTTAAGTTTATATACTAATCTCTTATGTGGGACCTTGTCGAAAGCCTTCTGGAAGTCCAGATACACCACATCCACTGGTTCTCCCCCATCCACGCTACTAGTTACATCCTCGAAAAATTCCACAAGATTCGTCAGACATGATTTACCTTTCGTAAATCCATGCTGACTCTGTCCAATGATTTCACCACTTTCCAAATGTGCTGCTATCCCATCTTTAATAACTGACTCTAGCAGTTTCCCCACTACCGATGTTAGACTAACTGGTCTGTAATTCCCCGTTTTCTCTCTCCCCCCCTTCTTAAAAAGAGGGGTTACGTTTGCTACCCGCCAATCCTCAGGAACTACTCCAGAATCTAAAGAGTTTTGAAAGATTATCACTAATGCATCCACTATTTCCGGAGCTACTTCCTTAAGTACTCTGGGATGCAGCCTATCTGGCCCTGGGGATTTATCGGCCTTTAATCCATTCAATTTACCCAACACCACTTCCCGACTAACCTGGATTTCATTCAAGTACTCCTTTGACCCGCGGTCCCCTGCTATTTCCGGCAGATTATTTATGTCTTCCTTAGTGAAGACGGAACCAAAGTAGTTAGTTAGGCATTATTTAGGCATTAAGATTACCAAGAAACACAAGGATTTATTTAAAGCCAATTTTACGCCTTTAATTGACCATATCAAACAACAGTTCACTAAATGGTCACCAATGTCCTTATCTTTAATAGGCCGAATCAATGTTATTAAAATATTTATCTTACCTAAATTTTTATATTTATTTCAGACGATACCAATTTTTATTGCTGAATCTTTCTCTGATATTATTGACTCCAAAATTTCCTTATATATATGGCAGAATAAAAATTCCAGACTATGTAAAAAGTACTTACAGAAATCAAAAAAAGATGGTGGTTTGGCATTACTGAACCTTAGATTCTACTATTGGGCAGTTAATGCTCGCTGTTTAGCATTTTGGCCAAAAGATTTAAAAGATACCCAATGTCCAGGATGGATAAATCTTGAACGTGATTCTATGCAAGGGCTATCATTTGCTTCTATTCTAGGGGCCTCACTACCTTTTACAATTACGAGATTGAATAAATATACGACTAACCCAATAATAAGACATACACTCAGAATATTGTTTCAATTTCGTAAGTTTTTTGGATAGATTGATTTTATCTTATCGGGTCCTATCATATCTAATTTTTTCTTCCAACCTTCTAGTACTGATCAAGCCTTTCTGTTATGGAAGAGGAAGGGATTAGTAGCTTTTCCCGATTTGTTTTCGGATGGTTGTTTTATGTCTTTTGAATAACTGTCCAATAAATATATTTTACCTAGCTCACATTTCTTTAGATATTTACAAATTAGACATTTTTTGAGGGCTACTCTACCCTTTTTTCCGATACCACATCAAACCGATATCTTGGAATTTTTTTTACATTTGAACCCTTATCAGAAGGGCTTAATAACGACTATTTATGAGTTGATTTTGAAATTATAAAAAGATACATTTGATAAAATTAAGAATGACTGGGAAAGAGAACTTCAAATTTCTTTATCTATAGAGAAATGGGAGAGGATTCTTCAATTAGCTAATACTTCCTCAATGTGTGCATGACACGCTTTGATACAATTCAAGGGGGTTCACAGAGCTCATATGTCAAAAGATGTTAGCTCATTTTTATGGTCATATAAATCCTACCTGTGACAGATGTAATTCTGAAGTGGCCTCATTGACTCATATGTTTTGGTCCTACCCACTTTTGGAAAAATATTGGAAATACATTTTTGATACTATTTCTGTAGTTTTAGGTATTGATTTACAACCTCATCCTATTACTGCAATTTTTAGGCTACCAATGTTAGATTCTATGAGTCTGTCTTGTTCCACCCATCGGCTGATTGCTTTTACTACATTCATTGCCAGAAGATGTATTTTATTTAAATGGAAAGACTCTAATCCTCCAACAATGCACCATTGGTACTCTGAAACGATATCATGTTTAAATTTATAAAAAAATTAGGAGTGACATTTTTGAACCTTTGGTTAAATTTGATAGGACTTGGGAAGATTTATTCAACATTTTCATACGACATAAATTGTCCCCTCTCCAATTGTTATAATAATTATTTTACCTTTATACGGTGGAACGGACTTGACGACAAACAGGGACTTAAATTGTTGAAATTCTTTGCAGCCCAGATTCTGTTTTGCTTTTTTTTTAGTATAGGGGGTTTTGTTTTTTTGTTTTTTCTCTTTTTTTCTTTTTTTTCTTTTTATCTTTTTGTTTTTATACATATGTTCTCTTTTAAACACGTAACTATATTTACATAGACCCGTAGGTCTATATTCAATGTGTATTTTGACACTGGACTCATATTTAGGTTATACCTGCCATTAATGTAACCCTGATCCCTATGTATCAATGTCATTGTTATGTTTATCATTATTTTTTTGTTGTCTTGTTTTTGCTTTTGCTTTTGAAAAAAACTAATAAAAAGGTTTTAAAAGAAAGAAAGAAAAACTTGGCTGTGAGGTTACCTGTCAAATGATTGACTCCGTACACAGTAGGTACTGTTCATTTAAAATATCTGCGGAATGTAATGAGGTTGGCGAAATATACAATCCGGAGCTCTCGCCAGAAGGGGCCGCGCTATTACGAGCCGCGCTATTACGAGCCGCGCAGGGTTGGTGTCATCGGATCAAGCACTGTGCCTGCTGCAGGGGGAATTAGTGTACCCGCTGGTGCTAGAGACATTCACTAGTCTCGTTAAATAACCATTCGGGTTCTATCATTCAACTGTTGTGGCCTGCGTTTGGGCCAAAGCGCAGGGGTCCCACTGCGGCGACCTAATCTGGGAATTTAGACGAGTTTGTCCTCGACTCAATCTCGCAGCATGGTTGACACGTGGTCCTAGGAGGTCCTATGAGGTCTCTGGAACTCTTCTTCATGTTCGAGGGAACTTCCCGAATATTCGAGGCCTCAGCTAGGTCGCGGAAAATCTTTCAGCTTTTGAAACATTTTCGGGGAGTAAAATTTGGTCGGCATGGTTCTTTTTAACTTGTAGTGCAGCGGAGTGGGGTTGCTATTTGGTTACAGGCAGTCGAGGGCAGCCATCGGCAATCTCCTTCGCTGACTGGGCATTTTGATTGGTTCATTGGAGTTTTCAGGACCAAGGAAAACCGACCGGCAGGTAAAATGCCCGCTAAACTTTATCACACTTCTTAAAAGTGTCTGCACTCCTTCTCCCCCCTTCTCTCTCCGAATCTCCGAATCTCCCCCCCTCTCTCCCCTTCTCCACCCGTCTCTCTCCCCCCCCCCCCCCCCCCCGCACTCTCTAAAGGACTTACCGTACACTGTGCAGCCGTCTTTTACCTTCCTCTTCATCACGGGTCTGAATTTCAGACAGCGCTCCCCCGCTTTCCCTGGCCCCCACCTTTGGTGTGTGTGTGTGTGTGTGTGTGTGTGTGTGTGTGTGTGTGTGTGTGTGTGTGTGTGTGTGTGTGTGTGTGTGTGTGTGTGTGTGTGTGTGTGTGTGTGTGTGTGTGTGCACACGGTCGGTCGATCCAGCACGTGGTTTCAACGCTGACGGTCGATCCAGCTCGAGGTTTTCTAGGTGAGTGCCCTCGAGCTTGAAGGACAAAGACACTCTTCTTAACTCGCGGATTAGGTCGCCGCAGTGCGACAGCCCCATAAAGCTTGCTGCACAGTTGTTGGCAACCTTCTGGAGAACTGTGACATACTATGTATGCAAGAGGCATTTTTAGTGAAGCAAGACTTGGACAAACTCAATTTTTTTAATGACAACTGTCATGGGTCTGGAGAGTCTACAACTGACCTTGGCATGGGAATAGTCAAGTTTATTGAAGAACAGGGCCATATATTTTTATTTAGCGCATATTCCTTCTGGATATCGCATTGAATTCAACCAAATTTAATTTTCTGTTGATACAGAGATATTTCAAGTGGGTGCAGACCAGTTATGTGAGTGGAGAACAACATTTTAGGAAGTGAAGGAAAGAACTGCAGATGCTGGTTTAAATAGAAGATAGACACAAAATGCTAGAATAACTCAGCGTGTCAAGCAGCATCTCTGGAGAGAAGGAATGGGTGACGTTTCAAGTCTGAAGAAAGGTATCGAACTGAAACGTCACCCATTCCTTCTCTCCAGAGATGCTGCCTGACCAACATGTTAGTATGTTTACCTGGTTCTGGCTGTTTCTGGAATAGTTTTGTTATATAAAGGGGTGCGGTAGTGGGATGGATGTGGTTAGTGATATAGATTAACCTACTATGGTTCCTCTTGAAAGACAGGAACCTCATTCTGCAGTTCCGTGACACACTGAGGAATCCTTCACTCTTTCTACTAACCTTCATGAAGACAAATCTCTAAGTAGTGACATTGGGCTTAGCCCATGCACAATCACTCCGCACATCCAATCCTCAAGCAGGTATAAAACAAACAAGATTGATACAGAAGCAAGGAACTGCAGATGCTGGTTTACAAAAAAGACACAAAGGCATGGAAGAACGGTCCCAACCTGAAACATAATCTATCCATGTTCGCCAAAGATTCTCCAGTTGAGTTACTCCAGCAATTTGTGTCTGAAACTGTCATTGAATAAGCTTTCAACTTTTTTTTAATGAACGTGTCTGTTACAACCCACCAAGCATGATTTAATGTTTCTGCACTAATCTGTGGGCGGCTGATCCAGACATGTCACCTCCAATGCAGGAACTTACTAATGCCAGTCCAGTTAATGAGCCACTTTCCAATTCAGACTTTGCCAACTTATTTTGAGGTAATAATTTCTGAGTCGCTTGTTTTGTATTTTCACAGTATACAATGGTGTGATCCTGATTAAGCAATTCTACTTCCATGTAATTAGACAATGAAAAAGTAGCACTTGGAAGACAAGGAACAAAATGACATACCTTCTGGATGGAGATGAGGAGGATTTTCTTTATTCATAAGATGGTAAGACTGTGGAATTCATTGGCACACAAGGCTGTGGAGCCAAGTCAATGGATATTTTTTAAGGCAGAGATTGATAGATTCTTGATTAGTACGGGTGTCAGGGGTTATGAGAAGGCAGGAGAATGGAGTTGAGAGGGAAATATAGATCAGTCATGATTGAATGGCAGAGTAGACTTGATGGGCTGAATGGCCTAATTCTGCTCCTAGAACTTATGAACATGAAAATCAGAGATGTTTGGGATGGAAAGGCAGTTCAAGGATAGCTCTGGAATCTCGTCTTTAATTCATGAGATGTGGACATTCCTGGCAAGGTCAGCAGTTATTGCTCATCACTTATTACTCTTCAATTGAATGGTTACCAGGGTTTTTCAGAGGACAGTTAAATATGCTTCCATAGATGGTAATGGAGATATAATTCTTTTGCCTGAAGGACATTAAAACCAAACCAAACACCAAAAAACCATCTCTCATCTTGTATGTCTCTCACCTTTGTTAAATCTGTTCAGATCTGAAATTAAAAACTGAAGCTGGTCTATCCATGCCTAATCCAAATCCAAGCCCGAGGAATTTTTCATACCATGTCCAACATAGCACACATAAACAGATATATAGTGTTGTGATGCGGCTGTCCAAATAACTGAAACCTTACACCATGATAAAGGTTCAAAGACTTTATTAACAACATAGCATAGGTAACTTCATGCTAGCACGTTTTTCTAATAATGTGGAAACCAGGCAGGGAGGGTTACCGTAAAGCTAGCGTAACTACAAAAGCATGACTCATAACATGAGTGACACTGGTTTACATCCTCCCTCTTAAAGAATCAACAACAATACAAACCCATTAACTAAGTAAGGCATGCATAGCAATTGATAATAAACTGGAGGAAAGTCAAACATAGTCAGGTTACTTCACAACCGGCTTACAAACACGACCAGGACGTGTACGATAGAGACCATCTCCGTTCTTTCTCCCCGGGGTCAGAGCAGGTAGCTTCATAGGTGAAGGACACTGAACCAGCATTCCTGGAGACGAAGCAGGAGACTGTGGCACAGGCGAAGTCGTCACTGGCAGAGGAGCCGTTGCAGATGCGGGTTGTTGTGCCGCTAGACACATACGGAAGTGCATTAGTACGGTCTAGATAATATGGAGGAACTGGCTCGTTCACAGGCAGGATATGTTGTCTGTTACGCCTGTAGGTGCTGCCATCGGCACTGACAATATACGAGTGTGGCTCAGAAGCAATTCCAGAAATCACACCAACATGGTCATGGCCTTTGTCAGTCTGTAAACGGACCACCTGCCCCTTGGTCAGTGTTGGCAGTGGCCTACTTGTTTTGTCAAACCATTGTTTTTGAATGTCACATTTCTGTTGTAACCTGGATTTAACCTCCTCAGATGGAATCACCTGTGGGATCATTGCCTGATCCGCCACAGGCACTGTAGCACGGGTCTGCCTCAACAATAAACGTTGAGTGAGTGAACACAAAATGGGGTTACGGGAGATGTTGCGTAGGTTGGGCAGATCCAGGAATACATCAGATTTAGCTCTGTGTGAACGTCCCATGAGCTGTTTGGCACTTTTGACAGCTCGTTCAGCCAGCCCATTAGACTGGGGATATTCAGGGCTGCTGGTAATGTGGCAAAAATTCCAGCGTCTAGCAAACACCCTGAAGTGTTGGCTGGTGAATTGACTACCATGGTCAGTTAGCAGTCAGCCCGGAGATCCGTGGACTGAAAAATGGCGAGATAACTTCAATATCACTCTGCTGGAAGTGGGGCTGCTAAGAAAATCAATGTCAAACCATCCTGAATACAAATCGATGAGTACCAGGTACTGCTTGCCAAGCCAATCAAAAATGTCAGCTGCCACTGTAGACTGCGAAAGTGCAGGTTCCAGATGTGAAATAAATGGTTGCTTTTGTTGGTGAAGTGCCAAGCTGTTGCACACTGCACAGGATACCACATTCTCGGTGATGTAGTTGGCCATGCCAGTCCAGTAAAACATGCATTTTGCCCATAGGACAGTAGCATCAGCGCCTGGGTGCCCTACATGGACAGGGTTACAATACTGGTTGTGCAGTGAAGCAGTAACCACAGCCTTGTGTCCTTTTTAAAACAATGCCATCCTGCAGTACCAGCTCATCACGGAAGGCAAAGAAAGGCCGGACTGGCAGCGGAACGTTGTAGTGTTTGTCTGGTCAGCCGCGCTTAATGATGGAGGTAAGTGATCGTAGGATGCTGTCGGCAGCTGTGTGGGCAACTAAATCCTCCCTACAGGACGAGGGGATAAAAGACACGGCCATTAAAATAACGTAATCATCCGGCGAGGGCGGATTCTCGCAGGCCTTCTGGGGTGCACGAGAGAGAGTGTCAGCCAGGTGCATATCCTTACTGCATTTGTGGATCAGAACATTGTCATATTTTTGAAGTTGCAGTAACATCCGCTGTAGGCATGGATCGGTTTGTTGCAAATGCTGATCAAAAGGTTGGTGGTCAATTTCAATCGTGACCGTGTGACCAACGATGAAATAGTTGAATTTCTTGCAGGCAAAAACAACCACTAACAGCTCTTTCTCAATTTGGGCATATCATTGTTCTGTGTCAGTCATGGTGCGCGAGGCATAGGCAACAGGCTTATTGCCGTTGCCATCATTTTGAAGACATGCTGTGTCTAGTCCATGTTGTGAGGCATCACAAATCAGTGTAACCGGTTGTTTAGGATCAAAGTAAGCCAGAGTAGGAGCACTAGATATCTGCTGCTTAAGAGTGTTGAACACTTTCTGTTGTTGCTCATGCCAAGTCCAAGCAGTTTCTTTGTGTGCAAGCTGGTGCAATGGGGCTGATATTTCGCTGAAACCTGGAATTAATTTGCTCAAATAGTTAACCATGCCAAGGAATCTATGCAAACTTAGCATGTCTGTGGGTGCTAGGAGCTCGTTGATTGCACTGGTTTTCACTGGATCAGTTTTTAGGCCATCATTGATAAATTTATGGGTTATGTATTTCACCTCATTTACTCTGAATTTGCATTTTTGAGGGTTCAGCTTGAGATGGATGGCCTTGGCATGATCCAAGACCTTTGTCAGATTGCCATTGTGTTCTTCGACCATTCTTCCAGCAATGAGGATATCATCCAATATGATGGAGCATGGGTAGCCTGCAAACAATTGCTCCATAGCTTGTTGAAATACTTCACTAGCAGAACTTATTCCAAAGGGCATGCAAAGGCATTGATAATGCCCAAACTAATACACATGTAGGAAGGAACTGCATGTTGGTTTACACCGAAGATAGACACAAAATGTTGGAGTTTCTCAACAGGTCAGGGAGCATCACTGGAAAAAAGGAATAGGTTGTAGCGGCACCATACGTGGTGAATAAAGGTGAGACGTCAGGCCAGTTCAAAGTATTGTTTATTCAGTGGTGATATATTAAGTTGGTGGGCTAACCATATTACAATGTTGCTGTAGCTGAGCGTGGTTGTACTCTCGGGCTCAGCTACCTGTTGACTCTCCTAGGTCTCGAGGTGAGAGACCTTAAGTACCAGGACACTCCCTCTAGCCCATGACGTCACCTGCCCGCCCCCGTATCTCCTGACGAGGGTTCGAGCATAAGTGGCCCGTGTTGAGGCTGATGCCACAAGGTGACCTTTTAGGTTGAGACCCTTCTTCTCGACCTGAAACAACACCTATTCCTTTTCTCCAGAGATGCTGCCTGACTAACTGAGTTACTCCAGCATTTTGTGTATATATACACATGGACAGATGTTGTGGTGCTCTGGTCTGGTGTTCAGGCTTTACTGCAAGGCACTTAACAGGACACTTGCTGATTCCATATATAATGGTGTATATGATGCATATACAGTGGCTTGCAAAAGTATTCATACCCCTTGAACTTTTCCACATTTTGTCACGTTACAACCACAAACGTAAATGTATTTTATTGGGATTTTATGTGATAGACCAAAAGTGGTGCATAATTGTGAAGTGAAGGAAAATGATACATGGTTTTCAAATTTTTTTACAAATAAAAAACTGAAAAGTGTGGCGTGCAAAAATATTCAGCCCCCTTTACTCTGATACCCCTAAATAAAATCCAGTGCAACCAATTGCCTTCAGAAATCACCTAATTAGTAAATAGAGTCCACTTGTGTGTAATCTAATCTCAGTATAAATACAGCTGTTCTGTGAAGGCCTCAGATGTTTGTTAGAGAACATTAGTGACCAAGCAGCATCGTGAAATCCAAGGAACACAATATAGTTGTGGAGAAGTTTAAAGCAGGGTTAGGTTATAAAAAAATATCCCAAGCTTTGAACATCTCACGGAGCACTGTTCAATCCATCATCTGAAAATGGAAAGAGTATGGCACAACTGCAAACCTACCAAGACATGGCCGTCCACCTAAACTGACAGGCTGGGCAAGGAGAGCATTGGTCAGCGAAGCAGCCAAGAGGCCCATGGTAACTCTGGAGGAGCGGCAGAGATCCACAGCTCAGGTGGGAGAAACTGTCCACAGGACAACTATTAGTCGTGCACTCCACAAATCGGGCCTTTATGGAAGAGTGGCAAGGAGAAAGCCATTGTTCAAACAAAGGCATAAGAAGTCCCATTTGCAGTTTGCCACAAGCCATGTGGGGGACACAGCAAACATGTGGAGGAAGGTGCTCTGGTCTGATGCGACCAAAATTGAAGTTTTCGGCCTAAATGCAAAACGCTATGTGTGGCGGAAAACTAACACTGCACATCACCCTGAACACACCATCCCCACTGTGAAACATGGTGGTGGCAGCATCATGCTGCGGGGATGCTTTTCTTCAGCAGGGACAGGGAAGCTGGTCAGAGTTGATGGGAAGATGGATGGAGCAAAATACAGGGCAATCTTGGAAGAAAACCTGTTAGATTCTGCAAAAGACTTGAGACTGGGGCGGAGGTTCACCTTCCAGCAGGACAACGACCTTAAACATACAGCCAGAGCTACAATGGAATGATTTAGATCAAAGCATATTCATGTGTTAGAATGGCCCAGTCAAAGTCCAGACCTAAATCCAATTGAGAATCTCTGGCAAGACTTGAAAATTGCTGTTCACAGACGCTCCATCCAATCTTACTGAGCTTGAGCTATTTTGCAAAGAAGAATGGGCAAAAAATTCAGTCTCTAGATGTGCAAAGCTGGTAGAGACAAACCCCAAAAGACTTGCAGCTGTAATTGCAGCGAAAGGTAGTTCTACAAAGTATTGACTCAGGGGAGCTGAATACTTTTGCATGCCACACTTTTCAGTTTTTTATTTGTAATAAAATTTGGAAACCATGTATCATTTTCCTTCCACTTCACAATTATGCACCACTTTGTGTTGGTCTATCACATAAAATCCCAATAAAATACATTTACGTTTGTGGTTGTAACGTGACAAAATGTGGAAAAGTTAAAGGGGTATGAATACTTTTGCAAGCCACTGTAATTGATGTTATTCTTCTTCTGGTTTATTGTCCAGCACCTTTCACAATGCTGATGTGGGAAAGGCTCATATAGTTTTTCACTGACTATGTAGTGACAGAGCCTCTCACCCAGTGATGACCGTGAAAGCAGCTGCAGAAAGTGAGCATTGACTAAATTAGAATTGCTGGAACCCCAGATGTGCACTTGAGACTTGCCTCCTTTATATTGATCAGTTCTCAGAGCTGCAGAGCACCAAGCCTGAATTCATTAAATCGGAAGGAAAATTAATTTTCTGCGGAAGGACCTTCACTTGCATCCAATTATCACCTTAAATAACATCTTCATTACCCTCCTGCCTTTCTTAATGATTGTGCCAACTGGTGAATATTAGCTGAATGAAGACAAACAAGTCACAATGAAACACAAAAGCCAATGGGCTGCACGCAATATGTGGCTCTGATAAAACTCATGCTGAATTCACCACTGCTCCAGCCCTGTTGCTTTTGTTCCTGCCTGTTTAATTCTTCCCTCTATTTTAGTATGATTTTGTAATTGTGTTTGTGCTTACTTGATGGGAAAGATAATTTGCCAAAGAATTTTTAAGAGGGTAACCCCATTCGAAATGCATTGACTAGTACTGCACATGAAAAAGCCCTTCAACCCACAATGTCTGTGCCGAATATGATGCCAAGTCCAACCCTTATCTGTGCACACATAATCCATATCATCCATTCCCTGCATATCCATGTGCGTGTCCAAAGGTTTCTCTAATGCCACTTTCGTATCAGCCTCCACCACTACCGCTGGCAGTGAGTTGCAGGCGTTCACCACCTTAAAGCTATGCTCTCTAGTATTTGATATTTACATCCTGGGAAATAGGTTTTGATGGCTGTCCTCTCTATGTAGCAATGTTACAACATTTTGAGATTTTAAAAATCAAGTCTGCAATTTATCCCATCAGATAAAGCATTAAAATAAGTTTAATTTGACACCTAATTCACTTTCATATCTTCAGTATTAAAAAAGTTATGGCAATTTTCATACTCAGAAATTAGCATCTTGTTCCCCATTGCCTTTCCATTAACTTAACTCAAAAGTTGTGATCGAGGACAGTCAAAAGGCCATAACTTTCTTAAAAAGTAAGAGAACTCAATGAAATTTTCAGTTATTATAGATTGAAGCATTCTGAAACAAATATGAAACAATCTTACTTGGATGACCTGAAATTAAAGCATATAATTAGTTAGTTATCTAATTGTAGCTAATTACAAAATTCAATGAGTAGATCTAAACATCTATCCATTTCTTAAGAAATGATAAACATTTTTTAATTGCCTAAGTGTCCAAATAACATTCACACAATAATCTACAATATAATATGATTTTTAAATCTCATTTTCATGAATTTATAGGCCAAATGGAAGGAATTTAGTTTTTAATGCCTGCAAATGAATGGCCATTTAAATCAGCTTGCGAGTGGGTTTTAGTGGGACGGGGTGGATTAGAACATTGCGGTTTGTGGTGGAGTCGGTATGAAAAACACTACCAGTTCATAGATTTTTTTTGTCCCCTTTTCGCAACATGAAAATTTGATTAAAGGCTTCCTAAGAAGCACGTTTTGTATGTAAAAATAAACTGTGTACCTTCTTTTATCGCCTACGTTAGGTCCGTTCTGCTGTCGGCGTTCAGAGCTTCAGAAGATGATTTTTAAACTACTCTAGTTAATAAATAATCTAGCGTAGTTTAAAAATAGCTTCATGAATAAAATGTCGGAGCGATTTCTCTTTAGCGACGAAATCACCCGACATGGATCGATTTGGACTGTCTGTGGAAAAACGGCACTTTAAACCCGCCCCCTCTGAAAGGCGCCAAAGTCGCGCATATGGGGAGTGGCAGAACTGCAACGCCGCTAAAGGTAGGTATTGTAACATACCTAATCTATGCCTCTCATAATTTTATATACTTCTATTAGATGTCACCTTTGTCTGCGGTATTCCAGACAAAACAATCCAAGTCTGACTAACACTCCCTGTAGCAAATACCTTCTAATCTAGGCATCATTATAGTAAATCTCCTATGCACCATCTCCAAAACCTCATCTTTCCTCTAATGGGGTGACCAGAACTGGAAAAATCACTCCAAATTCCTATAATTATAAAGCTGCATTGTGACTTTCTATCTCTTGTACCAATGCCCCGATCTCTGAAAGCAAGCATACCATATGCCTTCTATATCACTCTATCTATTGTGTTGTCATTTTCACAGAGTTATGGCCTTGGACCTCAAGATTCCTCTGTACATCAATGCTGTTAAGGGGAATGCATTCAATTGTATATTGTCTCCTTACATTCAACCTCCCAAAGTGCAGCACGTCACACTAATTCGGATGCAACTCCATCCATCGTTTCTCAAGACATTTCTGTAGCTGTATTATATATCCCACTCTATAGTTTGATAGCCTTTTTCATAGACAGTGACCCCAGCAATCTTAGTATCATCTGCAAACATGCTAACCAACCCATTTACATTAATGACCAAGTCACTTATATGTATATATATCACAAACAATAGAGGTCCCAAACCAGCACAAACCTCTGCGGCAATCCACAGGTCACAGACCTCCAGCCTGAATATCATCCTTCCACCACAACCCTCTTCCTCCTCTCAGTAAGCCAGATCTGAATCTATCGGACTAAGTCACTGTTATTCCCATTATTCCTAATCTTCTGGATCTGCCTACCATGGGGGACTTCATCACATGCCTTAATAAAATCAAGGTTGGCAACATCCACTGTCCTCCCTTTATTGAACATCTTTGTCGCCTCCTCAAAAAATCTCAATCAAGTTAGTAAGACATGAACTGCTGCATATCAAACCATGCTGACTCCCTAATTAACCCATTCCCTTCCAAATGGGAGTATGTCCTATCCCAAAGGATTCTTTCCAATAGCTTATTTACCACTGTCTTGAGGCTCGCCAGTTTATTATTCTCACTACTTCCTTTCTTAAACAAAGAAACAACAATAGCTACTCTCTAGTGCTCAGGGACAAAGATCTTCCCTGTGGCAAGGGAAGATCTTTGAGATCTTTGTCAAGGCTCCTGCAATGTCCTCTCTTGCCTTTTTCAATAACCTGGGATGGATCTCATCAGACCCCAAGGATTTATAAATTCATAAATTCAAACAGACATATGACCAGAATTAGGCCATTCAGCCCCTCGAGTGTACTCTGTCATTCAATCATGGCCGATCCATCTTTCCTTCTCAACCCCATTCTTCTGCCTTCTCCCCATTACCTTTGATACGCTTACTAATCAAGAATTTATCAATCTCTCTTTAAAAATACCCAAAGACTGGTTCCACAGCCACCTGTCACAATGAATTCTGCAGAATCACCACCGTCTGGCTAAAGAAAGGCATGTCCTTTTATTCTGAGGCTGTACCCTCTGATCCTGGACTCTCCCACTGGCGGAAACTTCCTCTTAATATTCACTCTATCCTTTCCTTTCATTATTCGTTAAGTTTCACCTTACTGCACCTTATCCACTTTATTCGCCTTAATGATCTTCAAGCTTCAACACCTCATTCTTCTTAATCTCAAACTGCCCATGCATAAGTGAACATAATTAACATGTTCTCGTCTAAATTGTTATTTCAGCAAATAAATATATAAAGCCTTCCTCTTCTGATAGGAGAGGTGCTTCAAACTTGAAATAGCTCATCTCTCATGACTTTAACCCTGTCTGTATACACTCGTGAAGAATGGCCCTGATGTATCATCTTCTTGAAAGCATACTACTCGGCATTGAACCAACATGTGTGACTTTTATTTTAAAGACATTTTAAAAACAGAAAATAGAAACTAGAAACATCTGCATTATTGTAATTTCAATCACTTAGACTAATTTAAGAATAAGCTTATGCAACTGTGTGGGATTTGAATGCATTAAATATAATTATACTTCAGAATGTGCAACTGATTTCATAAGGGATCTAGTTCTAATTTAACTGTCCACTTCAGGCACAGTGTGAAGCATGTGTGCTGGAAGATTATAGGCTTGTTTGTCTAAAATTGTAGTATTCGTCCTATTAAGTTGCTTTCATTAAACATAAGTCTTTCTGCCTGTGTGAATAATGATATGGATCAGAGATTCAAATCCCCATCTTAATTATTAATTGAACAACCTCTCTGTGTGCTGTTGAAATGTTCACCAAAGAAAGTAACACTTGAAGTGCAGAGAGAGTATTTTAGCTCTTGTTTGGGAAGGTAGTGAGTCAGAGTCTGTTGGGAATAGGGGAGGGTTGTTTCATAATAAAGTATTTTAATATTTGTTCCAAATAAGTACAATTAGCTCTTTTCATCTGTCCATGTGAAGTATTGTAAGACCTTAACAGTTCTCAGCAATTCAGTTACAGCTTGGAGGATATGTTTTTAAGAGAGAGTTAGATTTAGCTCTTGGGGCTAACGGAATCAAGGGATATGGGGAAAAAGGAGGAACGGGGTACTTATTTTAGATGATCAGTCATGATCATATTGAATGACGGCTGGCTCGAAGGCCAAATGTCCTACTCTTGCACATATTTTTCTATGTTTTCTATGTAAAGATAAAGAATCCACACCTGCATTGAGCTGCTGGCAGGGTAGGCCTGTCATAATTGGTGAGGTAGGTATGTTACAAAACATACCTTTAGCGGCGCTGCAGTTCTGCCACTCCCCGTGTGCGCGACTTTGGCGCCTTTCAGAGGGGGACGGGTTTAAAATGCCGTTTTTCTCCAGACAGTTCAAATCGATCTATCTCAGGGGAATTTCGTCGCTAAAGAAAAATCGCTCCGACATTTGTTTTATGAAGGTATTTTTAAACTACGCTAGATCATTTATTAGCTAGAGTAATTAAAAAATAATCTTCTAAAGCCGTGAGCGCCAGGATAACATTTAACGTAGGGGATAAAATAAAGTACACAGTTTATTTTTACATAAAAACATGGTTCTTAGGAAGCATTTAATCACATTTTCATGTTGCGAAATGGGAACAAAAAAAATATATGAACCGGCAGTGTTTTTCCTGCCGACTGTGGGTTAAATTCACCGCAAACCGCAATGTTCCAATCCATCCCGTTCCACTAAAACCCACTCGCAGGTTGATTTAAATGGCCATTAATTTACAGGAATTAAACACTAAATTCCTTCCATTTAGCCTATAAATTCATGAAAATTTGATTTAAAAATCATGTTATATTGTGAATTATTGTTTGAATGTTATTTGGACACTTAGGCAATTTAAAAATGTTTATCTTTTCTTAAGAAATGGATAGATGCTTAGATCTAGTAATTGAATTTTGTAATTAGCTACAATTAGGTAACTAACTAATTATATGCTTTAACTTCAGGTCAACCAAGTAAGATTGTTTCATATTTGTTTCAGAATGCTTCAATCCATAATAACTGAAAATTTCATTGAGTTCTCTTAATTTTTAAGAAAGTTATGGGCTTTTGACTGTCGCCGATCACAGCTTTTGAGTTAAGTCAATGGAAAGGCAATGGGGAACAAGATGCTAATTTCCGAGTATGAAAATGGCCATAACTTTTTTAATACTGAAGATATGAAAGTGAATTAGGTGTCAAATTAAACTTATTTTAATGCTTTATCTGATGGGATAAATTGCAGACTTGATTTTTAAAATCTCAAAATTTTGCAACATTGCTAGGTGAGGTAGTCCTGGAAAGTTGCTGACACGCAATGACAAAGTTCATAGAGTAAGTTAGCTGAGCTATGGACTGCAGTCCAGTGATAGGAAAACTCTGGTTAGGGGGAGATGGAATGTATCAGGTGAGAGCAAGAGAAAGGATGATATTAATTTTAAGAGGGGTGGAATAATCATCTGGGAAGAGAATTGGATTGAGACCAGAAGAATGAGGGGAGATCTCAATGACAGAGTATATCCATTGGGATGAGGATTAGAGTGGGTTGGTGGAGCACTTTCAATGGAAAGAGTGAATTAGATTGCGTTTAAATGGAGCCATTGAATCTGGTGCAGAAAGCAAATTTCTGAAGGAAATGAATGGGTTGGGCAGCATCTGTGAGGGCTTAGGGATAAAGACAAATCAAGCCTTAACTATCTAATTAAGGCCTAATTATCTTCTTAAGGGATGTTTGGGGCAAATTTCGTAGAGTGGTAGGTGCTTGGAATGCACAGCCAGGAGGCGGATACGATAGTAGCATTAAGTGGCTTTTAGATAAGCTCATGGAATGCAGAGAATGGTGGCTATGGATTGTGTGCAGGCAGAGGGCATTTGATTCATTTAACATAATGTTCGGAATGGACATTGTGGGCCAATGGGCCTGATGTGGTGCACTATTCTATGTTCAATGTTCTTTTTAATGCAACTCTGCATTTGCACAACATAACATTGTGTGTATCATACACATGGTGTGTCCAGAATAACATTCCAGAAGTTTGTCACTATTAATTAGTGTACAAAAGATTGTCCTGATGAATTGAAGAAAACTGTGTTATCTGCCTTTCTTTGTTTTGCTTTGAAGAATGGGAAACCAACTGGCTGAGTATCTTACTTTAAATATTTTTTTCAATTGTCATCTCCCTCCCTATTTAAAACCTTCCACTCCTTGTATTATTTTCTTATGCTTCAAATTCATTTTTAATCAAATTATTTTTCTGTGGTGCATCTTTGGGTTGTGAATTGCTTGTGAATGTAAATAATTATTGTCCGATGAACTTACAGTTCATAATGGCTGAAGATGCTGGCCTGTAGTTCCCTCTGAATATGCAGCACTCTGCTCACTTGAGACTAATCCCAATCCCAATCTCATCTTCAAACCCATAGACAATTGGGCTGCTCTTGTAGTGTGGTAACTGACCTATACATTGCAGAAGCCAGACATCAGCTTTCTGAAGTGTAGGATGGAACTGCATATTCTAGTTTAAACTGAAAGTAGACACAAAATGCTGGAGTAAGTCAGCGGGACAGGCAGCATCTCTGGAGAGGAATGGGTGACCTTTCAGGTCTAGACCGTTCTTCAGACCGTCCCGTCTATCAGCTTTCTGATGCCTGCTTCTACCTCTCTCCAGACCATGATCCCATTGATGAACACCAGGCCACCTTCTCCTGGGCTGCAACAGATCACATCTGAAGATCTCCCTCCCCTCCAACCCCACTCCAACGTCTTCTATCTCTACCCAAATATCCATAAACTGGACAGCCCCAGTAGGTCATTTGATTTTGCCAGCCCTTCTGTCTCCCCTTGTTCAGTCCCTTCCCACTAATATCTATGAATGATCTAATGTCTGCCACCATTTTGTTTCACTTTGCCCACACTCCCAGGTGCTCTCTTCCCACACAAACATCTGTTTTAACTAGTTTTCTTCTCCCTTTGTTCATCCCTCCTCCTACCTGGTTCCATCTTCCCGCCATCAGCACTCCAACTGGTTCCATCCCTCACCTACCAGCCGCTGTCCCACCACTCTCATCCTGCTATAAGGTGACAATCTTTCCTGATCCTTCTCAGTCCCATAGCATGGTCTTGACTTGAAATATCAACTTAATCATTTGCTTCTACATAAGCAACTTGAACTGCTGAGATTTCCCAGTGATCTGGCTTTTTTGCCGAAGGCAATTAATAGATGTTCCAACTGGGAGAAAGCAGCAATGGGGCAGCACAGTGGCACGGCAGTGAAGTTGATGCTGTACAATGCTCGAGATCCTGACTACGAGTCCTTTCTGTATGCAGTTTGTACGTTCTCCCTGTGACCGCATGGGTTTTCTCTGGATGCTCCAGTTCTTCCCACATTCAAAAGACGTGGAGGTTTGTAGGTTTATTGGGTTCTGGAAATTGTCCTTAGCATATAGAATAGAACTAATGTATGAGTGATTGCTGGTCGGTGCAGACTTGATGGACCGAAGGGACTGTTCCCACATTGTATTTCTAAACGATGATAAAGAGTGGGAGAAAAGCAGAGTTGGAGACTCCAGTACTGGAGTGTGGAAACTTTTCAATGAAAACCTTCCTGAATTACAGCTTGAAGCACTGGAATGTCAGTGGTGCCATTTCTCCTCCTTTTGACCAATTTTCACACATTCTGAAGATTTCTAGAACTGTGTGTGTTATGTTCTGGGAAGTCAATATTGTTGGTGGCGGTTAGATGTGAGGGAGGGGGCAAGCTTCAATTCCACATTCTTGTAAAAAATGTCAAATTTCCCAAATTATCATGTAATTTTTTGCATTGGCTACAACTTTGAATTGATACCTGCCTCGAAATTCCAAAGACCCAACACTAGAGAGAAGAGTTAAGGAAGTAGAAAGAATATTTATTTTTTAAGATTTATGGAGTTAATTGAAAAAAACATTCTGGAATGTTTTATTATTGCAGTTTTGGACTCCAGGGGGTTAACCTATTTTCAAATCATTTTAGTTAACTGCCAAATATATGTACGCATAAATTCCCTTTCATCAAAGAATTTGCTAATCACTGCCTTATTTCTTCATAAATTAGTCACTAAATCCAGGATAGAACAATCCACCATGGAACTGAATAAGTAAGTGACTTTGATCCTCTAATCATATTTAAAAGAGAGTTAAATATCTCCATGGGTATCTAACAATCTCAGTAGCATTTGGGTAGTTTCTTAATATAGCAAGACTTTATTTAATGACAAAGAATAAAAAAGACCTTGGCATATTTAATGTAATATTTATCAGTAAATTAATATTTTAATCTGATTTTCTTTATAGTTAAAGAGCTCTTGGCATATCCATTTTACCTCCATATGTGCATTCATGTTAAATAGTATTAATTATCATTTTGTGCCTTCAGGTTTCGAGATAACAGGAGCGATTGATAACATACTGGTTTCTTCAGAGACTGGACACCAAAGGTGGCAGTGATCACAATGTTGTAATAAAAAAAAATATGGTAAACTTTATACCAATGACGACTATGCTAAAGAATTCTTCATGTGTATGCTTAAAAAGCTCAACAAAAAATTGTATTTTTAACTTACTGCTGAAGCAGCAGTTAAGTGACCCCCATCCAATGCATGAAAACCAGAGTTCCACAGCCCTGTAACATCCACCTGTGAATGATGGCAGAAAATTAAATAGCCCACTGGAGGAGAAGGTTCCAAACAGATCTTTACGCTGTACGTTTGTGAAATTCAGCATGAGTGCTTAGGTCAGGGCTGAAGTGTTTGCCTCCATCCTCAGCCAGAAATGTCAATTGAAATATCCAAGCCTTCATTCCTGTAATCTAGTCTTCAGCTGGAGTGATTAACTTTGCATTTGCCAAGAAGAAAAAAAGAGTATTGGATATAACAAAGGCTCTGGCAGCAATAAAATCTGAATTGTAGCACTGAAGAGATGCTTCAGAACCAGCCGTGATTGCAGAAGTTGAAGTAATAAATCAAAAATCTGCCCAGCTTTGTCCTATCCACAAAAAGGAAGGAACGTTGGGCCAATTACCACTCAGTCTATGGGTGCTGTCTGTATGGAGTTTGTATGGTCTACCCGTACCCTGCATGGGTTTTATCAGAGAACTTTGGTTTCCTCCCATACTCCAAAGACGTACAGGTTTGTAGGCTTGGTACAAGTGCAAAATTGTCCCCTAGTGTATGTAGGGTAGTGTTAATGTGCGGGGATTACTGGTCGTTGCGGACTCAGTGCGCTGAAGGGCCTGTTTCCACACTGTATCACTAAACTAAACCAATGGTAAAGTGATGAAAATCAGTGGCATAGTTCCAACCCTTTGACTGTTTTATCACTGACCTTTCTTCCATGATAAATCAGAATTTGGGATTATTTGCTTATGGTCGCATAATTCCATTTGCAACTCTTCAGAAAGTAGCCTCATGCCTGCTGCACCTGGACTTCACCTGATAAATAACATAACTTTGAGTCACAAAAGTGTCTAACAATAACCATCTCCAATAAGAAAGACTCTAATGACTTTCTCTTGCCACTGAGCCACTGGTAATTACCATTACCATCAAAATTCTGATGATTGTGGGGCCTGGGGAGGAGTAATGGAGATCATTATCTGACACTTCTGAGCACCAGCTTTGTAAATACTATGACTACAAGTGCCATCATAGGCTGATCATCCCGTGGGAACTGACTCGCCTTCTAAGAGCCTAATGCTTTTCCACCATCTATGCCACAATTCAGTACTGTAATTGAGGTTGAATGACAAGCTGAATTATGAAAGATATTAAATGTGAGCCCAGTCATCTGCCTGAAAGAGTACAGCTTTAACAATCATATATTTAATACCATCCAGGATAGAGCAGTCTGCTTGACCGACGCTTCATCCAACAGGATCTGTCCTTTTGATATTGTTATTGGTTATTGTTGTCATCTGGACTGAGGTACAGTGAAAATGTATGCTATCCAGGCAAATCATACCATACAGTGCATGAGTACAGCAAGTAGTGCAAAAGAGAAAGCAGAGAAAGTGCAGGTAAAAAAGCGCAAGGGCCACAATGAGATGGATTGGATGATAAGGAATTCATAGTTAGCATTTGTGAAGTCCTTTCATGATTCTGATTAAAGAAAATGGGGAAGAAAGCCATCTTGAATCTGGTGGTACTTGCTTTCAACCTTTTGTGTTATCTGATTGGAGAGGGGAGAAGAGAGGATGACTAGGACGTGAATGATCCTTAATTACGTTGTGCTGCTTTCCCAATTGCAGTGATTCTTTGACTTAGATTTGTTTTAAATGATTCCTACAAATGCTAGGAATTTGTCTCTTTTCTCTTATGAGATTATATTTCAACAGCATATAATTTATATTTTCGATATCCATTTGGTGTCTTTGCTGATATAGTTCAGCTATTAGCTAAATCAAAGGCAGAATGGTCTACTTATGTTCCTACCATTTTGTAAGAGTGAAAGTGAATGAAAACACACAGTAGGTAAAGGAAGGCACATACACCTTTAGGAGCAGGTGTGAAATTCTGGCAGCAAATTGTTTTGATTTGAATGCATTTTAAATTCTAAATGCAACCTAAAAGTGCACACTTTAGATCATGAATAACCACTTCAAAAACACTCCTGTAATGATAAGCATAATATGATTTAAATGGAAGACAAATACCAGAGAGACTATGTTCAAGCTTTGTAAAATTCTGAAAAAAATATATATATATTACATCCACTTGTGTACAGTAGTTGAATTGGGCTTTTTAAAAAGGCTTGTTGGCTACCCAAGGTTAAAACAATAAGTAATGGAGCACTTGAAATGAGCAGGGGGAGTATTGTGCCTGATCAGTTTTACAGTGGACCTTGGGGGCTACTTCACCTGGTTAATCCTGCTTGCTGTGGTAAAGCACTTAGCTCATACTTAAACATTGTTTCGTTATTCAAAGTTCCCCATGTGCACCTTTGTTTTACAAAATGTATTTTCACATTCTTCTTTAGTCTCATGCACTTCCTCCATGTCAAAGATGCGGTCAATGGGTACCCACATAGGTTCAGGATATGTGTAGGAAGGAACTGTAGGTGCTGGTTTAAACTGAAGATAAACACAAAGCTGGAGTAACTCGACTGGTCGGGCAGTTTCTCTGGAGAAAAGGAAGTGACATTTCAAGTCGAGACCCTTCTTCAGACAAGGACGTGATGGGCCAAAGTGCCTGTTTCTATGCTGTATATCTCGACGATTCTGACTATCAATGATGACCCCTGACCCCAAGGGACTGGCTAAGAAGGAGAGTATTCTACGATTCCTGTAGCTCTTTGTGGGCTGTTCCTGATTGCACATTGTGTTTCATGAATTGCAACAATGACTACACTTCCAACGTTCCCCATGTGATGTAATTCATGTCAGAGCATCCTGAAGGACTGAAAGACACTGCATAAGTGTTATTTTTTCTTTCATTTTGTGGACATTAAATTTGGCCTAAATTGGGCAGAATTCCTATTTCCTGATTTTCCAATCTGGATATGGATCCATAATACGGAATGTTGGTGGGAACCTCCAATTTTTTTTTCACTTTTTGTGAATGAAACATACCAGCCAGGTTTCATCCATACCTCCATTATCTATTACGTAATCTTTAACTGCCTGCCTGCCAGCCACAGTACTGAACCATGGATCACCCAGATTTGCACCCTACATGTTAAATGGCCCTGCATAGGAAGGAACTGTAGATACTGGTTAATACCATAGATAGACACAAAATGCTGGAGTTACTCAGGCAGCATCGCTGGAGAACAGGAATAAGCGAGGTTTAGGGTCGGAACCCTTCTTCAGACTGGGTTCTGACCAGAAACTTCATCTATTCCTTTTCTCCATTAAATGGCCCCGCAAAATTTTTCTGATATCAGGAACTAATGAAGATTTTGTGAAATATCCTCTTTTGTCAGTGTATTCCTTCCAATTTTCTTGATTACTAGACTAAGTGGGTAGACAAAAATGCTGGAGAAACTCAGCGGGTAAGGCAGCATCTATGGAGCGATGGAATAGGTGACATTTCGGGTCGAGACCCTTCTTCAGACCCACATAGGTTCAAGATATGTGTAGAAAGGAACTGAAGAAGGGTCTCGACCTGAAACATCACCTATTCCTTCGCTCCATAGATGCTGCCTCTCCCGCTGAGTTTCTCCAGCATTTTTGTCTACCTTTGATTTTTCCAGCATCTGCAGTTCTTTCTTAAACACTAGACTAAGTGAGACCCATTGGGTCCCAGTCACATGGGAGACCTGGTCCCCCAACGCAACCCATTCCCCAACGCAATATTCCACCACTCACCCGCTACCCCAATGCAAACCGTTCCCCCAACGCAATATTCCACCACTCACTCATAGCCCCTAACTGCGCAGGTGCGGCTCATTTTCCCTCATCTCTGAGGGGTATGGGAGGAGGGGGAGGGATGTGGGGGGGAGGGGTGGGATAGTGAGTGGAGGGGAGGGGGTGTGGGGTGAGTGTGGGGGGGGATGGGGTGTGTGGGGGAGGGGGTGTGGGGGGGAGGAGGTGTGTGGGCAGAGGATGTGTGGGCGGGGGGGTGTGGGCGGGAGGGGAGGTGTGTATGTGAGCGGGAGGTTTGTGGGAGGGGAGGAGGGATGTGGGATGGGTGGTGTGGGGGAGAAGGTGTGTGGGCAGGGTGTGTGTGTGGGCTGGGGGGGTGTGTGGGCAGGGGGGATGGTGTGTGTGGGCGGTGGTGGTGTGCGGGTGTGGGTGGGAGGTTGGGTGAAGGCAGGGGGTTGTGTGTGGGCATGGGGTTGAGGGGGTGAGGGGGGTGTGGGGGTGGGCGGTTTGTGGTGGTGGAAGGAGTTGTAAGGGGAGGTTGGTGTGTGGGTGGGGGGGTGTGTGGGCGGGGGGAGGGTTGTGGGGGGAGGGGTGTTGGGGAAGTTGTGGGGCAAGGGGTGTGGGCGGTTGTTGTGGGAGGGGTGGTGTGTGGGACGGGGGTTTTGTGGGAGGGGGGTGTGTGGGCGGAGGGGTGTGGGCGGTGGGGGGAATTGTGGGGTGAGATGGGTGTGTGGGCAGGGGGAGAGGGGTGAGTGGGCGGGGGGAGGAGAGGGGGAGTGAGCTCAGAATAGACGAGGAAGAGCCATTGGGGAAGAGGTGGGTATCACGGGGGAGGGGGGCCAGAGCCAGCATGGGGGACCAGAGCGGTAGGGTCTGGAGCTGGCGGTTCGATGGAGACTCACAGCGGGTGCTGGTCGCTGGTCGTTCTCCTCCGCCGGGATCAGAGTTTCTGCTTTCTGTTTGCCGGCATCAGCAACATTCCTGACTCTGGGCTGGGACTGACTCTGGACTGGGCTGGGTCTTCGACTCTGGGCTGCGCTGGTCTCCGACTCTGGGCTGGGCTGGGCTGGTTTCCGTCGCTGGGCTGGGTCTCCGGCGCTGGTCTGGTTCGAGCTGGGCTGGGCTGCTTCGGGCTGGGCTGCTTCGGGTCCCTCCGAAAATTGTGACCTTCAGCCGGCCATTCACAGCTCCAGTAATAAACACATGATGGCGCAGGAGGGGCGGACCATCTTGAGGAGTGACAGGAGAAGAGATCGATCTGCGCACGCGCGTTTTTTAAGATTTTTAAACCTCGCTAACTTTTACACCTTTCAACCGATCGGAACAAAGCTTGGTGCACTTGCAGTACAGGAGAACGGAGAGTGAGCTAGCGAAAAATCGTAGCGCTATTGTGTACCATTTGTGCGCAAATAGAAAGACCGCGCAAACCGGGAGATAACAAGATCAGAGTTTTAGTTATCGATAGATAGATAGATAGATCTATATTTTCAGTGACTTTATCTTTTCTAATATCTTATTATTTTAATTAATATAAAATACAAGCTGTGACACTTTGCCTGTTCTTGTCCATTACTTGTTAAAACACTTATGTTGTCATTTCCCTAATGATTATCTTTTAACAATTTCACTAATTTTCACAATGTCACAGATTTTAATCTTTTTTCCGTTTGTTGCGGCCAGCGCTAAGATATTAAGGTCCTTTTAGGTTCTGAGTGCCGGGATGTTAATAGTGTGATGTATTTGGCTGTGTTCTTTAATGAAGTATTCACTCTTGCAACTTGTCTAATAGCATTATGTGTTTTCCCCTAAACTTGAAGCTGCAACTTGAAGATTTTCCGTTCTTACATGCACCATATGCTCTTAGGATTCACACACACTTTGATTTGTCATTCCAATGACATATTGGCCACAATATTAATTGCTAGTTGCTCTGAATATGGAGTCATCCAGGACTTACTTAGGAAACCAATAAACATATATTCAGCATGCCCAACATCGGCTTTTTAATTTGTCACCTTGTTATGTTTTTATCTGGAAACATGCCAGTAGACAAAGAGCTGGAGGAACTCAGTGGTCCAGGCAGCATCTGTGGAGGGAATGAATAGGCGATGGTTGTTTCAGAACACTTCTTATTAATTTTACCATCCATGGAATAGTAGTATACATGATAACGATCCTCATTACATTCCGGCACTCAATACCGAAGAGGATCTTAATATCTGTTTCTCCTTGTATTCTTTCTTCTCCTCTATCTCCCTCTTCTTCTGAATTATCTGAGGAGGATCTGATTCCTTTGCCTTGTATCTCGGCAAGACGTTTGATGAACCTTGCATAGGAACCAGAGATGATTGGGACTCAACCCAAAACGTCACCTTTTCCTTTTCAACAGAAATGCTGCCTGGCCCGCTGAGTTACACCAGCTTTTTGTGCCTATCTTTCTTTCATAGGAAACACTTGATATCACTGTTAAGGGATTGTCGTTGGAGACAGTTGGTCACTTTGGCGACTTCAGTTGTCACCTCTCTAAAAGTCAAGAGTATTTAATTGTCATATGCACCAAAACAAAACAATTACATTCTTGAAATGCCGTCTGTTAGATTCATCACAGAATCCACATAATTCCTGGAGAAATTACCCGGCAAATTGTCTTCACTTTTAACCTCTGGAAGAACGCCAAGATGCAGGCTTATATTGCAATTACCATGACTAACATGCTGAATGTTAGCCATCTAGCTGAATGTGCCAGTCATGGATTTCTAAGATTTCCCGAATGTCCTAATGGCAGCATCTTCACTAAAGCTGACATCACTAGTAGAGAGGCAATGATCCTCAAGCACCAGTTCCGTAAGACAGGAGGTGGCTTCTCATCTCTATGAACAAGCTCTCTAGATGCAGCTTACCAAGGTCACTGACTCCCTGCTGATCAGAAAAAATACTTATCTCAAGAAAGCAGGTTTGGACTTCTTAAGCTGGGAGATGGTGATTAATTGATCTAAAATTTTGCTATTGATAGACACGAAATGCTGGAGTAACTCAGCGGGACAGGCAGCATCTCTGGAGAGAAGGAATAGATTATGTTTTGTGTCAAAACCCTTCTTCAGACTGAAATGTTGCTATGTTCTCTATCACCAGCAACCATCTTCAAGAAGCACTTTGGCCTCTGAACCAAAAGACTGAAGGATGGAAGGAGAAAGTATCTTCTGGCAGTAGGCAACTGGTCTTTAAGGAAATGACTGTGGTTCTGTAGACACTTTGTGCTTCTGGGTCTGACTCCTGAGAGGGACATTCTCCTCGAATCCAGCGAATGCTGATGACAGTTATATTATTGGACTATGAAATCAGAGTCTTAGTCCATTGACTTGGAGATATGAGTTTTTTGGGAAGTTTAACTTTAGTTAACTAGATAAATCAAGAGTAACAAGCTCATATCAGTAATTTTTATTATATATCTTCTGAATTGCGCTGTTTTCTCCCCAGGGTAGGCGAGTCAAGTGCCAGAGGACATACGGTTAAGGTAAGAGGGGAAGGATTTCCCTGAGAGGTAACCTTTTCATTCAAAGGGCGGTGGATATATGGCAGGAGCTGCCAGATGAGGTATTTGAGTTGCTGCTGGGACGAAAGTCCGGGCCTGATCAACCACGGCTGGGTCGCCTGGGCGAGGGTGTCTGATTAGGTAAGGGGGAGATGCAACGAGACCTGGGTGTCATGGTACACCAGTCATTGAAAGTAGGCATGCAGGTGCAGCAGGCAGTGAAGAAAGCAAATGGTATGTTAGCATTCATAGCGAAAGGATTTGAGTATAGGAGCAGGGAGGTTCTACTGCAGTTGTACAGGGTTTTGGTGAGGCCACACCTGGAGTACTGCGTACAGTTTTGGTCTCCAAATCTGAGGAAAGACATCCTTGCCATAGAGGGGGTACAGAGAAGATTCACCAGACTGATTCCTGGGATGTCAGGACTTTCATATGAGGAAAGATTGGATAGACTCGGTTTGTACTCGATGGAATTTAGAAGATTGAGGGGGGATCTTATAGAAACCTACAAAATTCTTAAGGGGTTGGACAAGCTAGATGCTGGAAGATTGTTCCCGATGTTGGGGGAGTCCAGAACAAGGGGTCACAGTCTAAGGATAAGGGGGAATTCCTTTAGGACCGAAATGAGGAAAACATTCTTTACACAGAGAGTGGTGAGTCTCTGGAATTCTCTGCCACAGAAGGTAGTTGAGGCCAGTTCATTGGCTATATTTAAGAGGGCGTTAGATGTGGCACTTGTGGCTAAAGGGATCAGGGGGTATGGAGAGAAGGCAGGTACGGGATACTGAGTTGGATGATCAGCCATGATCACATTGAATGGCGGTGCAGGCTCGAAGGGCCGAATGGCCTACTCCTGCACCTATTTTCTATGTTTCTATGTTTCTATGATGTTGTGAGATCCGAAACACCCGATGCTCCCAGGTCACATCACTGAGGATGCGTCCCAGCTCATCTAGAAGATGTATATTTTTCACGAGTTGAGGTCCTATAAGAACATTTAAAAGACAATCGGACAGGTACATGGATAGAAAATGTTTTGAGGGATATGGACCATATACGGACAAATGGGATGCATTGATGCGGCAATAATGTTCATGGATACTATTGTAAAAGATGGGCAGCTGCCACCTTCAGATTTTTTATTTATTTACTTTCTTTCTTTTTTCATCTCAAAATAATTCTTAAGGGGGGGGGGGGGGGGGGGATCCAGAAACAACAGGTCACAACCTTAAAATTGGAGCTAACTTATTCAAGGGTGAAATCAGGCAGCACCTTTTCACACAAAGTTTACTGGAAATGTGCAGTTCATTTTCCCAAAAGACTATACATGCTGAATCAAGTAAAAAAAAAAAAATCACGGATATTAATATGTTTATAAGGTAAGAACTGGAATTAATATCCAAATCATCTATGATCTAATTGAATTACAACTCAGTGTGACCAGGTTGGCCTCCACGTGTTACTGGGTTGCAATGTTCAGAGGTAAAGCTAACTCCAATGATGTCCCTCCCTTTGCTCCCCTCTTCTCCTGAAAGTAGTATTTTAGATTTTCAGAACAGCTTTTCTTCCCAAAGATGAATACATTATGCATAAGCACCAGACCTGAATCAAGCTGTCCTGCAACCAAACCGCAGGCACAGCTCAGTCAGTGTCCATTAAGGTCAATACGCCTTTAACATTTAAGCTGTAGAATATCACTGTGGATATCAGCAACAAATGCTTCTCATCAGTATTGATGTATTAATCATAAAGTTAGTTCTTGTCTTTTGCTATGAGAGAATGACTTTATTTATTTTCTCGCACAGAACTGACAGCAGCAGAAGGAGGCTGTGTTGTTTCACATTCTGGCAGTTTTCCTTAGGGTTCCAGGGTTACAGATTGCTTTCATGTGGTTCACTGTTCCTTTGCAGAACCACTGCCTGCATGAATTGGAAAAGATTCTGCAGAATGAAATATTCAACATTTAAAATCATCAGCCCTGGATGTGTAAAGCACTTTCTTCTTTCCAGGCAGTTGTAATGTTGCCTTTACTTTAAAAGAGCCTACGTTATCATCAATTATTGAATATCAAATCCAAGTTACAGTGTATCTCTAGGGTTATCTTACAATGTTTTTTTTCTTCCCAAGATTCCTGATTCTTCTCGTTCATCTACAGTTGAAGAGCAAATGTACAAACCTCTTCCTCCTTTACTTTCTCCAACAGTTATGTACCAGCAATATTATGCAGTACTCTCTGGCTTCGTAACTTTTTGTGTGCATGTTAAGACACTGGAAGGCAGGTGGTAAATTAAACTAACAAACAAAATTATTTGATTTATAAAGGAAATTACATTGTGCAAATCAACATCTTTTTTATGGTGGGTTACAGCACAGAGACAATATGGGAGCTTCTAGGTTGAAATGTTATAGCAACATACAGAAAACCTTTGGTTACATGGTACAACTCTTAAACCAATATTGGAGGAGATATCTGCTAATAAACATTGTTACATATCACTTTCAATAATGAAAGACGAAACTCATACTGGATAATTGTCCAATCTCTGTGTGCATTACTTCTGCACAACTGACCTCTGGTTTTGGTCATCACTGGTTCTTCCTTGGTTAACAGTTGCCTGTTGTTACACTGTGGTATTCTTGTCCTGCAGGTTTGGTGTTGCACCCTCTGGTTTCTCCACTGCCTCTTTCAAACACAACTCTTCAATTGTCTGATATGGACTCATCCTCACTGCATCTCCAGCCCTTCTCACTGGTGGGTCTTTAACAAATCTGTTGTACAAGTGTCAGTGTTTTCTTTTGGTTGCCCTCATTTATCCTCCCACACTGTTTTACACTTCAATCTGCCATTTATATGGTGCAAAAAGCAATGATCATTTCCAAAAAGAGAGTTTATCACTCATAGTCAAATGTACATTTTTAGGTGGGTACATGCAATGTCCTTGCGATGCATTTTACAGAGAATGATTCAAAGGCTTTATGGTATGGTACAATTCTCTTCACTTGCAAACAAAGAAGTACAATAACATTAAAAAAGCCATTGGTCATTTGCTGCAATTCTTAAAGTGGAAGCTACCAATAAAACACTATAATGAAAGACAAAGCACATTAAAGATAGTTATCCAATATCTGTGTACTACATAATATAAAGCTAAATTGTCCAGAAATTAGATCAGATAGAACCATATCTTTTGAAATAGCTTATCTAATGTCAGTGAAAATGGAAAAAAAAAAGATAAAAAAAATTAGGGGCATCATGAAAATACACAAAATTAATGATTATTCTGCTCAGATTCTCTACATTTCTGATATTGCAAAATACAAAGTAATCCTGACACATGCAGAAGCATTCATTGTGTTTTGGAGCCCAAATAAGTTACTTCACTTTCCTTTGGGCCTTCTAGCTTAGAATATGTCCCATTTCATTTTATGGCCCTTGCCTACCATCCCCATTCCACCAATCTACTAATCTGTCCAGCATCATCCACCTCCACTGTCAACACTGACAGGATTGAACGCAGGTCTCCGGCGCTGTAAGGCAGCAACTCTACCGCAGCATCACCGTGCCGCCCTGTTTGTTTGTTTGGTGGGACTTGACTGGTTAAGGCTCTTTCACAGAGAGTGACTGTGTTGTCGCCAGGGAGAGGTGACATTTTGCAGGCAGTATGCATGAGAACACTTGCACAATTTCCAGACAAATGTGTTGATCATATTGGGTTTGATCAGATGTATGTCAACAAACAGCCTCCTAGGTGTGATGACACATACATCCAACTTCGAATGTAGCAGCTGAAAGGTCAGTCAGAATAGTTGAGGAAGCTCTGAAAGACGAGGTGTTGCAGGGATATTTAAAACCATCAATGAAACAACACTTGGGCAATTTTCTTCCAGAAGTGCAACCTAATTTTGTATCCTTGATGCACATCAAGGGAGGCCTTGATAAAGAGGTAATCAAGACCACATTTGAAACTTGTTAATTTGGTCATCACTGGTTCTTCCTTGGTTAACAGTTGCCTGTTGTTACACTGTGGTATTCTTGTCCTGCAGGTTTGGTGTTGCACCCTCTGGTTTCTCCACTGCCTCTTTCAAACACAACTCTTCAATTGTCTGATATGGACTCATCCTCACTGCATCTCCAGCCCTTCTCACTGGTGGGTCTTTAACAAATCTGTTGTACAAGTGTCAGTGTTTTCTTTTGGTTGCCCTCATTTATCCTCCCACACTGTTTTGGCTTCCAGAATTCAATTGACATTGAACAGGATGATCTCTGCTAGAGATGAACCAATATTGTGTGTTGAAGCAAATGAACATAAAGTTGCTTCTGAATTGTATCTAGCGTGGACAATAGGGAATAAATTACCAAGTACAAGTCTGACAAAAAAAATAACGTTCTGTGACTTTAAATCCAGAAGCAATCAGTCCAAAAGTTGATTCAACATGAAAAATCAAAAGGACTTCAGGCAAAGTTAGAAAACCAGTTAATAGGCAAATTTAAAGTTTTAGTTAATTAAATATGTATGTTATCAACACTGCATTTCAGTGTTGTTTTCTAAAAAAGGGAGGAGCAGAGTGTACTGAATCATTAAGCAAGAAGCATGGTGCTTCCTCTGTGTCTCTCTGTGTTTGTATTATCATCTTATTTGGACAGTAGATTTATGTTGGATGCCTTCTTCTCACACCATGCAACTGTTTCACAGCATGGCTTAAACCAAGTTTCAATGTGTTAGCAGCAAATGGTTAGTGTGCTGTTTTTCAAGTCAACCTCTACTTTTTTGGAAATATAAATTTCTTGCGTCTCAATGCATTTGAAGACTTTACAGACACACTTCATGTAATGCTTGGAGAAACACACCATTGTGAATCCTTTCATGAAGCTGCATGCCATGTGGAATTGCTTTCTTGTCTGCATGGCTATTGCACATTCTCATTCGATAGCATAATATCTGAATTCTCTGCAGACACGAGGAACTGCAAATTCTGGAATCTTCAGCATTCCCTCCACAAATGCATGTTGTGTTTTGCTCTGAACTTGCTTTCTATGTTTCTCTGTACTTGCTTTCATGTTTATTTTTGGCTTTGTCATGCTAAAATAGACATTGATCAGCTGTCTTATGGAGTATTTCTGAAAGGTTGTGCAAAAGTGAGTGTAATTGACGATATTCCCAACATTTGATGCAATTTTGCTTGGCAGTTTTGTAAAAACAATTAAGATCTTGTTTCTATGATTTCCCTTTGGCATGAATAGTCTGGATGACTTTCATTAAACTTCACATAGATTTCTCCACTTCACTTCTGGCACATGGCCAGCGAACACTGATTTTGCGATCAGCAAAACCTATGTGTAATGTTAAATTATCACTCTTGATCAGCAGTTCATTACAGGTCCTCACATGGTAAGACCGGTACAACACTAGCTTTCAATATAATTAAGCTTTGGGATGATAACTGATGCTGAACTGCCAATTACCACAATACAGACTGATCACCAGAGTGTGGGTCTTGTAAATTGTACTTCGGAGTCATGCGAGTGATTCCGTGAAGATGCCCGCATGCGCGCAACGACTGGCTGGCAGGCGCGTCACTCCTCCAGCGGTAAGTTTCAAACCCTGCAGGTAAGTTTTGAACTTACTTTCAGGTTGTGCTTTTTACTTGCAGGAAACTCTTTTACAGAGTTCCTGCTGGATTGCCAATCTGGGGCGAAATCCTGACGAGCCGCGGGGAATCCCGACTGTGACCACGGGGAAACACGGCTCGGGGAAACCCGGCTAAGGAGACCGTGGGGAACCCGGCTCGGGGAAACCTGGCTACGGAGTCCGCGGGAAAACCCGGCTATGGACCACGGGAGTGAGGATAGCTGGCGCCCGTCGAGTTTGCTACCCGAGTCACTGACAGCGGTCAGCGACTTCAGACTCCGGCAGCCCGAGAGGGTGTATCTTGTATCTTGTATCTTGTATCTTGTATCTTGTATCTTGTATCTTGTATCTTGTATCTTGTATCTTGTACAATAAATGTATCTTGTAATAAATGTATCATGTATCTTGTGTGCAGCCAAACAGAGTCGGAGAGGCCTGGACTGGGACAAGTCCAGCCAGGAGGGTTCCCCTCCATGGGTACGTCCTCGGACGTTTAACCCAGGTGGAGCATGGATAACGCCCTTGGGTCTTCATCCCACTGAGGTGATGCTCCATCCTGATATAGGTCCATTGATGGGGCCATGTCCGCGCAGGTCTCGTCGGAGACCTGCAGCAGCACCTCTTTCAGGGCTGCTTACAAATCTCCCTCTCTGTGGAGGGAAGTGCGAGGGGTCAGTGTGTGACTGACTCCAAACCCGGAAGTATGTCTGTGAAACATACTGGAGTATGTGCGGAATTGTCTGTCATGGCATCAAGGTTGCGATATCCTCACAAACGGAAGAGCCGCTGCAGAAAGTGTTGGCTTCCAGCCGTTGGCAGAAAACCCGGGGCGGGGGTAGAGTTTCCCTCATGTTACAAGCTTGGTAAGCATCAGTGACCTCACGTCACATCATCACAGGAACATACACTGTAAATTTGTGCATTCCTGAAAGTGCCGGCAGTGAACAGCGCTATCTGGGGAGACTATGGATGGCGAGGCCAGCAATGCCCAGCCGCCGAATCTTCTCCTCGGAGAAGACCTAGCCAAACAGGTAAAAACCTGGATGAGGAAGCAAGGCTGTCGGACTAGTCAAGGTACCTATGACAAGCGAAAGCCTCACCGTTTCGACAACAATCCCCCTATGCCTCCATCGGCAGTAAGCGGTTCACTGAAGCTGGTGGCAGCTTGAAAGCTGATTCACTGGGCAGAGGTCTTTCAGGCCAAGGCCCAAGCCGGCCCTCAGGGAAAATGTGCAATCCACGCACCCCAGCAGTCCTATTCTCCAAATCAAGACTGGGAATAGAACTGCATCAGGGGCCTTTGGGCTTACAATAAGACTACCGGTAACCGTGGAGGTAGGTGGGTCTGGTTCTTTCTGAAACATGGGGTGTGTGGACCAGTTATAAGTTGTAATAAATTACACTTGTTTTTGTACAAATGACGCCGGACAACTTCAGATCCGTTTATAACTGAAAAGATAACATCAGATCAGTTTAAACTGCACAGTATAAAAGGGTTCCAAATTGAATTCCTTTAACTCATTGCCACCCAAACAATATACACCAAGTTGGACATTTATTCATTCCTACAAAAAGGTTTTGGTATACAAGCAGATATCCAAACAAGTAAAAGATCTGGATGAGGAAGCAAAAGCTGTTGGGTTGATTAAAGCACCCACGACGGGCATAGCTTCACCATTTCAACGACACCCTGCACCTTCCTAAAGGAAGATGAAAGATGTCGGATCACCCTTGATTAACTCACATGCTCTTGTGCAGTATAGACTTTTTAGAATTGGAAACTTTGTTACTGTCTAAACAATTGATTTCCTTAGGATGCTTTATGGCATGCATCGATTTCAAAGATGCATGTTATTCAGTTCCCTATCACAGGGATCACTAGAGATATTGAAATTTAGCTGGATGGGACAACAATAGCAGTTAAAGGATTGTGAAATGGGCTAACTTCAGCTCCCAGGCTATTTACCAAATTACCAAGCCAGTGCTTGGGCTATCAGAGCTCAAAAACACATTTTCATGGCCTACCTGGATGATATTCTAAAAATGCTGAATCTTGCTAAATTAGCTGTTTTCAGCCGCAAAACTAATATTTGTGAAATTGGGGGTTTCTCATCCATCTAGTTAAATTTAAGTTGATACCAACTAGAGTTATAGATTATTGGGATTTACCTTTAACTCTATTAATTTGTCTGTGACTCTGCCCTGGGGCTAGAGATTAGATTTAATGGGAGTTTGCAACAATCTTGTTGTTTATTCATCAAGTGGCCAGTGTAATTGGCAATATAGTGGCTGTTTTCTCAGCTACGCATTTGGGGCCTTTGCATTATTAGAATTTACATTGTGCAAAGGAGCAAGCTCTCAAGTACCATGTAGGTCATTGTTAACAGACCTATGCTATTACCAGCTGAAGCTATAAAGTCACAATGATGGACGAACAGTATTCAGCATTACTCCAGTAACTTTTGGTCATTAAACCTTCAGTTATATTACAAACTGATGCTCGTGCTCAAAGATATAAAATTACTATACCATCTCTAGTTACAGAGATGTGCATGAGCATGAGTTACCAATTCCTGAGTTATATGGTATCAACTACCTAGAGACACTAGGGGCATTCTATGGGTTAAAGGCTAATTGTGCGAATATGCATATCTGCATGCTCAACTACAAGTTGATACACTACGGCGGTGGCATATATTAATCACATGGGTGCAATCAAGTCAATATCCTATGATAGTTTACCTAACCTCATTTGGTGCTGGTGTATCATCACGCAATCAATGACAACACAGAAGGGATGTTGGATCACAAAGTATTTAATGACATTGTGGCTCGATGGAACACCAAATATCGATTTGTTTGCTCCTAGGCTCAATCACTAGTTGCAAAATATGTGGCATGGCAGCCATACTCAGAGGCAGTGGCGATGGATGCATTCTCACTACACTGGGGAGTAATGTTCTTTATGTCCTTTCTCCATTTTGCCTCATCAGTCGGTGCTTGCTTAAGATCCAGCAAGACTCTGCCTCAGGCTTTTTGGTAGTGCCTGACTGGCCTACACAGCCATGGGTCTACTCATACTGGGAATGACAACAGAGCCACTTATGACTGTTACCAAATGTAGAAATCAGCTGGTTTACCCTGTGACTGCGGAGAACCATCCACTGCATGGGCTAATCAATTTGTTGTTTTGCAGACTCTGAGAAGATCTTCACTGCGGCTTGGAGAGATCGTACCTAGAAACAGTACATCTCCTATATCAAGAAATGGGAAATGTTCTGTTTACAGTCCAACATATCGTATGACATGGCACGTATAACAGATGTCTTGGAATTCTTGGAACACGAGAGATGGAGTTATAGTGCTATCATTTGTGCCAGTAGTGCCTTGTCATCATACTTGTTGCTGGGATCGGGACACCACTCTGTCGGGTCTCACCCACTGATACCCAGATTTATGAAGAGTATCATTAACGCAAATTCCCCCAGGCCCAGGTACTCGGAGATATGGGACGTTAATGTTGTGCTGATGCTGCATTGCCGGTGGCTCCAGCTACATCCCTGTCCTTGGTCAAACTCATTTACAGAGTGGTTATGCTCATGGTGCTGGTTTCAGTGCAACGGGTCCAGTCGTTGCATAAGCTGCAACTGGACAGGAGGGTTTCATCTGCAAATAATATAACATTTATGTTCATGATTTAGTCTAGCAGAGTAGACCTGGGGTGTCAGGTCTCAAACTAGTTTTCATGGCATACTCCATGGACCTTTGGTTGTGTGTGGTCACACATTTACAACAGTGCTTAGGTCACCTAGAGCCTTAGAGGCTCTGAACTAGCAATGTTTGTTAGTTACAAAAAACCTCATAAGAAGGTATCAGTCTAGACCATCTCCAGTTGGTTAAAACGGGGTTTGGCTTGTGCAGGAGTAGACACTGATGTTTTCGAATCTCAATCCACCAGGGCTGCAACAACATCAGCAGCGAGGGTTATGGATTTCTGCTGGACCACATCCTAGCGACTGCAGGATGGTCTAATGAGAGAACTTCCAAATGTTTTATAACAAACCTATTGCCAGACCGGGGGTATTTGCCAACTCTATTTTAAGTTTTATTTCGGTAGTCACGTGAGTGACTACGTGAAGACCCCGCCAGCACGCATGCGCGACATATCGTTGTACGCATGCGGAAACGACGGTCGGGAGGAGCGGGGCTCCTCCAGCGTAAGTTTAATTAACTTACGCCAGGTAAGTCTCACCGGAGGAGTGAGCGTCGACGAGAAATAGTAATGGAATCACGGAAGTCCAAGAGAGCGGCGAGAGCAGCTGCTATGGAGAGCAGCCAGCGAACCGCCTCTCCAGAGCTACAGGTATTACCTGCAGCTCCCGACTTCACGCCCATGAGGGCCGTTGGTACTCCACGGTCGGGCGGCAAACCCACCCGGAAGTCGGACGGGGCCGGCGACCCAGCTGGGTCCGGTCCCGAGGACACCCCGTTCGCAGATAGCGACGGAGGTCGTCTAACCCGCATGGAGCGGATGATGGAGCAATTGCTCCAACGTGACCTGCTAATGCAGGGGCAGAGTCACAATGGGCCTCTTCGCAGGCCCACGGCAGATTCCTACCAAGGACTACCAAATGTCTCACCCTCCTCGCAGGGGAGCATTGAGGGTCAGAACTGGGCTGACCCAGAAGAAGGGGAGCTGGCTGAACAACCATCTGTGTCAGGGGTGTGTGAAGAATATCTGGATATGGTAAATAAACATGCAATGCCGACACAGAAAGGCCTACCTATCCACCCTAAGCTGGCAGCCAGCATTAACTACATGGCGACCAACCAGCTACAGGAACAGGCCATAAATTCTACAGCTGATAAATATATGGCTCCTGAAAACTGTAACTCACTTAATGTCCCTGCGGTGAACAACCCTATTTGGGGGAATATGAGCCCCTCGAGCAGAGGGCAGGAAATCAAACTTCAAAAAATCCTAAAGCTCTTAACCGCCGGGATCACAGCAGTGGCCAGAACTGCAGTGGGGATAGAGTTGCCGGAAGAACTGCAAGATGCCCTGGCTCTACTGTGTAATACACAGTATGAGATAAACAATTTCAGAAAGAGCATCATAAAGCCGGCGCTTAACCCCAAGTTTGCGGGGTTGTGTAAGCCTGGGAAGACTCAGCCTGCAAGCTTGCTGTTCGGGGATAACCTTCCCAAGCAAGTAAAAGATCTTGATGAGGAGGCCAAGGCCTTGGGCCTGATCAAGGTTCCCGGGCCTACCAAACCTCATTACCCACAAAGACAGCACCCCTACACACCCACCGGACAGAGATACCATCAGAGACCTGCCGGTGGTGAAAGCTCGAAGGCCGGCCAACCTGCACAGCGGTCTTTTTTAGGCCATGGCCCAGCCCGGCCTTCTTGGAAGATGCGCCACTCCTACAACACGATGAATCAACAAAAGAAACAAGGACAGAAACCGCAACACCGGCAATAACCATGGAGGTAGGTGGGTCTGGTTTCCCCAGAAACACATCTTGCCTAAATTCACTTTATGTAGGGGGCCGGTTGCACATGTTTTATGAAAATTGGCGCACTTTTACCTCTGATCCTTTCATACTCAGGAGTATTCAGGGCTACAAAATTGAATTTATTCACGAACTCCCTATCCCGGTCCAGCATTCACCTAGCCGAAAATTCATACTCTCTCAAAAAGAGAGGGTAGCAGGGCATGCTGAACTATACAGATTAATTGAAAAAGGGGTAATTGAGAAGGCTACCAAAGAACCACAGGAGTTCGTGTCTAATATATTCACCAAAAACAAAAAAGACGGCGGTTGCCGCATTATCATAGATTTGACCGAACTGAATACTTCTGTTCAGTATGTTCATTTTAAAATGGACACCTTTGACACTGCTATACAGTTAATAGATTATGGGTACTACATGGCATGCATTGACCTCAAAGATGCATACTATTCTGTACCAATACACAAGGATCATAGGAAATATTTAAAATTTATCTGGATGGGACAATTATGGCAATACAAAGCCTTGCCTAATGGGTTATCATCAGCACCCAGATTGTTTACCAAGATATTAAAACCAGCCTTGGCCTACTTAAGGAAGCAGAATCATACTGTTATGGCCTATCTTGATGATATCCTCATTGTTGGGGAAAGTTTGGAAATGGCTACATTGGCAGTTACAGCCACGAAACATCTCTTTCAGAAGCTGGGTTTCATTATACATCCAGATAAATCAATATTAAAACCCTCTACCACCATGAAATACTTGGGGTTCAATATCGACTCAGTGCAAATGTCTATCACGTTGCCACTAAGTAAGGTGGAGGACTTGATAGAGGCTTGCAGGAGCCTTATTGGCATCAAGGACCCATCCATTCAGCAGGTGGCCAGGGTGATTGGGAAGATAGTGGCTGCCTTTCCCGCAGCACAATATGGGCCTTTACGTTATCAAAACTTACAAAGAGCCAAAATTATAGCTCTCAAAAGTCATGCAGGCCATTTCGATAGGCCTATGAAAATACCAGAAAAGGCAAAAGCCGAATTAAATTGGTGGATGGCTAATGCCCAATATTGTTCCAAACCCATCACTATCATCAATCCCTCGATCACCTTACAAACGGATGCCAGTGCCAAAGGTTGGGGAGCTACTAATACTACCTCTAGTTGTGGAGGTAGATGGAGTGCACAAGAGTTAACCCTATTCAAAAATTTGGGAATTAACTATTCAGAAATGCTGGCAGCATTTCACGGCCTCAGGGCATACTGCACAAACATGCACAAAGTTCATGTTAGGATACAAATTGACAACACCACGGTGGTTGCCTATATTAACCACATGGGCGGAATAAAGTCGATATCGTGTGATGAATTGGCCAACAATATCTGGCTCTGGTGTTTTCAAAGGGAAATTTGGATCTCAGCCACTTACCTCCCGGGCAAGCTAAACACAGTGGCAGACACCAGGTCACGCAAATTTAACGACAACATAGAATGGATGTTGGATCGAAAAGTGTTCACAGATATTGTAGAACGTTATGGGACACCAGATATCGACCTCTTCGCGTCCAGATTAAATCACCAACTACCAACATATGTTGCTTGGGAACCAGATCCTGGGGCAGTAGCGATGGACGCTTTCACGCTACACTGGGGGGATTTGTTCTGCTATGCATTCCCCCCTTTCTGCCTCATCAGTCGGGTCTTGCAGAAAATAAAACAAGATTCCGCATCGGGTATTTTGGTGGTGCCCGACTGGCCTACCCAACCATGGTTCCCAGCGGTACAGAAGATGGCCACAGAACCTTGCATTCGGGTCAATAAACGACCTAGCCTGCTCGTTCATCCTGTCACAGGAGAGCATCACCCATGTTATGATCGCATGGACCTGTTAATTTGCAGATTCTAAAACGGTCTCTTCGCGGATTCGGACTCACCAGCAGAACGATAGACACCATCTCGGCGGCATGCAGGGAGTCCACCAGGAAGCAGTACCTCGCCTACATCAAGAAATGGGAAGGATTCTGCGCTACTACCAACACTACATATGAATCCGCTACCATTACAGAAGTGCTGGAATTCTTGGCTACCCTACACTTTGATGAGGGACTGAGCTACAGTGCCATAAACAGTGTCAGGAGTGCACTATCATCCTACTTGGGCAGGGGAGTGACCAATTGGGAATTGGATCACATCCATTAGTGTCCAAACTAATGAGAGGAATATTCAATTCCAATCCCCCTAGGCCCAGATATAACCATACGTGGGATATCAGCACAGTCCTAACTATGCTGCGAGGATGGACACCTAACACGGGACTCACTTTGGCAAAGCTCACATACAAAATGGTAATGATTATGGCACTTATCACGGCACAACGGGTCCAGTCTCTACACAAACTTAATCTGGATGCCATGACTATCACCAATGATAAAGTCACTTTTCATGTGCAGGGACTGTTGAAACAAGATCGACCCGGAGCGTCTGGTCATACCTTGGAATTTCTGGCATATCCAGCAGATACTCGACTCTGCATCGTCACGTTAATTTCACAATATATCACAGTCACCAAAAATCTCAGGGGCACGGAGACAGTTTTGCTTATGAGCCACAAGAAACCCCATCATAAAGTCACGGTGCAAACCATTTCTAGATGGTTAAGGGTGGTTTTGGATGCGGCGGGGGTGGACACTAATATATTCAAATCTCACTCTACCAGGGCGGCATCCACTTCGGCGGCTAGGGGGATGGAAGTACCATTGGACCACATCCTGGCCACAGCGGGTTGGAGTAATGAAAGGACTTTTCACCGCTTCTACAACAAACCCGTGGCCACCCCTGACACTTATGCAGGGAGGATTTTGAGTACTGTCAAATAATTTACCCCTATGGGATATTTATTTTGTTTTGGTATGAATAAATACCTATTTTTGTTTTTCAGCCAGTGTCATGTCTGAATTACGTTCATCCTCTCATCCCAGCATAGCGGTGTGTGAGCATTGAGCTTCCAGGGCATGAAATCACAGAGCTTTGAAACCTTCACGTAGTCACTCACGTGACTACCAAAATAAAATAGTAAGATTAAACGAGAACTTACCAGTTTGAAGTTTGATCTTTATTTTATGAGGAGTCACGATGAGGGATTACGTGCCCTCCGCTCCCAACCCTCTACTATAAAGATCACCTGGTATGAAAGTTCTCTCTTATCTTACTATATTAGTCATTGTGACTGTCTGTGATTTCACACCACTGCTTTGAAGAATGTTGCGCATGCGTGCTGGCGGGGCCTTCACGTAATCTCTCATTGTAACTCCTCATAAAATAAAGATCAAACTTCAAACTGGTAAGTTCTCGTTTAATCTTACTATTCTGTTTTATAGTTTCCCCCTGGATGAGAGGGGTCACTATTATTTTCTTTTGCTCATTAAAGCATCAGCATGTTTAAATCTATGTCATGTCTGAATGCATTATTGATTTTCACTCATCCTTGGTCAACTGATGCAGTGTGTGACGCACGGACTCGTTTCCACAGCATGAAATCACAGAGCTTTGTAATCTTCACGGAATCATTCACGTGACTCCGAAGTAAAATAGTAAGATTAAATGAGAACTTGCCAGCTTGAAGTTTGATCTTTATTTTATGAGGCGTTACGTTGAGCGATTACGTGTCCTCCGCTCCCAACCCTCTTATCATAAAGATCATCTGGTAGTTCTAGTTTTCTCCAATCTTACTATGTTCAGTTCAACTACTGTTATCTGTGATTTCACACCGCTGCTTTGAAGATTGACGCGCATGTGGGCTGGCGGGCTTCTTCACGTAATCGCTCATCGTAACTCCTCATAAAATAAAGATCAAACTTCAAACTGGCAAGTTCTCATTTAATCTTACTATTAACACTAATATTGATCCTTGTAGGCATCTCGGGAGCCTACATTTGCCAATTTTGTGTTCAAACAAACAATCTATTCTTGGGAATGGTCCCTTCTTTGTTATTGTTTGTTTAGTTTTAATAGGGCAGTGGGCAGGTGCTATAAACCTGCTATAGACCTGCACAGGAAGGTAGATGCTCCCGTCCCCACGAGTCTCGGGCAGATAGGGCTCGTCAGACTGGGAAGGCTGTCCATCTAGGAGAGGGAAAACTCTGATTTAAAACCACCACTGCCTTGTGGCCATATCCAGTCATGGGAAAGGCTCCATGAGTAAACCTCAAGAAAATCCGGAGTAGGAGACCCTCAGGCAGTTTGTTGTTGTCTACAACCTCGCTCTGGCAGCTCCTGCGACGGCACTGCTGCCAAACTGTAACGGTCGTGCTGTTCCTTTGGATCAATCAGTGACGTGGAGAGGGGGGACGTGCTGCATGGGCAACAGCCTGTCCTCCTTATGACATCGCCCACGCTTGCATCTGACCAGGATGCATCACCCATGGTCAGTCATGACCGAGGGAGGCCTACTAAGTTTTAACAGTTTCTTGATGGGTTAGAAATATACGCATGCAAATTGGTGCCAAGAGTAAACACTCAACTCCTTAAGCCCATTCCATCATTCAATAAGATCATAGCAGATGTAATTATAATCACATTTTGCATTGCATTCTATTCATGGTGACCTTTCAGCTTGCTTATCAAGAATCTATTTAACTTTGACTTAAAATATTCAAAGACTATCTTTCCCAAAAATTAAAGAATATTCCAAAACCCTCTGAGAGAAAAACGAAAATCATGTCATCTCTGTCTTAAATGGGTGGCACTTTATTTTTAATGTGATCTCTAGGTCTGGATGCTCCCACAAAAGGAAACCCCACTCCAGTTCCACCATGTCAAGATCTTTTAGGATATTTCACAGGACTATCTTTGATTAGGCTTTACTGGCTTCATTTTGCACTAAATGTTATTCAAGTTATTCCATGTATCATGTACACTGTGAATGGCTCAATTGTAATCATGTATTGTCTTTCCGTTGACTGGTTAGCACGCAACAAACGCTTTTCACTGTACATTGGTTCACGTGACAATAAACTAAACTCAGCTCAACTAAACTCATCCCCTCCCATTCTCCCTTCATGAAAAATATACACAACGCATTGAAAAAGCTAATTGTAAAATTAATGCATCTCGACTGCCCTATGACTGCACAAAGTGGAGAACATGCATTCAGGATGGTATTGAGAATTGTGATGTAATCTCGAGGACACAAAATACCAGTGGTAATGGTATTTTGTGTCCTCCAGAACCAAAATAATGGTAAAAAGGCATGCAACATTTCACAAACTTCCTACCTACCTGCCTGTCCCATCAGTCACCTCCTGTCCCAACTGTGGATATGTCTGTGGCTTAAACATTAGCCTCATCAGCTTCCTCAGAACATCCAAATCAAGAGGGGAAGCAATTCACCATCGACCATGAGGAGTTGCTTTACAAAAAACATTTTCCTTTGCATCAATGCACTTTTTCCACCACATAGGATCTGAGGTATTAACTGATGAGTTAACTGAACAACATCACAAGAGATGCAGTTCCTATGACACATTTCCATTTTTGAACTAAATTGCTGTCATTTCATTTAACTCAATATCATTGTTTTGGGCACTGTATATGCTCACATAACCAATAACGTGTTACACAATGTTATTATAACAACTAAACATGTACAGATATAATTGCATGTAAGCAGTATCTATTTGATCTGCATATTGAGAAAATTTGACGTGTTGAAATTCAGAGGAGAGTCATAGTCACCTGAGATTATATAGAATGTATTATCAATGCTAGAAACAAGGAAATATGGATGCTGAATTACAAAGGAAGACAATGAATGTTGGAATACCTCAGTGGGTCAGGCAGCAACTCGGGAGATCATGGACAGGCACCATTTCAGGTTGGGACTATTCTTTAGACTGAATAAGTGACCTGACCCGAAACGTCACCTATCTATTTTCCCCTGATTTGCTTCCTGACTTGCTGAGTTACTCCTGCACTGTGTCACATAGATGTCCTTGGATTTCTGCCTCACCCGCTGAGTTTCCCCAGCATATTTGTCTACCTTCGATTATGCCTCACCTGCTGAGTTTCTCCAGCATTTTTGTCTACCTTTGATTAGCTCCATAGATGCTGCCTCACCCTCTGAGTTTCTCCAGCATGTTTGTCTACCTTCAATTGCTCCATAGATGGTGCCTCACTTGCTGAGTTTCTCCAGCATTTTTGTCTTCATTGGATTTGAAAGTCATTTATGATAAAAGTGTTTCTGTGAGAAACTATTTCGCGATTTTCTTCACCGGGTTAGAATAACATGACAGTGAAGATTGTTGAAGGTTTATTTACTCATCACATAGACAGATGCGCTTGCATCAACCAACACATTGATTTGTGAGTTGCAAACCTTTGTATTCACGGCTGAGTGTTCTGACAAATCCTCCTTCAGAGACAGTTGCTCAGAATTAAAGATGACTGGCTTATGCTCCAGTTCTGGGTGTCCCATCGGGCTGATGAATCCTATGCTGAATTCACAGACTCAACGCGGCAGATGGGTGGGACATGATGCACACCCTCCATTGTTACTGAATGGCTTCTGCTCTCACCATAGCTACTTTTGGTGCTAAGAGCCTTGACTTAATATTTCTGAAGAGATTTTGTCAGATTCAGTAGATTTGTTTACAGCTATTGGATGGCTTTTCACCCTCATGTCTAGCTGGGATAGTGTTGTAGTGGGATAATATTGGAGTGTTTAGATCGCTGTGGCATGGAGTCAAGAATGCACATCATTGATGTACTCTTGCTTGAGGATCTTCAAATTGCTATTCCAATTTGCACTGGCTCTTAGCAAGATTGCCTGTTTGGGATGTAGATGGTCTTAAGAATCCATTCATGTTTAAGTTATTGCATAATTACCAGATTTCTTGGGTTTGTACCAGCACCAGTTAGTCTACAGGTCATAAGACATTTTTTTGTGCCTGAATTTTCCGTTTTTTGGTAATCTGTTTTCTCTCCCTTGAGTCATGATGGTGTTTCCAGTCCAGTAATTCATTGTAATCAAGCCAGTCTTGGTATCTTATACTAGAGAAGCTGAGCCTCTTTTTACAATACAAATTATTGTGGATTTTGTGACAGGCTGCACATTTCGAGTACCAACCCCACACTGGACACTCACTGCTTCCTTTCACTTGGGGTCATCAACTTGTTTGTGAGCCACTACTCAGTTAGAGCTTTATTTATGGCATCTTTGATACCTTTACCATTGATTTTCCTACAGAAGTGACTTTTAGTACTGATGCCATTCATGAGTCAGGCTGTTGAGATTGGATAAGCCAGTGGAAAACTAGGGGATGCAGCAAACGCAGCCCTGGAGCTAAGTATTTCTGCTGATAGGGAACCTGCAGAATCTGCCTGATGTTGCCATGGAATGAATGGGGTTGGTTCAGAAAGTACCCTGCAGGGGAGTATGGGTGACCTCATCTCCAGGAAGTCTGAAATGTGCAGTGAATAGCAAATACCATCTAGAGATCATCAGATTTGGTTATCTTCTCTGCATTAACATTCATTATACTAGTTTTATGGAATGAATGTTTGAACTAACATCCTTGACCTTCTCTATATTTCCTTAGCAGGAAGTTGCAATTTGCATGCGTGGATTCCATTGCCGTAATGCAGGTCCACCACCGATTTTTCTGGCACCTGTTGTTCCCAAAGTCTGCATTTATCCCATAGTCAATGTTACTAAAACAGTTGATGTGGCCTTTGTGCAGTACTATTAGTGGGACCTAGCTGTCACAGGCTGGATCCACAAATGGGGGGCGTCAGGGAAAGTGGGGGGGGTGTGAGAATGGGAGAAGGGAGGAAGAGAGGGAAGGGAAGAAGGGGGGAGAGAGGGAGAGAGCACTCACTGAATGCATCCTTGTGAAAGTTATAGAGACGGTGATTGCACCTGGAAGCGGACTAATACATCTATAATAATACATCTATAAATAAAACTGAACGACTCAGACATCCTTTCATTTGCACAATTGATTTTATTGTATTAATTTTAATATATTCATGTTTAAAATCCATGCATTGAAGGAAGAATATTTTTCAGCCCATCTGTGGTCCCTAAACCCAACCCTAACCGGGCGTCACCCACAGGACAGCATACGTCAGCGTATGACAGGGCATCCAAATGTCGCCCCAGGATTTTGAACATTCCAAAATCCTGGGGCGACAGGGAAGATCCGCATTTTACTGTGCGTCACTGCATGCGTCACCACGTCTCACCACGCGTCACGCCCACCTAAATGTCGCCCAAATGTCGCCCAAGTGGAGCAGGTCCTTCACAGGAGGGATATGGAGGCTTTGGAGAAGGTGCAGAAGAGGTTTACCAGGATTATGGTCTTTGTGTTGAGCATATTATAAACAATGGCTGCTTACTTTATTGCAATATCTAAGATATCACACTTGGTCCAGGTCTTAAAGAGAAAAATGCACAGTGTCCTTAGAAAGGAAACATACCGACATGGGATAGAATGACCATACTAACATTGCAGCATCCTGATGGTGGGACCTCTGTATTGCACTGTCTGGTCCAGGCTGCCATCTGACCTTGCTGCTTGAATGTGTGGTAAGATATGTCCCCCACATCCCCCCACCCCCCACCAATGATCTATAAGATCAAAGCAGATGTAATTATAACCACACTTTGCATTGCATATGGGCAGGTGTGGAATGCAGGTTTGTTTGTTTGATTGCATCGTGGCAGGATCACAAAATTATTTGCAGAGAATGTGACAATGAGGATATCTCAGGAAAAAGGGAGAACTATGTATTTTCTACCTACCAGCATCCGTGGAAACAATGATAGATCTCAAGACAGTTTCTCGATAATATTTAAGCTTGAATATGCTGAAGTTTTCTCTGTTCCTTTTAATTGTGTGCCTCAGCTGAAACTAATAGCATACCTCACCAAAAAAAAACCTGTGAACTTGAAAAGTACTGGAATAGAAGGAACATTTTGTGAAATAAAGAGCCGAGAAGAAATGTGTTAGTGAATTAAAAGGGCACTGAATGCTATAGAAACAACTTGTACAATATATTCCTTTTCTGACAGACAGGCATGATGATGTAACAGCACAGTCAGTTTATGAAGTCTGCCACCATCAATTGACTTAGTTCTGAACTACCATCATCACCAGGCTTATCATTTTGAAATCTCTTGCAACTGTCCAGCAGGTTGTAGTAAGCTATTAATATGTATGAGGTTGAACCGTTATTACATGATCACTGAGTTCAAGGATTTCCCCATAAATATCACAGTGACCATACCACTCACCATTACATTGACAATCAATTGACTCTAAATTCCTGCTGATAGTTCACGAAAAGGTGGGTCAGCCACTTGGAATAGCTCAGCTTCTATATAATAGCAACTTCATGAAATTATGGATTGCTTTCGAAGGTGTTCCAAGATATTTCTTTACACTTGAAAGACATTTCAGTGCCAGTCTATTAGAACTGGGCTTGCATAAGTGGCATACACAATTGTACAATGGTCTCTATTTTATCATGCTGCTGTTTACAATTACAATTTGTACACTACCGTTGAAATATTTATCAGTCCAATGTATTTATCAATGCATTTCAGTCTTTTTAACTGAATTTTCAAAAAGTAAAGGATAATTTAAAACCATTATTGTTTAAATCATACTGAGATTAATTATCATATACACTAGTCTCTATTCGTCAACCTGGTAAATAAAACCAGTTGCTAATTCCTTCTCTCCATAGATGCTGCCTCACCCGCTGTGTTTCTTCAGCACTTTTGTCTACCTGTAATATAATATTGTACATAAGCCTTGTTTCCCCCCCCCCCCCCCATAGGGAATAGGTTACATTGCAAAATATGTATTGAAATTGTTAGGGAGCATAATGGATATCTCTCAGGGTCCAGTTTACATATGACAATTGAGTATGGTCAGCAAAATTAAGTGCTTTAGCCCGATTAATTATTTCAAAAACGGAAAGGGCTGGCGGTCTTATATCTCTCATGAAGATCAGAATTTAACTTTGCATGTTCTTGAGATTTTTTTCTCTCTTTCTTGGCTCTCCTTAAACCATCCCCAACCGACGTCCTAGGAAAGTATCTCTCATTCTAACAATCTGAAGGTGCCCAAGAACAGCTGGAGTACCATTTCCTCTGATTCCCATCCGCTCCCTGCCGGGAAGCACCTGGTCTCAACTCACAGCAAACCCACAACAATGTGGCAATGATTGGGAATTCATGTGAAGACAGTGAACTTGTGCTGCTGCAGACATATCAGGGTTCCATTAGGCTGTGGAAGAGACTGTTAATATTAAATGAAATAAACATTTCCAAACCACAATTCCAATGCATTCAATTTTTCATTGTATCCCATTCTGAACTCATTTTGATAAAATATTTTTCCCAAATAATTAAAAAAAAAATGTATTTAATATTTTTGTATTATTTTTCAGTTTGTCATATAGTTAGTAATAGGAGATGGCAATATGTTTTAGTTGAATTCCCCATCAGTTTTATTTCAGTATCCAACCAAATAGAATCTGCACCATCATTTAGCTCATCCCCAGTAAACTTCCTAATCCTAATTGTTACAAGGGAAAAATAGCAACCATTTCCAGATTGCAATGTTGGTCATATTTAGACAAACCGATATAACAGCTTTAAACAATCCAAAAATGATCAGTTAAATGTGAAATGCATTTGTAAAACGTAAGTTTTTGATTGTGTCAATTTGAACACACTTGTGAAGTTTATTCACTGGGGAATTAAAAAAAGATTTAGATAATTGTAACTATTAGTATCAGTCATCTTAAATGTCAGATTGGATGTAGAAACAATCTTTGAAGAGAGTGAATTACGTGCTTGAATGTTAAGAATCACAATGTCAGATCAGAAAGCAGACTTGAGTTTGGGTAGCATCTAAAGCCAATGACAGGGCTGCTTATCAGCATGTAAGAGAATAGATAATTCAGCTCTAATTGGTCTAATTCATTGACTGACCTCTTGCCACTTTATTCACCATTGCAACTGAGCTCTGAGCAACCTTTAATTGTAAATTGCACACAGCTGCACGCTGCTTATCATGCAAGCGAAAACACTATCATCAACTGCTTCATCTCTGTGACCTGCTAATTTGGAGCATATGTAACTGTTTTTAAAGCTGAAGGCTTGACATACCACAAACAGCAGATGTTACAGCTGCCCTCAAGATGCTTTTTTAGTTCAATTACATCTTTCCGAAGCATGTAAAAGCCACGCAACGCAAGAGGCCAGCGTTAAAAAGGGAGCCTGGTTGAGGCCCAGGTGGCTGGATGGGCAAATGATTGGGTGAATATCCAAATGATTCTTTTAATTGAGCAGATTGACAGATAATCAGGGTCATGTAGTGTTATCACACTGATGAGCTGAGTGCAGCCTTAGGCTTCTCTGCAATTAATGCTGCTTTGCCAGAAAAAGATAATGCACACCATCTGGCAGGATTTTTTTTTAAACAGCCTGTGGTTCCGACACATCCAAGTTTAAAACAATTCAAAATATTATTTCTGCTCAGGAGTGTGAAACTAAGAGCTCTGCCCTCTGGTTGAACCTTGTTCTTGTCCCCAACACCATATCATTCATTGTACCTATTGGCACTGATTATTTTTCACCGTTCAGTTTGCTTTTCACAGAGAATGGGTCATATACAAATATATATATATATATATATGAAGCATTCAGAACTTGATACGATGGGGAATGCTGGAAATATCCATAACATCCTCTGAGGGAAATAGCCTTTGGTACCAACATAAGTTTGATTCCAACCCGTGCCATGACCATGAGCATAATCATTGGGGGAAGAGAGTTCATCGCTCCATTACTGTAAACAAGCCCTTGTGACAAGCTACTGACTTTCAAGCTTTTGATGGACCAGCACAGCGGTGCAGCTGGTAGAGCTGCTATCTCACAATGTCAGAGAGCTAGTTTCGATTCTGAACTCGTGCCTGAGTGAAATTAGCATGTTCTCCCTGTGACTGTGAGTTTCCTTTGGATGCTCTGTTTTTCTCCCATGTCCAAAAGACATGTGGCTTTATAGGTTAATTGGCCTCTGTAAATTGTAGCTTGTGTGTATGTGTGTTTGTGTGGGGTGTGGTGTGGTGGGATGGGGTGGGGGAATAATATAGAAAATGTGTCAAGGATGATCAATAGTTGGAATAGACTCAATGGGCTGAAGAAAGACACAAAATGTTGGAGTAATTCAGCCGGGCAGGTAGCATCTCTGGAGAGAAGGAATGGGTGACGTTTCGGTTCGAGAAGGGTCCCGACCTGAAACGTCACCCATTCCTTCCCTCCAGAGATGCTTTCTCTCCCACTGAGTTACTCCAGCTTCTTGTGTCTATCTTTGGTTTAAACCAGCATCTGCAGTTCCTTCTTACACAATGGGCTGAGGGGCCTGTTTCCATTCTGCATCTTTTATTCAAAGATAAAGCTTATTATAGTCAAATTCAGTTATTTTATTCCTTCATAAAAATTCATACAATTTTTTGTCATTGACAAAAATAATCCAATAACGTACATTGAAATAGATTATCATATCTCTTATCATATTGTACTGCCATGACACGAAGAGCACACTGTTAACGTGTTACTTTTGCCCGGTTGAATCAGAAAATCTTTTTGCTGGAAGTACTTCCAGCGTCTAATTTTGCAACTGAGATGATAATGCTTCAAGGTACCATTGAGGTTGCAAATATAGCCACTGGATTTTCAGCAAATGTACATCGAGGAGAGTCACATGCACTGGCAACTGCTGGAACTTTAAACAGGGTAGCCACACGTACAGCCTGTGAGTTTTCACTGGAAGTCAAGAGTCTGCGGGACTTTAACATCGCGGAGCTTGCGATCCCTTTGCCGGGATCGAAGCTCCAACCGCGGGGCCTGTGGACTTTAACATCGTGAAGCGGTCTCTGGTAAGAAGAGGCTGACTTGGGAGCTCCATGCCGCAGATGAGAGTTTCAACCGTCCCAATACGGGAGTTGCGATCACCCCGACGGGGGCTTCGATCATCGGCTGCGGGGGCTTTGGTTGCCCTGACTGTGGATGGTTTGACTGCCCCGACCATGTGAGAACAAAGAGCAAGAAGATTAAACTTTATCGCCTTCCATCACAGTAAGGTATGTGTAATCGACTGTGATGGATGTTTATGTTAATTTGTATTTGGTTGTGTGTCTTGTTGCTTTTCACTTAGTAAGGCTGTATGATAACTCAAATTTCACTGTACCTTCATTGGTACATGTGACAATAAACTGACCTTGAAACCTTGAAACATTGAAAACTTGAAATCTTGAAGCCTTGAATCCTTGAAAGGAGAGTGCTATGGAACAATGCAAAGAAAAGGAACATCTCAAAAAGCTCAATGCAGCTTGTACATGATCAAGATCAGCAGGATAACTGCTGTGGTGAAGCATATCACTAAGAATGGTCCGAAAAAGTGTGGGGTAACAACAGATAAAGACTGGCAGACACTTTCATGTTAACACAATTCTCAGTAGGACCAGTACTAATTTTATTGCAATAGCTGATGATATTTTACGATAAGAATTTATCATCTGTAATGGGTCACCAAGCTAATTTTAAAGTTCAAATTCAATACACTAATTAATTTCCTGGATTCACTTTTTTCTAAGTTATTTACCATTTGAATTTTCCATGACTAGGAGCTCTCACTGCCAACCTGTCTGCAATCTTTTGTTTACCACCCTCTGTGCAAAGTAATTAAATTTAAACTGTTCATCCTCCGATTTAGTAAGCTTGCATAGCGTTGCTGTACATTGAACAGTACAGCACAGGACAAGTGATTGGGGCAATGGCATCAAGGACCACTTGTTGAGAATAAATTGACCTTTTTATCAAAAGCATTGTTTAATTATATCAGATTTGATTGATACAACACTAGGCATATTGCCCTTGCTTTCATTCAAGGCAAAAATATGGAGAGGTGTTTAACAGACAGTTGAGCCTTTATCATCTGTTTTACACAATTGTCAAAAATCCATCTTTTTACTGACCACCACTCATAGTCCCTAACTCCAGAGCAGGCAGATTTAAAGGAATCTTCTATTCAGAAAATCATTCTGGGGAATCATCGATGTGAAAATGCCTACAGCATTTAACTACAACGAGAGGTGGGACAGCTTTGGATTGTCGACTGTTTAAGGGGACAACCAATCGGAGAATATAAAGCTATGAGAGTCACAACAGGGTAGACAACCAGACCCTTTTTTTCCCCAGGATGAAAATGTCATATACGAGAGAGCATAGCTTTAAGGTGAAAAGGGCACAGCTTAAAGGAGATGTGCGGGGCAGGTTTTTCACACAGACGGTAATGGGTGCCTGGAATGCACGGCCAGTGGTGGGGTGGAGACAGATATGATGGTGGCATTTAAGAGACTTTTGGATCAGCACATATATATGCAGGGAGTGGATGGATATGGATTATGTGCAGGCTGATAAGAGTTGGTCTTGCACCACGTTTGACATTGACGTCGTAGGCCAAAGGGCATGTTCCTGCTCTGTACTGTTCTATGCTCTATATTCTATACAATTTCAGGATATATTTGTTGAGATGCATTGGTCATTCACTAGGACTGAAAAGAAAAAAAGTGCTGTTGCTGGACAATTCATGATATAATTGAGTATTTAATTGTCATATAAATTGTAATAATATATCAATTTTGGTAAGGAGGTGTGCCTATTTCAAGCCGTTAAGTATCAATGTAATGTTCTCCCATCTCATAAAAGTCAAATATGCATTAAACATTTAATGCAAAGTCGACAGATTAAGTAATTGCATTCTATGACTATTCATAAATAGGATTTTGTTTTATATATGAATTGGAACTGAAAATCCTGGTTTGGTACCTTTTGTTCTTGTAACAAAACTAATGGAAATACCCTTTCATCCTACAGCACCTGGACCACCAGGGAACCTATGCGAGGATCCTGTTTGTTGATTTTAGCTCTGCATTCAACACCATTGTGCCAGAGCTACTACACTCCAAACTTTCCGAGTTGACTGTGGCCTGAACCCCTCTGTCAATGGATCACCAACTTCCTGACAGACAGGAAGCAGAATGCGAGGCTGGGAAAGCATATCTCAGATCCGCAAACACGCAGCTTAGGAGCACCGCAAGGCTGCGTACTCTCTCCTCTCCTCTACACTCTCTACACCAACGACTGCACCTCCACAGGCACCTCTGTCAAGCTTTTCAAGTTTGCGGATGACATAGCCCTGATTGGACTGATCCAGGATGGGGAGGAATCTGCCTACAGACAGGAAGTGTCACAGCTGGCATCCTGGTATCGTAGCAACAACCTAGAGCTCAATGCTCTTAAGACAGTGAAATTGATTGTAGACTTTAGGAGAGCTCCCCCTCCCCTCACCCCACTCACCATCAACAACACCACGGTCACATCTGTGGAGTCTTTTAAGTTCCTGGGAACCATCATCCCCAGGGACCTTAAGTGGGGAGCTACCATCGACTCCACAGTCAAAAAGGCACATTAGAGGATGTACTTCCTACGGCAGCTGAGGAAGCACAATCTGCCACAGGCAATGATGGTCCAATTCTACATGGCCATAGTAGAGTCTGTTCTCACCTTCTCCATCATGGTCTGGTTTGGCTCAGCCACCAAGCACGACACCTGGAGGCTGCAGCGAGTCGTCTGATCAGCAGAACTTCCCTCCATTGATGAACTGTACACTGCAAGGGGCAGGAAGCGAGCGGGCAAGATCATCTCTGACCCCTCCCACCCTGGCCACAAACTCTTTGAATCACCTCGCTCTGGAAGGCGACTCCGGACTGTCAAAGCTGCCACAGCCAGACATAAAAACAGTTTTTATCCACGAGTAGTTGCTCTACTCAACAGCCAAAAATCTGTAGCCTCCCTTTGATCTGATATTTTCTTGGTTCACATGCTTGATCAATGTTGTTTTATCATTAATGTTCTGTTATTATTATTAATGTTTAGTGTTTTCTGAGATTCATAACTGTTACTGTATGTCATGTTGCTACTTGTGGGCGGAGCACCAAGGCAAATTCCTTGTATGTGAATACTTGGCCAATAAACTTACTTACTTACTTACTTACTTAGATCTCCTTATATTATCTCATCAAATTGTCCTTTGATTGTCTTTCATTGGCCACTTCTGGAAAAGAGTGAATTATACAAGGGACGGGTTAGTACTTAACATTTCTCATCCGAGCTTAAACTCACCATCTTCCTGCTCAATTAAATTTTCACTATCCTTCAAGTAGCCTAAAGATGCAAATCCACAAAAGGCAAGTGTGACTTGGGTTATAATTGAACATTGAACATTTCATTATATTTGAGGGCATGAGTTCCCTCATTACAAGGGATTACTTTAACCTCAAGGAGAATCCAATACCAGCAGCTGCTTGGTAAGGTTTGAAGATCTACTCTGGGAGGAGCAGGGGAAGACTCCCAGTCCCCTCCGGGAATTCTTGAATCTCTCTCACTCTGGCTTACTCTGTTCTCATAGGAGCCTCAACCTCCAATATCCTTCCACTGCCTGATAAAACCAACTCCTAACACTAATATCTACAGTCACCCACCAGCCAAGTGGTCAATCAATAGGGAAGCTGTCACTGAAGATTTGCATAAATATAGCAATTACAAGAAGCAGCATTTCCACATTCTCAACATAACAAAGTCTGTCATTGGCTACTCATCTTTACACACTCTTCTATAAACTTCAGTGGAGCACAGATCCTTAAGACTTGGAAGTCATTGCCTCATGTATGACTAGAATAGAGCTTCACATGATTGAATATCATCTAATTGGTGTGTTGCACAATTAGATGTTGTTTGTTGCAATGCTTGGCAATTTTCAACCTTGCTTCAAGTGCTGATGCCTTAAAAGGAATGAAAGGTTGGAGCTAGCCAGTGATAGAAACACCGCTGAACTGCCAAAAGAAACATATTATGTGGCATATAAATGCACTGTAAATCATAAATGATAATTTTAATATTTCTTTGTCAGAAGTGGCAGCTGGTATCATTTAGCACCTATCAGAATTAGACAAGTGAGACCACCTAGGACTAAACAGAAATACTATATGATTGCCATACCTACCTCATTATTTTTCATTGTAACAAGATAACCATTTACAGGGATAATAATGTCTCACCTATATTTGTTGCATGCTAAAATAATGTCAAGAGCAACCAAAATTAGTTAATTGGTTAAAAAGAAAACACTTATATGTTGAAGAATGTTATTCTTTTCATTTTAAGCTGCTGGATATTAATGTTAGTCTGAAAGGAAAGGTAAGATTCAGCCCAAATTAACTCTTCTAAACTGTTCTGCAAAATCATATTTATTTGATGCCAAATATTATTCAGAAAGAACCAGTTAGCAATAATTTCATGTATTCAAAATCCATTCAAGTTCTGAACTTACTATTCAACCGAGAAGCCAAAGAACAATATATATTTTGTTATAATAAAGGAATGAGTAAAGTCTGGTTTTGAAATGTCTGTACATTACTACTGTCAACAGAGAGCCATTTGTCATTTGTTTTCATTTAGAAAATTATCTGCACTCAATAAAGTAACTGTGACAGTGAAACATCACAAATTTAGTGTGTATTGCTCCGAGTCCAGTTAGAATTCAGAATAGCTGCACAATAAGGAGACATAAAAAATTGCAGATGCTGGAATCTTGAAGAAAACACAGATTAACTCAAAGGCTCCAGCACCTTGTGTAGATGCATAACAAGGATTATTTTATATTTCTGCAACAAAAAGTGCCAGTATTCACTTTATTGTAAGCATAGTCTATGACACCAATACTTCCATTCCACTCCTCACACTTCCTTCCTTTAACAGTTTCTGAATTACATAATGCTGCAAATAACCTAAGATTTTCTATGATCAGCCATGATCAAATTGAATGGCAGTGCTGGTTCGAAGGGCCAAATGGCCTACTCCTGCATCTATTGTCTATTTTGTGTTGCTTAGTTCTTTAGAATTGTCAAGAGAGCTCCCACACTTAATTCATCAAGAATTTACTTGTAAGAAAGTTTGGATTTTCTGCCCACTATTCCAGGGTGAATGGGAAATGGGCACCAGAAAGAACAAAACTACATGCTGTAATATGTTAACACTTTGAAGTCTGAATTTTCTATTTGCAACACAGATTCAGAATTGACTTTGTGCAATGCCACATGTGCAAATCTGTTCAGTCACATACTGTTTTTCATATATTCAAACCAAGTAGTTTTATGACGAATAGATTTTTTTTCCAAATGCCAAACAATGTACAATTAAAATCAGATACTCATGCTGTACAAAGTATAATCAAACATTATTTTACATGGATTTTACAAATGTCATTTGTTGGCATTAAAATACAATTGGTTTAGGGCAGAATATTTACATCAATCTTCCCATGTCCCAAGGGTGTTGATATCAACACAGTAGTTATTAGTATTCCCCATGTTTGATTTTTCACAGAATTTAAAACCACTGAAATGTGACCTGGATTAAGAACCGCAGAAGAGTCTGAGGTCTTGTCACGCATGTATATTTTGGGGATACCAAAATGCTCACCGGGGCATAATGATTTAGAAGTTATTTACATTTCCATTCTAGTTAGAAAAATAAGTTGTCCAGCAATAAAATAAAAATGCAAAATATTTATCTTGTCAATCTTTGAGCATTTTGTATCATGTTCGAGCTGCCACCTTGCAGTCCATCAATTCGGTGGCCTACTTTGTAATTGTAATGAAACACAATGTTGAAAATTCCACCATAAGTGTTGACATATGTCAGGAACTCTCAGCAAAACAATGCAAATTCATCGACTGAACAAACACAAGCAATGGCCAATAGCCCAATCTCGTTTTTTTTTTCAAAATTATGTCAGTGATTATTTTAAGATGCAAATGAAGTTTCAACTCAGATCTTTAGAGTTTAGTGTGTAGAGATACAGCGTGGAAACAGACCCTTCAGCCCACCGAGTCTATGCCAACCAGCAATCCCCATATGCTAGCACTATCCTACACACTTTACAATTTCTTTTACCGAAGCCAGATTTTACCTACAAACCTGCACAGCTTTGGCGTGTGGGAGGAAACCCACTTGGTCAGGAGAGAACGTACAAACTCTGTACAGACAGCACTTGTAGTCAGGATTGAACCCAGGTCTCTGACACTGCACGGCAGGAACTCTACTGCTGCACAACCATGCCACCCCTCTTTGGAAATATGACTAGATTGTGGGGGTATTTATTTTATTAGAATCCATCTGCTATTGCCATGCCCATCTACCTATTGATTAATTTCATCATCATTCCGTAGCCTAAGACTAACCTCCTTACTATTAAAAATGCACACAAAAATGATCTGCAAACCTACTAATCATAATGGATATACAGGGAATGAAATCGTATCATGTGCAGTCAGATGAAACTAGTTAATCTTGGCATCATGTTTGGCACAGATATTGTGGGCCGAAGGGCCTCTAACTGTGCTGCACTTTTTCTATGTTCTGTTTTCCATACCTCCTACATTCATCAAGTTATTAATAGAAAGCTCGCAGCACCTAGCCCTATAATACTCCAATGGACACAGGCTTCCAATTACAAAATAGCACCTTTTGCATATAGACTCAGTGGGCTGTGCCGTACATTCTGTACGAACCGGGTGATGGTGTTTATGTATGGTGATATTCTTGCTGATCTGAATGCAGAAAAAGTATTTCACTGTACCTTGGTGCCCGTGATAATAAAGAAACCATTGACTCTTGGCCATTGACCATTGAAAAGCAACTCTTCAACATCACCCTGTCCTATTACTAAGCCAACTTACCAATTTGACTCAGATCTCAAGGGTCCTAAACTTTAGGGTCAGCCTTCCATGTCAGGCCTTATCAAATGCCTTTCTGTAATCTATTAAACCACATCAGATGCACTGTCCTGATCTATATATTTAGTTATTGCTTAAAAAAAAACTCAACTTAATTCCATCAACGCCTTACAACGCCAGGGACCCGGGTTTGATCCTGACTATAGGCGTTGCCTGTATGGAGTTTGTACATTCTTCACGTGGCTGCGAGGGTTTTATTCGGGTGCACCGGTTTCCTCCCACACTCCAAAGTCACACAGCTGTATAGGTTAATTGGCTTGGGTAAAAATTGTACATTGTATCTAGTGCATGCTAATGTAAAGGGGATCGCTGGTTGGAGTTAACTCAGTGGGCTGAGGGGCCCTTTTCTGTGCTATATCTCTAAATCTCAAAATAATTACTGTCTTCCAGTCTGCTTGTACCTGACCGATGATAACAGTGATGAAGTATACCGACATCAGGGCCTCAGCAATCTCCTCCTAGTCTCTCTAGCGGCCTGGGAAATACCTCATCATGCTCTGGGCATTTATCCTCCTTCATGGGGGCCACTTGCAGGCCCACAAGTTAAAATTCTCAATTCAGCCAAGGCCAATTCTGCTGGGATTAGACAAAAACTTGCTAAAGCTGATTGGAGTAGATTGGCTGGAAAGTGGGATGCTTTTAAACAATCACTTGTTCAGGGCATGCGTGTTCCTGTTAGAGTGAAGGGCAAGGCAAGTGGGAGAAAGGAAGTTTGGATGACCTGGGACATTGAGGAGAAAGAAAAAGGCCTGGGACAGGAGTGGGCAGCTGGGATCAAGTGAATCTCTGGAGGAGTTTCAGGAATTGAGGAGCATACTTAAAAAGGAAATAAGAAGGGCAAAAAGGGGGCAGGTGAAAGCTTTGTGAGATAATATTAAGGGAAATACAAAGAGAAGTACATTAAAGGGAAGAGGGTAACTTGAGAGAATAGGACCCCTCAGAAACCAAACATCTCCGTGTAGAGCAGCAGAAGATGGGCAAGGTCCGTGATGTATTTCGTCTCTGTTATTCCCATGAAGAAAGACATAAAGACTGGGGAACTTGGGACAGTTAACACAATGCTTTGAGGACAATCCATGTTATGATCAAGGTGGTTCTGGATGTCCCTAGTAGATAAATCTCCCAGGCCTGATCAGATTCATCTGAGGAGATTGTGGGAAGCTAGAGAAGAAATTGCAGGAGCCCTGGCTGAGAGATATGAATCATCATTAGACACAGTGAGGTGCCGGATGAATGGAGGGTGGCTAATATTGTACCTCTCTTGAAGAAGGGCTGCAAGGAAAATCCTGGGAACTACAGGGAATCAGTGAGCCTAGCATCCTTGGTAGCCATGTTACTGGAGAGGACTCTGAGGGATAGGATATGCATTTGTATAGATAGTGGCTGATTAGGGATAGTCAGTGTGGTTTTGTATGTGGGAGATCCTGTCTTATAAATCAGATTGTGTTTTTGTAGTGACCAAACTGTTTTGTAGTGACCAAACAGGCAAAACCATAGACGTTGGCTGTATTGACCAGCAAGGCATTTGATAAAGTTCTGCATGGTAAGTTCTGGGACTTACCATCTTTCCCCTTCATCATTACGTTGGCTCTAAACTCTCAAAATTGCACTTTTAAAACTTCCTGTATTTAGATTTACCAACAACTGTAACTTCCTGCATCCCACTTCCTGTATTTAGATGTACACACAAATGTCTGCTACCAGTCTATGTATGTGGATCCTGTCTAATAAGAATACAATATTCAGATGCAATTTCTGGGTTATCCATATTCCTCTCTGTAACTATTATGAAACACACCAAAGTGCTTGCCTGCTGACACCTCATCCACTTGCCTGTTTTTATACCCTTGGCTAAGGTCTAACGTTGCCCCAGTTCATTTATTTTTATTTCTGACTTACACAACACAGGAAACACATTAATAATTATTTTAAACCATTTAATTGTGAAACTTATAGAAGGAAGAAAATCTGTAACGCATATTTTCTTGTATCAATCTATTTATCGCTATTTAAAGTTACAAGTAATATCACAACGCAACCCATATTATCTTCTCTTTCCATGAAAGCATTACAGCTCACTAAATTTACCAAATGAACTAACAATTATTTGTCATTTTAGTCAAGATGTGAACTACATCATCAACGGATGATACTATCTCTGAGCGCAGAATCAATATTTTAAACATTTATTTATTTTGTGCACATGTACATTCTAACTTTACATAACAGTACATATTTTTTGCAACGGTTTCAATCCATTTATTTTCTCATAAAGAAAAAATATGAATTCATGTGACACCTTTCATAACCTTTGGAGATGCCAAAATACATTGCTGCCAATGAAGTACCTTTTGAAATAAAATGCAGAATTGGAAAAATGGCAGGCAATTTGTACACTGCAATTTCTCAACAGACATCAATATTATAATGAATAGATAACCTGGTGTGGAGATATTAAGGTAGATTAAATATTATCCAGGGCACCTGAAGTAGTGCCATTGGATATTTAACATTCATCTGATAGTTAAGTCAGAGGTTGTTAGTCTCATCTGGAAGTCAAGACCTCCAAAAGTGCCTCACTCCCTCAGTTATGCATCATGTTGTCAGTCGTGTTTGTTGGGCTCTGGAGCAAGTTTGAACCCACAACCTTCTGACTGAGATAAAAGTGCAGCCCATTGATTCATAGCTGACAAATGCCTTGTTTGTTTAGATTATAGTGCTTATTTAAAGCTTCTGAAGTTTTATTTTATGCCCATTCCATTGTAAAAGTGTGATTGTTCAACTGAACTGAGTATAAAATAATGTTTTACTGCATCTCACAGTGGCCTAAATGTTGTTTATGTGGAAGTTTGCACAGATTCCAATTAAAAAATTTTAAAAAGAGACTATCATGAGAAAAATAATGCATCTCATTTGCACAAATAATGCTCTTTGATGTGATAATGAATCACTGCTAATCATGTTTTGATTTTTGCCTAAATCTACAGATCATAATGAGAGTTTTAAAGTACAGCATTTTAAAGGCTAATTGTGTAATTCATAAAGAAATAAGAAGTCACTGTCATTACCTGCAGCAGAACCTAAGCATTTGACAGTCTCTAGTGTTTTCTGTGTATAAAAAATTAAATGAAGTAATCATTTATTCACAGCTGTTGTTTTTTTCAAACACAAATGTAACACTGAAAATCTTGCCATTGTGAATTAAAGTAGTTCTTAGCCCTTTCCCTTCAACCTGTGAAAACCATTTACTTTAATGAAAGCAGCTTTTCAGATAATTGCTAAGTTAATAAAGCCACACACTCCAATTTACCTGAAGTGAGATGTGGAACAGTATCCGCAAGGTGACAAGAACTGACTCCATGGTAAAACAAAAAGTACTTTTATTTCTCAGCGCATTAGCACGTCCTCAGAACTTCTCGAAAGTGTTGCGAATTCAATGAACTATTTTTAAAGTGCAGCCATCATAGTTGTTTTAACAAATACTAAAGCCAATTGGGAATACAAGGTCTAATAATCAACAAATATGAAATTACATGTTAACCTTTGGATTAAAGACGAATATGAATAAGACATTTGGACAGATACATGGATAGGAAAAGTTTGGGCAGATATTGGCCAAATGCAGGTAAATGAGACTTGCATACTTGTGGCATTGTGGTTGGTGTGGACGAGTTGGGGTAAATGTCTTGTTTCCATTCGTTATGAATATATGACTGTGAGCGTGGGGAACACATTGCCATCATCAGATAATCTTTGGAAACTCCACCTACTATTATCTAACATTTCATCTGAAAGATAATACATGATAATCCAACACTGCCTATTATATTTAAAGTGGAAATTGATAGGCTCTTGATTAGTAATGGGCCTGTCCAACTTAGGTGATTTTTCAGCGGACTGCCAGCAACTGTCAAGTTGCCGGCAGTCGCCTGAAAAACGGGAACTGGAACGGCGTCTGTCAGAGTGGAACACACAAACACATCGCGTCCTTCACCAGCCCATGCGATTTTTTTTAGACAGCGCTCCCCCCACTTATGGTCTAAAAAATTCACACGGTGCAAAGCCAAGGTGATACAGACACACACCGGGATGAACAGGAATGTTGGTGCTGTAATTAAGACGGCTAAAGCACAGTGTACAGTAAGTCCTTTAAAAGGTAGGGGGAGGGGTGGAGAAGGAGTGGAGACAACTTTGAAGAAGCCAGAGAAACACGGTTTTGAAGGTCAGCGGACATTTAACATATCCTTGGTTCTGAAAACTACTGCTTATCTTTTTTTTTCCAATGAGCCAGTGAAATTCACCGGTCTGCACCGGCTACAACCTACGATAACCTCTGAGAAGCTTCGACCTCCTAGCAACCCATTAGGACCTCCTGGCGATCCACCTACAGCACAAGAATTCTCGCTACTCTCCATGGCAGCTTCATTCTAGTCGCCACTAATTTTTCAACATGTTGAAAAATCTGCGGCGACCATAATGATGCCGCGACTAGTTCACAGAATGTGGGAACTACTCGCAACCATGAAGGCCACTTCCCAGCAACTACCCACGAACATGTGGCGACCATGTAGCGACTGCATAGTCTGCTGCAGTGGAGAAGGAAAAATAGATCAGCCACGATTGAATGGTGGAGCAGACTAGATGGTCTGAATGGTTTAATTCAGTTCCTATGTCTTATGGTTTTATGGGACATATATGGTACCCCACTCTTCTGTGGAGGGGACTGCACTGTTTGTTGCCACAGTGTTGGTGCATTCTCCCTATATTTTAAGTAAAAAGATACACTCTGACTTCCAACCATCCTACAAGATAACAATGTATTTGCTCTTTTTGCCTACATGTGACCATCCAAGTTGTCATCACTTGAACAAATGTTAGCATGAAATCAATGTGTGACTGGAACCTTAACAGGGAACAACGGAACAAATCTGCCACACTGATTTCTCTACATCAATTGCAAAGTGCATACATCTTTTCAGTGTGCCTTACATTCGGATTGAAATGGTGTTGGATAGACTGAGGGGACTGAAGGCTAATAAATCCCCAGGGCCTGATGGTCTGCATCCCAGGGTCCTTAAGGAATTGGCTCTAGAAATCGTGGACGCATTGGTGATCATTTTCCAACGTGCTATAGATTCAGGATCAGTTCCTGTGGATTGGAGTGTAGCTAATGTTATCCCACATTTTAAGAAAGACGGGAGAGAGAAAACTTGGAATTATAGACCAGTTAGCTTGACATCGGTGGTGGGGAAAATGCTGGAGTCAATTAAAAAAGATGAAATAACGGCACATTTGGATAGCAGTAACAGGATTGATTTATGAAGGGGAGATCATGCCTGACTAATCTTCTGGAATTTTTTGTGGATGTAACTAGGAAAATGGACAAGGGAGAGCCAGTGGATGTAGTGTACCTGTACCTTCAGAAAGCCTTTGATAAGATCCCACATGGAGATTAGTGGGCAAAATTAGAGCACATGATATTGGGGGTAGAGTGCTGACATGGATAGAAAATTGGTTGACAGACAATAAAAAAGAGTAGAGATTAACGGGCCCCTTTCAGAATGGCAGGTAGTGACTAGTGGGGTACCGCAAGGCTCGGTTCTGGGACTGCAGCTATTTACAATATACAATAATGATATAGACGAAGGGATTCAAAGTAACGCTAGCACATTTGCATATGACACAAAGCTGCGTGGCAGTGTGAACTGTGAGGAGGATGCAATGAGGACGCAGGGTGACTTGGACAGGTTGGGTGAGTGGGCAGATGAATGGCAGATTCAGTTTAATGTGGATAAATGTGAGGTTATCCACTATGGTGGCAAGAACATGAAAGGAGATTATTATCTGAATGGTGTCATGAGGAAAAGGGGAATGACAACAAGATCTGGGTGTCCTTGTTCATCAGTCTCTGACAGTAACCATGCAGGTACAGCAGGCAGTGAAGAAAGGTAATGGCATGTTGGCCTTGATAACAAGAGGAGTTGAGTATCGGAGCAAAGAGGGCCTTCTGCAGTTGTATAGTGAGACCACACCTGGAGCATTGTGTGCAGTTTTAGTCACCAAATTTGAGGAAGGACATTCTTGCTATTGAGGTAGTGCAGTGTAGGTTCACAAGGTTAATTCCTGGGATGGTGGGACTGTCATATGATGAAAGAATGGAGTGACCGGGCTTGTACACACTGGAATTTAGAAGAATGAGAGGGGATCTTATTGAAACATATAAGATTATTAGGGATTGGACACGCTAGAGGCAGGAAACATGTTCCCGATGTTGAGTGAGTCCAGAACCAGGGGCCACAGTTTAAGAATAAGGGGTAGGCCATTTAGATAGGAGATATGGAAAAACGTTTTCACCCAGAGAGTTGTGAATCTGTGGAATTCACTGCCTCAGAAGGCAGTGGAGGTCAAATTTCTGAATGATTTCAGGATTGAGTTAGATAGAGCTCTTAAAGCCAAGGGATATGGGGAGAAGGCAGGAACGGAGTACAGATTGTGGATGATCAGCCATTATCACAGTGAATGGCTCGAAGTGCCGAATGGCCTACTCCTGCCCCTATTGTCTCTTGTCTCTTGTCTATTGTCTATCATTAATTCTGTGACTGCTAATCTATGATCTTGGAACGAGTTTGGCTCCACCTACAGTATAAAGGGCCTGTCCTACCAGGATGCAACTCCATGCAATGAGCGTGACCTAACGTGGTCGCTTGACCCGTCCGGCGTCGCGGGGCCGGTCCCACTTCGATCGCCGGAGCCGTGCGGAATTGTGCGGAGTTCGTCACGACATCGTGCAGGGCTCCGAAAAACTGACTATGTTCAAAAATTCCGCGCGGCAATGGCTTGTCGGCTCGCAGTCGCCTCGACGCATTACACACCGCCTCGACATCGTGCCTCTGTGAACCTATCTGTAGGTGCCTCCATGACCCTCAATGTGTGTGGCTCCGTGGCCCTCTGTGTGTGTGCCTCTGTGCCCCTCTCTGTGTGCCCCTCTCTGTCCTGGCGAACTTGCCTTAAGACTTCGCTCCAAGTTCGCCTCACTTTGCGCCGCGTTGCGCCACTCACCCAACCTCCACGCGGCCCTCGCTGCTGGTTTGGTCGCGCTTGCCGCATGCAGGCGCATGCTGGTCGGAACGGCCCTGTACAGGGGATCACCCGACCTCCGCGCGGCCCCCGCTTCTAGTTTGATCGCGCTCATCGCATGGAGTCGGATGCTGGTAGGACAGGCCCTTAAGAAGCATCAAGGGATTAGGGAGGATGTAAACTGGAGCAGGAGCATGTGACTCTTTGTGTCTTCTTCTCAGAGGAGCATCTGCTATCAACCGATACAATCGCAATACTCTTTTAAATTTATTTTCTACCTGTAAATTTAGCACTATTTAACTAAATGCTGCAGTCTGTATCTTCCCCTTTAATCCACATTGTACTTGAGTTTGATCTAATTATATTTATGTATGGTATTATCTGCAATACAAAACTTTTCACTATACCTTGGTACCCTTGACAATAATAAACCTAAACCTAAATGTAAACCTAAAATATTCTCATAGCAGCTTGCTCTTGCATTTCTTCTTCAAAATACATTGCAGTGAAGCACCACCCATTCACACCTTTGCTTTGCCTTAGCGAAAATCATCTGTGCATCTTTTCCTTTCCTTATGTGTGTACATAGTGTCACAAAGTGGCTACACAGCTTGTGAAAAGCTACTGATTTTCACTGGAAATTCATAAGATTTGGGCAATGTCCTAATGCAGGTTAAAACCCAGAACTGTATTTTCTTGGCATGAGCAGTAGTAGCCTTCCTGGCAACAGCAAGGGCAAATCAAAGTGCAGTGACGTGTTCATGAGGCTTGCCATCCTGAAAGGAGATACATGTTCCACAGAGCTATTGCTCCACTTATCCTGTGGGACGGTGGGGAAGGGTGGGGTTTTATTCAACAGTTTTGCAAATTTGCTGAAATGCAGATCTTTTCTCTGGTTTCCTTTCAATAACCAGAGACACACGGTGTTAGAAGCCGAACAGTGCATCTACCGAACAATAACTTCACATCTTCCTTTAATATCTTCTCACACATGCATCCTCACAACCAGAGCATTTGTAGAAAAATTATACAAAATGTTTAATATTTCAGTCATACCGTCAGCCTCCGTGTTTAGTTTGGATTAGATTTTCACAAATTTTATATGCAATTAATAATTATCATGCAATTCCCAACTGTGTTCATAAGGTATTCAGTGTTGATTCTGACAACTAGTATTAACTAATATTATGGTAATCCACCCAATAATTTTGGTAAATATTGAACAACACAAAGGAAAGTTAGCGGAATGGAAAAATACATTTCACTAATTAACAAGAAGGGATTGATCAATAAAAGGTCACTGACTGACCTGATAAATATGATCATATATTAAATTTTAACGGTGCATTTCTCTATGCATTCAGGACTACAGCAACAGTATATTCTCACAAGTTGCATCACAATAGAGATCCCAAATTCTCCCATCATAATAGCCACTGGATTGTGACATAAATCCAGATTTTTGCTTCTTCATGATTACATACCTTACCTTGTACAAAGGCTTTCATAATGTTCTTCTCACTCCTAAACAAGATATAAGAAACAGTACTAAACATTGGTAATACATTTTCACTATTAGCCCACCATTTTCTCTCCTTCACAATATTTCTTTTTTCAGGTGTATCAGTATTCCCCCACCTCTTTGTTCCTTTGTATTTTTTTCATTTCTTTGTGCATACACATAAGCCTAATTACTGTTGTTTTGTCCCCTGGTCCAATCATTTATTTTTAAAAAGGCCTTTCATTCCAGTTCCTTCTTCAATTGTAGATGCTGGTTTACACCGAAGATAGATACAAAATACGGGAGTAACTCAAAGGGACAGGCAGCATCTCTGGAGAGAAGGAATGGGTGACGTTTCAGGTTGAGACCCTTCTTTATACCTCAGGTCTCGACCTGAAACGTCACCCATCCCTTCTATCCAGAGATGCTGCCTGTCCCGCTGAGTTACTCCAATAAATACAATCTTCCAGTTGCCCAAGGAGTAGCCTTTGAAGAAGAAAGGGTTGCGAAAATCAATTCACACTGTTTTATTGTTTTCTTTGATGGAAGTGTGTTCACCTTCCATGGAGCAAAACAACATGAATTTACTCGCTATTCACCTTGTGTACTTTGTTACTCAGCTCTGATGTTGCCCTGCTTCTATGTAGCATGACCAAATGCAAGTATATCGTCTTACTCTCTTAGAATACTTTAATTTAGAGATACAGCGCAGAAAAAGGTCCTTCGGCCCATCGAGTCTGCGCCGACCTCTTTATACTAGACTATCTTACAGACTAGGGACCATTTACAATCTTTACTAACGTCAATTATCCCACAAACTTGTACATTTTTGGTGTGTGGGGGAAACCGGAGCACCCTTGGAAAACCCACGTGGTCATGGGGAGAACCCATGTAGGCACTGTCCATACTACAGCACCTGTAGTCAGATCGAACCCAGGTCTCTGACATTGTAAGGCAGCAACTCTACTGCTGCGTCACCGTGCACCCCCTCCCCTCTCCCGGTACTAAAGTACTAATTTGATTTATCTTTTGTCTTTGCATTTTAAATCCATTTATTTATTTTAAATACCAGACACATGTACTCTACAGCCAAGAAAACACACCAACACCTCTACTTCCATGGAAGACCAAGGAAATTGAGCATGACTCTTGCCATGATTCAATGACTCTTACCAATTTTTACAGATGCACTGTAGAAATCATTCTATCAAGATGCATTACAACTTGGTTTGGCAACTGCTCTGCCCATGACCACACACAATTGTAGAGTTGCCGTTGCAGCCCAGTCCATTACACAAATCAGCTTCTCCTTCTCGACTCCAATTACACTTCATGCTACCTCGGGAAAGTAGTCAACATAAGCAAGCACCGCTTGCACCCGAATCATTTCCTCTTCCTCTTCTCCCATCCCTCATCAGGTAGAAGACACAAAAGGTTTGATGCATGTAACATCAGATTCAGGAACAGCTTCTTAACCATTATCTGACTACTGAATAGACCTTAGGATGTTGCTTATATTATTGTTACTGAATATGCTTAGGATGTAGTCCTGACATCCCATCTACATCATCGTAGTCCTTGCCCTTTATCTATCTGCACTTTATCTGTTGCTGCAACACTGGAACACTCTATTCTGCCCCCTGGTTGTTTTTCTCTTTTCACTCCCTGTTGTACTTATATACGGCTAGACTGTACTCATGTAGGGTATGATTTGACTGGAAAACACACAAATAAAGTTTTTCACATTTTGGTACATGTAATAACTGTAAACTATTACCAATGCCAATAGCAATACAAAATGCTGCCTTTGTGAAGCAGTTCCACTTGTAGATGCATTTGATGGTGGGAGGCTATGCCCGTAATGGTGCATTTGGGACTGCAGCCTTTGGGACTCTCTGGGACTCACCAGTTTCAAAATTGGTATTAAATGTAGCCACTCTAATTTCCTATTCCTTCTCAGTTCTGGCCCTGCTTAGTACTCAAACATTCACTATGAATGGTTGTGGAAAGATGCTATTTATGTTGCTGTGCAACGATCAGCTTGGAGTTTCAATACAAAACACATATCAATTTAAAAGTCCAATATTAAGTCTAACCAGTGCAAAGTCTAACCAACAGCAAATACTGTTTGATGCCCTGCACAGCAAGTGACAGCCTAGTCCCAGCATATTTAATGATGAAGCCATATTACTAAATTATTTAAGATAGACGCAAAAAGCCGAGTAACTCAACGGGACAGGCAGCATCTCTTGAGAGAAGGAATGGGTGACGTTTCGGGTCGAGACCCTTCTTCAGACTCAAACGTCACCCATTCCTTCTCTCCAGAGATGCTGCCTGTCCCGCTGAGTTACTTCAGCTTTTTGTGTCTATTTTCAGTATAAACCAGCAACTGCAGTTCCTTCCTACACTTACTTAATATGCCTGTTGCAAAGAATCTGTACTGTCATTAATAATTAAAATCATAAATTGAACATTGAATAAAATTGCATTGCTCTGCTGTAGATTCTCCTTGGCAAATCGCTTAAAGGACTGCTCCAATAACTGAGCCAAGCCAACATTTCACAATGAGGTGACACTGCACTTTGAAGGAACAGGTGCCGTTGACTTTGAACAGAGCCAAATTTCAAGTATTTTTTTAATCAATCTGAAGACTCAATTTAGATCAGCTTAATTTCAGGAAGTACTGCAAATGACTCAAAGTTTTTAAAAAAGGAAACTCGAAAATCTACAATTTTAAACCAGATAAAATGTGTACAGTTCAGGACCAACGAATCAAATTAAGATTGGTATCTGAATTGTGTAAACTTAACAATATTATTAAATTAACTAAAATGCAATTATTTAAAATGGACCATTATTACAGTTGATTCATTCCATTTATCATTTGCACTGTCATATATCCAATGATACATTTAGCAGAGGCCCCTGCATATGTGCTAAACTACATGCTGGACAACATCATGTATTCTCTCACTAGTGAGGAATAACATCCTGAAAATTTTGCTGCAGGCCTCAAGTAAAGTGCCTCAAGTTGTGGCATTTGGAGGCTGGGGTGAAATCATTGCTGAGGCATCCAAAAATGGGAATTTGCATTTAGTGCCTTTTTATCCACAATATTTAACCTGTGTCATTGGGTCATACAGCATGGAGATAGGCCCTTGGGCTCAACTCGTCCATGCCAACAAAGATGCCCCATCCAAGCTAGTCCCACTTGCCCACGTTTGGCCCTTATCCCTCAAAACCTTTCCTGTCCAAGTGTTTTTTTTACATATCATTATAGTTCCAGCCTCATGCACCTCCTCGGGCAGTTTGTTTCATATGCCCTCCCCATCCCCCTCATATATCCCGATACAGAACAATGAAATACTTGCAGCAGCACAACAGATATGTAAACATAGCAGCATAATAAATTACTAAGTATACACGCACACACATAAATATCCATGTACACACAAATATATATATAAATATACATATATGTACAATATATACATAATATGTGTACAGCTGCTCCTCGACCTACGATGGGGTTACGTTCCGATAAATTCATAGTAAACCGAAAATATCGTAAGTTGAAAACGCATTGCGATATATTGCGATCACGTGACCGGAACTGACGTGCGCTCGCTGCCGTTGCCGAGCGTTTGCCGATCGTAAAGTCAAAATCTTGCAAGTCGAAGCATCGTAAATCGGGGAGCAGCTGTATATATATATATATATATATATACACATACATACACGTACATTTATATGTACATTTCTGTGTATTTATGTACATTTATGTGTGTGCGTGTGCATGTGCGTGTGCGTGTGCGTGTGTATATACTAAACCTTTTTTGTAGTTTATTATGCTGCTGTGTTGCATATTCAATATATTCAGTCAAAGGCAAAAGCAATGTCCCCAAGTTTATGTGGCTTATTTGGAGGTTACAGTGTTTAATAGCCTGATGGTTGTTGTGAAGAAGCTGCACCTGAACCTGGATGTTACAGATTTCAGGCTCCTTTACCTTCTTCCGATGGCAGGAGTGAAATGAGTGTGGTCAGGGTGGTGTGGGTCTCTGACGATGCTGGTTGCTTTTTTGAGGCCCCTGTAGATCCCTTCAATGGTTGGGAGGCCAGGACTAGCTATATTTAAGAGGGCGTTAGATGTGGCACTTGTGGCTAAAGGGATCAGGGGTACGGAGAGAAGGCAGGTACGGGATACTGAGTTGGATGATCAGCCATGATCACATTGAATGGCGGTGCAGGCTCGAAGGGCCGAATGGCCTACTCCTGCACCTATTTTTCTATGTTTCTATGTCTATGTTACCCGTGATGGACTAGGCAGTGTACACCACTTTTTGCAATCATCCTTGTTCCTGGGTGTTTGTGTTGCCGAACCAGGCCGTGAATTCGTTCATCATCATTGAAAACATTAGTGCCACAGTGGTGCTGGTTTCTGATGGGCACGGTGACGGATGCACCACACATCTCTGTCCTCCATGCAGCTGGCAAGCTCCTTTTATGTCTCCACACATGCGTCTTCAGCATCGTCTTGATTTTCCGTCCCGGGTCACGTCTTCCAGCGAGCCTCATCTTTCTCGACCTGATCTTCTCAGTCAGATGTGGATTCTCCCCTTGGAGCAGGGCGTTGATAATGTGGTCCCTCCAACTGAAATTTTGTACTTTTCTGAGTATTCAGGTGTAGGTACCATTGGACAGTGGTCGAGTGAGAGTCCGTGCCACACACACATCCAATAATATTGTCTCTACATGGTCTCTACAGTTGCATGGAAAAATCTCAGTTTAAGACCCTCAAGGGCCTGTCCCACTGACGCGATATTTTTGGTGACTTGCTGGCACCTATCATAGTTGCAGCAAGTTACCGAAAAATTTCAAAATGTTGATAATCCAGCAGCAACCAGAAAAAGGTATGACTCTTTGGGCAACTACTCATGACCTTACAAGCGTCACCCCGTGACATGTCATTTCAACTTTTTGAAAATTTTTGGCGACCTACTGTGACTATGACGGGTGCCGGCAAGTCGCCGAAAAAATCGCGTAAGTCGGACAGGCCCTTTAGACATCTGTGGCGTCCAGATTTTCCCCATGTTATTGATGGCTATCCATGCGAGTACTTTCCGGATCTTGATATCATTCTACGAGCTCTGCATCCTCACTCCCAGGTACTTGAAGTCCTCTACTTTCTTGAGAGATGCACCGCCACTTGTCTTGAGAGGCTCATGGTCACCAACGTTGTACATCATCTACTCCGTCTTCTTAGCATTCAGGTGGAGGCCCACTTTCTCGCACTCCGTCTCGACCCTGCCGAGCAGCTCCTGTGCCTCCCTAATCTGGTCTGATAGCAGGATGATGTCATCAGCGAAGTCGAGATCGGACAAGTTGACTGGCCCGACTCTTCTCAAATGCCTTGGGGTGATTGTGAAGCCGAGGTCCTTAATTGCTCTAGGGAGACGAGAAGGGATACCTTAAGCCTTCAAAATCCTCATCATTTTGCATCGATGCATCAAGGCCGTGAAGCAACAAGTCAATATGCTCCCTATTGTACACTATAATATGCTCCCTACTGTGTGTACTGTTACAAAATTCTAATTTTGAACAGGAAATGGAATGCACCCATAGTAGTAAGGTCTTGAGCGGTTCAACCAGCTACTTTCAGAAGGAAACTTATGGGATGTGATGGATAAAAAATAACAAAGAAGAATTCTGTTGTGCATGCAGCCCTACCTTTTTATCGTGCATAGGAGTTTTATCAAAAGATAACCAATGTGTGCAGATGCCTTGTGTGCACTTGGAGCTTTTCCATAATTGGAGAGAGATGTTCTCTGAGCTTGTGGGGCTTCAGGGGCACCATAAATGCATGTAGAAGACATTTACTCATTCAGGCTGGTCACTGCAAAGATTTAATGGCTACTGCCAGCTCAACCTGCATTGAAGTGTTTTTGAGGATGTGTGAATCTTCCTTAAGATAGTGTTCCTGTTATCTCTTCACATCCAGAGTGAGATACCTCCGGCTCTATTTAGTTTTCAGATTTGGACTTTGAGACATCTATGCCTTAACAAAAACAAAATCAAGACAATTCCTACCCACAAATATGCATTGAAAAAAAATAATTAGATACATTACCTGACCACTTTAATTGTTAATCATCCAAGCAATCAGTTAATTATATTTTTTCAATTATTAAAATATTTATCAAAGCTCATGCTAAAATACCTTTGTTTCTGTAGGTAGTAATTCCTCTGATCTTTGGCAATTATGAATTATTACAAAGCTGCCAGCATTGTCACAGTTGGCAGAAAGATCTTGGGGGTTTCTGGAACAAATACTGAGAGAAGGTTTTGTTTGGGGCAGGCTATTAAACTTGATTATATTAAACGGTGTCAGATTTGTACAGCTGGGGTTATCATTGAGCTTAGCCACAACATGACAGATGGTGAATGTCACCCCTTCTTAGCAGTACATTTCTGACAATAATGTAAAGTCTGAGCCTGTGACTTGCAGAGCATCAGGAAGCATTGAGATGAAATGTTTGAAAATAAATTCCCAGAGGCAATCGTCTGAAAATACTGTAGCCATGCGGTACCAGGATAGTGGGAGGAGGGGTAGGTGAGTGGAAGTGTGGTAGTGGGAGAAGGGGGAGAAGGGGGGGGGGGGGGGGAGGGAGCATGGTTAGAGGGGGTGGGAGATGTTGAGAAGGTAACACAATCTCAAATTCCAAATGTGTATAGTTTTTTTGTTGTTTTGCTTATGTCTGTTTTAGTTTAGTTTAGTTAGTTTATTAGATTGTGTAAGTGTGGGGAAGGTGGGAGAAACAGGGTTTAGTCACTTCCTTCGGGGGGATACGACCTTTTCTTGTCGGGCACTGAGGCCTAATGGCGGAGCTGACGGCCTCGGGCTGTGTTTGCGGCAGCGGCAGTTCTGGCAGCAGCAGCGGCCCGACTGGAGCTGTGGCGGCAGTCCGGCGTTCTGGTAGCGGCAGCGGCCCGACCTGGAGCTGTGGCCTGACTTTGGAGCTGTGTCGGTGTTCTAGCGTTTCGGCGGCGGTGGCAGCGTGGCTTCCAAGGCCTGGCCGCGGGCCCAGTGGACGACATCATCGGGAGCTCGCAGGTGACAGGTTGGTGACCTGTTTTCTGGAGCTCCTGCTGGACTGGAGGGCGGCAGCTTTGACCGCCCCGGGCCACGGAGTTTGAATCGGCCCGTTCGCAGAGCTGGATTCAGCCGCGGGACTGAATCACTTACCAAGGCCTGGATCACCTCAGCGCAGAGGGAGAACAAGGAGGGAAGAGACAAAGACTAAGACTTTTGCCTTCCATCCCAGTGAGGAGGTGTTTGGTGAGCTCATTGTGGTGGATGTTAAATTTGTGTTTATTGTGTGTTTTTGTTACTTTTAATATATGTATGACTGCAGGCACAAAATTTCGTTCAGACCGAAAGGTCTGAATGACAATAAAGGTAATCTGAGTCTGAATCTGAATCGGAGTCATTCATTCAGTTCATGACAGCCTTGGAAACAACAGGACACAGGTACCACAGACCAAGAAAGTACACTCAACAACTTGGGGGGCATGCTGGCATAGCAGTAGAGTTGCTGCCTTATTGTGCCAGAGACCCTAGTTCGATCCTGACTCCAGGTGCTGTCTGTATGGAGTTTGGTGATTCTCCCCATGATCTGGATGGGTTTTCTCCGGGTACTCCAGTTTCCACCCACTCTCCAAAGATGCACAGCTTTGTAGGTTAAATGGCTTTAGTAAAATTGTAAATTGTCCCTAGTGTGTGTAGGATAGTATTAGTGTGAGGGATCACTGGTCAGCACGGACTGGGCAGGCCGAAGGGCCTGTATCCGCCGTGTATCTTTAAACTAAACTAAAGTAAACTCAAGAATGGGACGATATTTACACCAGGTTCTTTTTTGTCACTTTTCTTTCGTCTCCTGGCTAAAAACTAATGTTGTTACATCAGAAACAAATCTGCATCCAGTTCTGATGGGTCTCATGACTGTGAATTATTGGTTGGGCTTGTAACCCATAATGAACTTGAGAACATACTGATACAGGACACCATATAGTTTTATATTAATTGAAGTGACCAAATGTATGGGATAAATTAGTCACAAATTTACAGGAGTCGAGTCAAGTTTATTTGTCACATACTCATACGAGATGCGGAGTGAAATGAAAAGTGGCAATGCTTGCGGATTGTACAAAAACTACAAAACAGAATAGAACAGAATCAATAATCACATATTAGTGAGAAAAAAACAGCAATTTAAAAAAAGACACAACACAACAGTAAATTGGTACAGTAAGTTAGTCCCTGGAACTATATGAACTATAAAAAACATTGATGAATACAGAACCAAAAAGACCTCTAACTTTTAATTCAAAATAATGTACCACCACAACAACAACTTTCATAGCACCATTATCAGAACAAAATGTCCCAAGGATCATTAGCAAAAAAAGCTGGCACCTCGGCAAAGTGTAAATGATAGGGGCTGAGAATGGTTTGAGAATGTTTGGGGAATTTGATGATAGATTGGTGAGGTGTGTTATCCTTCCATTACTGAGACATACCAGACTAGTAATTGATGTGTACCATTAAAAGTGTGCGAGAGAATTATAGTGTGGCACATCAATGATCAATTTAGTTGCCAGCTCACTATTGTCTAGTTCAGCTGTGCCCAAGGCACGTGGCAAATGTGAGGAATCCAGAATGGGGGCGTGATTTGGTGGAGGTCAAGGGTTCCAATCTGATCCGAGTGAGACAACCATATATGGGGGCTAGGGGATTGGTGGGGATTGTGCCCAAGGATTGTACCTGTTGCAGCAGGGTTCCCAGAGACTGGAGCCTGTTTTACAAGGTTAGAGCCTGGGCATGTGCAAGAGTAGCGTGGGGAGGATTTGGGGAAAATGTAGCTAGGCCCTAAGGAGAGTAAGCAAGCTGCAAAATCTAAAGAGGATGTCCTTGGCTCTGGGTTCCCCGAGCAGAATGAGGACTTGTCCGAATCCGACCTTTCTATCCATGGCCAGAGTAAGTCCCACCGTAAATTGGAGGAGCAGCACCTCATATTTCGCTTGGGTAGTTTACACCCCAGCGGTATGAACATTGACCTCCAATTTCAGGTAGTCCTTGCTTTCTCCCTCTTTCCCCTCCCCTTCCCAGCTCTCCCACAGCCCACTGTCTTTGCCTCTTCCTTTCTTCTTCCCGCCTCCTCCACCCAAACATCAGTCTGAAGAAGGGTCTCGACCCGAAAAGTCACCTATTCCTTCGCTCCATAGATGCTGCCTCACCTACTGAGTTTCTCCAGTATTTTTATCTGCCATCGATTTTTCCAGCATCTGCAGTTCCTTCTTAAACAACTTGTGTTTAGGAAGTCTGTTTTAAAATAACATTGTTGCTGAGAATAACTTTTTGACTTTTTTGGCTGGGATTCCAGTTTAGTTTAGAGATACAGCGCTGAAACCGCCCACCGGCTCCGCACCGACCTGCATTCCCCGCACATTAATACTATCCTACACCCACTAGGGACAATTTTTACATTTACCAAGCCTATTTACCTACAAACCTGTGCGTCTTTGAAGTGTGGGAGGAAACCAAAGATCTCGGAGAAAACCCATGCAAGTCACGGGGAGAACGTACAAACTCCGTACGGACAGCACCTGTTGTCAGCATCGAACCTGGGTCTCCAGCGCTGCATTTGCTGTAAGGCAGCAACTCTACTGCTGCGCCACCTGGCTTTTCTTCAAGGCCAATCTTGCTCCTCAAACTAACCATTTTGAGTGCTGGGCCCCATATATGTAAAAACAGCCCGTGTTTCCAGAGACAGGGCAAGAGAGGTGGGGGCAAAGGAACAACTGTTTTGTTATAATCCAGATGACTACCTCTGTTCAGCACAACTTTACCCAGGATATTTCTGAAAGAGCAGAGTCATGCCCTGTGGTGCGGGTCATGCATCCTTTATTTACACATCAAAAGGGCCTCTCCCCCAACATCTGTGATAAATCGGTGGTAGTTTCGAAATATAGCATTAGTGGGAATTATCACCCATGACACACACACCCAAGGCACCAAGATTCAATGCACTGGCTGTCACTGGAATTTGGTGCACTTTGTAGATGCTATGTACAGCATTAATGTAGCAATGTTACACATTTTTGAGATTTTAAAAATCAAGTCTGCAATTTATCCCATCAGATAAAGCATACAAAGAAGTTTAATTTGACACCTAATTCACTTTCATATCTTCAGTATTAAAAAAGTTATGGCCATTTTGTACTCGGAAATTAGCATCTTGTTCCCCATTGCCTTTCTATTGACTTAACACAAAAGTTGTGATCGAGGACAGTTAAAAGACCATAACTTTCTTAAAAATTAAGAGAGCTGAAAGAAATTTTCAGTTATTATAGATTGAAGCATTCTGAGACTAATATGAAACAATCTTACTTGGATGACCTGAAATTAAAGCATATAATTAGTTAGTTACCCAATTACAAAATACAATTACAAAATACAATTACTAGATATAAACATCTATCCATTTCTTAAGAAAATATTAACTTTTCTTTTAAAGCCTAAGTGTCCAAATAACATTCACACAAGAATACACAATATAACATGATTTTAAAATCTAATTGTGATTAATTTATAGACCAAATTGAAGGAATTTTGTGTTTAATGCCTGTAAATTAATGGGCATTTTAAATAGTTTGCGAGTGGGATTTTCTGGAACGCGATGGATTGGAACGTTGCAGTTGCGGTGAATTTAAACGCAATATCGGCAGGAAAAATTCTGTCGGTTTATATGGGGACTAAATCACCGTTTCGCAACATGAAATGTTGATTAAATTCCCTTAAACAAACAAGTTTATATGTAAAAATAAACTGCTCAAGTGTTCATCATGGTGCAACCCCGCCAGGAATTCCAATACGTCGGCTATGGACGCAGCGTCATATGTAATTTGGGAGCGGCCGCAGAAGGTTTCCCATTTTCGGATGTGGGAGAGGTATTGCCGCCTGGTGGACTCCCGGCATGACGCTCCGATGGTATCCATTGTTCTGGGTGATAGGCCATACCACAGTAATGGCCGGTTCAGAACCTGCAAGCCAACAAGTTTAGATAGCTGTGGCAGGGATGTGGTTCCCCTGACACAGGGTTAGTGACCAATTGTGGGCAACCCTCAAAGAGGACCCAAGGTTGACTGATCATCTCAAAGACCACCGGATACCATGGCTGCGTAGGCCAGTCGGGTATGATAAGAATGCCCTTGGCAGCATCCATCTGGATTTTCTGCAATACCCGACTGATGAGGCAAAATGGAGGAAATGCATAGAAAAACCATTTCCCCCAGTCCAGCGAGAATGCATCCATCGCCATTGCCCTAGGATCTGGTTCCCACAAAACGTATGTTGGTACCTGATGGTTCAACCGCGATGCAAAGAGGTCGATATCCGGTTTACCAAATTTGGCTGTAACTTTAGTGAAGGTTTGAGGATGCAACATCCACTCGATGTTGTTATTGAACTTGCGTGACCTGGTGTCCGCCACAGTATTGAGATCACCTGGTAAATAGGTAGCTGAAATCCAAATATTCCGTTGAATACACCAGAGCCAAATTGTATTAGCCAATTCATCACATGAAATTGACCTGGTACCGCCCATATGGTTTAAATATGCCACCGCAGTGGTATTGTCTATTTGGAGACGGACATGAGCATCAGTAAGATTAGAACAATAAGCTCAAAGTCCGTGAAATGCTGCAAGCATCTCCAAATAGTTTATCCCTTGTGATAACAGAGTAGATTCAAGGGTGTCCCATCTGCCCCCGCAACTAGAATAGTTGTCCGTAGCTCCCCAGCCATGGGAGCTTGCATCGGTTTGTAAGTATACCATCGGATTGGGCACAATGATAGGTTTAAATGAGTCACTAATATTGTCCACCCACCATTGTAACTCAATCTTAGCTTTAAGAGGCAGCTGCATTGATCTGTCGAAATGTCCGGCGTTTTGTTTTAACGCTGAGATCTTGGCTCTTTGCAAATTTTGATAATGCAAAGGCCCGTATTGAGCCGCTGGAAACAGTGCTACGATCTTGCCAATCACCTTAGCAGTTTGTCTAATTGATGGTATACTGGCCGAGACTAAATCCTCACATACTTGGGTGACATCCCCAACTTTGTTAGCCGGTATGGTGGCCCTCAGGCGATTGGAATCCACCGTGAACCCCAGATAATCCATGACCTGTGAAGGGCAGAACTTTGACTTATCTGGATGGATAATGAACCCCATTTCCTGAAAAATTGCCACAGTGGCTGAAACTGCCAGCTCAGCTGACTTCAGGGTGTTGCCAACAATCAAAATATCATCCAAATAGGCCATCACTAGATGATGTTGTTTCCGTAGCTTGGCCAGAATAGGTTTGAGTAATTTAGTAAATAATCTAGGGGCTGTAGTAAGCCCATTTGGCAAAGCCCTGTATTGCCAGAGCTGATCCATCCAGATGAATTTTAAGAACTTCCTATGGTGTTTCCGAATGGATACAGAATAGTATGCATCTTTTAAATCAATGCATGCCATAAAGCAGCCATGAGAAATCAATGACTTGGCTGTTTCGAATGTGTCCATTTTAAAATGGGTATATGTTACAAAGGTATTCAAATGGGTCAGATCAATAATAACCCGACATCCTCCATCCTTCTTGGGCCTGGTGAATATGTTTGATACAAATTCAATTGGTTTGTGTATAGTTTTTTCTATCACACCTTTTTCTTGTAATCTTAAGATCTCAGCATAGCCTGCTGTCTTTTCAATGCTAGACAGCTTAAATTTCCGATCGGGCATATGCTGGGATGGAGGGATGTTACCATTAATGAATTCAATCTCATGGCCTTGAATACTTTGTAAGGCAAACTTATCTGAAGTGATAGTTTCCCATGCCCCCGTGAAGAACCGTAGTCGCCCACCAACATGGGAAGTTAGGCACACAGGTGCATGAAAACCAGACCGCCTTACCTCCATGGTTACCGGCGGTCCCTGACATGTTTGGCGGGTCGTGGAGGTGCTGGGTTGGGCTGGTGCTGCGGCATCCGCATCTTCCACAGAGGCCGCTGCGGGCCTTGCCCTAAAAAAGGCCGCGGCTGCTGGGGCTGCTGGTATTGAGGCGGAGCTGGGGTGTAGGTACGTGCCGGTCTGGTGGCAGGGCCTCATGGCCTGTTAAACGGCGCTTTCTTGGCCGCCTGCCTGGGGACGATCTGAGACCGCATCAGTCCCACCGTTTTGGCGTGTTCGTCCATCTCCTTGACCCTCTTCGGGAGGTCTTCCCCGAACAGCTGTCTGGGCGGTGGTGTAGGAGGCACCTTGCACAACCCTGCAAATTTTGGGTTGAGCGTGGGGCGGATGATGCTCTTCCAGAAGGCATTTATTTCATGCTGAGTAGCACACAGCAGAGCGAGAGCATCCTCCTGCTCTAGGGTTAGGTCCTCTCCGTCCACCGACCGCGCGAACGCGGTGATCCCAGCCGTAAGCAGCCTCAGGATGCGCTGGAGCTTTATCTCCTGAGTCCTGATGGCTGTGCCTATGTTGCCCCAGATCGGCGTATTGACTGTGGGCACGTTGAGGGAGTTACAGTTGGTTGGGGCTTTATGCCTGTTGATGGCCTGTGATAGAACTTCCTCCTGGAGTTGATGGTTAGTTAGGAAGTCCACAGTGGCAGCCAGTTTGGGGTTGAGGGGTAGTCCCGATGTCTCCGAAGAAGCAAATTTTGCCGCCACGTCGAGGAGTTCTTCCTGCGGCACCTCGGATGGAACTGGTGTAGGGTCTAAAAATTCCTCCTCCTCTGGCTGCCTCAGGCTGCCTGTTGAGAATGGCGAAACCTCCCTGTGCCCTTTGGAGCTGGATGCATCCTGCCGTTGGTTCTGCAAGAGGAGCTCCAACATCCGCTCCATTCGGTCAATATGCCCCTCGCCCTGAACACTCGGGCGGTCGGAGTCCTCATGTTCTGCTGCACTGCTGAGGCTCCGTTCATCGGCCCGCACCTCATCGAGGTGAACCCGGTGCCGGAAGTTGTTGCTGCCACCTGCCGCAGCAAAGCTGAGCGATTCCCGCGCGGGAGGTGAGCTCAACCGCCTTCTTTTGGCAGATCCTGATCCCGCTGCCTCGGAGGGCAAACATGGTGGAGAGTCGGCACCCAATGCCTCAGCACGGTGACCCGACGCCCGCGCGGGCTTGCCGGCTGCCCACATCGTGGACCTAGCCGACATACGGTCCCATCCTCCCATCCATGGGGGACTCGGTGACCGTGGCGGGACTCCTCCCAAGTGGCTCTTCCCGGCCTCGGTAGTTGGGGAGACAACACTGGTCCTGATAGGTCTCCCAGTGGACTTGAGTCCCGCCATAACACCAGTCCGCATTTTAGCGGCAGGTGACGCCTTTGCCCCTGAAGGATGAGGCTTCCGGGCTCCATCCCTCCCTCTACTCCGACGGCTCAGGGAGAAGGGCTGTGCAGCCGCACGCGAGCCCTTGCCCAGGTTGGCCAACGAGCCCGTTGGCGACCTCCATACGGAGGCAGGGTCTACCTGCTCCGGTGGCACACCGCAATCCTGCTCCTCGAATTCCTCACCGGAGCTGCGGTGTATCGGCGGGTCGGGCCCTGCAGCAACAGAGCTCCCCGACTTCCCCGCCTTCTTCCCGGCCTGTCTCGCAGGTGCAGCCGATGATGAGGGCTCCGGGACAGGTGGCCGGCGACTCCGGACGGACGTCTTACGGCCTTTGGTACTCCCTTCCATGCCCTTGCTGAAAGACAAAAGACTTGCAACAAGGACCAACCAACTTAAGGTTAGTGTCACTTACCTTAGCGGTCCCTTATGAAGGGCTGGCGGGGAGCGCGCCCCACCACCAGCCGTCGGCAGCAACGTGTTGCGACGATATGTCGCGCATGCGTGCTGGCGGGATCTTCACGGTCACTCACGTGACTCCGAGATAAAATACACACTGACTTTAATTTAATTTACTGTCTTATCTGTCACCCTACTGCCCTTGTTATTTCATGATTGAAAAACAGTGGTCATATATTGGATCTTTATCTGTAATCGTGAATAGCCTCTGCATGTGAGATAACACCATTAAGTGTGGGTGTGATAGCAAGAAAGTATCATGAAAAGTCCGCAGTCCAAAGGACAGCTCAATGGTGCAGCGGTAGAGTTGTTGCACCAGCACCAGAGTTCCTGGTTTGATCCTAAATATTATTGTTGTCTGTGTGCAGTTTGTACGTTCTCCCTGTGACCATATGGTTTTTCTCCGGGTACTCCTTCCACATTCCAAAGACGTGCGCGTTTTTTAGGTTCATTGGCTTCTGTAAATTGCAGCTAGTGTGTACAACAGGAATGTGGGTGAAGTGGGCGCATGTGCGGGGCTCTTCTAGAGTGTGCGCATGCGCAGGACATTCCCGGAGAGTGCGCATGTGCAAAGTATTTTGGGCGGGAAAGGCCTGCGGAATCAGCCATGTTTGCCAGACGTTTCTGAGTAATGTATTAAAGAAATAAGTTGCTTAAAGCTTAAATAAAGTTAAGTAAATTACAAGTAGTGAAAGTTTCATTTACCTCACAACAATTTAAGCAACTTATCTTACAAGTCAAACAGTCCGACTTGGGATGGAGAAACTATTGAAACCCCAACGCTTGGATCTGGATCCCAACTCACCTGCTGCTGCAAAGAATTGGAAGCACTGGCTTTGTATACTAAATAACTTCTTTGAGGAGTGTGGCAATGATGCACCAGACAGGCTTAAGACATTAATAAGCTTCGTCTCTTCTGATGTATACGAGTACATAGAGGAATGTACAACTTATGATTCGGCTATTGATGTACTAAGCAGACTCTTCGTTAAGACACCCAACGTGATATTTGCTTGACACCTCCTTGCTACTCGGAAACAAAAACCTGGTGAGTCACTTGATGAATTTTTACAAGAACTTCAAAGACTTAGTAAAGACTGTGCCTTCAAAGCAGTTACAGCTGATCAATATCGACAGGAAGTTATTCGAGACTCTTTTATCAATGGTTTGGCATCGCCTTTAATACGACAGAGACTATTAGAACACAAAACCTTAGATTTACAGTCAGCTTACAATCAAGCTTACTCTTTAGACTTGGCTCAGAAAAATTCAGATGCTTATGGCCCATCTAATGTGTATTCTGCTGCAACTACTACAAACGAATTTCACCCAAGTACAAATATGGAGAAAACTGAAACAATTTCTACTGATAAAGGTGCTCTTGCTGCAGCATATAAATATTCAAAAAGGAACTGTTACTTTTGCAGGGGTAATATTCATAAGAGAGAGATATGCCCTGCTCGAGATGCAACTTGTAATAGTTGTGGCAAGAAGGGACATTATTCTACAGTATGCAAGTCCAAAGCAACTACAAGAATTGTGACTGCTGCCATGTATACGCCTTCTTTATGTACAATTACAGCTGCATTTCCTCAGAGCTTGTCTCATGCAGCTACAATGGTATCCATTAATGGCCATAGACTTAATGTATTACTTGATTCTGGCAGTTCAGAAAGTTTTATAAGTGAACAAGTTGTGTCTCGACTAAATCTAACCATAATTCCTTCAAAAACGGAAATCTCAATGGTCCTGACAATTCTAAACACTCAAATTATAGGATCTTGTATTGTAGACTTTATTCTGAACAAAACTAGCTATAAATCTGTATGTCTAGGTATTTTGAAAAATTTGTGTAGCGATATAATTCTAGGTCAGGATTTCCAGAAACGGCACAGATCACTTCAAATAATGTATGAAGGATCTATGCCTGATCTTGTACTGTCAAAGCCACCAGTATTGTGTGGTGTTTCTGCTGCATCTGTTGAATGTCCTTCATTATTCACTAATTTATCCTCCAAGTGCAAGCCAATTGCTACAAAATCAAGACACTTTAGTAAAGATGATAGGAACTTTATCAACACAGAAGTAACTAATCTTTTACAAGAAGGTATCATAGAACCCAGCTCTTCCCCTTGGAGGGCACAAGTTGTCGTGGTTAAGGACCCCTTGGAGAGACATAGAAAAAGATTCTGCATTGATTACTCTCAAACTATAAACCAGTTCACGGACCTTGATGCATATCCTCAAATTATCAATACATTAGCTAAGTATAAGACATTCTCTACTGTTGACTAAAAAAAGTGCTTACCACCAAATTCCTTTGAAGGAATCAGAGAAGAAATACACTGCGTTTGAAGCAAATGGGAAATAATATCACTACTGCAGAGTTCCTTTTGGTGTAACTAATGGCGTGGCTGTTTTTCAGAGAGAGATGGACAAACTTGTTGAACAGGAAAACCTTAAAGATACTTTCCCTTATCTTGATAATATAACTATTGCAGGAAAAGTCCAAGCTGAACATGATGAAAATGTACAACGGTTTTTAGATGTTGTACATTCTAAAAACCTAACATTAAATAAGTCAATAACATCAGTGTCATCAATTAATTTTCTTGGTTACTGGGTTGGAAATGATATAATCAAGCCTGATCCAGAAAGACTCCGCCCACTCCAAGAGCTACCTGTTCCAGTTACATTAAACTCTCTACGAAGGGTCCTTGGGATGCTTGCATATTATGCAAAATGGATACCAAATTTTTCTGACAAAATTCAGCCTTTGATTAGAGCAAAATCTTTCCCCCTTGACTCTACACAAATTGGTGCTTTTACTTCCTTAAAGAAACAATTGGAATCTGCGATATTACACGCCATCGACAAGAATCTCGCCTTTGTTGTTGAATGTGATGCCTCTGATTTAGCAGTATCAGCAACATTAAATCAAGGAGGACGACAAGTGGCTTTCATGTCTCGTACTCTCCAAGGTAGTGAATTGCACTACCCACCCGTCGAAAAGGAAGCTACAGCAATTATTGAAGCAGTGAGAAAATTGAGTCATTTCCTTGCTCGCCAGCACTTCACTTTGATAACAGATCAGCGTTCAGTAGCTTTTATGCTGGATAATCGGAAATGAACAAAGATTAAGAACAGTAAAATTCATGAATGGAGGATTGAATTATCTGCATATAGTTGTTCAAATGAGTACCGCCCTGGTAAGGCTAATGTTGCTCCTGATACATTAACCCGAGCATTTTGTGCCTCTGTTCATTCTTCTGCACTCACTGATCTTCACAATGGGCTGTGTCATCCTGGAGTCACTCGTTTGTTACACTATGTTCGTTCCAAAAACTTACCTTTCTCTACAGAAGATGTGAAGATGACGTGTGCTTCATGTAGAATCTGTGCTGAATTAAAACCAAGGTTCTTCCGTCCTGAAGAAGGAAGATTGATCAAAGCTACTCAACATATGGAACGTTTGAGTATTGACTTCAAAGGGCCTTTACCATCCTCCTCTCGAAATGTTTATATACTTACCTTAGTTGACGAATATTCAAAGTTCCCATTTGCTTTTCCTTGTCCAAATATGTCAGCTGCTATGGTTATCAAATGTTTAGATCAACTGTTTTCATTCTGTGGATTTCCAAGTTACATGCATTCTGATAGGGGCCCCCCATTCATGTCAAAAGATTTAAAGGACTACCTTTCTAAGAGAGGAATTGCAACAAGCAAAACAACACCATATCATCCTATTGGAAATGGTCAAGTTGGGAGGTATAACGGAATCATTTGGAAAGCAGTGAAACTGGCTTTAAAGTCAAATGACATACCAGATCAGCATTGGGAATGTGTTCTACCAGATGCATTACACTCCATCAAATCTCTACTGTCAACTGCTACCAATACTACTCCACATGAGCGATTCTTTAACTTCAAACGGCGTTCTTCTAGTGGTACTTCTCTGCCATCATGGTTGACTAGCCCTGGAACCGTGTTGCTTCGTCGTTATGTCCGATTAAATAAGAAGGAGCCTTTTGTTGATGAAGTTGAACTGACTGATGTCAACCCTTCTTATGCAACTATCAAGTATCAGGATGGACGGCAGTCAACTGTCTCACTTCGTGACCATGTACCATGTCCATCTTCTCCATCAGCTCCGTCACTTCTTGATAACACTAATCGAGAACGTCCTCCAACACTTCCAGCATCCCCTATGTAAACTTCTATAAGAAATTCTAAAATTGTAAATCTAAATAACAATATGAGTGAAGTTGATGACCAAGCAATATATCTACCACCAGCTATTGAAACGCCATTACCTCCTGAAGCTCCAGTTCTGCGACGGTCATCAAGATGTATTAAACCTCCTGATCGTCTCAACTTATAAATAGGAGGGGAGAATGAAGTGGGCGCATATGCGGGGCTCTTCTAGAGTGTGCGCATGCGCAGGACTTTCATGGAGTGTGCGCATGTGCAAACTATTTCGGGCGTGAAAGGCCTGCGGAATCAGCCATGTTTGCCAGACGTTTCTGAGTAATGTATTAAAGAAATAAGGGAAAACAAAAGGCTGGAGAAACTCAGTGGGTGCAGCAGCATCTAAGGAGCGAAGGAGATAGGTGACGTTTCGTGTCGAGACCCTTCTTCAGACTAAAGAAATAAGTGGCTTAAAGCTTAAATAAAGTTAAGTAAATTACAAATAGTGAAAGTTTCATTTACCTCACAACAGTGAGATAACATTGAACTAGTGTACGAGTGATCGAAAGTCAGCATGGACTCGATGGGCCAAAGTGCCTGTTTCCACGCTGTATCACCAAACTCAATTTCTCATTGGATTCACATTTACCTGGAAATGATTACCAGCCCATCTAAGTTTGGATGAATTGCTTTTATCATACAACCATAGAATAGTTGCAGCACACAGGGAAGCCATTTGACCCATCATATTTTTACCTTTTCTTTAGTTCCTACACTCATTGGCTCTTTCTCTGTTGTTTTACAATTTTTCCCGCACCATTTATTCACTCGAAGACTATCCCACATTGGCAGGTAGTGCAGTCTCCTTTCCTTTTCATTAACTATAACATTTAGTTCAATGAAATGGAACATCCTTTCACAATTCACTCTGATCAAACACCCAATCTTTTCATATGCTTCTGTCAAATTTTCTCTCAGCCTTCTTGTAGACTCCACTGGGTGGCGCCAGCAATGGCTGCCTCGCCAGCAGTCTGTTTCCCTTCCTTTTTTTGTAGTTTTAATACTAATGTGGCAAATGTATGTTTTTTAGTGTTCTTTTGCTTGCTTTATGTGGGGGTGGGGTGGGAGGGGTGTTGGGGGAAACTTTTTTTAAACTCTTACCTTGACGGAGATGCAATTTTTTTCCGTATCATTTCTCCATCTGCACTGCGGCCTAACATCGTAGAGCTGGCGGCCTCTGCTGGAGATCGATTTCGGGAGCTCCAACCGCTGGAGCCCGCGGGACTTACCATCGCGGTCTCGCAATCCTTTTGCCAGGGATCGATCTCGGAGCTCCAACCACTGGACCCGGCGGACTTTGACATTGTGGAGCTCACAGTTCCTGGTTAGAGTCCGACTTCAGGAGCTCCAAGCCGCAGGAGCTTCGACCGACCCGACACGGGATCTTCGATCTCCAGCTGCAACAGCTTAGATCACCCCGACCTTAGACACAAGGTGCCCTTGCCGACCGAGCTAGTGATCCACGCTAATCCCTTTTTCCTGCATTAGTCCCACTTTGCCCTATTTCATTTCGGAGTCACGTGAGTGACTTCGTGAAGAGCCCGCCGGCGCGCATGCTCGACATATCGTCGTACCGCGTTGCTGCGACGGCTGGCGGTGGAGCGCGCTCCTCGCCAGCCCTTCATAAGGGGCCACGGAGGTGAGTATTCTACCTTTAGTTGGTGGTCCTTGTTGTTGGTTATGTCTTGCAGCAAGGACATGGATGGGACTTCCAAGGGCCGGAGGACGTCAGGACGAGTTCGCCGGTCAACAGTTCCGGGGCCTTTACCATCGGCAGTACCTGCAACGCAGGCCGGGACTCAGGCGGAGATGTGGGTAAGCCCTGTGGTTACAGGTCCAGATCCGCCAGCACACCATAGCTCGGAGGAGTTCGACGAGGAGGAGTGTGGTGTGCCGCCAGAGCAGGAGGACCCTGCAATGGCAGTCAGGTCGTCAGCGGGCTCGCTGGCGACCTCGAGCAGGGTGCGTGCGGCTGCACGGCCTGTTCCACTCAACCCTCCGAGTAGGGGAAGGGCAGGAGCCCAGAAGCCTAACCCTACCAGGGCTAAGGCATTGCCTGACACGGAGGAGCGGTCAGGTTCCAGGGCGAGACCCGGGGCGGCTGTGAGGTCCAGCCGGCACACCCCGACTCTCGACGCCGGGACGGGTCGGTTGAGTCGGGTCTCGTCACGGTCGCCGAGCCCCCCATGGATGGGTGGGCGAGACCATGCGTTGGCAAGGTCCACGATGTGGGCAGCCGGCAAGCCTGCGCGGGCTTCAGGCAGCCATGCTTCGGCTGGTGCCGACACCACGCCGCAAGTGCCCTTAGTGGCAGTGGCTTCAGCTCCCGCTAAACGGAGGCGGTTGAACACGCCCGCGCGGGAATCGCGCGGTTTCGCCTCGGCGGCTGTTAGCGACAACTACCGGCACCGGCAGGGCCTCGTTGAGGTGCGGGCCGATGATAGGAGCCCGGTTTTCTTTTCAGAGCCGGAGGACTCCGACCACCTGAGTGTTCAGGGTGAAGGGCGTATTGACCGTATGGAGCGGCTGCTGGAGCTCCTGCTTCAAAGTCAACAACAGCAGGGCAGCAACAGGCACAGGGCGTCGTCACCAGCCTCTACCATCAGCCTGGAGCAGCAGGAGGAGGAGGTTTTGGTGGATCCCATACCATCTCCGTTGGAGGTGCCAGCGGAGGATCTTCTGGATGTGGCGACCAAATTTGCGGCCCCACATTCATCTGGACTTCCTTTAAACGAAAAGCTGGCAGCCACTGTGGACTTTCTTAACAACCAGCAACTACAGAAAGAAGTCCTCATTCAGGCAATGAGCCGTCACAAGGCTCCATCCAATTGCAACTCCCTCAACGTGCTTGTGGTCAATACGCCGATATGGGGCAACATCAGTGCGGCTATCCGTCAACAAGAGGTAAAATTGCAGCGGATCCTGAAGCTCCTCACGGCCGGTATTACCGCCTTTGCGCGGTCGGTGGACGGGGACGAACTGAATTTGGACCAGGAAGATGCTCTGGCCCTCCTGTGCGCGACCCAGCACGAAATCAACGGGTTTCGCAAAACCAGCATCCGCCCAGCGCTCAATCCGAAGTTTGCAGGATTGTGCAAGCCACCGCCGCCGCCCCCGCCCCGTCAGCTCTTTGGGGAGGACCTCTCGAAGAGAGTCAAAGAGCTTGACGAACAAGCCAAAACGGTGGGGATCATGCGCTCTCAGAGTGTCCCCGCACCGTCAGGCTCAAAGTCTCCATACATTCGATCATGAGGGTCTGCTAGTACCTCGACGAGGACCCACCCTCAAGCTCCACAACGACAGCAACATCAGACCCAGCACCAGGGGTCTTTTTTAGGACAGGGTCGGCAGAGACTCTGGTGGAAAACGAAGACGCCGCGCCCTCAAGCCAACCCAGCACCTCCACGTCCACCCATGCGTGTCAAGGACCGCCGGTGACCACGGAGGTGAGGGGGTCTGGTTCTCTCTTTTCTCTTTGTTTAACTTCACATGTTGGTGGTCGCCTTCGGTTGTTTTTGGGTGCATGGGGTAATTTTACTGGTGACGAGTATGTGTTGCAGAATATTCAGGGGCATAAAATTGAGTTTATTAATGGCGACCTTCCTCCATCCCAGCACATGCCCGCTCGAACGTTTAAATTATCTGCTGCAGAACAGGCAGCAGGCTACAAGGAACTTTTAAGTCTTGAGCAGAAGGGAGTGATTGAGAGAGCGGTGCATGAGCCAGTTGAATTTGTTTCGAATATATTCACCAGACCTAAGAAGGATGGAGGTTGTCGTGTCATTATTGATCTAACCCGTTTGAATACTTTTGTAACATATACTCATTTTAAAATGGATACGTTTGAAACAGCCAAATCATTGATTTCTCATGGTTGCTTTATGGCATGCATCGATTTGAAAGACGCATATTATTCAGTATCCATCCAGAAATACGACAGAAGGTTTTTGAAATTCATCTGGATGGGGCAACTCTGGCAGTACAAGGCTTTGCCTAATGGGCTCACCACAGCCCCTAGATTGTTCACTAAATTAGTGAAACCAATTATGGCTTATTTGAGACAACGACACCATATAGTTATGGCCTACTTAGATGATATCTTAATTGTGGGCCACACCCTGGAATTGGCTGAACAGGGTGTTGCAGCTGCTGTCAATATATTTCAACAATTAGGGTTTATTGTCCATCCAGAGAAATCAAAGTTCTGCCCTGCCCAGGTGATTAATTACCTAGGGTTCACGGTGAACTCTATGAGCATGAGGGTTACCATTCCAATTAACAAGATTGAGGAGGTTACCCAGGTGTGTTTAGATTTAATCCGCACCAATATACCATCAATTCGGCATTCAGCTACAATAATTGGGAAGCTTGTAGCTTTGTTTCCGGCAGCGCGATATGGACCTTTGCATTATCAGAATTTGCAAAGAGCTAAAATTGCAGCGTTAAAACAGAACGCTGGTCATTATGATCAGTCCATGCAGCTGCCGCCCGAAGCGATAAATGAGTTGCAATGGTGGGTGTGTCACAATAGCAGCTCATTCAAGCATATCAGGGAGGCTAATCCGGTGGTATATTTGCAGACTGATGCAAGCTCCAATGGCTGGGGAGCCACGGATAATTGCTCTAGTTGTGGGGGCAGATGGTTCACCCTTGAATCGATGATGTTGTTGACTCGAGGGATTAACTATTTGGAGTTGCTGGCAGCATTCCACGGACTTTGTGCGTATTGTTCCAAGCTTGTTGGAGCACATGTCCGTCTCCAAATAGACAACACCACAGCAGTGGCATACTTAAACCATATGGGTGGTACCAGGTCAGTTTCGTGTGACAAATTGGCTAACTCAATTTGGCTCTGGTGTGTTCAAAGAGACATTTGGATTTCAGCTACCTATTTGCCAGGTGAGCTTAATACTGTGGCGGACACCAGGTCACGCAAATTTAATGACAGTATTGAATGGATGTTGCATCCTGAGACTTTTTCTAAAGTCACAGCCAAATTTGGTAAACCGGATATTGACCTTTTTGCGTCACGGTTGAACCATCAGGTACCAACCTATGTTTCATGGGAACCAGATCCTGGGGCAATAGCGCTAGATGCATTCTCGCTGGACTGGGGGAATTGGTTTTTCTATGCCTTCCCCCCGTTTTGCCTCATCAGTCGGGTATTGCGAAAGATTCAGGCAGATGCTGCCAAGGGCATCCTTATTATACCCGACTGGCCCACACAGCCTTGGTATCCGGTGGTCTTTGACATGCTCAACGAACCTTGGGTCCTTTTGAAGGGTTGCCCACAATTGGTTACTCACCCTGTCTCAGGGGAGCCACATCCCTGCCACGGCTATTTAAATCTGTTGGCTTGCAGGTTCTGAACAGGCCGTTAGTCCAATACGGCCTCTCGGCTCGGACCATGGATACCATCGGGGCGTCGTGTCGAGAGTCCACAAGGCGAAGATACCGCTCGCATATTAAGAAGTGGGAAGCCTACTGCAGCCGCTCTCGCATCACGTACGATGACGTAACAATAACCGACGTCCTGGAATTCCTCGCGGGGTTGCACCATGATGAACACTTAAGTTACAGTGCCATCAACAGCGCCAGAAGTGCGCTATCATTCTACCTCAATATTGGGGTAGGATCCAACAGGCTAGTGTCCAGACTCATGCGGGGTATATTCAATATGAATCCGCCTACACCATGCTATAATATCACCTGGGATGTCAGGGACGTATTAACCCTGCTCAGGACGTGGTCTCCCATGGAAGGGCTCCAACTGGACCAACTCACCATGAAGCTGGTGATGTTACTAGCGCTGACTTCAGCTCAGAGGGTACAGACACTACACAAACTTTGTGTCGACAGAATGACTTCTACCCCTACAGAAGTAGTCTTTTTCATTGACGAGCTACTAAAGCAGCATAGACCTGGGTGCACAGGGCTGCAGCTGAAGTTCCCGGCATACCCCGCAGATGCTAGGCTATGTTTAGCCTCACATATCCGCCACTATGTCAAGGTGACGGCACGCATCAGAGGAATGGAGAGATACCTGCTTGTCACTCATAAGAGACCTCATCATCGAGTGACAGTCCAGACGATATCCAGGTGGCTTCGAGTCGTCTTGGGTAAGTCAGGTATCGACACTAATGTGTTCAAATCTCATTCCACCAGGGCTGCATCGACGTCAGCGGCGAGGGTCATGGAGGTGCCCATGGACCAAATTCTCGCCACAGCAGGATGGGCTAATGAAGCTGTGTTCCAGCGTTTTTATAACAAGCCTGTTGCTGCTCCTCTACAGTTCGCAGAAGCCGTGCTGAATGCAGGTTCAGAACGTGGAGATGTCCCCGCATGAGGGGTTTTGATTTGTTATTAATAAATATGCTCTTGTTTTGCAGTATGAACTATTGAGCAAGTTTGTTCCTCCCATCCATCCCCGGTAGTGGTGTGTCAGCATGGACGTGGTCCAGGGCGTGTAATCACAGAAGCTTTGAAGTCTTCACGAAGTCACTCACGTGACTCCGAAATGAAATAGTAAGATTGAACGAGAACTTACCAGTTCGAAGGTTGATCTTTATTTTATGAGGAGTCGAAGTGAGGGATTTCGTGCCCTCCTCGCCCAACCCTCAGTCACCTTCATCTGGTAATCTTAGTCACTTCAATCTTACTATGCGAAGTCATTTCTATTGTTGGTTTCTGTGATTCCACGCCGCTACTATGTCGAGCATGCGCGCCGGCGGGCTCTTTACGAAATCCCTCACTTCGACTCATAAAATAAAGATCAACCTTCGAACTGGTAAGTTCTCGTTCAATCTTACTATTCTTTTTCTATCCGTGTACCTTTTTAAAGCATTTTAAATATTACAATTACACCTGCCGCCACCAGCACTCCATCCAGACAGCTTGTTCCATACACCCACCATCCTCTGAGTGAAAAATTGCCCCTCAGATCTTCTTCAAATATTTCTCACCTCGCCTTTCAATGTTTGTCCCTTACCTCCGTAAAAAATACTACCTATTGTATCAATTTCCCTCACCATTTTATGAACCTTTATAAGGTTAACCCTCTGCCTCCTGTACCCTACGGAAACAATGGCAGCCTATCCTTCTCCATAAATGATCTGCTCCATCAGGTTAACACTCAGAAAGAGGGCATGGAAGCTAACCAGACTAATTATATTTTATTTTCTAAATTGTTACTTAATTTGTCATAAGTAATGCATCTGCACAAGGTAAAATAACTGAAAAGAACACCATGAAATTGACCCCATATTTAACCTCATACTCAATTCAATAGATATGTTAAAGGAAAAACAGTAGCAAAGTCAAATGTGGGCCCCTTGAAGGCAGACACGGGTGAAATTATTATGGGCAACAAGGAAATGGCAGAAGAGTTGAATAGGTACTTCGGAATTGTCTTCACTAAGGAAGACACAAACAATCTCACAGAGGACAGAGGATCTAAGAGGGTAGAGGAACTAAAATGAATTTTCATTATGTGAGAAATAGTATTGGGTAGGCTAATGGGACTGAAGGATGATAAATCCCCTGGGCCGGATGGTCTGCATCCCAGGGTCCTCAGGGAGGTGGCTCTAGAAATAGTGGACACATTGGTGATCATTTTTCAATGTTCAATAGATTCAGGATCAGTTCCTGTGGATTGGAGGATAGCTAATGTTATCCCACTTTTCAAGAAAGGAGCGAGAGAGAAAACGGGGAGTTACAGACCAGTTAGCCTGACTTCGGTGGTGGGAAAGATGCTGGAGTCAATTAGTAAAGATGTCATAATGGGGCATTTGGATAGGAGTAAAAGGATTAGTCCAAGTCAACATGGATTTATGAAAGGGAAATCATGTTTAAATAATCTTCTGGAATTTTTTGAGGATATGACAAGTAAAATGGATGAAGGGGTGCCAGTGGATGTAGTGTATCTAGACTTTCAGAAAGCCTTTGATAAGGTCCCGCACGGGAGACTGGTGACTAAAATTAGAGCACATGGTATTGGGGGTAGGGTGTTGACATGGATAGAAAATTGGTTGGCAGACCGGAAGCAAAGAGTAGGAGTGAACGGGTCCTTTTCAGAATGGCAGGCAGTGGCGAGTGGAGTGCCGCAAGGCTCGGTGTTGGGGCCGCAACTGTTTAACATTTATATTAATGATTTGGAAGAGGGAATTAGGAGCAACACTAGCAAGTTTGCGGATGACACAAAGCTGGGTGGCAGTGTGAACTGTGAAGAAGGTTAGGAGGTTGCAGGGTGACCTGGACAGTGGGCAGATGCATGGCAGAGGCAGTATAATAATAGTAAATGTGAGATTATCCACTTTGGCAGAAAAAACAAGGGGGTAGATTATTATCTCAATGGGGTTAGGTTAGGTAAGGGGGAGGTGCAGCGAGACCTGGGTGTCTTTGTACACCAGTCACTGAAAGGTGGCTTACTGGTACCGCAGGCAGTGAAGAAAGCTAATAGATTGTTGGCCTTCATAACAAGAGGATTTCAGTATAGGAGTAAAGAGGTTCTTCTGCAGTTGTATAGGGCTCCGGTGAGACCACATCTGGAGTATTGTGTACAGTTTTGGTCTCCTAATTTGAGAAAGGACATCCTTGTGATTGAAGCAGTGCAGCGTAGGTTCATGAGATTGATCCCTGGGATGGCGGGACTGTCATATGAGGAAAGATTGGAAAGACTAGGCTTGTATTCACTGGGGTTTAGAAGGATGAGGGGGGATCTTATAGAAACATATTAAATTATAAAAGGACAGGACAAGCTAGGTGCAGGAAAAATGTTCCCAATGTTTGGCGAGTCCAGAACGAGGGGCCACCGCCTTAGAATAAAGGGGAGGTCATTTAAGACTGAGGTGAGAAAAAACAAATTCACCCAGAGAGTTGTGAATTTATGGAATTCCCTGCCACAGCGGGCAGTGGAGGCCAAGTCACTGGATGGATTTAAGAGAGAGTTAGATAGAGCTCTACGTGAGTCGAGGGATACGGGGAGAAGGCGGGCACGGGTTATTGATTGGGGACGATCAGCCATGATCACTATGAATGGTGGTGCTGGCTCGAAGGGCCGAATTAGGGATTTCGTGAAGAGCCCGCCTGCACCTATTTCCCATGTTTCTATGTTAATTCAAAATTCTGCAACACACACCATAAAAAATATTGAGACCAAAATTGTGTGGGAAAGAACTGCAGATGCTGGTTTAAATCGAAGGTAGACACAAAATGCTGGAGTAACTCAACGGGACAAGCAGCATCTCTGGAGAGAAGGAATGGGTGGCGTTTCGGGTCGAGATCCTTCTTCAGACTGAGAGTCAGGGGAGAGGGGAATATGAGCTGTGGAAAGGTACAGAACAGATCAGAGCCAGCACCGATGGCCAAGGAGACCATAGTGGCCCATTGTTGATTGTGGAGGAGGTGATATCGAAGGGATACGAACAATGCATCAATTGAGTAGCAGATCATTTGCCTGTGATAAATGTGAATTAGGTGAGATGTAATGCATACGAATGATCCACGCAAGCAGATTACTGCCTGTAATATTTTTTTTAAACTGCATGTGCTGGAAACCTGAAGTAAAAACTGAAAATGTTGGAAGTTGTCAGCAGATAGTGTTTCAGCATTTTTTTTTTAAATTTCAAATTACTGCTTCATTTATTAAGAGGAAAGTTATCTCCAGAATATATAATATAATGCAGGGACTACTATGAAGAGAGTGACAAAGTGCTGAAATTACTTAATGGGTCAGGCAGCATCTCTGGAGAACATGGATAGGTGACGTTGGGACCCTTTTCCCAACCCGAAATGTTCTCCAGTGATGCTGCCTGACCCGCTGAGTTTCTTCAGCACTTTGTGTCTGACTTGTAAACCAGAATCTGCAGTTTCTTGTTTCTACAACTAGGATGAGACTTAATAGAAAAGACAGAAAAGTTTAGGCAGAGCAAATAAAGCGAAGAGCCTTTCCATGACTTGAGGGCGATTGATAGGCCCCAGATTTGGGGTGACTGGGAAAAGTACAAGAAGCAATGTGGGAGTGAACTTTGTGATGAGTGGTGAAAATTTGAATTACGCTGCCTGAAAGAATATTAGTTACATATTCAATGGAACTTTGCAATTTGGAGAAGGGATGCAGAGAATAACTGCACAAATCTTAGGAACCTGAGAGAGGAGCAGGGGAGTGGTGAGAATGTTCATTGAATGAGCTGGCACAGACTCAATGGACCGAATGAGCTTTTTCTGCACTGTGCTATTCCATGCTGTGAATTATTAACCACAGAAATGGGTGCATTGGGCTCAGGTTAGATGCTAACAGTTTATAAATCTGAACTCAGAACAACCTGCTCACCATGTTTTAACTGAGGCATAACAGGTGCCAGCCTCTGATCACAGCTCTAAAAATCAGACCAACTATTTAAGTATTGTAACAGCCATCATGAATGCTAAGCCTTGTTAAAAGGGTTATAATTAAATTTGTAACACCATAATAAATCATCTGAAGAAGGGTCTCGATCCGAAACAACACCAATTCCTTATTTCCGGAGATGCTGTCTGACCCGTTGTGTTACTCCAGCATTTTGTGTCTATCCTCAGTTTAAACCAGCATCTGCAGTTCCATCCTGTACATGATAAATCGTTATTGCTGCCGAACCACCTCCTCAGCATAACAAACTGATCTTTAGTGTAGCCTATTATTCATTCAGCGTAGTTATGTTTATTGAACTAAGATTTTTGTTACCTTATTTGCTAGCATCTGGCACAATTTTTATTCTGTTTCATTGTTTTTACTGGTTGATTTTTCTTGATTTCATTGTTCCATTACAAATGTCATCAGAGCGAAAGAGATTGTTTGGTATTTGTACAGTGCATTTACTGTCAATGTAATGTCACAACACGTGTTGGGAATGGGTGGTTGTACAATTCATGATTTACATTTATTGTGCAGCAAACAAAGTTAAGTTACTCAGTAAACTATCAGGAAACATTTCAAGAGAGAGTTAAAAACATACGTAGAAACAGAAAAATAGGTGCAGAAGTAGGCCAGTCGCCCCTTCAAGCCAGCACCGTCATTCAATATGATCATGGCTGATCATCTAAAATGAGTACCCCATTCCTGCTTTCTCCCCATATCCCTTGATTCATTTAGCCCTAAGAGCTAAATCTAACTCTTTCTTGATACAGCGTGGAAACAGGCCCACCGAGTCTGCGCCGACCAGCCATCCCCGCACACTAACATATCCTACACACACTGGGAACAATTTATATTTATACCAAGCCAATTAATATACAAACCTGTACATCTTTGGAGTGTGGGAGGAAATCAAACACCTTGGAGTACACCTTGGTGTACAATTTTGGTCGCCTAATTATAGGAAGGATGTCAACAAAATAGGGAGAGTACAGAGGAGGTTTACTAGAATGTTGCCTGGGTTCCAGCAACTAAGTTACAGAGAAAGATTGAACAAGTTGGGTCTTTATTCTTTGGAGCGCAGAAGGTTAAGTGGGGACTTGATTGAGTTCTTTAAAATGATGAAAGGGATAGACAGAGTTGACGTGGATAAGCTTTTCCCATTGAGGGTAGGGAAGATTCAAACAAGAGGGCATGACATGAGAATTAAGGGACAGAAGTTTAGGGGTAACATGAGGGGAAACTTCTTTACTCAGAGAGTGGTGGCTGTGTGGAATGATCTTCCAGCAGAAGTGGTGGAGGCAGGATCGAATGTAACATTTAAAGTAAAGTGGATAGGTATATGGACAGGAAGGGAATTGAGGGGTTTGGTCTGAGTGCAGGTAGATGGGACTAGGGGAAAATAAATAGTCGGCACGGACTGGAAGGGCCGAGAAGGCCTGTTTCCGTGCTGTAATTGTTATATGGTTAAAACCCACGCAGGGCACGGGGAGCATGTACAACCAATCACCCGTAGTCAGGATTGAACCCAGGACCCTGGAGTTGTAAGGTAGCAACTCTACCACGGCGCCTCTAGATTTAGCTCAGTGCTAAAGGAATCAAGAGATATGGGGACAAAGCAGGAACGGAGTAGTGATTTTAGATAATCAGCCATGATCATATTGAATGGCAGTGCTAGCTGGATGTTTTCGGAAGAGTTGCTGCCTTACAGCTCAAGAAATCCAGATTCTATCCTGAATAAGGGTGACTAAGATCTGTATGAAATATGTACATTCTCCCTGTGACAACGTCGGTTTTCTCTGGGTGCTCTGGTTTCCTCCCACATTCCAAAGATGTGCAGGTTTGTAGGTTAATTGACTTTTGAAATTATCCCTAGTTTATGGTTGATCATTTGTTGGTGTGGACTCTGTGGGCTGAAGGGACTGGTTCCACACTGTATCTATGAACTAAACTGAACTAAAAAGAGTTGTGGCAACACATTTCTGCAACTTCTGCCTGTCAGAGCAGATACATTCTATAGTGAATAGCGGATAGTTACCTGTGAATTCTTGCATAAAATCAATCATGATTGTTTGTGGCATTGTGGTCATCAAAGTCAATTGGCAGGGAAATTGTCCATCATCTCAACTGGCTATAATATTTGGTCTAATAAAAGCTTTTGTTGAGGTCAGCAGCAAACTATATCACTTTGCTGTTGACCACAAGATCTGGATCATTAAATTTACCAAAGCCAACTCAGCATAAATTCTGTGAGAAAACAATTCTAAAAGGGTGACTCAGCTGAGGTTAAAAGGCTATTGAGCAATTGCATGTTTCTAGAAAGGAAGTGCTCTTTCTTCTACACAAAAAGTGAAGCATTGTAAGGAAAGTGTAGCATGTCATTGCATTATCTAGTATTTTAAAGGACATTGTCATTTAGGTTATCCTCCCAAATTAAAAAAAACCTTATAAAACTGCAATTAGGGTCATTTTTCCCATGCCTAGGATGGCCATACTGTCTGATCCCACATTCCAGCACAAGGTCTGCAATCTTGTAGTTCATGGCTCTTTAAACTGTGCTGACAGTTTTTGCTTCATCCACCCTTTCAGGAAGCTAGGCCATGACCTTCCCCATACTCTGGATGATGTTTTCCTTAAAATATAGAAGAGTACAGCACAGGAACAGGCCCTGTGGTCCACAATGTCTGTGGCGAACATGATGCCAGGTTAAACTGTTAAACTGAAGATAGACACAAAATGCTGGAGTAACTCAGCGGGTCAGGCAGCATATCTGGACAAAAGGAATAGGTGGCGTTTCCGGTTGAGACCTTTCTTCAGACTGAGAGTCAGGGGAGAGGGTAACTAGAGGTATACAAACATACAGAACAAATCAGAGCCAGCACCGATGACCAACTAAAGGTGGAGCCCACAATGGTCTGTTGTTGGCCATAGAAGTGATAATGAAAGGATATTGACAGTGAAACTAGAAGGACATCAGTGAAATTAACAAGATGTTATGAGACCTTAGGGTGGGGGAGGGACAGAGAGAGAAGGAATGCAAGGGTTACTTGAAAAGAGAGAAATCAGTATTCATACCACTGGGCTGTAAGCTGCCCAAGCAAAATATAAGGTTCTGCCTGCACGTGATCCATATCCCTCCATTCTCTGCAAAACTATGCGCCTATCCTAAAGCCTCTTAAATGCCACTATCGTATCTGCCACCACCACCCATACTGGCTGTGTGTTCCATACTCCCACAACCCGCTATGTAAAAAATAATGCCCCGCCCAGTTCCTCTTACCTTCAAACAATGCCTGCCAGTCTTTGAGATTTAACCCAAGATTTAATGGGTAAAAGGTTCTGACTATCTACTCTACCTATGTCTCTCATAATTTTACATACTTCAATCAGGTCTCTCCTCAACCTCCTCTTCATTAATCTTCACTCCAATGCTATTACCAATTACTTTAAATCTACTGTAGATAGACACAAAATGCTGGAGTAACTCAGCGGGACAGGTAGCATCTCTGGAGAGAAGCAATGGGTGAAGTTTCAGGTTGAGACCCAATTTGAAGAAGGGTCTTGTCCCAAAACGTCACCCATTCCTTCCCTCCAGCGATGCTGCCTGCCCCGCTGGTTACTCCAGCTTTTTGTGTCTATCTTCAGTTGAAACCAGCAACTACAGTTCCTTCCTGCACTTTAAATCTACTGTTTGACCCTTTGGCTAAGAATAATAGGTACTTCCTGGTTATCTATCTATGAGTCCCCTCATAATTTTACACAGATCAATTAAATCTCCCATTAGCTTCCTCCTTTCTTAGAAAATAACATTAATCTATCATTCTTTCTCAATGTATTTGTAAGTAAAATCTAATTTAACGAGTAACAAACAGATGTTGGTATCATTAGTTAATAGTTATCAATTATCAGTAACTTGTAACCATGAAGGAGTCTGAATGATAATAACACTCATTGTCCTTCTGTCCCAGCTATTTCTGATAATTTTCAACCGTTATAATAACATAGGTTGCAGCGCACAGACATAGTTTGATTTTAAATGTCAAACATAATTGTGGAAGTGACCGAGCCCAGTGGAAGAATATCAAAACAAGATCTCTGCACACCACAGGATATAATGACTCCCCTTGCTCTCAATCCTCTGTGTTTCACAATTGAGACATCAGAATTTGATGGAACAATTAATTGAGCAGGGAACTGAGGCACACCAAACAAATGCTACATTTCAAGTGCTTTAGCATTTTAGTCGGTTTAAAAAATCATTTCATCCTTCCTGCAAATTAGTGTGGCCACTTATTTTAGATTGCCCTAATATAATTTCGAGCAGTGAATCATTTAAAGTTTTTTTATTGTTCACATAACGAATCACCTACATAACATCTCATGCATTAATTTCAATATTGGACTGTTAATTATATTAATTCTACATGTCAAATGATGTAGAATATCATAAAATAATTAGTCATCTAGGACAAGCTAGGAGGTGATTAACAACTTAATTTGAATATGTGTTGTGTGGGTAAACATTGTCATAGCATAGATCACAGGGATTGGGAAATATGATTTTCAATACAGGAACTAACTGGATAGTACATAGGTGTTAAAACTAAATCTACAAGTGGGATACAGATGTAAAAAAGCATCTCCTGAAAACATATATAGATTATCCAACTGATAGGTAATTGGTAGTGAGATACAAAATAAATATTCAATCTAAAATGTTAAACTAAGTGCATTAAATATTAATTGTAGATCTATTAAATATTGCTATCATTTAATGTATTTTCTTTTAAATTGATTATTAAATATTAATTGAATTTTGAGAAATTAATTTAAAGCCCAAAAAACTGCATATTTTGATTTGGAAGCCAAACAGTAACTGCTGCTGAAATTAAGTAACTTTAAATTTGAAATGATGCCTTTTGGAATAAAAGTATGCTTTTGAAATAGTGATTTCATTCCAATGCAATTAATATTTGGGGGATAGATAGATAGATAGATAGATAGATAGATAGATAGATAGATAGATAGATAGATAGATAGATAGATAGATAGATAGATAGATAGATAGATAGATGCCAAAAATAAAAATCCATCTAAAATAGATAAATAGGTAGGTAAATGGATTGATAAATAAATAAATAGATAGATAAGTGGATAGATATATAAATAAATAGACATGCTTACTAGCTGTCACCAAGCAGTTTGTGTTACCAGCTGTTTCTTTTGCATTTGAAAGACGATTTTAATTCACTTCCTCTATCAACAGAAATTGTCTGAATGGGATTAGATAAGTAATTGATGGAAGGACTTTCATATTGAGATTTCACCTTCTTTCTTTGTGCTCACTGGCCTTCAGGCATGGCAATGTTGCCTACTTCAAGGAGGAGAGTCCCTATTTGAATGCTCAAAAGCTGCCATCGGAAATAACCTGAGCATACTCAGGAAATCAATTTAATCTTACAGTTTCTCTTTACACTTTGTTGATGGTCAGAAGAAATTTGATATGCTCCCACCACTAAATCCTTCACTGCCAGTCCTCACCCACTCTCCTCGCACCAACCCATTACCCAGCATTAAGGAGTTGAGTCATACCTACAGCAATTGATAGTTTTTAAGTTGAGATCTCATCATAGGTGATTTGATCAAGTCCACCCCCCATCCATCTCCAATTATTGTTTTCAGTTAAGATCAGCCCTAATCATTTCTGTTTTGTTCCCTAATAATTTGTAGATTGAATGATCACTTAACTGCCACATAATGTGCCTTTTTGTGTTGATATTACTCACATTTTCAGGACATGAAAGCTGCTGCTTGCTGCATCACCTTTAAGGCTAGCAGAATATAGTTTTATACATCTAAGTTAAAGGCAGTTGTTAAAGGCATTTATGTACAAACAAAATTCTAATTTGCGCTTCACAAAAACTTTAATTGCCAGAGAGTGAATATTTTATGATAACATGTTAGATCAGTTTAAGATACCATTTATGTCTCACTGAACAGCTTTAAACATAACAAGGTTAGTTCTAATGAAAACAAATGAACTGCAAATAGCAATTTTTCAAAATAGCTTGCCATGAATAACACTGCCACAAAGTTTTAATATATATGTCAAATTCTGACAAACAGTATCACAAAATCTGTCATACACAACATTTCTTGATCTATAGAATTCTGTGCAAATGCTAATCCTGTCATAATTAAGAGCTGTAGGCTGCTGGAAGTTAATGTTGAAGTATTTAGCATGTGTGGGCTGTACAGGAAGATGAAGTACTTCTGAATACTATCAGTGAAGTGATTAATAATCTTCTAAGAGCAGCGTACATTTCTTTTAGTCTGATAAAATAATAATTACAATTCCTTAGAGAGCTAATCTGCAATCTTTTGTCCAGATTTTCACCTTGGGGACATATTGTCCCTTGTCACTGAAACCTCAGGGACAGAAGGCTTCGCCACAGGGAACCACAGCATGAAAATGGGATAATGATGAAACAACACTCAATTAATGAAGGCATGCCCAATGGCCTCCACTGATATACCATATGCTTAAGAAATGCAAATGACTGCAATTTAAATGAATTTTTCATCTTAATATATGCAAATGTGTTTATAAGTACTATCTTATAAATATACCAGAACATTTTCAAACAGAAAGTGCTAATGTTGCCAAATGCATCTCTGAGAGACATTCAGGAAAACTTTAAAGCAAGAATCGCTTAATTATACCTATTGGGGAATGTGTATGGTAATTTGCAGATAGCAGGTAAAACAACATTGCAACATCTGAAAATTCAAATGAAAATAGATTAGGCATCTACAAAATAAATTAAACTTACAGCAATCTTCCAAAACTTCAGTCTCTTAATCAGACAACCTAGAAATACTAATGCAAAATAGGAAATGTAAAATGAGGGGCACCTGCTTCTGACTCCATGGAGAGCCATAAAAATCTCCACTTACCACTTTCAAAAGTAATGCTACTGAATCTGAACATAATATCAATCTGAATGCTGTCATTCAAAACAAAGACTTGCATGCACAACACTTAACAGAAGACAGAAGACCACAGAAGAAAACTTGCACGTTAAATTTTGTGATCAGGCACGCTGAAAACACAGACTCTGAAATTGTGTAGATCCATTTTGTGGGTGAGCAAACTATTGAAACCTTTGGAGTGCAGGATGGTCTAGAAGCTTACATTTTTTATATGTTCTGGACATAAAGAAGATTCTCTGCTCTCAATGTGTGTTCAGACAGTTATCTGAAGCTCTGGACATGAGTTCTTATGATGAGGATCTTGAACCTGTAATTGCTATAGAAAGTGCCACTTGAAGTTTCTAATTTTAACACCATGGATCAGGGTATATATGTTAAATGTTACTGAAACTTCTTGTGACCACTTTGGGACATCTCTCGATCCTAAGTACCTGAGTCTTGCGCTGTTTCTGACTTTACAACTAGATATATTTCATTTGCAATCCTGGACAAACTCAACTGGTCCACCCCCTTTTTAAGCTAGGTCTGCATTAGTAGCACTGAATCATGATCCAATGTGACCGGCTTATCATTTGACTCAACAATCTCAATTACTATATAACATGTATTTAAATAAATGCACTTCAAATCCATCTGAAACTCCTAGTGCTATTCCACCAAATAGTGTGCTATTTCTTACACCACTATTATGTTGTATACAATTATAATCAGCTTCTCCCAAACTTTTATGCACCTTGGTGCCCTTCGCCCTGCCAAATTTCAGACTGTGTGCATTAGCTTTTTATGGTATATCGTTAGGGCAAAGATGGATTCTGAAGTCAAATAATGTTAGGTACAATAAACTTGATTCAGATTATATCAATGCAATAGGTCACCTTGAATAAACAGTGTCATGGAGATTCAGAGTTGGGGAAGCACAGGAGATAAGAAGCTTGTGGAAGACAGAAGGCCATGAATTCCAGCCACAGAGATTAAACAAAACACAATAAATTAAAATCCAACTTCTAGTGTGTAAAGAATCAAATCCTCCAAAAATAAATTCATGACAGAAATCTTGGAATTATTGGAAAAAAAAAGTGCAAGGATGCCTGAGATTGATTGAAGGTATGGGAGAATTTTCTTGTGAAGAGAAGTTAAAAAGATTGGGGCTATGCTCTTTTGAGCTTAGTGCGCCTTTTAATACATGCAACTACTATGGAGATTGACTGGATAGATATGTGAGATTGGGAATTTTGGCCCTTCTGGCTGGGGTACTTAGACTCAGGGGTCCCAAGTCTTGGAGATAAGAACACATTATAGATTAAGAGTGCATAAGAATACTGTTCACGGGGCAGTGATTTTTTGTAACTATCTAGACAGGATGGCTGAGGAGATACATTCACTAAGAATATTCAAGAAAAAAGTTGATAGATCTTTGGATATCAAGAGATTCAAGGGATTTGATGTTCATGCAGGAAAGTGGCACTGAGGTAAAGGATGAGCTGTAATTTAGTGAAATGGTGGAGCAGGTACAAACAGGTGAATGATCTATTTCTACTCTTGTTACTTGTGTCTTATAATAGATGAGAACAATAGTCGGCTGTGCTCAACCATTCAATAAACTCACAGTTGACCTGACCATAGTTTCAACTCCAGTTTTATGCCTGTTATGAAGTCCCTGTGGTAACAAAGTCTGTCTACTTCAGCGTTGAATATATTCAAAGCCTCCAAAACACTTTTGCATTGAGAATTTCAAAAACTCACAATCCTCTGCAAAATGTAATCCCTCCTAATAATCACCTTAACCTATAGAACCACAACTCTCATAAACTATATATGAATCGTTTTCTGTATGTCATTAGAATTTATGGAAAATGTTGACAAACTAGTATAAATCTATGAGCAATTGTAAAAGTTAAACATATATCCTTCTTGCACACAGTTTACATGGCAGTTTGGAAGGATTCTTATGAAATTAGATAAACAAAACCTTTATAAAATTGACATGTAACAAAATGTTATCTTTAACTAGATTGATATATTAATGAAGGCTGTACAATAACTAAATAAGCTTGCCAATAACTTTAGTCTATGCGGAAAGAAGGGTCCCAACCTGAAACACCTATCCTTGTTTTACAGAGATGCTGCCTGACTTGCTGAGCTACTCCTACACTTTATGTCCCTTCTATCTATGAGGAGTCTGGGCAGTCTCCCTGTGAATGCCATGTGCTCCAGTTTCCTTGCACAATCCATGGCCTTATGAATTTGTAGATTATTCATCCACTTCAAATAGCCCCCTAGAGTGTAGATGGATGACGGTCAGAACAGTGTTGATAGGAATGTGGGGAGAATTAGTTACAGGTAAAAATGGTGAGGAAGTGGGATTGCTATGTGAACCAGCACAGCCTTGATGGGCTGAACAAGAAAATGTGAAATATATTCACACTTCCTATATATTGAAGAAATATGAATATAACCTCAGATGAGTATCACAATTACTAATGCCACATTAAATTGTGGAAAACAATGTAGAATACTCACCTCATCTTCAATGCTACAGGGGAAACTGTGTGGCCATTGTAGTTATTGTGACTGTGCAAACAAATAATTATTTAATGTAGAAGAACAAAATAACAAAAAAAGACCGCATAGAATTTCAGTTAGTGAGTTGCAAAATCTATATTTCGTGACATTTGTTTTCATAATTCCTTTTCCTCTTTAAAAGAGGTGCCTAAATAAATCATTTTAATTTGCAAAAAAACAGCATGTGACAGTCATCTGGCTTGTTTTACCCTCTGTGTTCATTCTATTGCCAAAATTAGGTTTTAAATTTAGGTACTGAGAAATAAAGATCGAGTTACCCAAGTCGCTGCAGTAAATTAGACTAAAAATATTGAACGACCTTTGGTTTGCTTCACAACAAGTCCAGCAATTTGCAGCTTATGTATAGCAATAGACAATAGGTGCAGGAGTAGGCCATTCGGCCCTTCGAGCCAGCACAGCCATGCAATGTGACCATGGCTGATCATCCCCAATCAGTACCCCATTCCTGCCTTCTCCCCGTATCCACTCACTCCGCTATCTTTAAGAGCCCTATCTAGCCCTAATATCTGTTCACCACTTTGGCAAAAGCTGATATAATGGGAACGACCACACATGTCTGTTCTTGTCCAGTAAAACCAGTGAATAGACATATTGCTTTTGAAAGCTTTTTCACAGCTTCCTTGCTCATGTATACTCTTGTATCTATTTATCATCATATCATCTCATATCTATCTATATACTTTTAAAACTCTGTGTGCGTGTGTGCGCGTGTGTGTGGGTGTATGTCAGATGAGATTTTATCAGATTTTTGGCCTCTGATTCGTTAGTCTGCCAAAACCACACGCAAAAACGCAGAGATTTTTACAATTTCGGTAGGGATTTAACTTATGAGCAGAAATCCACTCCTCTCTAGATTTTGTTAATTATTTCCCCAGATTTTGAATTAAATTGTTCACAAAACATTTAAAAAAAAATCAAACTGCTGCATGAGCCAAAGTGCCACCTCACAGATGTCCAATCACAATGGATCTCATTTACATATGCTATCACAATGCGATAGGTGAGGGAGGTTGGAACCTTCACATGGTCCCACTAAAATCAAACTTCTGCATGAGTCACAGCACCATCTCACAGATGTCTAATCACAATGGGACATGGGTGGGAGATCTCTCCCCCTCGCTCCTTCCCTTTCACAATGCCTTTGCACCTGGCTCAACTGGCCCCGCCCGGCCCTGTCCCCCCAGCCTGTATGCTGGTCCCACCCCCCCCCCCCCCCCAGCAGCCAGGTTGTAGATTCCATTGGTTTTCATTGAATTTAATTTAATTATTTGTCACTAAACATCACTAATTCTTAACATTAACTTTTAATTTCAAAGACAGATAAAAAAAAAAATTACTGTACTCATTGACAGCTTAGATCAGACCCGCTGTGAGTGTGTGTGTGTGTGGAGGGGGAGGGGTGAGGGGGGAGAGGGGAGAGGGAAGGAGGGGAGGAGAGGTAGAGGGGGGGGAGTGTAGGGGGGTGGTTAGAGGGTGGGGGGTGGTTAGAGGGAGGGGGGGTGGTTAGAGGGGGGGTGGTTAGTGTGTGTGTGACGTGGCAGGCTGCTCCCCTGAATTCCATAGAACTGCTGACAGCCTTTGTGCATGAGATGCGCATGCTTCATTTCCAGAACATTCTGAACGCATGATGCACAGTTGCATTTCGCTCTTTGTCTCTCCTCTCTCTCCCCCATCACTCTCTCTCCCCCTCCCTCCCTCCATTCTCTCTCTTTTTTTTTTTTTTTTTTTCATTTCAAAAACTTTATTCAACACAAATCATAAAATACAACACATCCAAACACAATCAAAAATCACACTATAATGAACAGATCATTGTAGTACAGCAGTACATTCATTTATAATCGCCTCAACCCCACGCGGCGACCAGCGCTGACGGAAGGCCTCCAGAGTCCCCGTGAACACCGCGTGTTCCCTCTCCAGGGACACACGTGCACGGACGTAGGCCCGAAAGAGGGGCAGGCAGCCGACTCTCGCCTGACCGTCGACCGCCCGCTGCCTGGACCCACGAATGGCCATCTTGGCCAGGCCAAGGAGCAAACCGACAGGTAAGTCCCCCCCCCACACTCGGCTCTCCCCACTCCCCGCCTTGTGTCCAAACACCAGGATTGTGGGGCTAAAATGCAGCCAGAACTTGAGGAACAGCCCCTTCAGATATTGGTACAGGGGCAGTAACCTCACACACTCCATATACACATGGAATACGGTCTCCTCCTCTCCGCAGAAAATACATGCGGCAGACGAGCCCGTGAACCGACTCAAAAGTTTATTACAAACCACCGCTCCATGCAGCACTCTCCACCCCAGGTCCCCAATATAAAGGGGTACAACTCCCTTATAGAAGGACCCCCACTGGGGCCCCCCGCCGCCTTCGGATGGTAACACCGTCCTCCATGGTGAGTCAGGACGGGAGACGAAGGCACGGTGGTTCAGAATGTGCAGGAGCATCCTGTACAGTGCGCGTCTCCTTGCATCACAAAATGGCATGCTGGTCATCTCAGAAAGGCAGCTCAGATTATGCGGAGCCGGAGGCCGAGAAATATCCCGAAGCCTAGGCCCGATGAGCAGATCTGACGGAGCAGGGGTAAGCTCTATCTGAACCACTCTAGGCTCGCGCCTCTCCTCGACAACCACCATGACAGGATGAGGACCAGCCACACCCGCAGCCACAACATCCCCCTCTCCTCATGGAACAACACTCTGGCTGAACACCACCAAATTCCTCACTCTTAACACATCCCTATAGAAAACAGGCAAGCCCCTTAGAGCGGGTCGACTGACACCCGCCACCGGGAGCCGCGAGACCCCCCTTAGGCAACGACCCTGACGAAAAAAATACGTGGCCAGAGCGTGCCATCTGGGAGGGTTCTCTACATACATGTATCTCCGCAGAGTCCTGAGACGGAGAGCCGCCACCTGGGTGCGCACGCACACCAAGGACTGGCCGCCCTCCTCTAACGGAAGACTCAGGACCGCCGCGGAAATCCAATGCTTCCTATTTCCCCAAAAGAAATCCACCAGCTTCTTCTGTATAGCAGTTACAAATATAGAGGGCGGGACAAGAGTAGCCAGCCGGTACCATAACATAGAGGCCACCAGCTGGTTTATGACCAGCACCCTCCCCCGAAAGGAGAGAACTCCAAGCAGGCCTGACCAGCGCCCCAGCCGAGCAACCACCTTCGTCTCCAACTCTTGCCAGTTTGCCGGCCAAACATCCTCAGTGGGACTCAGGTACACCCCCAGATAGAGGAGGTGCGTGGTACTCCACGCATACAATGCCATCTCCTCCGGCAGGGAGTCTACCCGCCACTGACCCACCAAAAGTCCAGAGCACTTACTCCAGTTAATCCTAGCAGAAGATGCAGCCGAGAATATCTCCTGGCAGTCACGCATCCTCCGCAGGTCACCAGGATCAGTGAACATAAGAAGTACGTCATCGGCATACGCCGATAGAATCACCTCAACCCGCGGGCCAGGTAGGGCCAGGCCTGTCAACCTCCTCCGAAGAAGACACAGGAACGGCTCCACACAGACCGAATACAACTGGCCCGACATAGGGCACCCCTGGCGGACCCCCCTCCCAAAATGAAAAGGAGATAGCACCGCGCCATTAACCTTTACAAGACACTCCGCAGCAGCGTACAAAAGCCGGACCCGGGCCACGAAGTGTGGTCCAAACCCAAACGCTTGCAACGTCCCAAATAGGTATTCATGCTCTACCCTATCAAAAGCCTTCTCCTGATCAAGAGACAGAAAAGCAGCTGACTCACCAGTACCCTGGACTAAATGAATCAGGTCCCTAACCAGGTGGATGTTATCCTGGATGGACCGGCCAGGGACTGTATAAGATTGATCAGGATGAATCACTTGATGCAGCACGGAGCCCAGGCGATTTGCCATTGCCCGTGCAAAAATTTTATATTCTGTGCAAAGGAGAGAGACTGGACGCCAGTTCTTCAACAAACGGAGTTCGCCCTTCTTAGGCAGCAAGACAACAACCGTCCTACGCCACGAGAGAGGCATCACTCCAGTCGCCAGGCTCTCCCCCAGAACCAACATATAGTCACCCCCTAGGATGTCCCAGAATGCTCTAACAAACTCCACCGTCAACCCATCCAGCCCGGGGGACTTACCCCTCCTGAGCTGATGCAAGGCGCGAGTCAACTCCTCCAAAGATAAGGGGCCATCAAGAAGATCAGCCTCCCCCCTATCTACGGTCGGTAGACCCTCCCACAGATCTTGCTGAGCCTCCACACTGAATCCTTCCGCAGAGAACAGGGACCCATAAAAGGACCTAACCAAGGCATTGATCCTCTCTGGATCAGTGACAGAGGAGCCGTCATCTGCAAGCAACTCCACGAGCTGTTTTCGAGCTCCCCGCCCCTTCTCCAAAGAGAAAAAGAAAGGCGACGCTCGGTCCAGCTCGTGCAGCATCTGGACCCGAGACCTCACATAAGCGCCTCGAGATCGCTCAAGCAGCAGACTCCTCAAAACCTCCTTCTTCCTCTGAAACTCTCCCCATTCGCTGGAGTCTTCACCAAACTGACCCAGGCGAGACTCAGCGTCCTGTATCTCCCTCTCCAGCTTCTCGACCGCTGAGTCCCGCCTCCCAGTCGACCCCCATGTATATTCCTTACAAAAGAGACGGATGTGAGCTTTACCCACATCCCACCACTGCCTAAGGGAAGAGAAGCACCTCTGCCTCTCTCTCCACTTCACCCAAAACCGAGTGAATGACTCCCGGAAACACCGATCCTCCAGCAGCCTGTTGTTAAAGTGCCAGTACGCGGACCCAGCCCGAGCGCACGCTGGATTGAAATCCACACGCACCAGACAATGGTCCGAGCACGGCACCAGCCGCATTGAGGCCGCTGAGACACGGGAAACAAACGCTCGGGAAATATAAAACCGATCAATGCGGGAACCACCGCCCTCAGACCTCCGCGAAAAAGCAGTGGAATCAGGGTGAAGGTCCCTCCAAACATCAACCAACTCAAAGGAGTCAATCAAGCCTCTCAGCTTCTTCGCTACAGCAGGCGCACACTGAGTACCAGAACGGTCCCGCACCTCAAGTGTGCAATTAAAGTCCCCACCAAGGAAGACACACTCTCCCCTATCAATAGTGCCCAACAGAGCATTCACCTCCCGAAGCAGGCCGGCCTGCATCGTGCCGGAGCTAGGGGCATACACGTTAATGAAATGCAACGGCATGCCATCCAGGCTCACGGCCAGATGGAGCAAACGTCCTGGCACCACTTCCTGCACTTTTAAAATGCTTGGCAGAAAATTTGGGGCCAACAGAAAAGCCACCCCACTCGAATTTGAGCTGAGATGGCTCATATAAACCCTCCCTTCCCACTCCAGTTGCCAGGTAGGTTCATCACTAGCAACGGTATGTGTCTCTTGCAGATAACAAACTGCAAATCTCCCCTCCCTTAGGGCTGATAAGAGCTGAAATCTTCGAAAACTCGCTCTACTCCCATTTAAATTTAATGTAGCTACTGTGAATGTGTAGACACATTAGATTGTGACCCTCACACTCCCTGTAGTCACAGGAGGTCCTTTTCTGAGGACCTTCAACAAACCCCAAAACTGCCCCAAATCCGAGTCAGAAAGACCACTATCCTTGTTACTAAGGATAGCCTCGAGACTCTCCTGCACATCTAGAACATCCTCCCACCGCCTTATAGCGGCAAACCATAATGTTTTGGGAGCACGACTTATTTTTAAGAACTCTCGCACCTCAACAATAAGCTTCGCCTCAGACACGGCCTTGGAGTCTGGGCTCTCAGCCAACCCGCTCGCACCTGAATCAACAACCTCAGAAAGACCAGAACTGTCTGACAAATCACTCTCTGTGCCCCCCCCACTGGCCGCATCGCTGTCCTCCTCCACAGCCATGACACGACCACCCGGATCAATGCTGGGGGTGGGTCCCAACACCCCTGCCTGAGACTCGCAGCCCTCTGAATGGCTGGGCTCCTGCACGCTACCATCACCCTCCTCCTCTGGGCCTGGGGAAGCAACAACAAGAGGCATCCCCAGGGCCTGTGGAACACTGGCACCCTCGAAGTCTGAAAGAGGATCACGTCCCATAACAGCCCTGACCTCCACATCATCCAGAGTGCCCTCTCCACAGGCATCACCCAGAGAATCACCACCTGCCATTAACCTCACCCCAGACAACTCATCCGGTGAGGCATCCCGCCCCCCAGCACCTCCACTGGCACTGATATGGAGCACAGACTTGAACGACAACACCCCCGAAACTCCCCCCTCAGCCTGACTCTGCGCATCCCCCGTCACAGAGGGCACACTACCAGAGGAGCCAACCACGTCACCTAACGTGCTAGCACCCTCAGTAGGCCTCTGAAACGAGGGGACCTCATCCGACCCAGAGGGTACACCCCCAAGGGAGCTAACCACAGCACCCGCCGAGATAACTCCCTCAGAGGGCCCCTGAAATGAAGGGACAGACTCCCGCCCAGTGGACCTACCTCCACCGGAATCAACTTCAGCACCCAGTCCGGTGACACCCGCTGTAGATCCATGAAGAGAAGGCCCAACCACCGACCCAGAAGACACCGGGTCAAGACCACTTTCAGCCACCTCAGTGGTGGAAAGCCCGGAGAAAGACATCCCCTTCGCTCTGGACCCACGCCCTTCCTCCTCTTCACCAGGCAGATGCCTCCTTTTAGTCCCACTCGCATGCGGAGGTGCGGTAACCTCCATAAGGGAAGGGTCATCCGCCTCCACATTACCCCAACCACTTTGCCACCCACACGTTTAGGCTTCTTGACCCCCTTCCGAGCCACCACAACTCCCCCCTGGGCCCCAGCAGGTGCAGTCTGCACCACACTGGAGCTAAACTCACCCGATTACACTTTCTTCGCTCGGGCGGCCCTATCCCTCTCCTTCTTCTTGTTGTGCTTCCCCTGCTTCTCCCAAAACCCCCCCTCAACACTCCCCTCCTCCTGCGCCCCACCTCCATCCACCGCCACAGGCGCAAGACGTAGGGGACGTGGGGGGCTTGGGCTCTCACTGCCCAGGGTCCCCAAAGTGGAACCTCTGGACCCAGAAGGCTTAGCACTGCCGCCCCGGGTCACCAAGGCAGAACTGGCAACCTCAGCCGGGTCAGCAGTACCACCCCGCGCCGCTGAGGTTTGACAAGCCACCCCAGATGGGCCAGCAGTGCTTTCCTGGGCCACTGCACTAGAACCTCTAGCAGTGCCCCCGCGAAAAAGACACTCCCTACGGAGATGTCCAAATTCGCCGCACGCATGACACCGTGCCTTGCCCCAACTCCAACGCACGGTTCTGGGTACACCCTTATGCACCACCTCAAAACTCCCCTCGGCACCATCCCCCTCACCCACCTTCATGAACACCCTCCTCTTGAAACTGAAGACCCCTTTTTCCTCCGGGTCCCCCCCGGGATGCAAGAGACGAAAACATTTAGACCGCACCTCCCCGAACTTGGACAGGTGTGGAATAAGCACTGCATCCGAAAAATAAGTGGGGCAGCTCCGCAGGAGAACCGGTCTCACCCTGGATACCCACGGATCCACCTGTACGTGGACCCCCCCCACTGAGATCCCCTCCTCCAACGCTCGGGCCACACACTCCCGGGTCTTAAGTATCATCTCCACCTTTCCCCTTTCGAGCTCAGAAGAGACAATAGCCCCCCTCCCAAGAAGTTCATTCATGGCCTTCGTAATTACCCCCCTCGACATCATAGGCCCAGTTTGAACAGAAATACCAAAACTGTCCCCATCCAAGTCAACATGAGGCTCAAGCTCAGATGGCCTCGCACCCGCCACTGATGCCGTCGCTGCGTAGGTCCGGACCTTCGGCCGCGCCCCTTCCATCGCCATCCTCACAGAGGCACAAACCAGCTCCAAGCCCCTCAGCAGCACAGCTCCAAGTTAAGTCCCAGAGACAGTCACAGTCAAAGACAGGCAGCAGAAAACAGAAACCTCCAGCTGAAGCAGGAAAGTCCCCAGGTTCGTCCACAGCCAAGAGCAGCTTACGGGAAACTCGATCCCAGTCGCGCTGGACGCAAAAGTACCTTCTTCACATTAAGCCAGGCAGCCGCACTGAGCAAAATGACTTTAGGGCAGAGAAGCGGTGCCAAAAACGACAAAGACACCGCACAACTTCAACCCACTGAGATCACAGGCACTCTTGGCAATCCGCCAACGCCAACCGCACCCTCGACAATGTGGAGAAACTCAGGAATCTTCACACAGATGGAGGCTCCCCAGACCAGAGAAAAGCTTCAACAGCCCAACAATAAGTTGAACTATGAAGCCCCCCTGGGTCTGTGCCCTCTCCAACGGCAAAATCCTGGAAAGGCTGCTCCAATCCTTCTCAACTGCAGAGCTGAGAAGAAAACACGACCTCTCTCTCTCTCTCTCTCTCTCTCTCGCTCTTTTTTTTTTTTTTTTTTTTTTTCATTTCAAAAACTTTATTCAACACAAATCATAAAATACAACACATCAAAACACAATCAAAAATCACACTATAATGAACAGATCATTGTAGTACAGCAGTACATTCATTTATAATCGCCTCAACCCCACGCGGCGACCAGCGCTGACGGAAGGCCTCCAGAGTCCCCGTGAACACCGCGTGTTCCCTCTCCAGGGACACACGTGCACGGACGTAGGCCCGAAAGAGGGGCAGGCAGCCGACTCTCGCCAGACCGTCGACCGCCCGCTGCCTGGACCCACGAATGGCCAACTTGGCCAGGCCAAGGAGCAAACCGACAGGTAAGTCCCCCCCCCACACTCGGCTCTCCCCACTCCCCGCCTTGTGTCCAAACACCAGGATTGTGGGGCTAAAATGCAGCCAGAACTTGAGGAACAACCCCTTCAGATATTGGTACAGGGGCAGTAACCTCACACACTCCACATACACATGGAATACGGTCTCCTCCTCTCCGCAGAAAATACATGCGGCAGACGAGCCCGTGAACCGACTAAAAAGTTTATTACAAACCACCGCTCCATGCAGCACTCTCCACCCCAGGTCCCCAATATAAAGGGGTACAACTCCCTTATAGAAGGACCCCCACTGGGGCCCCCCGCCGCCTTCGGATGGTAACACCGTCCTCCATGGTGAGTCAGGACGGGAGACGAAGGCACGGTGGTTCAGAATGTGCAGGAGCATCCTGTACAGTGCGCGTCTCCTTGCATCACAAAATGGCATGCTGGTCATCTCAGAAAGGCAGCTCAGATTATGCGGAGCCGGAGGCCGAGAAATATCCCGAAGCCTAGGCCCGATGAGCAGATCTGACGGAGCAGGGGTAAGCTCTATCTGAACCACTCTAGGCTCGCGCCTCTCCTCGACAACCACCATGACAGGATGAGGACCAGCCACACCCGCAGCCACAACATCCCCCTCTCCTCGTGGAACAACACTCTGGCTGAACACCACCAAATTCCCCACTCTTAACACATCCCTATAGAAAACAGGCAAGCCCCTTAGAGCGGGTCGACTGACACCCGCCACCGGGAGCCGCGAGGCCCCCCTTAGGCAACGACCCTGACGAAAAAAATACGTGGCCAGAGCGTGCCATCTGGGAGGGTTCTCTACATACATGTATCTCCGCAGAGTCCTGAGACGGAGAGCCGCCACCTGGGTGCGCACGCACACCAAGGACTGGCCGCCCTCCTCTAACGGAAGACTCAGGACCGCCGCGGAAATCCAATGCTTCCTATTTCCCCAAAAGAAATCCACCAGCTTCTTCTGTATAGCAGTTACAAATATAGAGGGCGGGACAAGAGTAGCCAGCCGGTACCATAACATAGAGGCCACCAGCTGGTTTATGACCAGCACCCTCCCCCGAAAGGAGAGAACTCCAAGCAGGCCTGACCAGCGCCCCAGCCGAGCAACCACCTTCGTCTCCAACTCTTGCCAGTTTGCCGGCCAAACATCCTCAGTGGGACTCAGGTACACCCCCAGATAGAGGAGGTGCGTGGTACTCCACGCATACAATGCCATCTCCTCCGGCAGGGAGTCTACCCGCCACTGACCCACCAAAAGTCCAGAGCACTTACTCCAGTTAATCCTAGCAGAAGATGCAGCCGAGAATATCTCCTGGCAGTCACGCATCCTCCGCAGGTCACCAGGATCAGTGAACATAAGAAGTACGTCATCGGCATACGCCGATAGAATCACCTCAACCCGCGGGCCAGGTAGGGCCAGGCCTGTCAACCTCCTCCGAAGAAGACACAGGAACGGCTCCACACAGACCGAATACAACTGGCCCGACATAGGGCACCCCTGGCGGACCCCCCTCCCAAAATGAAAAGGAGATAGCACCGCGCCATTAACCTTTACAAGACACTCCGCAGCAGCGTACAAAAGCCGGACCCGGGCCACGAAGTGTGGTCCAAACCCAAACGCTTGCAACGTCCCAAATAGGTATTCATGCTCTACCCTATCAAAAGCCTTCTCCTGATCAAGAGACAGAAAAGCAGCTGACTCACCAGTACCCTGGACTAAATGAATCAGGTCCCTAACCAGGTGGATGTTATCCTGGATGGACCGGCCAGGGACTGTATAAGATTGATCAGGATGAATCACTTGATGCAGCACGGAGCCCAGGCGATTTGCCATTGCCCGTGCAAAAATTTTATATTCTGTGCAAAGGAGAGAGACTGGACGCCAATTCTTCAACAAACGGAGTTCGCCCTTCTTAGGCAGCAAGACAACAACCGTCCTACACCACGAGAGAGGCATCACTCCAGTCGCCAGGCTCTCCCCCAAAACCAACATATAGTCACCCCCTAGGACGTCCCAGAATGCTCTAACAAACTCCACCGTCAACCCATCCAGCCCGGGGGACTTACCCCTCCTGAGCTGATGCAAGGCGCGAGTCAACTCCTCCAAAGATAAGGGGCCATCAAGAAGATCAGCCTCCCCCCTATCTACGGTCGGTAGACCCTCCCACAGATCTTGCTGAGCCTCCACACTGAATCCTTCCGCAGAGAACAGGGTCCCATAAAAGGACCTAACCAAGGCATTAATCCTCTCTGGATCAGTGACAGAGGAGCCGTCATCTGCAAGCAACTCCACGAGCTGTTTTCGAGCTCCCCGCCCCTTCTCCAAAGAGAAAAAGAAAGGCGACGCTCGGTCCAGCTCGTGCAGCATCTGGACCCGAGACCTCACATAAGCGCCTCGAGATCGCTCAAGCAGCAGACTCCTCAAAACCTCCTTCTTCCTCTGAAACTCTCCCCATTCGCTGGAGTCTTCACCAAACTGACCCAGGCGAGACTCAGCGTCCTGTATCTCCCTCTCCAGCTTCTCGACCGCTGAGTCCCGCCTCCCAGTCGACCCCCATGTATATTCCTTACAAAAGAGACGGATGTGAGCTTTACCCACATCCCACCACTGCCTAAGGGAAGAGAAGCACCTCTGCCTCTCTCTCCACTTCACCCAAAACCGAGTGAATGACTCCCGGAAACACCGATCCTCCAGCAGCCTGTTGTTAAAGTGCCAGTACGCGGACCCAGCCCGAGCGCACGCTGGATTGAAATCCACACGCACCAGACAATGGTCCGAGCACGGCACCAGCCGCATTGAGGCCGCTGAGACACGGGAAACAAACGCTCGGGAAATATAAAACCGATCAATGCGGGAACCACCGCCCTCAGACCTCCGCGAAAAAGCAGTGGAATCAGGGTGAAGGTCCCTCCAAACATCAACCAACTCAAAGGAGTCAATCAAGCCTCTCAGCTTCTTCGCTACAGCAGGCGCACACTGAGTACCAGAACGATCCCGCACCTCAATCGTGCAATTAAAGTCCCCACCAAGGAAGACACACTCTCCCCTATCAATAGTGCCCAACAGAGCATTCACCTCCCGAAGCAGGCCGGCCTGCATCGTGCCGGAGCTAGGGGCATACACGTTAATGAAATGCAACGGCATGCCATCCAGGCTCACGGCCAGATGGAGCAAACGTCCTGGCACCACTTCCTGCACTTTTAAAATGCTTGGCAGAAAATTTGGGGCCAACAGAAAAGCCACCCCACTCGAATTTGAGCTGAGATGGCTCATATAAACCCTCCCTTCCCACTCCAGTTGCCAGGTAGGTTCATCACTAGCAACGGTATGTGTCTCTTGCAGATAACAAACTGCAAATCTCCCCTCCCTTAGGGCTGATAAGAGCTGAAATCTTCGAAAACTCGCTCTACTCCCATTTAAATTTAATGTAGCTACTGTGAATGTGTAGACACATTAGATTGTGACCCTCACACTCCCTGTAGTCACAGGAGGTCCTTTTTTGAGGACCTTCAACAAACCCCGAAACTGCCCCAAATCCGAGTCAGAAAGACCACTATCCTTGTTACTAAGGATAGCCTCGAGACTCTCCCGCACATCTAGCCAATCCTCCCATCTCCTTGTAACGGCCCACCATAATGTTTTGGGAGCACGACTTATTTTTAAGAACTCTCGCACCTCAACAATAAGCTTCGCCTCAGACACGGCCTTGGAGTCTGGGCTCTCAGCCAACCCGCTCGCACCTGAATCAACAACCTCAGAAAGACCAGAACTGTCTGACACAACACTCTCTGAGCCCCCCCCACTGGCCGCATCGCTATCCTCCTCCACAGCCATGACACGACCACCCGGATCAATGCTGGGGGTGGGTCCCAACACCCCTACCTGCGACTCGCAGCCCTCTGAATGGCTGGGCACCTGCACGCTACCATCACCCTCCTCCTCTGGGCCTGGGGAAGCAACAACAAGAGGCATCCCCAGGGCCTGTGGAACACTGGCACCCTCGGAGTCTGAAAGAGGATCACGTCCCATAACAGCCCTGACCTCCACATCATCCAGAGTGCCCTCTCCACAGGCATCACCCAGAGAATCACCACCTGCCATTAACCTCACCCCAGACAACTCATCCGGTGAGGCATCCCGCCCCCCAGCACCTCCACTGGCACTGATATGGAGCACAGACTTGAACGACAACACCCCCGAAACTCCCCCCTCAGCCTGACTCTGCACATCCCCCGTCACAGAGGGCACACTACCAGAGGAGCCAACCACGTCACCTACCGTGCTAGCACCCTCAGTAGGCCTCTGAAACGAGGGGACCTCATCCGACCCAGAGGGTACACACCCAAGGGAGCTAACCACAGCATCCGCCGAGATAACTCCCTCAGAGGGCCCCTGAGATGAAGGGACAGACTCCCGCCCAGTGGACACAACTCCACCGGAATCAACTTCAGCACCCAGTCCGGTGACACCCGCTGTAGATCCATGAAGAGAAGGCCCAACCACCGACCCAGAAGACACCGGGTCAAGACCACTTTCAGCCACCTCAGTGGTGGAAAGCCCGGAGAAAGACATCCCCTTCGCTCTGGACCCACGCCCTTCCTCCTCTTCACCAGGCAAATGCCTCCTTTTAGTCCCACTCGCATGCGGAGGTGCGGTAACCTCCATAAGGGAAGGGTCATCCGCCTCCACATTACCCCCAACCACTTTGCCACCCACACGTTTAGACTTCTTTCCCCCCTTCCGAGCCACCACAACTCCCCCCTGGGCCCCAGCAGGTGCAGTCTGCACCACACTGGAGCCAAACTCACCCGATTGCACTTTCTTCGCTCGGGCAGCCCTATCCCTCTCCTTCTTCTTATTATGCTTCCCCTGCTTCTCCCAAAACCCCCCCTCAACACTCCCCTCCTCCTGCGCCCCACCTCCATCCACCGCCACAGGCGCAAGACGTAGGGGACGTGGGGGGCTTGGGCTCTCACTGCCCAGGGTCCCCAAAGCGGAACCTCTGGACCCAGAAGGCTTAGCACTGCCACCCCGGGTCACCAAGGCAGAACTGGCAACCTCAGCCGGGTCAGCAGTACCACCCCGCGCCGCTGAGGTTTGACAAGCCACCCCAGATGGGCCAGCAGTGCTTTCCTGGGCCACTGCACTAGAACCTCTAGCAGTGCCCCCGCGAAAAAGACACTCCCTACGGAGATGTCCAAATTCACCGCACGCATGACACCGTGCCTTGCCCCAACTCCAACGCACGGTTCTGGGTACACCCTTATGCACCACCTCAAAACTCCCCTCGGCACCATCCCCCTCACCCACCTTCATGAACACCCTCCTCTTGAAACTGAAGACCCCTTTTTCCTCCGGGTCCCCCCCGGGATGCAAGAGACGAAAACATTTAGACCGCACCTCCCCGAACTTGGACAGGTGTGGAATAAGCACTGCATCCGAAAAATAAGTGGGGCAGCTCCGCAGGAGAACCGGTCTCACCCTGGATACCCACGGATCCACCTGTACGTGGACCCCCCCCACTGAGATCCCCTCCTCCAACGCTCGGGCCACACACTCCCGGGTCTTAAGTATCATCTCCACCTTTCCCCTTTCGAGCTCAGAAGAGACAATAGCCCCCCTCCCAAGAAGTTCATTCATGGCCTTCGTAATTACCCCCCTCGACATCATAGGCCCAGTTTGAACAGAAATACCAAAACTGTCCCCATCCAAGTCAACATGAGGCTCAAGCTCAGATGGCCTCGCACCCGCCACTGATGCCGTCGCTGCGTAGGTCCGGACCTTCGGCCGCGCCCCTTCCATCGCCATCCTCACAGAGGCACAAACCAGCTCCAAGCCCCTCAGCAGCACAGCTCCAAGTTAAGTCCCAGAGACAGTCACAGTCAAAGACAGGCAGCAGAAAACAGAAACCTCCAGCTGAAGCAGGAAAGTCCCCAGGTTCGTCCACAGCCAAGAGCAGCTTACGGGAAACTCGATCCCAGTCGCGCTGGACGCAAAAGTACCTTCTTCACATTAAGCCAGGCAGCCGCACTGAGCAAAATGACTTTAGGGCAGAGAAGCGGTGCCAAAAACGACAAAGACACCGCACAACTTCAACCCACTGAGATCACAGGCACTCTTGGCAATCCGCCAACGCCAACCGCACCCTCGACAATGTGGAGAAACTCAGGAATCTTCACACAGATGGAGGCTCCCCAGACCAGAGAAAAGCTTCAACAGCCCAACAATAAGTTGAACTATGAAGCCCCCCTGGGTCTGTGCCCTCTCCAACGGCAAAATCCTGGAAAGGCTGCTCCAATCCTTCTCAACTGCAGAGCTGAGAAGAAAACACGACCTCTCTCTCTCTCTCTCTCTCTCTCTCTCTCTCTCTCTCTCTCTCTCTCTCTCTCTCTCTCCCTCTCTCTTCCCCCCTCTCTCTCCCCCCTCTCTCTCCCACACACCCCTTGCCCTCCCCCACCCTCCCTCCCATAAACCCTCTACCCCCTTCCTCCACTCCATCCCCTGCCCACCCTCCCTCCCCCACCCTCTCCCTTCCCCCACCTCTCCCCCTCCCTCTCCCCCACTTCCTCCCCCCCTCTCAGCCCCCCCTCTCCCTCCCCTCTCTCTGTCCTCCCATCTCTCTCATCCCTCCTCCCCCCCTCACCCACCCTCCCTCTCCTCCTCCCCTCCACCACCCTCTCCCTGTCTCTTGCCCTTCGGTGTCTGCTCCTTTCTCTCTGTCTCTCCCCATTCTCTCTCTGCCCTCACGCTCTAACTCTCCCCCCCCCCCCCTCTAGTTGCGCCTGTGAGTTGGGGGCTATGAATTAGTGGATAGGGCAGTTATGGGGTAAAAGGAGCAAATTAATAATATTAATATAATATCAAGGGGGTAGTTAGCGTGTGTGCAGGGGGGTAGTTAGTGCGTGTGACACTGCATGCCGCCCCCCCCCCCCGGCAACCAGAGTTTGGGGGAACAGACCCAACAGGTCTGCACTTGGTCTAGTATCTATTAAAGCTCTGTGTGTGCGTGTGTGAGTGCATGTCATTTTACCTTTGAAACGTATCTCCTCAAAAACCATTCGCAAAAACGCAGAGATTTTTACAATTTCGGTAGGGATTTAACTTACTATTTCATAAATGCACTCCTCTCTAAATTCAGTCAATTATTTCCCCAGACGTTGAATAAAGTTGTTCACAAAATCAGTTTTAAAAATCTAATTGCCGCTTGCCAGCTGCTGCCATCACAATGCCCACATGGCCACCAACCCAGGCCCACCTGTCTTGCCCCGCCCACCTGCCCCCCCCCCCGCCCCTGTGGATTAAAGGTGCAGAAAGATCGAGAAAGTTCTGCAGAACAAAGATTCTCCAGCTCCGTTCCACTATAGGATCTTTGCCTCATGCGCGGAACCTTCTCCTCATAGGTTCTGCAGAACAAAGATTCTACAACTCCGTTTTGCTACCATTGAACCTCCTCACAGCCGGTGCAGCTCGCGAAGCGCCGCCCACCTGCGCTCTCATTCCAGCTGTAAGGTTCCAGAGTCAGAAGCCGCTTCTCTCTCTCTCCTCTATTGGCAGCCCGGCTCCCCTCCATCCCACCCACTCCTTTTCTCACCTCCTCCCCTCTCCTTCCTCCCTTTCTTACCCCCTTTCTTACCCCCTACCCCCTTCCCTCCACCTCCCCCTCCCTTCCCCCCACCTCTCCCCCTCCATTCCCAGCCCCCCGTTTCCCCCTCTCTCTCCTCCCATCTCTTGCTCCCCACCTCCCATACCCTCCCCCCTCCCTCTACTCCTCCCCTCCACCCCCCATCTCACTCCGACGCTGGCCCTTCTGTCTCTCTCTCTCTCCCCATTCTCGCGCTGTCCTCACTCTCTACCCCCCCTCCTCTCCCTCTCCAGATGCGCTTGCGAGTTGGGGGCTATGCATCAAAGAATAGGGCGGTTATGGGGTAAAAGGAGCAAATTAATAATATTAATATATTATCAAGGGGGTAGTTAGCGTTTGTGCGGGGGGGGGGGTAGTTAGTGTGTGTGATTCCACATACCGTCCCCCCTCCAGCACAACGCTCTCCCCCGCAACCACACGATGAGGGAACAGACCCAACAGGTCTGCACTTGGTCTAGTACTTATTAAAACTCTGAAAACTCTGATCTTATTAGTGTGTATATGTGTTTATGTGTGTGTATACGTGGTTATCTTTACATGTTCATGAAAAAACTATGCGGTTACGATAACATATTTACATATTCCGGTTGACATTTTTCCCAGCGATGCCGGGATCACCTTTTCTGAACATTTCATGCTTTATTTCTTGACATCACTGATTAAAGTTAAAAAACATCAAAAGATGTTGAAATTAAAACCACCAGCATCAAATGATGACGTCGCAATGGCTCAGCTAGCAGAGCCATTGTGACAAAACGACAACCTAGAAGGAAATACTACGTACGGAGGAAAGCAAACGAGGAACTGATCAATGCAGACCTGGATGCTACAAAGAAGATTGGAATTCCTTTGTAAATTGCCAGAAGGAATTAAGGAAAGCTCTGAACAAAGCCGAACAAGAATTTGTGTCAAACAATCTTACTACAGTAATGAAAGAAAATGTCAAGCAATTTTGGTCTTATGTGAAATGCTTGGGTAATGGAGAGAAGGGAGTTGCAGACCTCATGGTGAACAACATAGTTGTAAGTGATGGGAAAGGGAGGCCGAAGCACATAATGCTCAATTCACCAGTGTATTTACAAGGGAAAACAAGTCATACATTTCATCGATGGGAACCAGTAACATATAGGATATCCCTGAAATAATGATCCATGAGGCAGGAGTACTAACACAACTACAGAACCTAAAGCGAAACAAAGCAGCGGGCCCTGATCAGTTGCCACCATGGTTTCTAAAGATATTCGCATTGAAAATAGCACCAATACTCACAAATTTATTCCAGTCCTCAATTGAATGTGGGTCACTACCAAGACAGTGGAAGGAAGCAAACATCTGTGCAATATTTAAGAAGGGCAATAAGGCTGCACCTGAGAATTACAGACCAGTTTCACTGACCAGAGTTACATGTAAGATCATGGAACACAACATACACTGGTGGACTCAGAGCAAAACGTTCAACGGAAACACAACTTATTATCACTATTGATGACATCACAAGGGCATCAGATAAGGGCAAATCTATACATATGGCAATCCTGGACTTTTCAAAAGCATTCGATAAAGTTCCTCATGAAAGGCTCCAAGGAAAACTGGATTACTATGGCATCAGAAATAGTTTACATAACTTGATTAGGGACGTTCTCACAAACCGGACGCAGAGGGTAGTCTATGAAGGAAACATTTCTTCAGAAGAGCAAGTACTGTCAGGAGTACCACAAGGCACGGTCCTTGGACCACTGTTGTTACTGACGTACATTAATGATCTACCTGAACACATAAATTGTAAAACAAGACTCTTCACAGATGATTGTCTTGTATATACACCTGTCACTGATGTAGAGGATATGAACTCCTTACAAGAAGATCTTAAGTCCTTGGAATTATGGCAAAACACATGGAAGATGAGCTTCAACCCAACCAAATGCTCAATTATGGTCATTTCAAACAAGACAAAACCACCCACTCGAGACTACATCTTCTGTGGACAAATACTTCATCATACAATTTCACAACCATACCTTGGAGTTCATCTTGATAACAAGCTTTTGTGGAGGGAACACGTGGACAACACGGTCACTAAAGCCCACTGGATTCCTTAGATGAAACCTCTGGTTCTGCCCAATGGAAGTGAAAACCACAGCATATACAATAGGTATGTTACAAAACTTACCTTCAGCGGCGCTGCAGTTCTGTCACTGTCCATATGCGTGACTTTGGCACTTTGAGGGGGGGGGGGGGGGGGGGGGGGGTTAAAATGCGGTTTTACCCTGTCTTCCGGAGTTACATTTTTTTGGGGTGCGAGCTTTTGCTGAAGATTCGTTCCGACTGCCGGTATGTTTTTTTTTTAATATCACCTGACAATTTCAACGCTGGAGTAAAATAAAAATTAGCTTCTAATGCCGTGAACGCCGACAACGGGGACGGATTTCACGTAGGGGACAGGTAAAGGAAAGCCGTTTATTTTTACATATAAACTTGCTTGTTAAGATGACCTTAATCAAACTTTCATGTTGCTAAACGGTGATTTAACCGCAACTGCAACGTTCCAATCCATCGCGTTCCATAAAATCCCACTCACAAGCTGATTTAAATGGGCATTAATTTACTGGCATTAAACACTAAATTCCTTCAATTTGGCCTATAAGTTCATGACAATGAGATTTTAAAATCATGTTATATTGTGAATTCTTGGGTGAATGTTTTTTGGACACTTAGGCTTTCAAAAAAAATGTTAATATTTTCTTAAGAAATGGATAGATGTTTAGATCTAGTAATTTAATTTTGTAATTAGCTATAATTGGGTAACTAACTAATTATATGCTTTGATTTCAGGTCATCCAAGTAAGATTGTAAGATTGAGTCTGAAGAAGGGTCTCGACCCAAAAAATTGCCTATCTCCTTCGCTCCTTAGATGCTGCCGCACCCGCTGAGTTTCTCCAGCCTTTTGTGTACCCTAAGATTGTTTCATATTTGTTTCAGAATGCTTCAATCTATAATAACTGAACATTTCTTTCAGTTCTCTTACTTTTTAAGAAAGTTATGGGCTTTTGACTGTCCTCAATCACAACTTTTGTGTTAAGTCAATGGAAAAGCAACAGGGAACAAGATGCTAATTTTGAGTATGAAACTGGCGATAACTTTTTTAATACTGAAGATATGTAAGTGAATTAGGTGTCAAATTAAACTTCGCTTTATGCTTTATCTGATGGGATAAATTGCAGACTTGATTTTTTAAATCTCAAAATTTTGTAACATTGCTATATACAACATTGGTTAGACCCTTACTCGAATATGCTTCATGCGGCTGGGACCCATACAAAACTGGTCATATCAACAAACTAGAAGGGGTACAGAGGAAAGCAGCACACTTTTGCATCGGGAACTACAATAGAGGTAGCAGTGTCACCCAGATGCTGTCCGACCTGGAGTGGAAAATGCAGGAAATAAGAAGGGCAAGGAACAGACCAACCATGTTGTAGAAGATTCAAAAGGGGATCATGGACATAACTGCAGATAGATACATAACATACTCAACAGAAAGGAGAACAAGAAAGAGAAATGATATACAAATAGAAATCCCATTCCTCAGGACAGATATTTATAAGAACTCATTCTTTGAAAGAAACTTAAGGGAATGGAATAAACTACACAATATAGTCAAATCACCTTCACTAGACAGTTTTAAGGGGGCACTAACTGCACGTTAGTGTGCACAACACATCCAAGTTGGCGATATGCAGAGTACTGCCCTGCCGACTACAAATTCAGAAGACCAGCCTGAATGAAGATTTCATCCTATATTTGACACATTATTCACTATTAAAGCTTTAAAAATGCCCTTTCACACGATTTTTACATATTCTGATTCACATTTTTCCCCTCGAGGCCGAGATCACTTTCGCTGAACATTTTATGCTTTATTTCTCGACTTATTACTGATTAAAGTTTTAAAAAATCAAGGCAATGAAGATTTCATCCTCTATTTGACATGTTATTCGCAATTAAGGCTTTAAAAATACCAACTTCCATAAGATTTTTACATATTCTGATTCACATTTTTCCCCTCAAGGCAGAGATCACTTTCACTGAACATTTTCTGCTTTATTTCTCAACTTATTACTGATTAAAATTTAAAAAAATCCAAATGCCTTCAATTTCTAACAGGCCAGCTTCAAATAATGATGTCACAATGACAGCTTCAGCTGATGACATTGCAATGGATAGACTAGCAGGCGAAGGGCGAATTGCTATTGCAACATGCAGGGCAAGTGAAATTTGATATATTTTTAATAAGAGCACTCCTGATGGAGGCAAGGGGAGGGCTGGAATCTTACGTTCGGGAACGGCTTGAGTTGCAGGACCACGCCTCCCGTGGGGGCTATGGGTAGGTAACGGGTGCATTGAGGGAACAGACCCAATGGGTCTGCACTTGGTCTAGTTTATTACTAAAACTCTCATCTTGTCTGTGAGTGAGTTTGTTTGTTTGTTTGCGTCCATGCTTGTCATGATCACATTGTCAAAATGGTGCACAATAGCACTACAATTTTTGGACCACCTTACTCACCATTGTCCTGTGGTGTGGTGTATCAAGTTTCATTCAGATTGATGTTATATTTTACAAGTCATTCATGTGATAACTTTACAAAATCTCAATTTGAAAAATAATTCTTCCCTCTGCACTGGCAGTTACAGCTATGAAGTCACAGTGGGATTTCAGCCCTGCCCACTACAATGTTGAAATCCCAGGACACTTAGTCCTGCCAGCCCTTGCATTGTTTTAAAAGTTCAAAATGAGGGAGCGTGAATAAGGGGAAATGAGTAGCCCTGCGCAGGTGGGGGCTATGGGTGAGTGGTGGAATATTGCATTGGGGGAAACGGGTTGCGTTGGGGGAACAGGTAAGTGGTGGAATATTGCCTTGGGAACAGGTTGTGTTGGGGGAACCAGGCCTCCTGTGGGGGCTATGGGTGAGTGGCTGGATATTGTGTTTTTGGAATGGGTTGTGTTGGGGGACCAGGCCTCCCGTGTGACAGGGACCCAACGGGTCCCATTTGGTTTAGTATATTACTAAAACTTTCATCTTGTTTCTATATTTGTTTGTTTGTTTTTTTAGTGTGCCAGTTTGTACCCATATTTGCGCAAAAATGGTACACGATAATGCTACAATTGTTGCACCACCTTACTCACCATTGTCCTGCGATTATCTCTTTTACATAAACTGCCCATCAGCAGTGTTCCACAGAACAATGACATCATAATGGGATTTCATTTACATTTAAAAAAAACTCAGTTATCAAAAACACAGCAGCGTTCCACCATGACATCACAATGGATCTCATTTACATAAAATAAACACAGCACCTTCCACCTCACAGTGACGTCAAGGGGGGTAGGGAGGAGAGAGAGGTTATGGAGGGAGGGAGGGAGGGAGGGAGTGACTGAGGGTAGGGGAAAGGTGAGGGAGGGAGAGGTGAGGGATGAGTGGAGGAGGGGAGGTGGAGAGGGCAAAGAAGAGAGAGGGTGAAGAGGAGGGGGAAGGAGTGCTCGAGGATGGGGGGAAATGAGCTGAGCCTGCGCAGTTGGGGGCTATGGGTGAAAGGTGGAATATTGCGTTGGAGGAATGGGTTGCGTTGGGGGAACAGATGAGTGGTGGAATATTGCGTTGGGGGAAGGGGGCCCAACGGGCCCCAACGGGTCCGTGCTTGTACTTTATAAAGCCCACGATTCTGTATGCTTTTATGAACCTGCCCTTCCATTTTCAATAAACTGTGCGAGTTACATTTATAGATGTCTTTGTCCTTGTCCCCCCAAATTTATCTGTGTCCTCTGGTCTGCATCACCCTTTCTCATTCTTCCTTGCTACCTTCCTGGAACCAGCCCTATTTGTGTTGGCTGTTGTGTTTTAGTCTATTTTCAGGCACAGACCGAGCACTGAGATCTGGTAAGGTATTTTTGACATTCTGCTGCAATTGCAAGGATCTTTAGCTTAGTTGGTGTCGATGAGAATTCAACTTATTTAAACAAGTACCTTGTTCCAAAAACATTAATCATCAAAGCAGAATGAACATGGGTTCATGGATCTTTGGAATCATATTAAAGATTTCCAGATGAGCTATGTATTACAATTGCAGGGTCCACTTCTGCCTGTTAACATAGGTAATCATTGAGAGATATTTTAACTTAGTTGAGTTTATCCTTGACATGTATAACGAGATACAGTGAAAAGCTTTTTGTTGCGTGCTATCCAAACAGCAAAAATAATAACCATGATTACAATCAAGCCATTCACAGTGTACATATACAGGATAAAGCATTTAATGCTTAGTGCAAGATAAAGTCCAGTAAAGTCTGATTAAAGACAGTTTGAAGGTCGACAATTAGGTACATGGGAGGTCCAGACTGCTCTCTAGTTGGGTGAGAGGATGGTTCAGTTATCTGATAATGACTGGGAAACTGTCCCTGACTCTGAAGGTATACATTTTTAAACTTCTGTACCTCTTGCCTGATGTAATAACAATATATACTAAACGAGAGAGAAAAAGAAGTTCAGCGTGTATATCTACACACAAACTCACAAGTACACTTATACACACTGAACTTCTTTTTCTCTCTCATTTATTACATTGTTTACAGTGTACTATGTTTGCATATTCTGTTGTGCTGCAGCAAGTAAGAATTTCATTGTTCTATCTGGGACATGTGACACTCTTAACTCCTGACTCTTGATTCTTGATGTGAAAGAGGAGAAGTTGGAGTAGGGTGAGACTGGTCCTTAAATATGCTGATGGCCTTGATGAGGCAGTGTGAAGTGTAGATGGAGTCAATGGAAGAGAGGTTGGTTTACGTGATGGTCTGGGTTATGTCCACAACTCTATGACATTTCCTGTGGTCTAGGATGGAGCTTTTCCCAAATGTTGCTTTGATGCATCCTGATAAAATGCTTTCAATGGCGCATCTATAGAAGTTGGTAAAAGTTGTTGGGGACATGCTCAACTTCCTAAGCCATCTAAAGAAGAAGAGGTATGGTGTGCTCTCTTGACCATTGCTCCGATGTGGCTGGTCCAAGGTAAATTGCTGGTGAAATTTATTCCTACAAACCTGAAGCTTTAAATCATCTTTGCCTCAGCACAAACAGCTGTGGAAATAGAAACAACATTTTATTGTTCAAATTAGAGATCAATCTGCCAGCATCAAGTATATCACAGGGTGAAGACAACTCTTTCTGGAGCTGGAAGATAAGCAGCCAGAGGTTAATATCTATCTATAATTTCTATATACAGCTAAGCATGGAGCAAGCAGAAATGAGACCTTATAATACATACACTGATGTTAAAAAATGCAGGTCACAGGTAATATAAGGATTTGAGTTACCAATGTAATAACAAGTCTATTTTTAAAATGTATTTAGCAACAATTCCCTTTGGTGGATTGCACCTCTCTGGGAAGCCAAGGGCTAGAGATAATGTGTAACTGTTGAAGAACTTTAACACACATAACTCAAACAAACAGTTCACAATTCCCAGCATGTCACAGTTTGAGTCTATCCAAATATCATGGAGAAAATTCCCAACATGCTACCTCTAATTCTCCACAGTTGTCTGCTTAGAAAAGACAAGCTGCAGCAACAATTAGGAGTTCATTGTTTTTACACAAATTATGGTAACTATTTACAGCATGTATTTTAATGAATATTAATTTTCAAGGCTTCAATTTAGCAGCGAGAGTGAGCAGTTAAACTGTAAAGCAGCATTTTCCTCAGTCAATCTTTTTTTTCAAAAGCACACAATCACTTTATTTGAGGTGTGGACATTTCAGCCCCTCTACTGTAAAATCCACCCACTGCTTACTTTCTGGTGAGAATCAAAGTTAAAAGTTTGCAGTGTTTGAAAGGAACATCTCAACGGACCATCGATGCTATCTAATCTCTCGAGTTTCCAATATCTCCTAGTTTAGAACCAGATTTCCATTGATTTATTTTCCTTTCTACCAAATGCATTGTAGTGCTGACAGCCCTGTGCATAATTTGCTGTTGAAGATCTCATCACTTCTGAAGTCCACAAAGAAGCACGACCATTGAACATTTTGATTCATGGCATTGTTCATCTGCAAAACAAAGTTCTAATTTCCGTTTGGTCTTAATCTGAAGCCATGACTCCTTAAAAGCTATTCCCTTTTCAGAAAAGTTAAGGCACTTGTCAGCTGATCTCTCTTTTTCGTTCTTAAATGTATCAAATTTAACAAGATACTAGTCTAAGTGGGTCCCATGGTCACACAGGAGGGCTGGTCCTCCAACGCAATTTTCCACCTCTCCGCCAATTCCAATATTGGTGGCCAGTGGGGGGGGGGGGGGGCTTTCTGGAGCGCTATTATGGGTGTTGTGGTTAAAGGGACTGGTTTCTAGAGGGCTAGTATGGATTTTGTGGGCCGAATGGATTCTTGGGCTGGCAGCTCAGTCACTCTGGCCTGGTGGGCTGGCAGCTCAGTCACTCCGGCCTGGTGGGCTGGCAGCTCAGTCACTCAGGGCTGGTGGGCTGGCAGATTGATCAGTCACTAAGGTCTGGTGGACTGGCAGTTCACTCACGGCTATTCCTTGAAATTCTATTTCAAGCAGAGTGCAGGCCACCAAACTCAATTTTACTTCGGAGTCACGTGAGTGATTTCATGAAGACCCCGCCAGCATGCATGCGTGACATATCGTCATACACATTGCACACCAACAGGCTTGGAGGAGAGCAGCTCCTCTACCGGCAAGCTTAAAAAAAATACCCTCAAGTAAGTACAGCTAACCTAGAGTGGTTAGGCACTCTGTTTCTCATATTTGCGTTTCAGCGTATGCACTACTGAGCATGGACAAAGCTCGAGGAAAGAAAAGGGCCGCTTCCCGGCAGACTACGGAGGACCGCGGGACCACGGGCAGGAAACAGCGGCCTACAACACCCGAGCTGGCTGTTGAGCATACGGCAGCCCCTGACTTCCTACCACTACAGTCCGGAAGACCACCGCAAACTAGCGGTAAGGCCACCCGGAAGTCGGGCAGCCCCGTTGACTAGGCTGAGTCCGGGCCTGACAACCTGTCGTTCGCAGACAGCGACGGCGGTTGTTTATCCCGCTTGGAGCGGATGGTGGAGCAGTTGCTCCAACATGACCTACTCCAGCAGGAGTCTGGTCAACGTGGGTCTCTTCACAGACCCACGGCAGTACGCTATTCAGGGCTGCCCAATGTCTCACCCTCCTTGCAGGGGAGCATTAGGTGTCAGGGCTGGGCTGACTCCGAAGAGGGGTTGGCTGAAGAACCCAACTTGCTGGGGGTGCAAGAGGACGAGCTCCTGGGTATAGTATCGAAGTTCGCAATACCATCCCAGAAGGGGCAGCCATTACAACCGCAGCTAGCAGCGAGTATGAACTATCTAACAACGCACTAGCTGCAGGAGCAAGTTATGACAGATACCACGGGCAAATACCTTGCCCCAGAGAACTGTGTGTCTCTCAATGTACCGGCAGTCAACAAACCTATCTGGGGAAACATTAGACCCAGCATCAGGGCTCAAGAAATTAAGATGCAGAAAATATTGAAACTGCTAGCTGCAGGAATCACTGCATTTGCCAGATCTGTGGATGGCACTAATATTACGGATGAACCACAGAGCGCTTTAGCACTGCTTGCAACGTGCAGTTCGAAATCAACTGTTTCAGAAAAAGCGCGATTCGTCCTACGCTCAACCCTAAATTCGCAGGGTTGTGCAGAACTAGCAGCACAGCACCCCAATGCAACCACCAACAGGCCCCGCTACCATACCGACAGGACAGCAGGTGAAACTAGGCCATGCCCCAGAGCGGCCTTCGTGGAAGATGCGCCAACCCCACACCACAGCACCGCCACCTCCCAAAAGCCAAGGACGGAAGAAGCTGACCCAACACCACTGGTAACCATGGAGGTAGGTAGGTCTGGTTGCCTTGGGTGTACCGCATGCATATCTTCACAATTAGGGGGTAGGTTACACTTGTTTAGGGATGCATGGGGTTCTATAACTTCTGATCTCTTTATATTGCACAGTATTCAGGGATACAAAATTGAATTCATTAACAAACTCCTCATACCAGTTCAACATGTACCTAGCTGGAAATTTGTGCTTTCTCAAAGAGAGAAAGTGGAAGGATATGCGGAACTACTTAGATTGTATTCTAAGGGAGTAATTGAGAAAACTAAACATGAACATCTTGAGTTTGTATCAAACATCTTCACCAAAACCAAAAAGGATGGTGGATGCCGCATTATCATTGACTTAACACAGCTGAATACGTTTGTGCAATATACCCACTTCAAAAAAGAAACATTTGTAACTGCTAAACAACTAGTTTCCAAAGGGTACTTCATGGCTTGCATTGATCTAAAAGATGCATACTATTCAGTACCCATACACAAAGATCACCGCAGATATTTGAAATTTATCTGGATGGGGCAGCTATGGCAGTATAAAGTGCTGCCTAATGGACTAACAACAACTCCCAGACTATTTACCAAAATGTTGAAACCAGCATTGGCGTCTCTACGGAAAAAAAAACATATTGTCATGGCATATCTTCATGACATCCTAATTGTGGGGAAAACCTTGAAATTGGCTAAATTAGCTGTGACAGCCACCAAGCTTCTATTTAAAAACCTGGGATTTATCATCCATCCAGACAAATCCAAGTTAATGCCCTCTGTAATAATGGATTATCTGGGGTTCACGATTGACATAGTTCACATGACTGTCACCTTGCCAAAAAACAAGGTGACAGACTTAATAGAGGCATGCAATAGCCTTGTTTGTGCCAGTAAACCGACCATTCGGCACGCTGCCAGGGTAATCGGCTAATTGTGGCTACCAGCTATACAATATGGACCGTTGCATTACCAAAATTTACAAAGAGCCAAAATCTCAGCACTCAAATCCCACGCTGGTCATTTTGACAGGCCTATGCAGCTACCGGCCAAAGAAAAAATCGAACTGCGATGGTGGATTAGCAATATTTGACATTGCTTTAATCCCATCACAATTACAAACCCTTCAGTTGTGTTACAAACTGACGCCAGCGCTCACGGTTGGGGAGCTACCGATACCACCTCCAGTTGTGGTGGTAGATGGAATATACACAAATCTACCTTACTTCAGACACAAGGTATTAACTATTTAGAAATGTTGTGAGCATTTCACGGACTACGGGCCTACTATAGAGATATGCACCATCTGCATGTTCACCTACAAATAGATAACACCACAGTGGTGGCATATATTAATCATATGGGTGGTATCAAGTCGATATCTTGTGATGAATTGGCAAATACAATCTGGCACTAGTGTATAGAAAGAAACATTTGGATTTCAGCTACCTACATTCCGGGTAAACTAAATACAGAGGCGGACACCAGGTCACGCATATTCAATGACAACACCGAATGGATGTTGAACCACTAGGTATTTACTGACATTATAGCTCAGTATGGAACGCCAGATATCGACCTTTTTTCATCTAGACTTAACCATCAGATACCGACATATGTCGTATGGGAACCAGACCCTGGGGCAGTAGCGATGGATGCTTTCTCGCTACATTGGGGGAATTTGTTTTTCTATGCATTTCCCCCTTTCTGCCTCATCAGTCGGGTATTGCGGAAAATTCAATTAGACTCCGCATCAGCGATACCGATAGTACCCGACTGGCCTACGCAGCCATGGTTTCCGGTGGTCCTTGACATGGTGAAAGAACCATGTCTCCCAATTCCCAAATGCCCGAATCTCCTGGTTCATCCTGTGACAGGGGAAAATCATCCATGCCATGATTACATGAACCTGTTGGCTTGTATGTTCTGAAAAGACCGCTCCTGGAGTTCGGGCTGACGGACAGGACCATGAACATCATCACGGCGTCATGCAGGGGGTCCACTAGGAGACAATGCCTCACCCATGTTAAAAAATTGGAGGTATTTTGTTCTTGGACTGGTACCACATACAACTCTGCTACCATTACGAACATACTGGAATTTCTGGTGAGCCTTCACTACGATGAGGGCCTCAGTTACAGTGCCATCAACTGTGCTAGGAGTGCTTTGTCATCCTACCTCGGGCTTGGAGTGGGATCCCATCCCCTGGTGTCTAAACTCATGAGGGGTATTTTTAATTCTAACCCTCCCAGGCCTCGATATTCGCAAACCTGGGATATCGGACTGGTCTTGTCCCTACTCAGGGGTTGGGCCCCAGTCACGACACTCTCATTGAATAAGCTCACCTACAAGGTAGTGATGCTGATGGCACTTGTTCCTGCACAGCGGGTCCAGACCCTGCATAAATTAAAATTGGATACCATGGTGTCAACTCCTAACAAACTGACCTTTTATATAAATGAGTTACGAAAACATCACAGACCAGGGTCATCTGCTCTAAAATAGGAGTTTCTGGCCTATCCATTAGGTAGACACCTTTGTATAACTACCCACCTTCGACACTACTTAAAGGCTGCTAAAAATCTCAGGGGAGTGGAAATGAGCCTTTTAATCAGTTTTAAATGCCCTCACCAAGGTACACCATTTCAAGGTGGCTCGGGGTGGTGTTAGGTGCAGCAGGGGTAGACACTGATGTTTTCAAATCTCATTCTACCAGGGCTGCGTCTACATCAGCGGCGAGGATGATGGAAGTTCCTATGGACCACATCCTCGCAACAGTGGGTTGGTCCAATGAGTCAACCTTTCAACTGTTTACAACAAACCTGTGACCACACCCGCAACTTTTGCAGATACTATTTTAAGTTCTGTTTTTTAACTTCCCCGAAGTTAGGGGTTTATTATTTGTTGTTAATAAATACATTATTGTTTTGCAGCTCTGTTTCAAGTCTGAAATATGTTAACATACTTCCTCTATTAGTCATTATGGCAGTGTGTGAGCATGGACTCGTTTCCAGGGCATGAAATCACAGAGCTTTGAAATCTTCACAAAGTCACTCACGTGACTCCTAAGTAAAATAGTAAGATTAAACGAGAACTTACCAGTTCGAGGTTTGATCCTTATTTTATGAGGAGTTACGATGAGGAATTTCGGGTCCTCCACTCCCAACCCTCTATTATAAGGTCAACTGGTATGTTACTTCTCTTAATCTTACTATCTTCAGTCAACTCTACTATCTGTGATTTCACACCGCTGCTTTGAAGGATGTCGCGCATGCGTGCTGGCGGGGTCTTCACGAAATCCCTCATCGTAACTCCTCATAAAATAAGTATCAAACCTTGAACTGGTAAGTTTTCATTTAATCTTACTATTTCAGAGCATTTCAGGCAGTGCAGGCCACCAAACTCAATTTCACAGCATTTTGGGCAGAGTGTAGGCCACCAAACTCAATTTCACAGCATTTCAGGCACCAAACTCATTTTCGGAGCATTTCAGGCTGAGTGCAGGTCACCAAATTCAATTTCAGAGCATTTCAGGCAGAGTGCAGGCCACCAAACTCAATTTCGGAGCATTTCAGGCAGAGTGCAGGCCACCAAATGCAATTTCAGAGCATTTCAGGCAGAGTACAGGCCACCAAACTTACTTTCACAGCATTTCAGGCAGAATGCAGGCCACCAAACTCATTTTCACAGCATTTCAGGCAGAGTGCAGGCCACCAAACTCACCTTCACAGCATTTCAGGCAGAGTGCAGGCCACCAAACTCACTTTCACAGCATTCCAGGCAGAGTGCAGGCCACCAAACTCAATTTCACATCATTTCAGGCACCAAGCTCAATTTTGGAGCATTTCAGGCTGAGTGCAGGTCACCAAACTCAATTTCAGAGCATTTCAGGCAGAGTACAGGCCACCAAACTTACTTTCACAGCATTTCAGGCAGAATGCAGGCCACCAAACTCATTTTCACAGCATTTCAGGCAGAGTGCAGGCCACCAATCTCACCTTCACAGCATTTCAGGCACGGTGCAGGCCACCAAACTCACGTTCACAGCATTTCAGGCAGAGTGCAGGCCACCAAACTCACTTTCACAGCATTCCAGGCAGAGTGCAGGCCACCAAACTCACGTTCACAGCATTTCAGGCAGAGTGCAGGCCACCAAACTCACTTTCACAGCATTTTGGGCGGAGTGCAGGCCACCAAACTCAATTTCACAGCATTTCAGGCACCAAACTCATTTTCGGAGCATTTCAGGCTGAGTGCAGGTCACCAAATTCAATTTCAGGCAGAGTGCAGGCCACCAAACTCAATTTCGGAGCATTTCAGGCAGAGTGCAGGCCACCAAATGCAATTTCAGAGCATTTCAGGCAGAGTACAGGCCACCAAACTTACTTTCACAGCATTTCAGGCAGAATGCAGGCCACCAAACTCATTTTCACAGCATTTCAGGCAGAGTGCAGGCCACCAAACTCACCTTCACAGCATTTCAGGCAGAGTGCAGGCCACCAAACTCACTTTCACAGCATTCCAGGCAGAGTGCAGGCCACCAAACTCAATTTCACATCATTTCAGGCACCAAGCTCAATTTTGGAGCATTTCAGGCTGAGTGCAGGTCACCAAACTCAATTTCAGAGCATTTCAGGCAGAGTACAGGCCACCAAACTTACTTTCACAGCATTTCAGGCAGAATGCAGGCCACCAAACTCATTTTCACAGCATTTCAGGCAGAGTGCAGGCCACCAATCTCACCTTCACCGCATTTCAGGCACGGTGCAGGCCACCAAACTCACGTTCACAGCATTTCAGGCAGAGTGCAGGCCACCAAACTCACTTTCACAGCATTCCAGGCAGAGTGCAGGCCACCAAACTCACGTTCACAGCATTTCAGGCAGAGTGCAGGCCACCAAACTCACTTTCACAGCATTTTGGGCAGAGTGCAGGCCACCAAACTCAATTTCACAGCATTTCAGGCACCAAGCTCAATTTCGGAGCATTTCAGGCTGAGTGCAGGTCACCAAACTCAATTTCAGAGCATTTCAGGCAGAGTGCAGGCCACCAAACTCAATTTCGGAGCATTTCAGGCAGAGTGCAGGCCACCAAACGCAATTTCAGAGCATTTCAGGCAGAGTGCAGGCCACCAAACTTACTTTCACAGCATTTCAGGCAGAATGCAGGCCACCAAACTCATTTTCACAGCATTTCAGGCAGAGTGCAGGCCACCAAACTCACATTCACAGCATTTCAGGCAGAGTGCAGGCCACCAAACTCACTTTCACAGCATTTCAGGCAGAGTGCAGGCCACCAAACTCACTTTCACAATATTTCAGGCAGAGTGCAGGCCACCAAACTCACATTCACAGCATTTCAGGCAGAGTGCAGGCCACCAAACTCAATTTCACAGCATTTCAAGCAGAGTGCAGGCCACCAAATTGCCAAACAACTCATTGCATTGTCCCTAAGGGCTATCAAATCATTTATTGCAAATACTTTACAGACTCACAGTTCAGTTGATTCACAGCTTAGAATCAAAGTTTCAAAGGACTCTCCCTCACGATCTTCCTGAGTAACTGCCTCACTTCCAGTTATCCAGAGATTTACAGTCCTGCCCCCCCGGAAGGGGCGTTATCTTCATTGTGGTGATTGACAGAGAAGAGGACCGATCAGCAGATCTCAAGATTTTTTAAACACTCTTAATTTTTTTAATATTTAATTGATCGGAAACATTCTCAGGGCTGCCTCAGAGGAGGAGGACTGTGAGTAAGATGGCCAAAAAAATCATAGTGATGTATTGCAGCATTTTTTCTAAAATCAATATACAGCGCAGACAGGAAGTGGTCAAGATGAGACTTTTAGTTATATAGAAATTAATCATTATTTTGTACCCAGCAAGGAGCTGTGCACAAAGCAGGTGTGCTTCAGCAACTTGACATTGTCATCTAATTGGTTTTAGAAGAATCCAGGAGACAACCGAGCTGTTCTTGCAAATATGTAATATGTATGAGAAAAGGTATGATGCAAAAGGATTGATTGGTAGCTAACTTTATACCTATATTTTGGAAAAAAGTTAGAACATATTTGCAGAAATATAAATGTCTTGGCTGAATTATGCTGGAAAAGATAGTGTAACACCTACTGAAAAAATAAAATAAAAGACATTCATGAATTTGAATAAGCAGCATGGATTTCAAAAGGGAAATTCAGTTTACAAATATCAATCCATTCATTTTAAAGGAAACACAGAGAGCGAGTGAAGCAGGCAATATGGTAGACATAACATATATAGATATCTAAAAGGCCTTTTATAAAGTGTTACACAGCAAGTTTCAAGCATTTTAGAGTTAGGGAACAAGTTTCAAATTTGATAACCAACTGGCAGTCAGTCAGAATGTAGAGCAAGACAAAAGAGAGCTACTCAGCCTCCTTGTAGGTAAGAAATGAAAGTGTTGAGACATTAGTACTGGAACTATTATGGTTCATAATTAATTTTAACAACCATGATTTTGTAATACGATGCACAAATTCTAAATCTGAGAAAATCACCAATTGAGGAATGGATGTCAAAAATAAGGAGACCTGCAATAAGTTGCAAGCAAACATTAAGGAAATGTGCTAAACTGGTAATATAATTGGAAATAAATATTTCAGTATAATGGTATTATGATTTTATTAGAAAAAATAGAGGTCTAATTCCATGTACCTCTTATGGTTGCTTGGGACTATACTGTATGAAGGGGGGTGATTGCTTTAGATGGATGATTAGATCATAGAATAGGAAATAATGCCTTTGAAATGCTGGAAGGAGAGCGGAAGATGTGTCTGGTGATGGAATCTTGTTAAAGTGGAGAGAAATTGTGAGGGATGACCCATAGAATGGATAGGCTATTGGGTGGAATAGAGTCTCTATCCTTGTTCTGCCCTAGAGGACAGGGATGAGAGAGGAGTTGCTGGAAATGGATGAGATGCGGTCAAATGCTCTGTCAACTGCATGGTAAATGTGTGTTTACTCTATCTATTCCTCTCATGATCCTTATACACCTCTATAAGATCACCCCTAATTCTTCTGTGCTCCAAGGAACAAAGACATAGCTTGTCCTAGCTTGCACAACCTCTCGCTAAAGCTCACGCTTTTGAGTCCTGGCAACATCCTCGTCAATGTTCTTTGCACCCTTCCAGCTTAACTGCATCTTTCCTGTAACAGAGTGATGTAAATAAAACACAATACTCCAAATGTGACATCATCAAATTCTTGTATAACTATTCAATGACCTCCCAAACTTTGATATGCAACACCGTGACTGATGAAGGCCAATGTACCAAAAACTTTCTTGACCTCCCTATTCACCTGTGACCCTATTTTCAAGGAACTATGTACAGATCCCTTTGCTCTATAACTCTTCCCAGAGTCCTGCCATTCACAGTATGGTTCTGCCCTGGTTAGACCACAAAATGCAACACCTCGCACTTACCTGTATTAAACTCCATTTATCATTCCTCAGCCCACATGCCCAACTGATCAAATTCCTGTTGCAATGTTTGACAACCATCTTTGCTATCTACAATACCCATTACTTTAGTGTAATCTGTAAGCTTACTAATCATGCCTTGCACGTTCTCTTCCAAATCATTGATATACAGTAGATGACAAACAGCAATTTCTAACAATTCATTGATGTACAGATACTGCACATAAGATTCAGAAATATTGGTGAGGAAATGGCTTGGTAGTTTCTTGCTTTTGTTGGATTTGTTACTTTCTCATGACTCCCAGTCTGTTAATTGTGACCCTCGTGTTACTGGGAATGGACATTGAAGCCCCCACTCAGAATTAATTTTATGTACTTAATAGTTGCAGTGCGTCTCCAACTATTGTTCAGGCTGGAAAAATACCAGTTCATCAACTAAGGGAGGATAGCAAACAAAAATAATTTGGAGTTTTCCTTGTCTATGAAAACCACATGGGCTACACTGTTATGGGCAGACTAGAATTACTCTCTTCTGACTCTATGCCATTGTGCCACTATTTGTTTCTGGGCATTGGATCAAAATTACCTAGCAATTGTGAGTGAGGAGACTTTGGGATGACTTTACAAGGTGACTGTTTCAGTGTCAGTTTAGTTTATAGTCCGTACCAAGGTACAGTGAAAAGCTTTTGATGCGTGCCAACCAATCAGGATAAAGGCAATACATGATTACAATCGATCAAGGGTGTTTCACTAATTTATGTGCTTTCTCTACCAACTGTGGCATGCCTGCAGGTTTGAAATGATTAATGACAAGATTCATGAGATTCCTCTTCAGAAAGGAATTTGAATTGTGCTAATAGGAAGCTTCTTATGGTCCTTGCACGGCAGAAGCTCCCGATGGGTCACCGGCCTGGCTTGGCTGCTTTAGAACTGGGAACCCGCCTGGAGTGAGATGCCAATGAGCCTGGCTCCTGCTCCTCCCCGAGGACTGGGGACTGGAGAGGAGGGTGGAGGGAGTCGGTGACAGCAATGGATGCAAGAACAAAGAGCTGGTAACAAGAATTGGAAGTCTTACCTTCTGCGTCCTCTAGGTCGGCTGCAGGAGGCGCCCCCAAGGCACAAAGGCTGAAGGTGGCCAGGTGAGGAGAGGGACGATGGTTCGTGGGATGATCCAGATGGAGGTGACGGTTGCAACGGTTCTTTATGGCCAGCTGCAGCTGGGACTTCAAAAATTGCACATATTTATGACAATAATCTTACTGATGTGTTTGGAAAAAAAGAATTTCACTGTACCTTGGTGCTTGTGATAATAAATGAACCATGGATTGAACCATTGATACTAAAGATCCACATATTGGAGTCTTGGAAGAGATGCTGAGCCTTGCCTTTTAAAAGCATTGATACATGAAGCATTCCTGTACTTCAGTTCTGTGCTCTTGTTCCTCCATCTCGCTCTCCTGTGTGCAGGCAATAACCTCTTGAAATATATCCACAACAATATATATTCCATTGTGTAGTGTTACATTATGTTGGATATTCCCATTGGCAGAACATTCCTCAAGATCTGCATTTGATCAGAAGCCTGGATAGATGGTTAGTACTGTACAGCAAAGTTCTTTCTGAACCCTCGAGCAAAAAAAAACTCTTTGTAGGACACCAGAGCGATATGGTCTATTTAAGGCCGAGCCACATTTTGGTGTTCCTTCATGCAAATCTACTTCCCTATTAGTACATTCACACATGCAATACCATTTTGTAATTGTCTGTGTACATTGTGCCAGTAATTTTAGTGATCTGTCAACCAAAACTCCAATATATATTCCTGTTATAACACTGCATCCTTTTAATATATTGTCCACAGTACCATCCTCCTGTCAAGTCTCATAACTTTACACTTATCCATATTAAATTGCATCTGCCACTGTTTAGCTTAGTTTAGTTTAGAGATATAGTATAGAAACAGGCTTTCGGCCCACCGAGTCCACACCCATACATTGTTTCCATCCTACACACTAGGTACACTTTATGGAATCCAGTTAACCTACAAACCTGCACATCTTTGAAATAAGTTCATGTTGATAAGTGATAGGAGTTGAATCAGGCCCTTCGGCCCATCAAGTCTACTCCGCCATTCAATCATGGCTGATCTATTTCTCCTTCCTAACCCCATTGTCCTGCCTTCTCCCCGTAACCCCTGACACTCGTACTTATCAAATATGGGATATGTGGGAGGAAACTGAAGCACTCAGAGAACACCCACAGGGAGAACGTGCAGACTCTGTGTAGACAGTGCCTGTAGTCAGGATTGAACCCGGGTCTTTGGCACTGTAAGGCAGCAACTTTATCGCTGTGCCACTGTGCTGCCCTCACTGCTCAGCCCACAGACTATGGAGAAGGTATTCTCTTGAATTCTTATCATTCAACAAACTCTATCTGCAGAACCTGCAGACAATGACACAACACATAAAAATGTCCTCTGTATCTAAAGGCTCTGCATAAACTATCTCTTTGGAACTTTCTATCAATGTTTTTGCAGCTCGGAATCAGTTAAAACAATTGTTTAAGGCAACAATTATTGTTCATATCCAGTCTGACGTACACATCACTGAGCTAGCATCTGTATGATTTTTTGTGACCAATGAACATTGATAATTATCATCACTCCTGGTTTCAAATAGAAGTCTGTAATATTTGGCAATGTGAAAACAATTCCATTCTTTAAATCATTACCCATCGGTGAGACCATACTACGTGCATGGACGATGTTGCTGTTTTACCAAATACTTACGTTTGATTCACCAAAGACTGTTGAAAATCCCTGTTGCTAATCATTTTAACTCCCCTTCCCATTCTTATACCGATCTTTCTGTCCTGGGCCTCCTCCATTGCCAGAGAGAGGCCACATGCAAACTGGAGGAAAAGCACCACATATTCCGCTTTGGTAGCTTACAACCTAACAGTATTAACACCGAATCTTCCAATTTTAAGTAACACTCCTAGCTTTTTTTTGATTTTTCCCCTGTCTTACCTGTGCCCATCCCCCTCTCCAGTGTGCACCCAATTATTCCACTATCCACCCCTCCTCTCCCATCCCTTTCCACCTACAGCCCTTCCATTGCCTTCATATTTTACCTCTTTCACTCCTCTTTGCTCCTTATTTGATACACGTTTGTATCATTGTCTCCTTTCTATCTCATTTTATCTCCTTTTGTCACCTTTTGTCCACTTTTTGGCCAGTTTTCATCTCTGCCCTTGGTCCACCTATCTGTCATTCAAAAGCCACTTCACGTGTATCACTTGCCTGACTGTCCAACAACCTATCGATGGCCCTCCAGGGATGCTGCCTGACCTGTTGAGTTACTCCAGAACTTTGTGTTTGTCACCAGATTCCAGCATCTGAGGTTCTTTGTGTCTCTAAGATCAATAACAACTGGGGTGATGTAACAATGACAATTAGCTTTTACTCAAATTCCAACCCCTCTCCACACACACCCATGCACCCACATTCACACCTTCTAGCACAGTTTATTGCTTTCTACAAACCAAAAAATTCTAATCTGGAGAATACTGCTGGAGGAACTCGACAGTCAAGTAGCATAATTGGGTCAAAGCTCCCGCGATCGGGGCAGTTGAAGCTCCTGTGGTTGAAGGTCCCAAAGTCGATCCGCAGCAAAGGTACCGCCAGCACCTCGATGTTAGGCCACAGTGCGGACGGAGATACAACACGGAAAAGTTGCATCTCCATCAAGGAAAGAGATTAACAAAAGTTCTCCCACCACCTCCCCCCAACCCCACACATAATACAAAACTAAAGATACACTAAAACATCCATTTAAGAACAGACTAAAAACAACAAAAGAAGAAAAGGACGAGACAGACTGTTGGTGAGGATGCCATCATACGGCTCCACCCGATGGAGGGGTGAGGGCTCATATACAATGAGTATGCAGATGAATTGTTGACTGAAATTATAATGGAGGATGAAGAGATAATAAATATAAAATTATAGAAAGCAATACATACATTTATGGGGCGCCATTTATGATATTAGGAAAGCTCAAAGAGCAACTGAGGATGGGCTTTAAATGATGGCCATGCCAAAGATAAACAAATTTTACTTCAGAGTCACGTGAGTGACTTTGTGAAGACCCCGCCAGCACGCATGCGCGACATATTGTCGCTCGCATTGCAACTGACAGGCTGGGAGGAGCGCAGCTCATCTACCGGCCACTTTAAAAAGATCCTCCAGGTAAGTTTTGCTAACCTTGAGTTGGTTTGGCGCTACGTGTTTTCCAAAATCTTCTATTATAGAGCACCCAGCGCCGAGTATGGAGAAGGCTCGAAGCAAGAAAAGGGCTGCTTCCTGGCACGGCACAGAGGGCCGCGGGACCTCGGAGAAAGTTCAGCGGCCAAATTCTCCAGAGCTGGCCGTTGAATATATGGCACCCCCCCGTTCCGCTATCGGCAGCTACCCGTTCTATCGGCAGGCCCCGACTCTCCTCCGCTGCAGTCCAGAAAACTGCGGACTGGCGGTAGAACCGCGCGGAAGTTGGGTAGCCCCGTTAATACGGCAGGCCCTGACTCTCCACCGCGACAGTCTTGAAGACTGCGTACTGGCGGTAGAACCGCACAGAAGTCGAGTAGCCCCATTGATACAGCAGGATCCAACTTTCCACCACGACAGTTCGGAAGACTACCACGGACTGGCGGTCACAGCCCCGTTGACTCAGCTGACTCAGTTGACCTGCCGTTCGCAGATAGTGACAGCGATCGCATTGCCCGCATGGAGCGGATGATGGAGCAACTGCTCCAGAGGAACCTATGCCAGCAGGAGCATGGTTCCCATGGACCACATCACAGGCCCATTTGCACAACCATCCCAGAAAGGGCAGCCACTTCAGCCGCGGTTAGCAGCAAGTATTAATTACTTGACTACGCACCAGCTACAGGAGCAGGTAATAACCGAGACTACAGCCAAATATTTGGCCCCGGAGAATTGTGTATCGCTGAATGTGCCTACTGTCAATACCCCCATTTGGGGGAACATAAGCCCTGGCATCAGGGCACAAGAGTTAAGAATACAGAAAATTCTAAAACTGCTAACCGCAGGAATCACTGCATTTGCCTGGTCCATTGATGGCACAGACATGACGGAGGAGCAACAGGACGCATTAGTCCTGTTCTGCAATGCACAATATGAAATTAATTGTTTCAGGAAGAGCACGATCCATCCCACGCTCAACCCCAAATTTGTGGGGTTGTGCAAAGCCAGCGCTACGCCATCGCCGAATTTGCTGTTTGGGGATAACCTGCCTAAACAGGTCAAGGACCTGGATGAGGAAGCCAAAGCAGTGGGCATGATAAAGCCACCTTTCACCAATAGGCCAACAGCATACCGGCGGCAGCATCCCTATGCAACACCCAACAGGCCCTGCTTCAGGATGACGGGTGCAAATCCAAAGGTCGCGCCATACACACAAAGGTCTTTTCTAGGCCCTGGCCCAGCATGACCTGCATGGAAGATGCGTCAACCCCTCACCACAGTGCCTCCATTTCCCAAGATCAAAGGACGGAAGACCAAACCCCACCAGTAAAACCATGGAGGTAAGTGGGTATAGTTCCCTTGGGAATACTGCATGTATAACTTCACAAGTGGGAGGTAGGTTGCACCTATTTGGGGATGCATGGAGCTCCATAACTTCTGACCTCTTTATATTACACAGTATTCAGGGTTATATAATTGAATTCATTAACAAACTCCTCCCACCAGTTCAACATGTACCTAGCTGGAAATTTGTGCTTTCTCAAAAAGAGAAAGTGGAAGGACATGCAGAACTATTTAGATTATATGCTAAGGGAGTAATAGAGAAAACAAAACATGAACCTCTTGAGTTTGTATCAAACATCTTCACTAAAACCAAAAAAGATGGTGGATGTCGTATTATTATTGACTTAACCCAACTGAATACTTTTGTGCAATATACCAACTTCAAGATGGAAACATTTGAAACTGCCAAACAACTGATTTTCAGAGGGACTTCATGGCCTGCATTGATCTAAAAGATGCATGCTATTCAGTACCCATACATAAAGATCACCGCAAATATTTGAAGTTTATCTGAATTGGGCAGCTGTGGCAGTATAGAACACTGCCTAATGGACTAACAACAGCTCCCAGATTATTTACCAAAATATTGAAACCGGCATTGGTGTCTTTACGAAAATAAAACCACATAGTCATGGCTTATCTTCATGACATCTTAATTGTGGGGAAAACCTTGGAATTCGCTAAATTAGCTGTGACAGCCATCAAGTTACTACTTCAAGAGCTGGGGTTCGTCATCCATCCAGACAAATCCAAGTTAATGCCCTCTGTCATAATGGACTATCTGGGGTTCATGATTAACACAATTCACATGACTGTCACTTAACAAAATAACAAAACGGCAGATTTAATAGAGGCATGTAATAACCTTGTTTGCGCCAGCAAACCAACCATTCAACACGCTGCCAGGGTAATCGGGAAACTTGTGGCTACATTTCCAGCTGCATATTATGGACCATTACATTATCAAAATTTACTAAGAGCAAAACTCTGCACTAAAGACTCATGCTGGGCATTTTGACAGACCTATGCAGCTACCGGCCAAAGCAAAAAACGAGTTGCGATGGTGGATTAGCAACATTCGACATTGCTTTAATCCCATCGCAGTTACAAATCCTTCAGTCGTGTTACAAACTGACGCTAGCGCTCACGGCTGGGGAGCTACCGACACCACCTCCAGTCGTGGTGGTAGATGGAATTTGCATGAATCTACATTACTTCAGTCATGAGGTATTAACTATTTAGAAATGCTGGGAGCGTTTCAAGGGCTACGGGCCTACTGTACAAACATGCATCATCTGCATGGTCGTATGTAGATAGACAACACCACAGTAGTGGCATATTTAAATCATATGGGTGGAATCAAGTCGATATCTTGTGATGAATTGGCAAACACAATTAGGCACTGGTGCATTGAAAGAAACATTTGGATTTCAGCTACATACCTTGCGGGTAAGCTAAATACAGTGGCGGACACCAGGTCACGGATATTCAATGACAATACCAAATGGATGTTCAACCACCAGGTATTTACTGACATTATAGCTCAGTATGGAACACCAGATTTCAACCGTTTTACGTCCAGACTGAACCATCAGATACCAACATATGTCGCATGGGAACCAGACCCTGGGGCAGTAGCGATGGATGCTTTCTCGCTACATTGGGGGAATTGTTTCTTCTATGCATTTCCCCCTTTCCGCCTCATCAGTCGGGTACTGCGGAAAATCCAATTAAATTCCGCATCACGGATACTGGTAGTACCCGACTAGCCTACACAACCATGGTTCCTGGTGGTCCTCGACATGGTAAAGGAACCGTGTCTTCCGGATCCCCAACGCCCGAACCACCTGATTCATCCCATAACAGGGGGAAATTATCCATGCCATGGTCATATTGGCTTGCAGGTTCTGAAAAGACCACTTCTGGAGTTTGGGTTGTTGAACAGGAACATGGACATCATCACGGCATCATGCAGAGAGTCCACAAGGAGGCAATACCATACCCATGTAAGGAAATGGGAGGTGTTTTGTTCCAGGACTGGTACCACCTTCAACTCTGCTACCATCACGGATGTGCTGGAATTCCTCGCAGACCTTCACTACGATGAGGGCCTCAGTTACAGTGCCATCAACAGCACGAGGATTGCTTTGTCATCCTACCTCCGGCTTGGAGTGGGATCCTATCCTTTGGTATCCAAACTAATGAGGGGTATTTTTAATTCCAACCCTCCCAGGCCACGATACACGATGACCTGGGATATCGGACTGCGCTCGTCTCTACTCAGGAGTTGGGCACCAGTCTCGAATCTCCCACTGGCTAAGCTCACCTACAAAGTGGTGATGCTGATGGCACTCATCACTGCACAACGGGTCCAGACCCTCCACAAATTAAAACTGGATAATATGGTCTCAGCTCCCACCAAAGTAACCTTCTTTGTCGATGAGTTACTAAAACATCACAGACCAGGAACAACCGGTCTAAAATTGGAATTTCAGGCATATCCTGTTGATAAACACCTTTGTATAGCCACCCACCTCCGACATTATATAGATGTCACCAAACGTATCAGGGGTATGGAAGTAGGTCTTTTTATCAGTTTTAAATGACCTCACCATAGTGTAACTGTTCAGACTATTTCCAGGTGGCTCAGGGTGGTGTTGGGTGCAGCAGGGGGTAGACACTGACGTTTTTAAATCTCATTCTACCAGGCCTGCGTCCACATCAGCGGGAGGATCATGGAGGTTACCATAGACCATATCCTCGCAACAGCGGGTTGGGCCAATGACGGTACATTTCAGAGGTTTTATAATAAACCTTTGGCCACACCCGCGACGTTTGCAGACACTGTTTTAAGTTCTGTTTGCTAAAATTCCCCGAAGTTAGGGGTTTATTGTTTGTTTATTAATGAATACATTAATATTTTTCCGCTCTGTTTTCAAGTCTGAAATACGTTAACATACTTTCTCCATCAGTCATTACGGCAGTGTGTCAGCATGGACTCGGTTCCAGGGCATGAAATCACAGAGCTTTGAAATCTTCACAAAGTCACTCATGTGACTCCGAAATAAAATAGTAAGATTAAACGAGAATTTACCAGTTTGAAGTTTAATCCTTATTTCATGAGGAGTTACGTTGCGGGATTTCATGCCTCCGCTCCTAACCCTCTATCATAAGGTCAACTGGTATGCTAGTTTCTCTTAAATCTTACTATCTTCAGTCAATACTTCTATCTGTGATTTCACACCGCTGCTTTGAAGAATGTCGCGCATCGTAACTCCGCATAAAATAAGGATCAAACTTCAAACTGTTCATTTCTCATTTAATCTTACTATTAAAATGCATTTCCTAACAGGTTTGTATGTATCCCTGTAATCCTGTTATCCTGAGAATGCATTATCCCCTCTTTACCTGGTTACCGCATCAGATATCTTACTGTGCGGTAATTTGAATATTGACTGAAATATTAGCTCTGCTCATATCTTCAGAGATGCTGCCTGATCTGATGACTGTCTCCAGCATTTTCTATTGAATGATACTAAAGTTTTCTAGCTTTAAGGTCGTAAGATCATAAGTGCTAGGAGTAGAATTGGGCCATTCGTCAAGTCTACTACGCCATTCATCATGGCTGATCTATCTCTGTCTCCTAACCCTATTCTCCTACCTTCTCCCCATAACCTCTCGAATTTAGCTGGAATTTTCTGTAGGGATTTCCTGACTGACCATTGTAGATTCAAGAACAGCAATGGAAATTCTTCTTTCAAATCTACTTTTGCTTTCTACTGAAGTGACAAAATTCCCAGTTCTACCTTTTAAAGTTATCACTGCCATCCTGTAACAAAGAATAGTCAAAATAAGTAAATTTACATCCTTAGAGTCCAAATGACATATGACAAATTATTTTTGTGCATTCTTAATAGTGCTACAGGATCTATTGTCATTAATCCTACAAAGTTCAAGAAAGTGCGTGCGGGGTCATATATTTAATTTCTTTCCCAACTATTATTTTGTTTGTTACGTTTCCCATGGATTGGGGGTAGTTGATGTAAGTCAGTAATTTGGAAACAAATCAAACTCTCAAAATGACAGAGCCATTAGTTTCACTTCAGTAGTGGGAAAGCTGTTAAAAAGCATTATATGGGATGTGATATATGATCACATGGATCATGTAATGATTATTTAGGATTGCTAATCTGGCTTTAGGAAATGTAGATCCTGCTAACTAATTTGATCAAGTTATTTGAGGCAATGTCCAGATGGATGAATATTGTCTGATTGATATTATTTACTTTGACAAAGCACTTAGCTTAGACAAAGCAACATATCATAAAGATAGCTGTTAGGATAAATTCAAACTCCTTGCTTTGTGGAAGAGTTATCATGGAAGAATAGCTGTTAAAATCCTCTATGTTAAATAACGGTAATACAAGAGTAAATTAGAGTAAAAAGTAACATTCCAAAGGATTCTGTGTTGGCAATATTGCGCTGCCTAATTTTTATTAATGATTTGAGGTGGGTTTTATTAATTCCATTATTAAATCTAAAACAAATAGCCAGGATTGTGTGTTCAGCAATAAGTTAACAGCAGCTTATCTGCAAAAATAGTTCACATTTAACTAGTGCAGTTGTACTGTGACTAACTTGCTGAAAAGTGCTACCTGCAATGACTCTGCTGGGAACCTACAGCAAGACTGGACCTTCCATTTGTCAATGCGGTCAAGTGAGTCATAGTCATAGAGTCATATTGTCATATAGCATGAAAACTAGCCCTTCAACCCAACTCATCCATGCTGAATAGATGACGCATCTAAGCTAGCCCCATTTGCCCTTTTGGCTCATGTCCCTCTACCTTTCCTACCCATGCACCAGTCCAAATCTATATAACTAAATCTCAACTTGACCACTTCCTGTCCGCGCTGTATATTGATTTTAGAAAAAACGATACCATATATTGCTATGATTTTTGGCCATCTTACTCATATTCCTCTTCCACTGAGGCAGCCCCGAGGATTTTTCCAGTCAATGAAAATAATAAAAGTTACGAGTGTTTAAAAAATCTTGAGATCAACTGATTGGTCCTCTCGCCTGTCAATCACCACGATAAAGGTAACGCCCCTTCTGGGGGGGGGGGGAGATGGAGGGTTGGCAGGACTATAATACCCCGGATGCCTGGATGCGAGCCAGTCACTCTGGAAGATCGCGATGGAGAGTCCACAACTGTGATTCTAAGCTGTGAATGAACTGAACTGTGAGTCTGCAATGTACTTGCAATAAATGATTTGTTAGCCCTTAATTACAATGCAATCAGTTGTTTGGCAATTTGGTAGCCTGCACATGGCCTGAAATGCTGTGAAATTTAGTTCAGTGGACTGCACTCGGCCTGAAATGCTGTGAAATTGTGTTTGATGGCCTGCACTCAGCCTGAAATGCTGTGAAATTGATTTTGGTGGCCTGCACTCAGCCTGAAATGCTGTGAAATTAAGTTTGGTGGCCTGCACTGCCTGAAATGCTGTGAAATTGAGTTTGGTGGCCTCCACTCTACCTGAAATGCTATGAAATTGAGTTTGGTGGCCAGCACTCTGCCTGAAATTCTATTTTTAAGAGCCCTATCTAGCTCTCTCTTGAAAGCATACAGAGAACCTGCCTCCACCGCCCTCTGAGCCAGAGAATGCCACAGACTTCTGCCCGAAATTATGCCTGAAATTCTATGAAATTGAGTTTGGTGGCCTGCACTCTGCCAGAAATGTTGTGAAAGTGAGTTTGGTGGCCTGCAGTCTGTCTGAAATCGAGTTTGGTGGCCTGCACTCTGCCTGAAATGCTGTGAAATTGAGTTTGGTGACCTGCACTATGCCTAAAATGCTGTAAAATTTAGTTTGGTGGCCTGCACTCTGCCAGAAATGCTGTAAAATTTAGTTTGGTGGCCTGCACTCTGCCAGAAATGTTGTGAAAGTGAGTTTGGTGGCCTGCAGTCTGTCTGAAATCCTATGAAATTGAGTTTAGTGGCCTGCACTCTGCCTGAAATGCAATGAAATTGTGTTTGATGGCCTGCACTCTACCCAAAATGGTATGAAATAGTAAGATTAAATGAGAACTTACCTGTTCAAAGTTTGATCTTTATTTTATTTTATTTTATTTTTTAAATTAATAGTTTTTTATTGGAGGGAAAAAAAATTAAAAATTCACAGTACATCTGATGTATGGCATTACATTTTCCTCCATTTTGTTTTTATAAATAATAATAATATAAATAAAATAACCCTAACCCACCCTCCCTAAACACCCCTTGGCAGCTTATTTTTTTCACAATCCAAATAAATCACAAAATCAAATGCACTTTTTAACAATAATAAAGTAACAAAACAGAATAAAGGCAGACCCCCACTTAATGTCAAGTGCCCTCAGTCAATAGGTAGTTCCTTTAGACCCTCAAAATATGATAAAAATGGTTCCCATTTCAAATAAAACTTTTTCACAGACCCCCTCAATGTGAATTTAATCTTTTCTAACCTTAAAAAAAACATGACGTCTTCCAGCCAAGCAGCGGCAGATGGAGGAGTGTTAGATTTTCAGACCAGTAAGATTCTCCTACGGCCAAAAGTGATGTAAATGTAATGATATCAGACTGGGTTGTATTTAAACCCAAGGTTTTATCTGTTACACCAAATACAGCTACAAGCGGGCAAGGTCTCACTGTCATCCCAAGGACTTCACTGATGGTTTTAAAAACCACTGCCCAGTAGTTAACAAGTTTGGGGCAAGACCAGAATGCATGAGCTAGATTGGCTGGAGAGAACAAGCACCTGTCACAGCCAGCGTCCATCCCTGGATGTATGTTAGCAAGCCTGGCTTTGCTTAAATGAACCCTGTGTAAAACTTTAAATTGTATGAGCCCCAATCAAGCACATGATGATGAGGAATGGACTTTTTTCAGCGCTTCTGTCCAGCATTCCTCAGACAGATCCATACCAAGGTCATCCTCCCACCTAGCTTCAACTTTGTTCAGGTTTTGATCTCCTAAATTCATCAATCGAGAATATACTGCAGAGATCAGTCCTTTATTTGCAAAGGTAAGAGTGAGTTTATCCAACACTGTGACAGGAGGGAGATCAGGAAAAGAAGGACATTTTTTCATGACAAAGTGGCGAACCTGAAGATATTTAAAGAAATGATTATGTGGGAGGCCATGGTTTTTGTGCAGGTAGTCAAAACTATCAAATATGTTGTTAGTGTATAAATCCTTAATGGACATAAGTCCATTCAAACCCCACTGTCGAAAGGTTGAGTCAAGTGTAGAGGGGTGATCTTTATTTTATGAGGAGTTACGATGAGGGATTACATGAAGAAGCCCCGACAGGCGCATGTTCGGCATATTTCAAAGCAGCGGCGTGAAAAACACAGAACCAATAGCCGGAGTAAGATAGTAAGGCTCACAAAGATTAGAACTACCAGATGATCATTTATATTATGAGGGTTGGGAGCGGAGGGCACGTAATCCCTCATCATAACTCCTCATAAAATAAAGATCAAACTTCGAACAAGTAAGTTCTCGTTTAATCTTACTATTTTACTTCGGAGTCACGTGAGTGACAACGTGAAGATTTTAAAGCTTCAGTTTTCCCAGTAGTGAGTAAATAATATATATTGCTTGAAATTATGCAATAAATATTTATATATATTTTTTTTTTCTTTTTTAAATTTTTTAAAAATTATTATTATTATTTTTTATTATTTTTTTTTAATGAATAATAATAAAACGAAAAATAATAACCCCTCTATCCCAGGGGAAATAACAACAAATGTTATGCATCAAAGCAAACAATTTTGTACAGAACCCAACACAGCATGTGTAACAACAGGTTTATCATAAAACTAGGAAAGTTTCTTTTTTAGACCATCCTGCGGTCTCCAGAATTTGGTTGAGCGGCACGTCCTGCACCTTCGCCGCGGACATTGATACTGCACTTGTGGAGTGGGATATATACACATCAGTGTCTACTCCAGTTAATCCAGAACCTGTTTATCCATCTAGAAATAGTTTGTACTGTCACTTGTATATGTTTCTTGTGGGTAATGAACATTGGTGTCTCACAATCTTGGAGACTCTTAATTCAATATATATTAATTCAGATGCTTAACCACACACAATGTTTAGATGACAGCGTATGTCTTAAAGATTACATTGGATCCAGCCTTTCTTTGCTTTCTTTGCTTGCTTAGATCATTGACATTAAACATTATTTTATCTACAGACAACTGTATACAATCTAACCACAACATTTGTAATGTTTGTACTCATTGTGCTGATATTAATGGTATGAACATAACCACTTTAAATATTAACTTCTGTAAAGACAGTGTCATAATTGGAGTCCATTGCCGAAGCAATGTGAGAACTATACTGACATCCCAGATTTCTGAATATCTGGGTTTGGTAGGATTTTATTAAAATTCCTCTCATAAATCGGGATATTAACAGATGAGACCCGATAGTTGCGATTCTGAAATAGTCCTAAATAGGAGGACAAAACACTCCGAGCTCCATTCATGGTACTATAACTCAGGTGCAACATAACAAGGAACTCCAATACATCCGATATATTTGCAGTATGATAAAATATATCTGACTGTATACAAAAAAAAAATTCCCATTCCTTATATGACATATATTGTTTCTTAATGCTATCTCTCCAAGCTGCAGTTATGACATCCATGGTCCTATCCGGCATTCCATCAGAACCTGCAGATTAACAATTAATACGGTCATGTAATGAATGACTTCTGCTGTTACTGGATATACCAACAATTACTGCACCTGGGATTTGTCATGAATGTCTGAATCATCATTCTAAGCACCAATGGGAACAATGGCTGTGTAGTAATGGTCCCTAGATAGGGGGCGTATCAGATATTAACTGATAAGAACAGATACTACACTTGATCTTAGCCAAAAGGCTGAGAACAATACCAATTTGGAACCACCAAAGGCCTGTGGCGGAGACTTGCTCTACTTTGGTGACACATTGTCTAATCAGACAAAATGGGGAAAACATAAAAGACTATACTTCCCCAATGTAGCGAGAATGCATGCATCGCTAATGCTCCTGGGTCTGACTCCCATGAGACACATTTAGACCACTGGAGGTTTAATCCAGACACAACAGATCAACATTTGGTACAAATACTGTCTGAAAATCTTTTTGAAACTTTTTGAATTTTAACATTCACTCTGTATTGTCATTGCACTTTCGTGATCTGTTGTCTTACCACAATATTGTCTTCTCCCACAGTTGTGGTATTGTCTATTCGTAATTGAACATGTAAGTTCTTTATTGTAGAACAACAGCTATCAATGCATAAAACACCGCCAATAACTCAACCATGTATTTGGAGAATTAATTGGCTTGGACAGTCCATCGACCACCACAACTGGTGTGGCTGTCCTAAGCTCCCCATCCGAGAGCACTCTCATCAGTCTGTAATAACACTGAAGACTTCTGAACAAGCACATTTTTACTTCTAGTAACTTGTGCAACATTGAGAATCTATCATTGAATTCAGCTCAACCTTTAGTTGGTAACTGCATGGACCTAATCAATAACCTGCATGCTTTTTACTCTTATACTCTGGTCTTTGTAGACTTTGATCATGCAGAGGTCCCAATTTGACAGCAGGAATGCTGCTATCACTTTACCAGTAACCGTAGCTACTTCTTGGATGGTGGGATAATGTTTTTTTACCAAGACAAATACAGGCATTTGTAACATCCCCAACCTTAATTTGTTGATAAAGTTACTCACATATCAACTGTATTAAAGACAAACCCCCAAATAATCAATTGTTTGGGATGCCTGTAACTTCCATGTTGTTTGGATGTACAGAACCTTAGCCTTTCAACAGGCTTATGGTTGCTGAACTCAGTTCTTCAGCTGTCTCCCATTTACAATTACCATATCCTCTAGATAAGTCATTACAATGTGATTCTGAGCCCTCATTAACACCAGTGCTGGTTTCAATAATTGTGTGAGCAATCTGAGGGCTGAATTAAACCCATTAGGTAATTCGTTCAGCTGACCCATCCAATTAATTGAAGTACCTGAATAATAAGGCATCTTTTTTAAGTCTAAAAAATAACCACATAGCAGCCTTGTGATAACAACTTCATTATAATGCTAAAGTGTACTTTTTTAAATGTTCATACTGAACTATAAATTTAAGTTTGTGAGTCCTAGAATGACTCTGCAACCCCCATACTTGTGCCTGGGATATATTATCTCTACCTGATGAGTTCCTGGTACATTCAAACACCAAGCTGATCAGATTTAACGCAGAATTACAAAACAATTGGAATCTTAAACAACCAGAGGTTGTTTCCCCAGAAATTCCATTAGTAATGGAATGTCATTTCTGTACTTCCGTAAATGAACCAAAAGATCTCCTTCACTTAATATAGGGGTTCGTATTCATCAATCATAAATCTGGTTATAGCTTGCCTACATAATCCTGCATTTTTTGGGTATAATGTTAGCCAATGGCAATTTTCATCATACAATTGGGTTTGAATATGCTTTGCAGAGTAAAGCAAGCATGTCTTAAAAATATTGGACATAATCGACCCATGTATGTCTTCCCCAAATGCAGTGATGTCAACTGAATATCAGCTAGAGGACATGCTGGAACACATTTCCTGTCCTCGCATCGTTACACTCATGAGTGCCCAATTACTGTTGGCAACCTGAGTGAGGCACAATAGACGGGTGTTTTATATATTTTTATATATTATTTACTGTTTCAGTCCTAACAGTATCTTGGAGTAGGTGAGAAACCAAATAATGTTGGCCGCCAGGTTCATCCATAGCCTCACCAGTCCATTCCGATATAGCAAAACTTGGTGCTACATCGGGAACACCCGGAATATTTCTATTATGCTCTGGTCTATACACATAAGTAGGGACACCAGCTGCAGGGTCAGTGTCATCCTGCCCTGGTACTCCCGAGTCTTGCTCTAGGGAGACTTCATCCAGACCTATGCAAGGCACTGGTGAATGAGATTCTCATTCTTCATAGGCACCATACTCATTGTATGGAAACTCCTTCGAAGCCTGCCTTAGAATCTCATGGTTCTTAAACCCCTTAATTGTTTAGAGTTTTGAGCATTTTATCTTGCTCTAAGGACTTCATCCAGACCTATGCAAGGCACTGGTGAATGAGATTCTCATTCTTTATAGGCACCATACTTAGTGTATGGAAACTCCCACGGAGCCTGCCTTAGAATCTCATGGGTCTTTAGAACCCTTGACTGATTAGAGTTTTGAGGATTTTATCTTGCTCTAGGACCTCATCCAGACCTAACCAAGGTACTGGAGAATCAGAATTCCATTTTCATAGGCACCATACTCAGCGTATGGAAACTCCTTTGGAGCTTGCCTTACAGGAAGACATACATGGATTTTCTCCATTTCCAGCCTTCCCCTCATTCTTGTCTTCCCTTGGAGGAGAGTTACTTTCTTTACTGTTTTGTATTTGTGCATAAATCATATATATTTAAAATTGTAATTCTGAGAGGCACATTCTGCTTACAGAATATTTGTATTAACCTCAGTATCACACAGGGTTATATACATTTCCATAAAGGAAAACTTCATCTGGTAACATATATACAGAGCAGACTTTATTTTACAATTGTGGGTATTTGGAGCCGGCATTTAGAGCAGCCGTTATCTCCAAACCCGATCTAAATAGCGGTAAATAGAGGGAACCGGCTTTTAAATCAGCCTTATCTCCCGATCCGATCCAAATTGGAAATTGCGGTTTCAGCGCGTTCCATTCAATTACTGCAGTTTAAACACACTTATACTCAAGCTGGCTCCGTATTTTCAAGCCAGATTTACAGAGTTTTTTTTTTAAATTCCAAAATGCTTAAACACTCTAGCTGGCTCTGCAGACTTACAGAGTTTAAAAAACACTCGCAAGAAGTTCAACACTGACTTACCTGCGGGTTAAACTTATCGCTGGTGGGAGCTGCGCTCACCACCCTGTCGGCGCCACATGCGTCGACGTAATGCTGAACATGCGCCTGGCGGGGCTTCTTCACGTAGTCACTCACGTGACTCTGAAGTAAAATCGAATTTGGTGGCCTGCACTCTGCTTGAAATGGAATTTCAAGGAATAGCCGTGAGTGATCTGCCAGCCCACCAGGCCTGAGTGGCTTATCTGCCAGCCCAACAGCCCTTACTGACTGAGCTGCCCGTCCACCAGCCCTGAGTGACTGAGCTGCCAGCCCACCAGGCCTGAGTGACTGAGCTGCCAGCCCACCGGGCCTGAGTGACAGCAGCCAGCCCACCAGGCCTGAGTGACAGCTGCCAGCCCACCGGGCTGAGTGACTGAGCTGCCAGCCTGCCCACAGGGCTGAGTGACTGAGTTGCCAGCCCATCAGGCCTAAGTGAGGTGGAATATTGCGTTGGGGGACCAGCCCTCCCATGTGAACATGGGATCCAATGGGTCCCACTTAGTCCAGTATATTTTAAATGCTGTTATAGTACCTACCTCAACTACCTCCTCTGGCAGCTCGTTCCATGTACCCACCACCCTCTGTGTGAAAATGTTGCCTCTCATTTCCTATTAAGGGAAGAGGAATAGATGTGGTGGGAGTTGCAACAACAAGATCAAGGTATGAAAATGTAAAGGAAACTTAAGTAGCCTGCTAAGCCTTGATTCCAAATGATGTCACTGTCACAGCTAACATTTAGGAGTATTTAAAACATTCCAAAGCTACTGAAAATAGTCAGACAAGTGAACATATTAAACAGATTACTGAAACAGGTCTTAAAAACTTATGGTAAAATAGAATGGCAAGACATCATCCAAATAAATTCAGCCAATTAAAAAACTTGAAAATTATAAACAAGTTAATCCCTTGTAGTCATCCACCTTCATTAAAATTAATGCTGTGGAATTAACTCAGCCTGATACGAAAATGTCCATAGATCATATTGCCAGTTTGCTCCAACTGTGGCGGGTGTCATTTGATGTGACTAACAAGTAAACAAAAAAAAGTTATTCTCTGTGGTAGAACATTAATAAATTAATAGATCAAGGAGAGAGATTTGAAGGTAACGGTTGATCACTCAATTAAGTACAAAAATAGTTGGCTCCGGGAAAGAAAATTTGATCTTGGGTTGCATTTCTAGGATGCCTGGATCGTAAAGAAGAGCACAACTCTATGGTAAATCTGTATTTGAAGTTTTAGCTGGAGAAATATGGCCTTAGCCATTTGTTGCTGCCCTTTATGCCCTAGGTACAGCAGGCAGTGAAGAAAGCGAATAGTATGTTAGCTTTCATAGCAAAAGGATTTGAGTATAGGAGCAGGGAGGTTCTACTTCAGTTGTATAGGGTCTTGGTGAGGCCACACCTGGAGTATTGCGTACAGTTCTGGTCTCCAAATCTGAGGAAGGACATTATTGCCATAGAGGGAGTGCAGAGAAGGTTCACCAGACTGATTCCTGGGATGTCAGGACTGTCTTATGAACAAAGATAGCATAGACTCGGTTTATACTCTCTAGAATTTAGGAGATTGAGAGGGGATCTTATAGAAACTTACAAAATTCTTAAGGGGTTGGACAGGCTAGATGCAGGAAGATTGTTCCCGATGTTGGGGAGGTCCAGGACAAGGGGTCACAGCTTAAGGATAAGGGGGAAATCCTTTAGGACCGAGATGGGAAGGAATTTTTTCACACAGAGAGTGGTGGGTCTCTGGAACTCTCTGCCACAGAGGGTAGTTGAGGCCAGTTCATTGGCTATATTTAAGAGGGAGTTAGATGTGGCCCTTGTGGCTAAGGGGATCAGAGGGTATGGAGAGAAGGCAGGTACGGGATACTGAGTTGGATGATCAGCCATGATCATATTGAATGGCGGTGCAGGCTCGAAGGACCGAATGGCCTACTCCTGCACCTAATTTCTATGTTTCTATGTTTCTATGTTTATACTTTGCTTCCAATTCCATTGTTCCCTCTGAAATCATCAGAGGAAGGGTACTGAAGAACCAAAATGTTGCCAGTACATTTCTTCCCCATACGATGCCTGCCGCGCAGATCTCCTCCAGCACTCTGTGAAACTAACTAAATCATTTGCATTAATGATAGGCTCCACAAGTCAGCCTTACTTCGAATAAGTGGAAACTCAGAGAAAATGTGGCTGAGGAAAGATTTGTTACAATCCAATAAAATGAGTTGTCTGAAAAGAATAATTAGTTAAAGATGAGAAGTCATGTCATTGTTAGGTGTAGGCAATATGCCTGAATATGACAATGTATGTTTGGGGCAAATATTCTGAACCCGTGATGACTATGGTTCTTCACCACCATTTAAAGGAATGTTGCTGGTTCCTGAGAAATGAAACTTTTCGTAGCAATTTTCTAATTTGCTTTCATCACAAGCAATTGTCGTCTCCGAGAAGCCGCCTCAATCATATCAGATTGACTGACTCAACTGATGGACGAAATTGACATTTTTTTTTCAATTTGTTCATATTCAATTTATTCACATTTGTCACTCCTGCTGGAAGAGACCCCTAATTGTGTAAATAGCATGAATGAACATTGAATGGGACTCCAGAGGTCCCTGCTTCTTCCAATCTATTATCAGAACTGAATAGATCAGAAATGAGGACAATTAATACCGCTGCAAATTGCTGGAGGTCATTGTTGTCCCAAAATGTTATGAGGGGCAATTTTGTGGCTCCAGATGCAGGATGGCAGGTTTGACTGGATGGACTGAATACTGTGGAAGCTAGCACACTTCGCTACAGATGGGCAACCCACATCCCAAGTTTACTTTGGATTTTCCTTCCACCTTGGTAACCCGGTGTATCTCATCTGGAACACAGAAAAATAATTGAACGGCACAGTTACACAGCTGGTAGTGGTGCTGCCGCACAGCACCAGTGACTGGATGTGATCCTAACCTCAGGGTGTTGTCTGTGTGGAGTTTGCATAGTCTCTTTTTGACCACGTCGGTTTCCTTTCAGTGCTCCGGTTTCCTCAGTAGTCCCAAAGATGTGTGGCTTTGTAGGTTAATTGACTTCTGTAAAATTGCTCATTGGGTGTAGGAAGTGGATGAGAAAGTGGGATAACATAGAACTAGTGTGAACGGGTTACCATGAGCTCAGTGGGCTCAGCAGCCTGTTTCCATGCTGTATCTTTAAACTTAAAAAAAAAACCTCATACATGTTGAATTGTGTGCTATGGCTATGTGTGGATAGCAAACCTTAATATTCCACACTGGTCAGGCTTTTATTTTTTTTGTCACTTTTTGCATAATGTACTGAATGCTCTCTCCGACCCTTCCTCTTCATCTTCAGTTATTTAATGAGGCAATAAGTAACATTTGATTTGATATGACGGACTTATTGTTGTTATCCAGTTATTTTACATGCGAGATGATGTGCACTTCTCAACGGTATGCCTGTCCATTTGTTTCTGGTTAACTTTATTTTCTTCTCAGTCATCTTCCTTAATTAAGAAAGGCAGTAACACACATAACTGCCATCAGAGGAACCCAAAGTGTGGTCTAAAACTGTTGGTGCATGTGAACGAGAAACTTTTTGTGCTACAATCAGAATACAAGAAATCTTTTACTTTAATCTTATATCAGTTGCTATTTTAATTAAGTACCGTGATCTTTGGAGTCTAATTTGAAGTGTAATGATTGCAGCAATTACTGCTGGGAATAATAACTTGTCGGTAACAGTAGCAATAACCACACTATTAATCCCAGCTGTAACTACTCAAGTTTGAGTAACAGAAAATATAAATGCATGATGGCATGATTTAGTCCCTGTTGGTTTTCAGCTTTAGCAAGCTGACATCTAGTTGATCTTTGAAATAGAATTTAATTCTATCCAATGCAATGTAATGTGGAAAGAACTCAAAGAAATGTATATTTACTATTGATGATATGATTTTTTTTTTTAACTATTTGATATGTGGAAGTAATCTGTGACATGATTCTTAATTATAGTTGGCTTTTGGACTACTGGTTATGGAGTGACACAATTTTTAAATTCGGTAATAAACGAGACAGGATGTTACAGGAATCTGAACAAAAGAATAACTGTATCCAAATGCGTTGACAGTACCATCTTTCTGATGTGGACAAATAAGTACAAAATGATAAACCTCCACAGCCGACATTAAGTCTTAAATGAAGGAGAAATATATTGAATCTGAATCTGTTCACTATTTACAGAGACAGAGAAATGACTGTTTTAGGGGATTCAATAAATTTGATTGAAGAATCTTCTCATCTCTCAGCATTTTCATCTCTTAATGTTGCTGAACATAATATTTGATTTATTGGCTTTCAGAACTTCACCTTAAACTCAAAAACAGTTTGGAAACTATTGCATGAATTAATGGACCCTAAGGGGATAACTGGAGTGAATATTTCCCTTGCTATCTGTTCACCAGTTGATGGTTGCAATTGTATTTTGCTGAATTCTGGTAATTTTAACCCAACTGGCATCTAAATGGTAGCTCATCGCCAGCATTTTTGAAACTACCTCTATAAATATAGTTTACAGATTGCTGGCTATCCCAACACTGACATAATTTATTTTGCAAAGTCTTGTAGCCAGTCTTTACAAGATATTCCATATTGTGAGGCAGTACTGAATCCCACTTAACTGCAACAAACTGTTTTACTGCTTTCATCATGATACATCTACTTCATTTGATCTTGTTCCAAGTACTCTTCTGCTCTGACAGATCTCCTGCCTTCTGGTCAGAATTTCGCTGTTGCTATACTTTTTCTATTTTCATTATGATTTTTTCTTCAATATTTTCATGCTTGCAACTGATTATCTTTGCATAAAGAACAAATTTAGAAACAACTTATTATTTCTGTTTGTCTTTTGACTTAAGTGTGCTTTAATTTATTTTTTCCCAAGATGTTTGCAATTTACTATTTACTAGACTAAGTGTGACCCGTTGGGTCCCATGTTCATATGGGAGGGCTGGTCCCCCAATGCAATATTCCATTTCTCCATCAATTCAAATATTGGTGGCCAGTGGGCGGGGGGGGGGGGGGGGGGGGGGGGGAGGGGGCTTTCTGGAGCACTAATATGGGTGTTGTAGGCCGAAGGGACTGGTTTCCAGAGGGCTAGTATGGACATTGTGGGCCGAATGGATTATTGGGCTGGCAGCTCAGTCACTCAGGCCTGGTGGGCTGGCAGCTCATTCACCAAGGCCTGGTAGGCTGGCAGCTCAGTCACTCAGGCCTGGTGGGCTGGCAGCTCAGTCACTTAGGGCTGGTGGGCTGGCAGCTCAGTCACTGAGGGCTGGTAGGCTGGCAGCTAAGTCACTCAGGGCTGATGGACTGGCAGCTCAGTCACTCAGGGCTGGTGGGCTAGCAGCTCAGCCACTCTGGGCTGGTGGGCTGGCAGATCAGTCACTCAGGGCTGATGGGCTGGCAGTTCACTCACGGCTGTTCCTTGAAATTCCATTTCAAGCAGAGTGCAGGTCACCAAACTCAATTTCACGGCATTTCAGGCAGAGTGCAGGCCACCAATTTGCCAAACAACTCATTGTATTGGCATTTTCAACCAAACAAATCAAAATATATTGACTTGTGCATTTGTGGTATTAAGGCATAGCCAAGTGCAACATGTGTAATGACTTTGGATTAGAAAAATATTCAGGGCTGCCTCAGCGGAGGAGGACTGTGAGTAAGATGGCCAAATATCATGGCGATATATGGTAGCGTTTTTACTAAAATCAATATACAGCGCAGCCATGAAGTGGCCAAGATGAGACTTTTAGTTACATAGATTTTCACGTTGTTCCTTTTGCTAGTCCTTGTTGTTTATCTTCACCAGCTGTTTATCTTCTCTGGTTAATTCTCCAATTACTATTTTTTCTGTTTCTGATCTTCTCTTCACTTTCATTCTTTTGTCCTTTCTATCTTTATTGTTTCATTACCATGTTCACTCCACTCTGTGTGTTAACTTCCTGTCTGACTTTTGGTGAGTGTATGTTGCATGCTCCTTAAGTCAGATCATGATTTCAGGACAGTATCATCTCTCCCGGTCCCATGGGATCTTTTCCAGTATAATTTATTTGTCAGCTCCTTCATGACATCATTTACCCTCACATGCCCTGCCGTGTTTCCATTTTCCTTTACTTTATTCACTGATAGGTAGTGAGTATTACTGGTTAAGACAGCATTTATTGTCCATTCCCATATACCTTTGAAGAGGGCAGTTAAGAATCAACCAGGTTGCTTTCCAGAATCACATGTTGGCCATAATGCGTTTGGATGGCAGATTAACTTTCCTGAAGAATAACCCAAAACCAGATGGACTTTTACAACAAGATTGGAGCTTTTTCGTCACCATTCAGAATCACATCTCTCCGGCTGCCATGGTGTGACTTGAACACATCTCCTGATCAGCAGTCCAGCCCTATTGCTGCCCATCCACTAACTTAGCTCACTCGCCCATTCTGCTATCTTTCACATTGAGTAAAGGAAAAACACTTAAGTGGGGGAGTAAGCAAATGCAGATGTAAACAGATCAAGAAGGAAGAACCAGAAATAGAAGACAGGTGTGAAAAAAAAATCACACATGTAGATTAAGTAATTAAAAAACACGCACACACACACATGAATGTTAGAATACAGGAGACCGCAATGATAAACAATCAATAGGTATGTTACAAAACTTACCTTGAGCAACTGTATGAACCGGCTGTATATTTTTAATACCGACTTCACAGCAAACCGCAACGTTCCAATCCACCGCATTCCACTAAAACCCACTCGCTGGTTGATTTAAATGGCCATTAATTTACAGGCATTAAACACTAAATCCCTTCCATTTGGCCCAGAAATTCATGAAAATGAGATTTAAAAATTATGTTATATTGTGGATTATTGTGTGAATGTTATTTGGACACTTAGGCAATTTTAAAAAAGTTTATCTTTTCTTAAGAAATGGATAGATGTTTAGATCTACTCATTGAATTTTGTAATTAGCTACAATTAGATAACTAACATTATATGCTTTAATTTCAGGTCATCCAAGTAAGATTGTTTCATATTTGTTTCAGAATGCTTCAATCTCTAATAACTGAAAATGTCATTGAGTTCTCTTAATTTTTAAGAAAGTTATGGGCTTTTAACGGTTCTAGATCACAGCTTTTGAGTTAAGTCAATTGAAAGGCAATGGGGAACAAGATGCTAATTTCCGAGTATGAAAATGGTCATAACTTTCTTAATACTGAAGATATGAAAGTAAATAAGGTGTCAAATTAAACTTCTTTTTATGCTTTATCTGATGGGATAAATTGCAGACTTGATTTTTAAAATCTCAAAATTTTGTAACATTGCTACATTCAAGAGACTCAAAAAATTGCCTTGTCTGGTGGAAATAACAAAGGCTGTATTGGTTACCTGTTACAAAAAAAATAGAAGAGAGATAAATGTCAGGGGACTAGAATCAAATTACTGTGCCATTTTTATGAAATAAAACTTGGTACCTGAAAGAACAGTTGAGGCTAACAGCCCAGAGTTATTAAAGGGGACAAAGTTTTAGCAGATAGGGAAGAAAGGATTAGAAGGTTATATTTATAGGAATATAGGAACCGGTACCATGTAATCCCATGCTACCTGCTCCATGGTTGGATAGTCCGTGACTAAACCGTCTTCCCCACCTGGGTTTGCCAGGTGAGGAGGGGGCTGTGGGCTCCCCGCAGGATCAAAAATAAGACCTGTCAAAGGGCGGATGAGCTTCTAGCGAGTCAGTGCCCATCCACACTTCAGTAGAAGTTGCGATCACTGTCGTACATAGCATTGTAAGGAATGATGATAAAACACACACACCAAAATCCTATACTTCCAGCGGCGGAAGTCCGCAGGAACTGGAGGACAGAGATGTGTGGTGCGTCCGTCACCGTTCCCATTGGAAACCAGCACCACTGCGTTGCTAATGTTTTCAACGATGATGAATGAATGAATGAATAAATGACGAATGGTGGAAAAGGTTTTTATCAGAATTGTCAGCTTCTGAGCTGTAAGTGCTTTGTAGTACCTCACTTTGTAAATTAATTGTAACATCATTTGTAAATTTATTTATTTGTTCCCATTCTTGTTTCTATTAGGGGTGCCACAGTTCAACAGTGGTAGAGTTGCTGCCTCACAGCTCCAGAGATCTGTGTTCGAATCTGACTATGGGTGCTGTCTGTACAGAGTTTGCACATTCTTCCTGTGATCTGTGTGGGTTTTCGCCAGGTGCTCCGGTTTCCTCCCACACTTGTACAGGTTTGTAGGCTAATTGGCTTTGTATAATTGTAAATTGTGCGTAGTGTGTGTAGGATACTGTTTCCTGGTCAGCACAGCTTGGTGGGCCGAAGAGCTTTTTTTCTGCGCTGTCTCTAAACTAAACTATCTCTAAACTAAACTAAACTAAAGTACTGGTCTGGAATTACATGAATGCATTTGATCTCAAATGTTAAGCAGCCTCTGGCCTGGTTGGTATTTGAGTAGAGGATGGTCTGCAAGTGGCAAGCCATGTCTGTTTAGCTGTTGACCAAAGATCACCCTGATTGAGTGGATCCATGCATGGAGAGCATGATTTTTTTTCAAATCCGAACAAAACCTCCAAAAGTACCCAGATGAGCACTTTAATTAGAAATGAGCTGAGGATGTAATGCATAGTTATTCAACTTATTTAATATTAATACCAAACAGTATTTTATTTCTATGCGATTACTGCCAATTCATGATTATTAAAAATATGCATTAAAATCATTAACATTTTCAGTTTTGGTTGCTTCTTGCCATTGTTAAAGAAAGAGCTACAGCAATAGGTCAAAGGGCAAGGCATTTCTTCTTAACATTTTCAAACATAGGGACGAATTAGCATATTTGCTGCCATGTGGGAGATGGACAGCTGTAGTCTGAGCATCCCTGTTATCCCCCTCATGCACACCCTCAAAGGAGATGATAATCATGTCGGTTAAGAAGGGTGCCTAATCCATCCACTTTCAACACAGCAATAAATGAAAGTTTGCCTCATTTTGCCAACTGTTCCCTTCAAGTTTCCCCACACGTTCTTGGTATGACAACCGTTTTAAACTTTTCACACTGTTACCATTCAAGGAAGCACACTTTAAATGTATCCACCTGCACCAACAGAGAGCTGACTGCACTTATGAAGCTGTGGGTTCATGGCTCTGAGTGTCAGGATATATTTAGAATTTTTGTTGATAAAAGCTCATCTATAGTTCTCCCTGCTATAGGTTCACAGCAAGTTAATTGGTTCCTGAGAACTTGCAATAAATTCAGGGTTCATGTATTTGATGTTAATTAATCACACAGCTTCCAGATATTTGGAACGTGTAGTGTGAAGCTGCATATAAAGCAGGGATATGCATAGCTCCTGAAGATAATTTTTTAGGAAAAGTACCATCAAGCACGGCTGGTTAACTCATCCAACAACAGCGGGGGTAAACCATGTTGATTTCAAATTTGGACCAACTTACAATCAATTAAATGAAAAATGTGTCCCTTTATTAACATCTTCGTGGAGCTATGGTCCAGATTTTCCTATATGTGAGATTTTTAATGAAAATTTAGATTTGTGATATCAGGGGAGCATATGTGTTAATGTTCTTTTTGGTCCATTTATGCTGCTATACGTCTAGCTCCCACTCTAAAAATGTGCTTGTGCAAATTAGTGGAATTAGAATAGTTAAGAAAAATCCTTGCAGAATTCCAATACCTAGAGAATTTAAAGTGCAAAGTGAGTCCTAAACTTCAATTGAGAACTGCTATTAGTAATCTTCAGGAATGGAAATAATAAGGTATTACAAAAGCTTTCAGAGAATAGAATAATAATAAGATAAAGCAACCAGCAACATAATACCAGAGCTGAGAATCCTTACCTCCTGGTAACGACCCCTTCTCCTGTCACCAACATTCCATTCCGAAGAAGAATCCTGACCCAAACTGTCATCTATTCATGTTCTCCAGAGATGTTGCCTGATCTGTGTGGGAAGGAACTGCAGATGCTGGTTTAAACCAAAGATAGACACAAAAAGTTGAAATAACTCAGCAGGACAGGCAGCATCTCTGGAGAGAAGGACCTTTTCCATCACTAGTCTGAAGAATGGTCTTAGATAGAAACGTCACCCATTCCTTCTCTCCAAAGATGTTGCCTAAGTTACTCCAGCTTTTTGCATGTTGCCTGATCAGCTGAGTTAATGGCAAGTTCCAGTAAAAAGGAGGGATAATGGTGACAAGGTAAGGGGACATTGGATGACCAGAGAAGTTGTAAAATAGGTGAATAAGGAAAAACATAAGCATGTGTAAGGTGTAGAAAGATCAATTCAGACAAGACCGTGAAGAATATAAAGCAGGCAAGAAAGAACTCAACGTAATTCGAAGGGCCACAGGGGAACTATGAAATGTCACTGGCAAATCAGAATAAAGAAAATTCCTGAGGTTTGACACGTTATCTTAAAAGCAAAAGGATAATTAGTAGGTATGTTACAAAACTTACCTTGAGCAGCGCTGCAGTTCTGCCGCTCCCCATGTGCGTGACTTTGGCGCAGAGGGGGGTGGGCTTAAAGTGCTGTTTTTCGGCAGACAGGGAAAATCGATCCATGTCGGGCGATTTCGTTGCGGAAGAAAAATCGCTCCGACATTTCATTCATGAAGGTATTTTTAAATTACGCGAGATTATTTATTAACTAGAGTAATTTAAAAATCACCCTCAAAAGCCGTGAGCGCCGACAACGGGAAGGATTTTGCCTAGGGGAGAAAAAAAGGTACACAGTTTATTTTTATATTAAAAGTTAGTTTTTATGGAGGCTTTAATCATATTTTCATGTTGCAAAATGGGGTCCAAAAAAAAATATGAACCAACAGTATTTTTCATTCTGACTTCACCGCAAACCGCAACGTTCCAATCCACTGCATTCCACTAAAGCCCACTCGCTAGTTGATTTAAATGGCCATTAATTTACAGGCATTAAATACTAAATTCCTTCCATTTGGCCCAGAAATTCATGAATATGAGATTTAAAAATTATGTTATATTGTGGATTATTGTGTGAATGTTATTTGGACACTTAGGCAATTTTAAAAAAAGTTTATCTTTTCTTAAGAAATGGATAGATGTTTAGATCTACTCATTGAATTTTGTAATTAGCTACAATTAGGTAACTAACTAATTATATGCTTTAATTTCAGGTCATCCAAGTAAGATTGTTTCATATTTGTTTGAGAATGCTACAATCTATAATAACTGAAAATTTCATTGAGTTCTCTTAATTTTTAAGAAAGTTATGGGCTTTTGACTGTTCTAGATCACAGCTTTTGAGTTAAGTCAATTGAAAGGCAATGGGGAACAAGATGCTAATTTCCGAGTATGAAAATGGTCATAACTTTCTTAATACTGAAGATATGAAAGTGAATTAGGTGTTAAATTAAACTTCTTTTTATGCTTTATCTGATGGGATAAATTGCAGACTTGATTTTTAAACATTGCTATAACTAGGAAGAAGTAAGGACCAATCAAGGATATAGATGGGAATTTTGCATCGAGGCAGAGAATATGGGTGAAGTACCAAATGACTACCATGTATCTGTATTCAGTAAGAACAAGGACACAGAAAATAGAACATAGAACATTACAGCCCAGGTGCAGGCTCTTCAATTCACAATGTCTGTGCCAAAAAATTTGCTCAGTTTAGATTAGAGATGTAGCGTGGAAATGGGCCCTTTGGCCCACTGAGTCCACGCCGACCAATGATCAACTGTACACTAGTTCTAACCTGCCCACTAGGGACAATTTACGGAAGCCAATTAACCTACAAACTCACAAGTCTTTGGAATGTGGGAGGAAATCAGAGCTCCTGGAGAAAACCCATGTGGTCACAGGGAGAAGGTACAAACTAGTGATGTGAAGGTCAGTTCAACAACCTGATGCATGTAGGAGAATAGCTGTCCCTGAACCTGGTGATGTGTAACTTCAGATTTCCATATCTCTTGCCCAACAGTAGCAGTAAGAAGAGGGCATGACCTGAATGGTGGAGATCCTCGATATATATGTAGACACTAGAAATCGCAGATGCTGGTTGTGTCTTTCCTTGATTTAGATGTTGCCTTCTTGAAGCACATAAATGTTTTCAATGGTAGGAAAGACTGTGTCGGTGATGGACTGGGCTGAGTCCACCGTTTGCAACATCTTGTTTGCAACATCTTGCCCTCCTGTACATGGATGATTCTGTACCAGGCCATGATGCAGCCAGTTAGGATAGCTTCTACATTGCACCTTTCCAATTTTATTGGAGGCTTTGGTGGCATGCGCCTGCCATTAAACTTCTAACAAAATAGAGGTTCTGGCATTTTCTTCATGATTATATTGATGCATTGGGACCAGGACAGGTTATCCAAAATTAATACCCAGATATTTAATGCTCCTTAATTTTTTCCACCATCAACCCACCAAATAAAAACAGCACAAGGCCTCCTGACATCCCTTTTCAAAAGCCGTTTATTGTTCTTTGGTTTTATTGGCATTAATGAGAGATTGTTGTTGCAGCACCACTCTTTATTGCACACTGACTTACCACCAGTCATGATTCACCCAAAAACATTGGTGTTGTTGATCAATTTATGGATGGCATTGAGGCTGGGATTAGCCCACAGTTATGAGTGTAAAGAGAGTAGAGCAGGGGACTCAGCATACAACCCTGAGGTAGACCTGTGCTGATGGCCAGTGAGGAGATGTTGTCACTGATGGAGATCTGCCGATGAGGAAGCCAAGGATCCAGTTGCAAAGCGAGATACAAAGGTTCCTAGGTCATGGAGCTTGGTGATGAGCTTGAAGTGGATAATTTTGTTGAACGCTGAGCTGTCGTCAAAGAGAAGTAGCCTGACAGGTGTGTTCCTAGTATCCAGATTGTCCAGAACAGTGGAGAGCCAGTGAGACTATCTGCTGTTGACTTATTGTGGTGATAGGCAAATTGAAGCAGATCCAGTTGAATATTGTCATAACAAATCTCTCAAAGCACTTCATTATGATGTGTGCAAAAAGTCATCATGCTCTTCTCGGATATTGGTACAATAAATGCCCCTTTTAAGACCATGGTGCATAAACTGAGCCTCATTACTCTTTCCGCTCACTATAAAAAAGTGTCCATCAAGTGAAACTGGGTAATTTAGATCATTTATAGTTTTGGTGAACTTTAGTTGTTTTATAGTTCCAACTCATTAAATAGCAGACAAAGGCATAATATTAATCAAAAAAAAGCAAATTCAATCCAGAGTTGTAGGTTTTGAATTTGTTCATGAGAAATTAGGTGATCTGAACTATCTCTGGCACTTAATTTATCTTAACTATCACTCAATACTTCTTCCAGTTGAGCACCAGGCCACCTAACCAGATCCAAAGTTAGGAGCATGCCCGTTTACTGGAAGATGGGATGGTATTTGACCTCTGAATCAAGGACATCTGATCTCGTAGGTTATAATTCCTGAATGCAGGGAATGGAACATGCTTCTGAATTAAGGAAAGAGGCTAAACTTAGAGGAGGGTGAAAAGCATCTTTGCATCTTTAGGTCCAAAATGGGAACTATAAAGTCATTTAAAATTGGAATTGAAAAGGTTGGATGCAAATTAAGATCATGTTCAAAAGTTTTGACATCTCTTTCAATCCAACCCTATCCCAGAATCATTTGAGCCCGATGACGAGATTCTTGCTTGCCTGTAGGTACAGGAGATGGAAATGAATGATCACAGTCTAAGGATAAGGGGGAATTCCTTTAGGACCGAAATGAGGAAAACATTCTTTACACAGAGAGTGGTGAGTCTCTGGAATTCTCTGCCACAGAAGGTAGTTGAGGCCAGTTCATTGGCTATATTTAAGAGGGCGTTAGATGTGGCACTTGTGGCTAAAGGGATCAGGGGGTATGGAGAGAAGGCAGGTACGGGATACTGAGTTGGATGATCAGCCATGATCACATTGAATGGCGGTGCAGGCTCGAAGGGCCGAATGGCCTACTCCTGCACCTATTTTCTATGTTTCTATGTTTCTATCACAACAGAATAAGCATTCGGCATATTTTTAGCATAGATGGGCAAGATGGTTGACATAGTTCGATCGGTTAAAGGGCCTGTTCTGCGCTGTACTACTCATGACTCTAATACAACAGCAGGGCTTCATTTTATATTTCTGAAAATGGGCTCCATTGCAACCTGAATAGGAAAAGTGAGATCAGGCAACAAGTAGCCATTGCCCTTGAGAAATTGAGAAAAATTGTAATGAGCATAAGGTGAGAGTTTGGGAAGGGGAGAGGCCCTGAAATAATTATGGAAAAGTTGCAAATAGCCCAGGATCATTAGCATACAGCAGGTAAACTAGTCCCATTCACTCTAAGAATTTCGAAAGATTCAACATTGGGTGTCAAAAGTGACCAACTACTGTCAAAGGTGAACAAAGAGGATCATTTTCCCTCCGGAGATAAATAAAGTTCTATCATATAGTATTGTACAGCAATTAGTCTTTAAAGTGATTGCTTTCAGGCAGAAGTGTATTTCATTTAAAAAAATGCAAAAACTTACCCAGGATATAGTTATGGGCCTGTCCCACTTAGGCGACTTTTTAGGCTCGCGGGTGGTTGCCGGGTAATCGCCTTCATAGTCGTGAGGAGCTCCCGCATTCTGGGAACTAGTCGCGGCCTCATTATGGTCACCGTGACAACAAGTTGAAAAATTAGCGGCGACCAGAATGAAGCCACTATGGAGAGTAGCGAGAATTCTCGTGCTGTAGGTGGGTCACCAGGAGGTCCTTGTGGGTTGACAGGAGGTCGAAGGGTCTCGTAGGCTGTAGCCGGTGCGGATCAGTGAATTTCATTGGCTCATTGGGAAAAAAAACGTAAGCAGTAGTTTTCAGAACCAATGATAACCGGCCGGTAATGTTAAATGTCCGCCGTGCTTCATAGCCGTGTACCTCTGGCGTCTTAAAAATTGTCTCCACTTCTTCTCCTTGATTCTCCACCCTCTCCCCCCCCTCTTTTAAAGGACTTACCATACAATGTGCTTAATTGTCTTAATAACAGCACCAACCTTCCTGTTTATCGTGGTGTGTGTCTCTATCACATTGGCTTTGCACCATGTGAATTTCACTCAGACAATGCTTCCCCCGCTTGCCCTGTTCCCCGCCTGCATAACGGACTGGTGAAGGAAGCGATGTGTGTGTGTGTGTGTTCCACTCTGACAGTCGCCATTCCAGTTGCTGGTTTTTCAGGCGACTGCTGGCAACTTGAAAGTCGCTGTCAGTCAGCTGAAAAATCGCCTGTGGGACTGTCTATTTCCTATTTATTTTCAAGAGCTAGGTTTCTGCATATGCATGCTGAGAACTACCCACTGACTTAATATCTGTTGGATTTATATATTTTTTTAAATTATTCATTGTCTTTTCTTCTGGGTAACAATGTTTCAGGGAGGTTCCAGCTTCCATTTTTATTGCAAATTATTTTCAACCAAACAAATCAAAATATATTGACTTGTGCATTTGTGGTATTAAGGCATAGCCAAGTGCAACATGTGTAATGACTTTGGATAAACATTAAATATCAGATTTAATTATCCTGATTGGATATGCAGCTAATAATTACTTTGACTAGTGCTTTTAGCCCCAGGTGGTAAATGTTTATTGTTAAAACAAATCATATACAAATATGTTAAATTGATTTTTTTTTTACCATTTAATGCTAAAATTGTCTAAAATGTATTGAATCTTGGATAATAGGCCATTGTTATGAGTTTGAATGCCATACTTATCAATATATTAGTTAATTTGATCTCAGCTGTCACAACCTTTATTGATATAACTCAACAGCATATTGCAACTCAAAGAATTGTGATTACACAAAGGAGAAGAACATTCTTTAGCGTGGTTATGTTCACATACATTACAGGAATATCATTGAACAAAATAAGAAAATCATTACCTTAGCAACAAAGAGACATGTGACAGAGCTATAACTCTCGCCAAAATTGGGTGCCAATTAAGTTGACATTTTATAGGTTGGAAAACACTACTATTTTCTTCAAAAATGTATTTGCATAAACACAAATCTAAAATCTCCCAACAAAAAGTACAATTGGACAGTAGAATACAATTACAGTTTCTTTCCAATAAAAAATGGTTCTTGATATGCATTATATATAAATTTACATTACTGTAAATTAATTTAATCACTAAAAATAAGCTTTGAAGGCTTCTTGTTTTACAAGATTGGAAATAGCAGAGTGCATATATTAAGTGTTTAGGAAGGAACTGCAGATGCTGGTTTAAACTGAAGACAGACACAAAAGGCTGGAGTAATTCAACGGGTGTGACAGCATCTCTGGGGAAAAGAAATAGGTGACATTTCAGGTTGAAGACTGAGGAGGGGGTCTCGACCCAAAATGTCACCTATTCTTTTCTCCAGAGATACTCTCTGACCTGCTGAGTTACTCCAGCTTTTTGTGTCTATCTTCTGCATATATTAAGTTCTCCTTGAATGAAAAACATAATTTTACATCCATAAAATGACTTGTGGAAGAGAGTTATTGCTGCAACATCCCTTAATTCACTGTTGTACACTTGTCCGATGCGTAACATAATGAAATAGGTTTAACGTCATATTTTTTCAGAGCATTCATCCTAATACTAGTCCATCGAAGAAAGGAATGCAATTTAATTACTCTGCAAGAAAGGCCACCAATGGTACAACTTGTGAAATCTCACCATCCTTATTATTTTGATTTGGGATACTGATTAGCACTGTCGACAGGGCAGATTTCAGGAAACAAATATTTTAAAAGAAGTATTATAGATCATGTAAGCTTAATTTAAGCTTGATCATGCTATATTTAAGAGGGAGCTGCTATATTTAAGAGGGAGCTAGATGTGGCCCTTGTGGCTAAAGGGATCAGGGGGTATGGAGAGAAGGCAGGTACGGGATACTGAGTTGGATGATCAGCCATGATCATATTGAATGGCGGTGCAGGCTTGAAGGGCCGAATGGCCTACTCCTGCACCTATTTTCTATGATTTTATGATTCTATGATCATCTTACATTTATAATTCCCCAGTCTTTTGCATCTGTTTGACTTAATTTCATCTGGGTTATACTAATAATAGCAATGTTACAACATTTTGAGATTTAAAAAATCAAGTCTGCAATTTATCCCATCAGATAAAGCATAAAAAGAAGTTTAATTTGACACCTAATTCACTTTCATATCTTCAGTATTAAGAAAGTTATGACCATTTTCATACTCGGAAATTAGCATCTTGTTCCCCATTGCCTTTCAATTGACTTAACTCAAAAGCTGTGATCTAGAACAGTCAAAAGCCCATAACTTTCTTAAAAATTAAGAGAACTCAATGAAATTTTCAGTTATTAGTGATTGAAGCATTCTGAAACAAATATGAAACAATCTTACTTGGATGACCTGAAATTAAAGCATATAATTAGTTAGTTATCTAATTGTAGCTAATTACAAAATTCAATGAGTAGATCTAAACATCTATCCATTTCTTAAGAAAAGATAAACTTTTTTTTAATTGCCTAAGTGTCCAAATAACATTCACACAATAATCCACAATATAACATAATTTTTAAATCTCATTTTCATGAATTTCTGGGCCAAATGGAAGGAATTTAGTGTTTAATGCCTAAAAATTAATTGCCATTTAAATCAACTAGCGAGTGGGTTTTAGTGGAATGCAGTGGATTGGAACGTTGCGGTTTGCGGTGAAGTCAGTATGAAAAATACAGCCGGTTCATACATTATTTTTTGTCCCCTTTTTGCAACATTAAAATGTGATTAAAGCCTTCCTAAAAACCAAGTTTTTATGTAAAAATAAACTGTGTAGCTTCTTTTATCGCCTACCATAGGTCCGTTCCGCTGTCACCGTTCAGAGCTTTAGAAGATGATTTTTAAACTACTCTAGTTAATAAATAATCTAGCGTAGTTTAAAAATACCTTTATGAATGAAATGTCGGAGCGATTTCTCTTTAGCGATGAAATCGCCCGACATTGATCGACTTGGACTGCCTAGAAAAAAATTGGCATTTTAAACCCGCTCCCCTCTGAAAGGCGCCAAAGTCGCGCACAAGGGGAGCGGCAGAACTGCAGCGCTGCTAAAGGTAGGTATTGTAACATACCTACTAATAAAGCAAATATAAATTTGTGAAACTCTCCTGTGCTAATATTTATTGGGACCAGCCATATTCGTTCATTTTAACATTGTTGATGTGTAGGAAAGAACTGCAGATGCTGGTTTAAATCGAAGATAGACACATAAAGTGCGAGTAACTCAGCGGGACAGGCAGCATCTCTGAAGATAAGGAATGGGTGATGTTTTGGTCGAGACCCTGTTGATGTTCTTCCCTACTATACTTTGTTGACAAACTTCTTTAATTAAATTTCTATAATCAAGAAATTCCTGGATTGGCTAACATCACCATACTTTATTGCCTTTTGTTAATCTCTTCATCTAGATTACCTAATTTTTACATTAGAAAATGGCAGAGATTTCAAATTGACAATGTCATCATGAAGTCAATAATACATCTGGGAGCTTCTGAATGTCAGATCCAGTAACATTCAATTAAAAGCAGGGGAAGGAGCGAAGCAAATGGCATGGATGGAAAAAGTAAAATTGTGTCAAATTTAACAAAGGACAAGAAAAGAGAAACAAGGACAAGAAAGGCTGCACTGGGTAAAAAATTGTTGTTGAAAAAGGAAATAAAGTACAATTTAACACTTTTGTAATTGTAATTAATTTATTAGCTAAGTATGTAAACATACAAGGAATTTGATTTGCCAACAGTCATACAAAAAAGCAACAAGAAATATAACCCCATTTCATAAACATAAACGTAAACAGCCACCGGAATGGCAGGTGAGAATCCCCAGGACACACAGCATAAGCGGAGACCCACAGCCATCAGTTCAATGTGTTAAAGAAGGAACTGCAGATGCTGGAGAATCGAGGGTTACACAAAAAGCTGGAGAAACTCAGCGGGTGCAGCAGCATCTAAGGAGCGAAGGAGATAGGCGACGTTTCGGGTCGAGACCCAGAGAAGGGTCTCGACCCGAAACGTCGCCTATCTCCTTCGCTCCTTAGATGCTGCTGCACCCGCTGAGTTTCTCCAGCTTTTTGTGTAGCCATCAGTTCAATGTCCGGGCTACACACACGCTCCTTCACTGTGATGTGACCAGAGCTGTACCGACCGCTGTCAGTCTCTCTGCAGTCCCTGTCCGCCCGAACAGTCAAAAAGCCGTCCGCACTCGCAACAGATTGTGGCATGTCCTCATGGAATAATATCCCCGCAAAACACCGAGATCACTGCACTCACAGCAATCCCTCTGAGTCCCCACCAGTGCAGGCAGCACGTCCATCTTGTTTTATGGGCCTGTAATGGCAAGCACTGCAATCTCACCATTTAATCCCGTGAAATCCCGGGCCGCAAAGTGCTCTAATAGGAATTCAAGTAACCAAACTAAAACTGATTGTGGCTCAGTGAGATGGCTTGAGTTCCAGTTAAATATTAGTTAATACTTATTAATGGACAAATGCAGAATAAGCGGCATGGCCTGAAGTAATGAAGTTGCTGCATTGAAATTGTTTTTTTTAAACTGCGATACTTGCTCTATGTGTTCTATCTTACAATGATTTGTTGATTATTATATTCTGATAAGCAACGTAATCTGTTAAAAAAAAAACCAACCTTAACCCAATATACTAGATTAAGGGATAGAAGGAATTTTGATTTAATTTGGTAATCCCTAAAGTACATCAGGTTCCAATAAGGAAAGCTGCACCTGTGTTTTCCCAAGATTGCAAAGGAAATTTCTCCAGTAGTTCAGTTGGAACCAAATATCCAGGACCCATTTTACTGGAGTGTGGACAAAGCATTGAAACACTTCCACAAAACCTACTAAAAGCAGAATAGTAAAGCATCATTACATACCTTATATCACCAGGCATAATGAGTCTCAAAGGCACCTAATTTTCCTCATGTCTCAGTTCATTCTCTTTTTTGTGAATTTAAGCTTACATATTGCCAATTTATAATTGTCCAGAAACACTCATTTCTTCACGTCAGTTCATTCAATGCCCTTAACGCTTTACTGATTGTTACACAGACACTAGTTCAGTGCTTTAATCAATAGCAATTTAGGTTTTATATTAGCTCTATCCCTAATGTTACTTCTTTTGACAACAGAATGGCCTGTACCACTGTGAATGATGAAAGATCTAATTACATGAGCAAATTAAAGCTTTATTACTGATGTTGCTAGGATATGAAGTGTTAAGTTACTTAACAATATATTGAAAGAGCAAATTAATGATATTGGTTACCAGTACATCAAGGAGGAGCAAATTACAGATGCTAGGAACAGCTTGTGTCTCTTGGTAGGAGAAAAGCGAAATATCAACTGGATATGTTGTTGGCATTCATGTAACCCTTCACAATGCATAAAACTTTCAATGGAAGTCAACCATATCTTTTTAGCTGTTTACTAGCCAATTGAAAGACTGGCAGCGAAATCTCTTCTGCTGATTGTCTGCTGGGAGCTGGATACAAAGAAAGTGTTTTTGTTCCTATTTCCATTTACTGAATATGAATGCTACCCATAAGGGTAAAGTCTATTGTCAATCCCTAATCATTCTCAAAATGAATGTGTTGCTCAGCCTTTTGTGAGGACCATTTGAATGTCATGCACATCACTGTGATTTGGAGTTAGACTAAGTACAGTTGGCAGATTTCAGTCTGAAGAAGGGTCTCGACCTGATACGTCACCTATTCCTTTTCTGCAGAGATGCTGTCTGATGAACTGGATGGACTTTTACAATAATCTGTAATTCAGTTCATTTTTTATTTGATTTTTGCATCCCTGAAAAAGTTGCATTCTGATTTATTTTTTTTCTAATTGGGAACACACTTTGTCTTTGTTTTGCAATTCACAAATATTAATTTAAATGTCCCCTTTCATTATTTGACTGATTCCAAAGTGTTTTGAGAACAAAAGGCATTTTCTTGTGGAATTATGTATGAAGTGCAGACCAATCCTTTCCCTTCGTTGAAAGAGCTGCCAACATTATTGCTGTTATTGCATAAGCAGGATCAAGCAAACAAAAATTATTATCATATCAAATTGTACTTAAACTCAGTATCCTCAATAATGAAACGTAAGGAACTGCAGATGCTGGTTTAGAAATAAACAAAACAAAGTGTTGAATTAACTGAGTGTGTCAGGCAGCATCACTGGAATAAAGGACTAGGTGACATAAGGTATTGGAACCCTTCTTCAGAGTTACTCTCAATAGTAAGGTTGGTAAGATTTCCCCAGTATTCCAGGAGTTAAATATTGATTTCCAAGACTCCATTATAATTCATCAGGAATATTAAGGGGTCCATAAGATTAAGAAATCATATGTGGAAAGTAAAGTTGCTCGAGTGACAGTCTAGAATCAACCAATTAGATAATAAAGTCTAACCGAACGTCACCAATCCCTGTTCTCCAGAGACGCTGCCGAACCCATTGATTTACTCCAGCACTTTGCGTCTTTTTTTTCAGAGTCCGAACCTGAACCATCACACCTATCCATGTTGTCCAGGGATGTTGCTAGACCCATTGGGTTACTCCAGCACTTTGTACCCATTCAAAGTCGAATGGGTGAATAATCTATTGCGTGTATCGAATGCAGTGTGAGAATGGAGGCTGGATGATTGGAGGTAGCAGGTATGTGATGTTTACTCCAGCGTATGTCCAACAAAGTTAGACAACACCATTTACAAATCAGGATTGCACAATGTGAAGAATATCCGGTACCAAGGAAACCAAAGTAAGTGTAAGCCATTGAATCGTTTCAAATTCACTATTTTTAGAGTTTTTTTAAAATCACACACCATCACACATTCCTGCTTCACTTGATGTAATCAGAAACATTGAGAATATTCTTAAATAGGTTACCATCCACTGCCAAAATAAAATTGCACCTTCATTGAAACCTCTAACAGAAATGCTTAACACTGATGCTTTCTGTGTGATCTTATGAATTGTAGAGCATTTTCTCAAACAAAACGGATGCAGCTCTGAATTCTATGTTTTCATTACATAAATGGACACAACAAAAAAATTATGGCTTTTTAAAGAATTATTTGTTAAAATCATAAAGTTACATTGTATCTTGTTTCTCGGAGAACTGCAATTTTATAATTTTCTGTTCCCATCCACCTTCCATCACAAATAACTGTTTCAGGCTTATTAAATCAACACTTGAAAGTTCATGCTGTAGGGAGATATAAAAGTTAAGACAGATATTATGTCCTGCCTAAAGCTCGAGAAAATCAGGTACTCACTTCAACATTCAAATGGAAGGTTTCAGAAAGCGTGGGGATGTTTTTTAAATGCATTCCAGACTTTGTAAATGCTTGATCATCAAGTACAGTTTAACAGCTTAACAGTCTACCCATTCAGTTATCGTGGATTATTGTTGTGACTGGCAGATATTTGCATATGCTCACTGGCAGTGATCGGGGAGGTATTATTTTTGGTATCTCATTTTTCTTTTATTGTTGTTGTCTTGTTATATGTTGGCATAAGTTGTTTTTTATTTATTCTTTTTGTACACTCTGTCTCTAACAAATGGACAACTTTGCACGTTGTTCTGCCCTGATAACTAATTTAAAAGATTTTGATTTTTTTTTTAATGTTAATTTTCATATGAACATTGAACTGCTAATAATTGTTGTCATTTGTCTGCCTAATGATGGTTAGTTTTGAATCATTCCAAAATAGTTCAAAGGAAGAAAGAAGGTACGTTATTCACCTTCCATCACAGTGGGGAATGTGTGGTCGTCGAAAAACACGATGGACGTGCTGCCTGCGCTGGTGGGGACTCGGAGTGCAGTGATCTTAGTGTTTGTGGGGACATCGCTCCATGAGGACATCTTGGAGTCTGCTGCAAGTGTGGACGGCTTTCTGACTGTTCGGGTGGACTGCAGATTGAGTGACAGCGGTCGGTACCAATCTGGTCACATCACGGTGAAGGAGCAGTGTGTGGCCTGGACATTGAACTGATAGCTGTGGGTCTGTGCCTATGCTGTGTGCCCTAGGAACTCTCACACCCTGTTGTGGTGGCTGTTTAAGGCTCTGTTTAATCTTTATGTAGTTAGCAAATTAACTTTCACTGTACCTCGGTACACGTGACAATAAAGGACCATTGAACCATTGAGCCATTGAAAATTTGCGAAATGTAAAGTCATAAGATTTTATTGCATAAGAATTTTACATGAGAAAGCACAAATACATCAGTGTTCATAGAAACATAGAAACATAGAAAATAGGTGCCGGAGTAGGCCATTCGGCCCTTCGAGCCTGCACCGCCATTCAATGTGATCATGGCTGATCATCCAACTCAGTATCCCATACCTGCCTTCTCTCCATACCCCCTGATCCCTTTAGCCACAAGTGCCACATCTAACGCCCTCTTAAATATAGCCAATGAACTGGCCTCAACTACCTTCTGTGGCAGAGAATAGTAAGATTGAACGAGAACTTACCAGTTCGAAGGTTGATCTTTATTTTATGAGGAGTCGAAGTGAGGGATTTCGTGAAGAGCCCGCCGGCGCGCATGCTCGACATACTTCAAAGTAGCGGCGTGGAATCACAGAAACCAACAATAGAAATGACTTCGCATAGTAAGATTGAAGTGACTAAGATTACCAGATGAAGGTGACTGAGGGTTGGGCGAGGAGGGCACGAAATCCCTCACTTCGACTCCTCATAAAATAAAGATCAACCTTCGAACTGGTAAGTTCTCGTTCAATCTTACTATTTCATTTCGGAGTCATGTGAGTGACTTCGTGAAGACTTCAAAGCTTCTGTGATTACACGCCCTGGACCACGTCCATGCTGACACACCACTACCAGGGATGGATGGGAGGAACAAACTTGCTCAATAGTTCATACTGCAAAACAAGAGCATATTTGTTAATAACAAATCAAAACCCCACATGCGGGGACATCTCCACGTTCTGAACCTGCATTCAGCACGGCTTCTGCGAACTGTAGAGGAGCAGCAACAGGCTTGTTATAAAAACGCTGGAACACAGCTTCATTAGCCCATCCTGCTGTGGCGAGAATTTGGTCCATGGGCACCTCCATGACCCTCGCCGCTGACGTCGATGCAGCCCTGGTGGAATGAGATTTGAACACATTAGTGTCGATACCTGACTTACCCAAGACGACTCGAAGCCACCTGGATATCGTCTGGACTGTCACTCGATGATGAGGTCTCTTATGAGTGACAAGCAGGTATCTCTCCATTCCTCTGATGCGTGCCGTCACCTTGACATAGTGGCGGATATGTGAGGCTAAACATAGCCTAGCATCTGCGGGGTATGCCGGGAACTTCAGCTGCAGCCCTGTGCACCCAGGTCTATGCTGCTTTAGTAGCTCGCCAATGAAAAAGACTACTTCTGTAGGGGTAGATGTCATTCTGTCGACACGAAGTTTGTGTAGTGTCTGTACCCTCTGCTGAAGTCAGCGTTGGTAACATCACCAGCTTCATGGTGAGTTGGTCCAGTTGGAGCCCTTCCATGGGAGACCACGTCCTGAGCAGGGTTAATACGTCCCTGACATCCCAGGTGATATTATAGCGTGGTGTAGGCGGATTCATATTGAATATACCCCGCATGAGTCTGGACACTAGCCTGTTGGATCCTACCCCAATATTGAGGTAGAATGATAGCGCACTTCTGGCGCTGTTGATGGCACTGTAACTTAAGTGTTCATCATAGTGCAACCCCGCGAGGAATTCCAGGACGTCGGTTATTGTCACGTCATCGTACGTGATGTGAGAGCGGCTGCAGTAGGCTTCCCACTTCTTAATATGCGAGCGGTATCTTCGCCTTGTGGACTCTCGACACGACGCCCCGATGGTATCCATGGTCCGAGCCGAGAGGCCGTATTGGACTAACGGCCTGTTCAGAACCTGCAAGCCAACAGATTTAAATAGCCGTGGCAGGGATGTGGCTCCCCTGAGACAGGGTGAGTAACCAATTGTGGGCAACCCTTCAAAAGGACCCAAGGTTCGTTGAGCATGTCAAAGACCACCGGATACCAAGGCTGTGTGGGCCAGTCGGGTATAATAAGGATGCCCTTGGCAGCATCTGCCTGAATCTTTCGCAATACCCGACTGATGAGGCAAAACGGGGGGAAGGCATAGAAAAACCAATTCCCCCAGTCCAGCGAGAATGCATCTAGCGCTATTGCCCCAGGATCTGGTTCCCATGAAACGTAGGTTGGTACCTGATGGTTCAACCGTGACGCAAAAAGGTCAATATCCGGTTTACCAAATTTGGCTGTGACTTTAGAAAAAGTCTCAGGATGCAACATCCATTCAATAAAGTCATTAAATTTGCGTGACCTGGTGTCTGCCACAGTATTAAGCTCACCTGGCAAATAGGTAGCTGAAATCCAAATGTCTCTTTGAACACACCAGAGCCAAATTGAGTTAGCCAATTTGTCACACGAAACTGACCTGGTACCACCCATATGGTTTAAGTATGCCACTGCTGTGGTGTTGTCTATTTGGAGACGGACATGTGCTCCAACAAGCTTGGAACAATACGCACGAAGTCCGTGGAATGCTGCCAGCAACTCCAAATAGTTAATCCCTCGAGTCAACAACATCGTCGATTCAAGGGTGAACCATCTGCCCCCACAACTAGAGCAATTATCCGTGGCTCCCCAGCCATTGGAGCTTGCATCAGTCTGCAAATATACCACCGGATTAGCCTCCCTGATAGGCTTGAATGAGCTGCTAATGTGACACACCCACCATTGCAACTCATTTATCGCTTCGGGCGGCAGCTGCATGGACCGATCATAATGACCAGCGTTCTGTTTTAACGCAGCAATTTTAGCTCTTTGCAAATTCTGATAATGCAAAGGTCCATATCGCGCTGCCGGAAACAAAGCTACAAGCTTCCCAATTATTGTAGCTGAATGCCGAATTGATGGTATATTGGTGCGGATTAAATCTAGACACACCTGGGTAACCTCCTCAATCTTGTTAATTGGAATGGTAACCCTCAAGCTCATAGAGTTCACCGTGAACCCTAGGTAATTAATCACCTGGGCAGGGCAGAACTTTGATTTCTCTGGGTGGACAATAAACCCTAATTGTTGAAATATATTGACAGCAGCTGCAACACCCTGTTCAGCCAATTCCAGGGTGTGGCCCACAATTAAGATATCATCTAAGTAGGCCATAACTATATGGTGTCGTTGTCTCAAATAAGCCATAATTGGTTACACTAATTTAGTGAACAATCTAGGGGCTGTGGTGAGCCCATTAGGCAAAGCCTTGTACTGCCAGAGTTGCCCCATCCAGATGAATTTCAAAAACCTTCTGTCGTATTTCTGGATGGATACTGAATAATATGCGTCTTTCAAATCGATGCATGCCATAAAGCAACCATGAGAAATCAATGATTTGGCTGTTTCAAACGTATCCATTTTAAAATGAGTATATGTTACAAAAGTATTCAAACGGGTTAGATCAATAATGACACGACAACCTCCATCCTTCTTAGGTCTGGTGAATATATTCGAAACAAATTCAACTGGCTCATGCACCGCTCTCTCAATCACTCCCTTCTGCTCAAGACTTAAAAGTTCCTTGTAGCCTGCTGCCTGTTCTGCAGCAGATAATTTAAACGTTCGAGCGGGCATGTGCTGGGATGGAGGAATGTCGCCATTAATAAACTCAATTTTATGCCCCTGAATATTTTGCAACACATACTCGTCACCAGTAAAATTACCCCATGCACCCAAAAACAACCGAAGGCGACCACCAACATGTGAAGTTAAACAAAGAGAAAAGAGAGAACCAGACCCCCTCACCTCCGTGGTTACCGGCGGTCCTTGACACGCATGGGTGGACGTGGAGGTGCTGGGTTGGCTTGAGGGCGCGGCGTCTTCGTTTTCCACCAGGGTCTCTGCCGACCCTGTCCTAAAAAAGACCCCTGGTGCTGGGTCTGATGTTGCTGTCGTTGTGGAGCTTGAGGGTGGGTCCTCGTCGAGGTACTAGCAGACCCTCGTGATCGAATGTATGGAGACTTTGAGCCTGACGGTGCGGGGGCACTCTGAGAGCGCATGATCCCCACCGTTTTGGCTTGTTCGTCAAGCTCTTTGACTCTCTTCGAGAGGTCCTCCCCAAAGAGCTGACGGGGCGGGGGCGGCGGCGGTGGCTTGCACAATCCTGCAAACTTCGGATTGAGCGCTGGGCGGATGCTGGTTTTGCGAAACCCGTTGATTTCGTGCTGGGTCGCGCACAGGAGGGCCAGAGCATCTTCCTGGTCCAAATTCAGTTCGTCCCCGTCCACCGACCGCGCAAAGGCGGTAATACCGGCCGTGAGGAGCTTCAGGATCCGCTGCAATTTTACCTCTTGTTGACGGATAGCCGCACTGATGTTGCCCCATATCGGCGTATTGACCACAGGCACGTTGAGGGAGTTGCAATTGGATGGAGCCTTGTGACGGCTCATTGCCTGAATGAGGACTTCTTCCTGTAGTTGCTGGTTGTTAAGAAAGTCCACAGTGGCTGCCAGCTTTTCGTTTAAAGGAAGTCCAGATGAATGTGGGGCCGCAAATTTGGTCGCCACATCCAGAAGATCCTCCGCTGGCACCTCCAACGGAGATGGTATGGGATCCACCAAAACCTCCTCCTCCTGCTGCTCCAGGCTGATGGTAGAGGCTGGTGACGACGCCCTGTGCCTGTTGCTGCCCTGCTGTTGTTGACTTTGAAGCAGGAGCTCCAGCAGCCGCTCCATACGGTCAATACGCCCTTCACCCTGAACACTCAGGTGGTCGGAGTCCTCCGGTTCTGAAAAGAAAACCGGGCTCCTATCATCGGCCCGCACCTCATCGAGGCCCTGCCGGTGCCGGTAGTTGTCGCTAACAGTCGCCGAGGCGAAACTGCGCGATTCCCGCGCGGGCGTGTTCAACCGCCTCTGTTTAGTGGGAGCTGAAGCCGCTGCCACTAAGGGCACTTGCGGCGTGGTGTCGGCACCAGCCGAAGCATGGCTGCCTGAAGCCCGCGCAGGATGGTCTCGCCCACCCATCCATGGGGGGCTCGGCGACCGTGACGAGACCCGACTCAACCGACCCGTCCCGGCGTCGAGAGTCGGGGTGTGCCGGCTGGACCTCACAGCCGCCCCGGGTCTCGCCCTGGAACCTGACCGCACCTCCGTGTCAGGCAATGCCTTAGCCCTGGTAGGGTTAGGCTTCTGGGCTCCTGCCCTTCCCCTACTCGGAGGGTTGAGTGGAACAGGCCGTGCAGCTGCACGCACCCTGCTCGAGGTCGCCAGCGAGCCCGCTGACGACCTGACTGCCATGGCAGGGTCCTCCTGCTCTGGCGGCACACCACACTCCTCCTCGTCGAACTCCTCCGAGCTGTGGTGTGCTGGCGGATCTGGACCTGTAACCACAGGGCTTACCCACATCTCCGCCTGAGTCCCGGCCTGCGTTGCAGGTACTGCCGATGGTAAAGGCCCCGGAACTGTTGACCGGTGAACTCGTCCTGACGTCCTCCGGCCCTTGGAACTCCCATCCATGTCCTTGCGTCGAGCATGCGCGCCAGCGGGCTCTTCACGAAGTCACTCACGTGACTCCGAAATGAAATTCCAGAGACTCACCACTTTCTGTGTAAAGAATGTTTTCCTCATTTCGGTCCTAAAGGAATTCCCCCTTATCCTTAGACTGTGACCCCTTGTTCTGTACTCCCCCAACATCGGGAACAATCTTCCAGCATCTAGCTTGTCCACACCCTTAAGAATTTTGTAAGTTTCTATAAGATCCCCCCTCAATCTTCTAAATTCCAGCGAGTACAAGCCGAGTCTATCCAATCTTTTCTCATATGAAAGTCCTGACATCCCAGGAATCAGTCTGGTGAATCTTCTCTGTACCCCCTCTATGGCAAGGATGTCTTTCCTCAGATTTGGAGACCAAAACTGTACGCAATACTCCAGGTGTGGCCTCACCAAAACCCTGTACAACTGCAGTAGAACCTCCCTGCTCCTATATTCAAATCCTTTCGCTATGAATGCTAACATACCATTTGCTTTCTTCACCGCCTGCTGCACCTGCATGCCTACTTTCAATGACTGGTGTACCACGACACCCAGGTCTCGTTGCATCTCCCCCTTTCCTAATCTGCCACCATTCAGATAATAGTCTACCCTCATGTTTTTGCCACCAAAGTGGATAACCTCACATTTATCCACATTATACTGCATCTGCCATGCATCTGCCCATTCACTCAGCCTATCCAAATCACCCTGCAGCCTCCAAGCATCCTCCTCACACCTAACTATACCCCCCAGCTTGGTATCATCTGCAAATTTGGAGATGTTGCATTGAATTCCCTCGTCCAAATCATTAATATATATTGTAAATAGCTGGGGTCCCAGCACTGAGCCTTGCGGCACCCCACTAGTCACTGCCTGCCATTCTGAAAAGGACCCGTTTACTCCTACCCTTTGCCTCCTGTCTGCTAGCCAGTTCTCTATCCACATCAATACTGAACCCCCAATACCGTGTGCTTTAAGTTTGTATGCTAATCTCTTATGTGGGACCTTGTCGAAAGCCTTCTGAAAGTCTAGATATAACACATCCACTGGTTCTCCCTTATCCACTCTACTAGTTACATCCTCGAAAAATTCTATCAGATTTGTCAGACATGATTTACCTTTCGTAAATCCATGCTGACTTTGTCCAATGATTTCACCACTTTCCAAATGCGCTGCTATCCCATCTTTAATAACTGACTCTAGCAGTTTCCCCACTACCGATGTTAGACTAACTGGTCTGTAATTCCCCGCTTTCTCTCTCCCTCCTTTTTTAAAAAGTGGGGTTACATTAGCTACCCTCCAATCCTCAGGAAGTACTCCAGAATCTAAGGAATTTTGAAAAATTATCACTAATGCATCCACTATTTCTGTGGCTACCTCCTTGAGTACTCTGGGATGCAGACTATCTGGCCCTGGGGATTTATCGGCCTTCAATCCATTCAATTTACCCAACACCACCTCCCGGCTAACCTGGATTTCACTCAGTTCCTCCATCTTATTTGACCCCCGTTCCACTGCTATTTCCGGCAGATTATTTATGTCTTCCTTAGTGAAGACAGAACCAAAGTAGTTATTCAATTGGTCTGCCATGTCCTTGTTCCCCATGATCAATTCACCTGTTTCTGACTGCAAGGGACCAACATTTGTTTTAACTAGTCTCTTTCTCTTCACATATCTATAAAAACTTTTGCAGTCAGTTTTTATGTTCCCTGCCAGTCCCCTTTCATAATCTATTTTCCCTTTCCTAATTAAGCCCTTTGTCCTCCTCTGCTGGATTCTGAATTTCTCCCAGTCCTCCGGTAGGCTGCTTTTTCTGGCAAATTTGTATGCCTCATCTTTTGTTTTTATACTATCCCTGATTTCCCTTGTTATCCATGGATGCACCACCTTCCCCGATTTATCCTTTTGCCAAACTGGTATGAACAACTTTTGTACTTCATCCATGCAGTCTTTAAATACCTTCCATTGCACATCCACTGTCAACCCTTTAAGAATCACCTGCCAGTCTATCTTGGCCAATTCACATCTCATACCTTCAAAGTTACCTTTGTTCAAGTTCAGAACCCTTGTTTCTGACTTAATTTTGTCACTCTCCATCCTAATGAAGAACTCAACCATATTATGGTCACTCTTGCCCAAGGGGCCACGCACAACAAGACTGCTAACTAACCCTTCCTCATTACTCAATACCCAGTCTAGAATAGCCTGCTCTCTCGTTGGTTCCTCCACATGTTGGTTGAGAAAACTATCCCGCATACATTTCAGGAAATCCTCTTCCTCAGCACCCCTGCCAATTTGATTCACCCAATCTACATGCAGATTGAAGTCACCCATTATAACCGTGTTACCCTTGTTGCACGCATTTCTAATTTCCTGTTTGATGCCATCCCCAACTCCAATACTACTGTTAGGTGGCCTGTACACAGCTCCCACTAGCGTTTTCTGCCCCTTAGAGTTTCGCAGCTCTACCCATATCGATTCCACATCCTCCACGCTAATGTCCTTCCTTTCTATTGCATTAATCTCCTCTCTCACCAGCAACGCTACCCCACCTCCTTTTCCTTGTTCATTGTTGTTTTTGCCTGACTGCGCTCTTTGTCAAGGCTGAATCAAACAAGTCCAAAAACACAGGCCTTGAGTGTTGAAATAAGGCAATCCAATGATAATGATTTCAGTAAATATTTATTCCAAGCACATGACCAATGTTCTCCCATTTATTGGCCATCCCAGTCTGAAGAGGGGTCCTGACCCAAAACATTTCTAATCCATCCCCTCTAGATACTGCCTGACCTGCGGACTTACTCCAGCACATTGTGTTTTGCTCATGATTCTAGCATCCAGCTTGGATTGATACATGGATAGGGAAGGTTTAGTGGAATATGGGTTAAACATGGGCAAATGGGACTAGCTTAGGTGGGGCATCTAGGTCAGCATGGACTAGTTTGGCTGAAGGGACAGTTTCATGCAGTATGACTCTATCTGCAGTTCCTTGTGTCTCTGTTGCCCATTCTCAGTTTTGCTGAGAGGATTTCAAATGAAACATTGGGGTGTCAGCTGGGTCAGACTGGGTAGGCTCTAATCCTGAGATACCTTTTGTAAATAAATGTATTTCTACTCATTCCAGAAACTTTTCTACCACTTTCACAAAGTTATTAATCCAGGCTGTGCTTGACACATGTGCTTCTTGTTTCCAACAGCTGTCTCAACCTTTTAGGGTCCAGCAGTTTAATGGGAGCTTCAGGCCTTGTGATTCAGGTCCCAAGAAGCAAAGTAATCATGGGTAGTGACTTGACCTCAGGCAGTAGATCCTGAGGTGTTTGTCTTCCTGATAATCATTTCGTAAACATCAAATGGCTTTGGACATTTTTTAAATATTCCTGACCGAGTGTAAGTATTTTAAAATAGTTTAAATGGATTAATATGTATATACAGTCATGAACTATACAACATTGAAACAGGGCCTTTGGCCCAGCTTGTTCATGGCGTCTAAGTTGGCATTCTGGGCTAGTCCCATTTGCTTGCATTTGGCCCATAACACTCTAAACTTTTCTTATCTATACATCTATCCAATTTATTTTGTAAATCATAACAGTATCAGATTCTCTAGCTTTCTCAGGCAACTCAATCCGGATGTGGACTATCGCTGAAGTCCCTCTTAAATCTCTCTCTCCCCTTCATCTTGAGCCTATTCCCTCTAATTTTATAGAACGGTCTTGAATTTTTGAAGAAGGGTCTTGACCTAAAACATCACCCACTTCCTTCGCTCCATGGATACTGCCTCACCCGCTCAGTTTCTCCAGCATTTTTGTTTACCCTCTAATTTTATAATTCTTTACCCTGGGAAAAAGACAGTGAACACTCATTTTATTCATGCACCTCATGATCTGGTACACCTCAATAAGGTCACCACTCAGCCACCTACACCAAAGAAAAATGTCTCAGCCTATCCAATCTTTCTCCATAACACGCCAGTAAGTGCAGTAACATTCTGTTTAATCTCCTCTGCGCCCTTTCTAACTAAACAGCTTAAAACGTTCATTCAAATAATATCTTTAAGGGAGACACAAGGAACTGCAGACCCTGCTTTAAAAAAAAAACACTGTGCTGGGGTAACTCAGAGGGTCAAGCAGCATCTCTGGAAAACATAAATAGGTTATACATAGCTACAATACATAGATAATAGGTGTAGGAGTAGGCCATTTGGCCCTTCGAGCCATTAAATGTGATCATGGCTGATCTTCCACTATCAGGACCCCGTATCTGCCTTCTCCCCATGCCCCTTGATTCTGTTAGCCCTAAGAGCTCTATCTGATGGGCCTGTGCTTCTTAGGTGATTTTTCAGCGGACTGCCAGCGACTGTCAAATTGCCGGCTCTCACCTGAAAAACCGGCAACTGGAACGTCAACTGTCAGAGTGGAACACATAGACTGTCTGGGTGAAAAGAATTGTCCTCATCTCTGTTCTAAATGGCTTACCCCTTATTCTTAAACTATGGCCCCTGGTTCTGGATTCTCCCAACATTGGGAACATATTTCCTGCATGTAGCATGTCTAATCCCTTAATAATTGTATATGTTTCTATAAGATCCCGTCTCATCCTTCTAAATTCCAGTGAATACAAGTACAGTCGCTCAATTCTTTCATCATATGACAGTCCCATCATCCCGGGATTTAAGCACATGAACCTACGCTGCAGTCCCTCAATTACAAGAACGTCCTTCCTCAAATTAGGAGACCAAAACTGCATGCAATACAAAGTTAAAGTCAAAAGTCAAAGTATCCTTTACTGTCATTCAGACCTTTCGGTCTGAACAAAATTTCGTTGGCTTGCAGTCATAACATATAATAAAAAACAAAGCACACAATAAACACATATTTAACATCCACCACAGTGAGTTCACCAGGCACCACCTCACTGTGGTGGAAGGCTTTGTCTTAATGTCTTTGTCTTCTTCCCTCCTTCTTCTCCCTCTGCGCTGAGGTGATCCAGGCCTCCGATGTTGTCGTCCACTAGGCCCGTGGCCGAGCCTCCGAAGCCAGGTTGCCGCCACCGCAGTCGCCAGAACGCTGGAACGTCGCCACAGGTCTAAAGCAGGGTCCGCCGCTGGAACGCTGGAGCACCGCAGCTCTGAAGCCGGGTCGCCGCTGGAACGCTGGAGCACCACAGCTCTGAAGTCGGGTTGCCGCTGGAACGCCACCGCTGGAACGCCGCTGGAGCACCGCAGATCTGAAGCTGGGTTGCCACTGGATTGTCACCGTTGGAGCACCACAGCTCTGAAGCCGGGCCGCTGCCGCTGCTGGAGCACCACAGCTCTGAAGCTGGGTCGCCGCTGGAACGCTGGAGCACCACAGCTCTGAAACCGGGCCGCCGCTGGAACGCTGTAGCACCACAGCTCTGAAGCCGGGCCGCTGCCGCCGCTGGAGCACCGCAGCTCTGAAGCCGGGTCGCTGCCACCATGCTGGAACGCCGCCACAGCTCCGAGGCCGACAGCTCCAACATTAGGCCTCAGCACAGACGGAGACAGTGACGGGGGACACGACAAGAAAAGTTGCACACCCCCGAAGGGAGAGACTAAAGCCCTGTTTCTCCCACTCACCCCCCCCCCCCATCCCCCCTCCCCCACACATACACAGCCTAATAAACCAACATTTTAACTAAAACAGGAAGACAAAAGAAAAGAAAAAACAGACGGACTGCAGGCGAGCCGTGGCTGCCAGGCAGCGCCGCCACTTCCGGAAGGACCTGGGTCAATACTCCAGATGCGGTCTCACCAGGGCCCCGTACAACTGCAGAAGGACACTCAACTCCTCTCGTTATGAAGGCCATTAGCTTTCTTCACTGCCTGCTGTATCTGCATGCTTACTTTCAGTGACTGATATACAATGACACCAGGTCTCATTGCACTTCCACTTTTCCTAACCTGACACCATTCAGATAAAAATCTGCCTTCCCGTTCTTGCCACAAAATTGGATAACCTCACATTTATCCACATTTTACTGCATCTGCCATGCATCTGCCCACTTACCCAACCTATCCAAGTCACCCTGCAAGCTCATAGCATTCTCTCCAGAGTTCACACTGTGACCCAACTTTGTGTCATCTGCAAATTTGCTAATGTTACTTTTAATTCTTTCATCGAAATCATTAATGTATATTGTAAATAGCTGTGGTCCCTGCCTGTCACCGCCTGCCATTCTGAAAGGGACCCGTTAATCCCTACTCTTTGTTTCCAATTTTCTATCCATGTCAATACTCTACCCCAATACTATGCGCTCTAATTTTGCTCACTAATCTCCTGTGGGACCTTATCAAAGACTTTATGAAAGTCCAGGTATACAACAACCACTGGCCCTCCATGGTCCATTTTATTTGTTACATCCTTAAAAAATTCCAGAAGATTTGTCAAGCATGATTACCCCTTTGTAAATCGAAGCTGACGTGGACTGAGTTGGATGATCAGCCATGATCATATTGAATGGCGGTGCAGGCTCGAAGGGCCGAATGGCCTACTCCTGCACCTAATTTCTATGTTTCTATGTTTCTATGGACTGATCCTGTTACTGCTATCCAAATGCGCTGCTATTACATCTTTAATAATCTTCCCCACCATTGATGTCAGGCTAACTGGTCTATAATTAATTGCTTTGAAAAGTGGGATATCATTAGCTACTTTCCAATCCCCAGGAACTGATCCAGAATCTATAGAACATTTGAAAATTATCAACAATGCATCCACAATTTCTAGAGCCACCTCCTTGAGCACCCTGGGATGCAGACCATTAGGCCCTGGGGATTTATCAGCTTTCAGTCCCATCAGTCTACCCAACACCATTTCCAGACTAATGTGAATTTCCTTCAGTTCCTCCACCACCCTTGGTCCTTTGTGCCCGAGTGCATCTGGGAGATTAGTTGTGTCTTCCTTCGTGAAGACAGATCCAATATACCTGTTCAACTCATTTGCCATTTCCTAGTTCCCCATAATAAATTCACCTCTTTCTGTCTTCAAGGGACCAACATTTGTCTTAACTATTTTTTTCCTCTTCACATACCTAAAGAAGCTTTTACTATCCTCCTTTATATTCTTGGCTAGCTTACCTTCGTACTTCATCTTTTCTCCCAGTATTGCCTCTTTCGTTATCTTCTGTTGATCTTTAAAAGTTTCCCAATCCTCTGGCTTCCCATTCATCTTTGCTATGTTATACTGTACGTATTCTCTTTTGTTTTTAGGCTGTCCTCGACTTCCCTTGTCAGCCACGGTTGCCCCTAAGAATCTTTCTTCCTCTTTGGAATGAAATGATCCTGCATCTTCTGGATTATTCCCAGAAATACCTGTCATTGCTGTTCCATGGTCATCCATGCTAGGGTCCCTTTCCAGTCAACTTTGGCCAGCTCCTCCCTCATGCCTCCATAGTCCCCTTTGTTCAAATGTAATACTGACACTTCTGATTTTACCTTCTCCCTCTCAAATTACAGATTAAAATGTATCATATTATGGTCACTACCTCCTAATAGTTCCCTTACCTTGAGTTCCCTTATCAAATCCAGTTCATTACACAACACTAAATACAGAATTGCCTTCTCCCCGGTAGGCTCCAGTACAAGCTGCACTAAGAATCCATCTTGGAGGCAGTCCACAAACTCCCTTTTTGGGGGTCCAGTACTCCCAGTTCCCAGTCTACCTGCATGTTGAAATCTCCCATTATGACCGTACATGATAATTTGTTACATGCTAAATTTAACTGCTGGTACAACTTGCACCCTATGTCCAGGCTACTGTTTGGGGGCCTGTGGATAACTCCCATTAGGGTCTTTTTCCCTTACAATTTCTCAGTTCTATCCATCATGACTCTACATCTTCTGGTTCTATGTCACCCCTCGCAAGGGACTTAATTTCATTCCTTACCAACAGAGCCACCCCCCCCCCCCCCCCCCCCCCCCCGCCATCTGTCTGTCTTTTCGATAAGACATATAACCCTGAATATTCAGTTCCCAGCTCTGATCCTCTTGCAGCCATGCCTCTGCAACATCATACTTACTAATTTGTGAGTGGACATCCTTTTTCTAATATTTAACATCTTTAAGAGTTTGAAAATAATTACAAACATTAAAATTAAGTAAAGTAATAGTACCTGAAATACTTCCATAACCTTTTCAATTCAGATCAGTGACTTTGAAAACAGAGAGAGGTTCTCATGTACTTCCTCTAACCTCATCTACTGCATTTGGTTTTCCCAATGTGGCCACCTTTACATTAGCAAAACCAAGTGTAGGCTAGACGTCTATTTTTCCAAACACTTGCGCTCGATTCGCCAAGGTCTGCCGGTTCTCCTGGTCGCCAACGTTTTAACTCCCCCTTTCCCATTCCCATACTGACTTTTTTTTGTCCTAGGCCTCCTCCATTGCAAACTGGAGGAACAGCAACTCATATTCTACTTGGATAGTTTACAACCTAAAGATATGAACATTATATTCTCCAATGTCACGTAACTAACTTACAAACAATACTCCACTTTTCCCCCTCCCCCTCACCCCCCCAATCCCTTTCCACCTATACAGTATTCCTTCACTTGGTTACACAATTCAAACAACTTCTAACCCAATCTTACTTGTTCAACCATTTGCCAATCAAAACCACTTCACATGTACTCACATATCGCTCACCAGGCTTTGCCCTGTCCCTCCTTTCTTTTAGGTTTCTTCCCCACCGCTCACCCCCACCTTAATCAGTCTAAAGAGTACCGACCTGAAACATTACCTGTCAATGTTCTCCAGAGATTTTGCCTGACCTGCTGTTACTTCAGCATCTTGTCTTTTTTTTAATTTCCGTTCAAATAGGGGTGTGCTGCATATACCATCCATGTCAGCCATAAAACTAAAGAACTAGATACACCTTGGGTCAGGACGGTTAGACAGTTACATGGATTGGACAGGTTTTGAGGGATATGGGCCAAATGCAGGCAAGTGAGACTAGTGTAGCTGGGACATGTTGGCTGGTGTGGGCAAGTTGGGCCGAAGGGCCTGTTTCCATGCTGTATCATTCTCTGACTCCATGACTCCAACCATGGATTCAGCACTGGGTTCAGCAGCAGAGCAAAGCAGGAGGTCAGATGCAATGCGATCTCTTCTTTGGCTTGTTCACTAAATTCCACGTTGCAATTTGTAGGCGGAGATGTTAGGATTGATCTGATTCATGCATTGCAGTTAATTGGTATTTTTGTATGGAATAAACAGTTGATGAAGGACACGGTTAAGCAAATTAAATATAGTTTATTAACCTTCTCAATCTTATTGTTACGACTTAACTAACAGTCTTCTGAACAGCAAAGCAAGCTTATATTTCCTAGGTAGACAAAAGATGCTGGAGAAACTCAACGGGTGAGGCAGCATCTATGGAGAGAAGGAACTGGCGATGTATCTGGTTGAGACCCTTCTTCAGACTGATGTCGGGGGGGCGGGAATAAGAAAGGATGTAGGCGAAGACAGTAGGACCTGTGGGAGAACTGGGAAGGGGGAGGGGAAGGAGGGAGAAAGCAAAGGCTATCTAAAATTTGAGGTCAATTTTCATACCATTGGGATGTAAACTACCCAAGTGAAATATGAGGTGGTGTTCCTCCAATTAGCGCTGGGCCTCACTCTGGCAATGGAGCAGGCACAGGACAGAAAGGTCAGAGAGGGAATGGGAGGGGGAGTTGAAGTGCTGAGCAACCGGGCGATCAGGTTGGTTAAAACAGACTGAGCGGAGGTGTTCAGCGAAGCGATCGCCGAGCTTCCACTTGGTCTCGCCGATGTAGAGAAGTTGGCACCTGGAACAGCGGATGCAGTAGATCTGGTTGGAGGAGGTGCAGGTGAACCTCTGCCTCGCCTAGAAAGACTGATTTAGTCCTTGGATGGAGTCGAGGGAGGAGGTAAAGGGACAAGTGTAGCATTTCCTGCGATTGCAGGGATAAGTACCCAGGGAGGGGGTGGTTTGGGTGGGAAGGGCCAAATTGACCAGGGAGTTACGGAGGGAACGGTCGCTGTGGAAAGCAGAAAGGGAAGGAGATGGGAAGATGTGGCCAGAAGTGGGATCCCTTTGGAGGTGGCAAAAATGTCGGAGGATTATACATTGTATGTGACGGCTGATAGGGTGGAAGGTGAGGACAAAGGGGACTCTGTCCTTGTTACAAATAGGGGGAGGGGGAGTAAGAGCGGAGCTGCAGGATATAGAGGAGACGCTGGTGAGACCCTCATCTATAATGGAAGGTGGGACCCCTCGTTCCCTAAAGAATGAGGACATCTCCGACCCCTAGTATGGAACACCTCATCCTGGGCACAGATGCAGCGTAGATGGAGGAATTGGGAGAAGGGGATAGAGATTATATTTCTTAGGTTAGTTTCCTTCTTTTTTATGTAGAACTGTAAGATTAGTCTGCTTTGGTAGTTTGATGCTTTCCCATTGTCTGTTGGTCCTTCATCCCCTAAATCTTGATAATTCCTCAAATCCGTAAGATAAACATTATGTTACGAATGAATAATGCCATTTACCTGACATATTATTTATTTCAAATCCTTGAAGCTGATCATAGATAACAATTTCACTTTTTGACGATACTTCTTTGAAACATATTTACTAGCTTTTCTTGAAGGATACATAAGAATTTTTCACCTGTGAGAGTTTTCACTCCCTGAATGTCCTACTGCTCTGTGGTCAAGGCAAAAGTCCTGCTACTGAGAAGTGTTCATGAGAACTGCAATGTCACATCAATTTATAGTGCCTTCTAATCTGGAGGGCCTAGAAAAATATGGACGAAATGGGTATCCTTTGAAGTAACACGGAAAAGGTTGGAAATATTCAGCAGTACAGACAGTATTGGCAGAGGGAGAAACAGACTGCAGTGTGGCAGTCGTCAGTCTTTTTTAATTTTTTTTTTCATTTTTGTCTTGTTAAATATATGTCTTGAGCCTAGTTTTTATTATTGTTTTAGCTGTGTATATGTGGGGGGTGGAGGGGGGGGATGTGGGGGAAACCGTTAATCACTTCCCTGTACGGGGACCCGACTTTTTCCCTGTACGGGGACCCGACTTTTTCCCTGTCGGGTCTCCGGTGTCGTTGGGCCTAACATTGTGGAGCCGGCAGCAGCTTCCTGCTGGGACCAACCTGAGGGCTCCAGTCACGAAACCTGTGGACCTGACATCGCGGAGCTGGCCGTCTTCGGAGCACGAAGAGCTGTGGTGGCGCTCGGCTGTGACCCGACTCTGGAGCTTCAGAGGCTCCGGCTGCAGGCCCGGTGGACAAGAACATCGGGAGCTCCAGGTCCCTAGTGGGAAACGGCTTTTCGGAGCTCCCGCAACAGCAACTTCTCCCGCTGGAATCGCGGGGTTTAAAGGACACGGAGCCAGGGCCTAACATCACCGGGCGTGGCTTAATGGCCACAGGACTTACCATCGTCCGCTGGGGGCTTTAACATCGGAGCCCCAGTTCTCCTCGACATAGCAGTTGGACTGCTGGACCGCGGGTGAAGAACAAAGGGAAGCGATAAGACTTTGCCTTCCATCACAGTGAGGAGGTGTTGGAGATTCACTGTGATGGATGTTTATGTAAACTGTGTTAAGTGTGAGTCTTGGGTTTTTTTGTAATGTAAGACTGTAGAAAATTCAATTTCGTTCAAACCAAGTTGTTTGAATGACAATAAAAGACATTCTATTCCATTCCAGACTTACCATTTCAGGTCAGCAACTTTTTAGATGAACTGATAATATGACAATGTTCTCCGTTTCTCTATTCACATATGCTACATTTCAAATGCTTTTAGTTTTTATTTCAGACTTCCATGGTGAAGATTTATTTTTTGTTTTTAGATTCCTACATTGACGACTGCATTTGGTGCTACCTCCTGCACCCATGCAGAACTCACTGACTTCATCCATTTCACCACTAACTTCCATTCGGCACTCAAATTCACATGGACCATTTCCGACATCTCCCTACTGTTTCTAGACCTCGCTAACTCCAGCGCAGGTAATAGACTGCTGACCAACATCTACTACAAACCCACTGACTCCTATGGATATCTGGACTACACTTCTTCCCACCCTGCTTCCCGTAAGGACATTATCCCCTACTCCCAATTCCTCCGTCTACACTGCATCTGCACCCAGGATGAGGTGTTCCAAACCAGGGCATTGGAGATGTCCTCATTCTTTAAGGAACAGGGGTTCCCCTCTTCGACTATAGATGAGGCTCTCACCAGGGTCTCTTCTGTATCCCGTAGCTTTGCTCTCAATCCTCATCCCCCAATCGTAACAAGGGCAGAATCCCCCTTGTCCTCACCTTCCACCCTACCAGGCGTCACATACAACAGATAATCCTCTGACATTTTCACCACCTCCAAAGGAATCCCACCACTGGCCACATCTTCAATTCACCTCCCGTCATGGCTTCCCTCCATAACTCCCTGATGAATTTGTCCCTTACCATCCAAACCACACCCTCCCCTGATACTTTCCCTTGCAACCGCAGGAAATGCTACACTTGTCGCTTTACCTCCCTCCTTGATTCCATCCAAGTACCTAAGCAGTCTTTCCAGGTGAGACAGAGGCTCACCTCCTCCAACCTCATCTATTGCATCCACTGCTCTAGGTATCAACTGCTCTACATCAGTGAGAGCAAGCGTAGGCTAGGCAATCGCTTCGCCCAACACCTTCGCACAGACCGCATTAACCAACCTGATCTCCCGGTGGCTCAGCACTTCGACTCCTCCTCCTATTCCGAATCTGATTTTTCTGTCCTGGGCCTCCTCCATGGCCAGAGTGAGTCCCACCGTAAATTGGAGGAGCAGCACCTCATATTTTGTTTGGGTAGTTTACACAAAGGCGGTATGAACATTGACTTCTCCAATTTCAGGTATTCCTTGCTTTCCCCCTCCTCCCCCTTCCCTGCTCTCCCACAGCCCACTGTCTCCGCCTCTTCCTTTCTTCGTCCCGCCCCCCCACCCCCACATCAGTCTGAAGAAGGGTCTCAACCCGAAACGTCACCTATTCCTTCGCTCCATAGATTCTGCCTCACCAGCTGTTTCTCTAGCATTTTATAAACAATAGACAATAGACAATAGGTGCAGGAGTAGGCCATTTGGCCCTTTGAGCCAGCTCTGTCATTCAATGTGATCATGGCTGATCATCCCCAATCAGTACCCCGTTCCTGCCTTCTCCCCATACTCCTTGACTCTGCTATTTTTAAGAGCCCTATTTAGCACTATCTTGAAAGCATCCACCTGCCTCCACCGCCCTCTGAGGCAGAGAATTTCACAGACTCACCACTCTCTGTGAGAAAAAGTGTTTCCTCGCCTCCGTTGTAAATGGCTTACTCCTTATTCTTAAATTGTGGCCCCTGGTTCTGGACTCCCCCAACATCAGGAACATGTTTCCTGCCTCTAGTGTGTCTAAGCCCATAACAATCTTATATGTTTTAATGAGATCCCCTCTAATCCTTCCAAACTCCAGAGTGTACAAGCCCAGCTGCTCAATTCTCTCAGCATATGACAGTCCCGCCATCCTGGGTATTAACTTTGTAAACCTAAACTGCACTCCCTCAATAGTAAGAATGTTCTTCCTCAAATTAGTGGACCAAAACTGCACACAATACTCAAGGTGTGGTCTCACTAGGGCTCTACAACTGCGGAAGGACCTCTTTGCTCCGATACTCAACTCCTCTTGTTATCAAGGCCAACATGCCATTCGTTTTCTTCACTGCCTGCTATACCTGCATGCTTACTTTCATAGACTGATGTACAACGACCCCCAGATCCAGTTGTATTTCCCCCTTTCCCAACTTGACGGCATTTAGATAGTAATCTGCCTTCCTGTTTTTGCTACCAAAGTGGATAACCTCACATTTATCCGCATTAAACTTCTTCAGCCATGCATCTTCCCACTCCCCCAAACTGTCCAAGTCACCCTGCATTCTCATAGCATCCTCCTCATAGTTCACACTGCCACCCAACTTTGTGTCATCTGCAAATTTGCTAATGATACTTTGAATCCCTTCATCCAAATCATTGATGTATATTGTAAATCGCTGCGGTCCCAGCACTGAGCCTTGTTGTACCCCACTAGTCACTGCCTGCCATTCTGAAGGGGACCCGTTAATCCCTACTCTTTGTTTCCTGTCTGCCAACCACTTCTCTATCCATGTCAGCACTCTACCCCCAATACCATGTGCCCTAATTTTGCCCACTAATCTCCTACGTGGGACCTTATCAAATGCTTTCTGAAAGACCAGGTACACTACATCCACTGGCTCTCCCTTGTCCATTATCCTAGTTACATCTTCAAAAAATTCCAGAAGATTAGTCAAGCATGATTTCCCCTTCGTAAATCCATGCTGACTCGGACCGATCCTGTTACTGCTATCCAAATGTTCGGCTATCTCATCTTTTATAATTGACTCCAGCATCTTACCCACCACCGATGTCAGGCTAACTGGTCTATGATTCCCTGTTTTCTCTCTCCCGCCTTTCTTAAAAAGTGTTTTTGTCTACCTTCGATTTTTCCAGCATCTGCAGTTATTTCTTAAATAGTTTGAATGCATTAGTACTTTAACTTGATTTCCTTTCCCTTTCCATCATTGAAACGGGCAGTCCACTGGCACTGATATTGTTGTCCGATCTCTCAAGAACCTTCTACATAATTTATTGGACTTAGATATTTTCAGAGCCACTGTAGAGTCGTAGAGTGATACAGTGTGGAAACAGGCCCTTCGGCCCAACTTGCCCACACTGGCCAACATGTCCCAGCTACACTAGTTCCACCTGCTTGTGTTTGATCCATATCCCTCCAAACCTGTCCTGTCCATGTACCTGTTTCTTAAACATTGGGATAATCATAGCCTCACTATCTCCTCTGGCAGCTTGTTCCATACACCCACCACCCTTTGTGTGAAAAAGTTAACCCTCAGATTCCTATTAAATCTTTTCCCTATTCACCTTAAACCTATGTCCTCTGGTCAAGAGACTGCATCTACTGAACTGTTCCTCTCATGGCCTCTGTAATACTTCATGTCTTTTAGATCAGTTGATCACTTGAATTTTTTGAAGAGGTTACTAGGGAAATTGACGAGGGTAAAGCAGTGGATGTTGTCTATATGGACTTCAGTAAGGCCTTTGACAAGGTTCCTCATGGAAGGTTGGTTAAGAAGGTTCAACTGTTGCGTATAAATGCAGGAATAGCAAGATGGATTCAACAGTGGCTGAATGGGAGAAGCCAGAGGGTAATGGTGGATGGCTGTTTGTCGGGTTGGAGGCAGGTGACTAGTGGGGTGCCTCAGGGATCTGTGTTGGGTCCTTTGTTGTTTGTCATGTACATCAATGATCTGGATGAAGGGGTGGTAAATTGGATTAGTAAGTATGCAGATGATACCAAGATAGGGGGTGTTGTGGATAATGAAGAGGATTTCCAAAGTCTACAGAGTGATTTAGGCCAGTTGGAAAAATGGGCTGAAAGATGGCAGATGGAGTTTAATGCTGATAAATGTGAGGTGCTACACCTTGGCAGGACAAATCAAAATAGGACGTACATGGTAAACGGTAGGGAATTGAAGAATACAGTTGAACAGAGGGATCTGGGAATAACCGTGCATAGTTCCTTGAAGGTGGAATCTCATATAGATAGGGTGGTAAAGAAAGCTTTTGGTATGCTAGCCTTTATAAATCAGAGCATTGAGTATAGAAGCTGGGATGTAATGTTAAAATTGTACAAGGCGTTGGTGAGACCAAATCTGGAGTATGGTGTGCAGTTTTGGTCACCCAATTATAGGAAGGATGTCAACAAAATAGAGAGGGTACAGAGGAAATTTACTAGAATGTTGCCTGGGTTTCAACAGCTAAGTTACAGAGATAGGTTAAATAAGTTAGGTCTTTATTCTCTGGAGCGCAGAAGGTTAAGGGGGGACTTGATAGAGGTCTTTAAAATGATGAGAGGGATAGACAGAGTTGATGTGGACAAGCTTTTCCCTTTGAGAATAGGGAAGATTCAAACAAGAGGACATGACTTTAGAATTAAGGGACAGAGGTTTAGGGGTAACATGAGGGGGAACTTCTTTACTCAGAGAGTGGTAGCGGTGTGGAATGAGCTTCCAGTGGAAGTGGTGGCGGCAGGTTCGTTGGTATCATTTAAAAATAAATTGGATAGGCATATGGATGAGAAGGGTATGGAGGGTTATGGTATGAGTGCAGGCAGGTGGGACTAAGAGAAAAAATGTTGTTCGGCACGGACTTGAAGGGCCGAGATGGCCTGTTTCCGTGCTGTAATTGTTATATGGTTATATGGTTATATGATCAAAGAGTGTTAATTTTAAAAAAATCATAATAAACAAGCAGATAGGGCCAATTATGAAGTAGCTAACACATAATGAATTAATTCTATCGAAAATGAAAACCAGTGCTTCTTATACCAAAATAATAAGATGTCTTACAACCTAAATTGCTCAGTTTGAAACAGCACAGCAGTAACTGTTACACTTTATTCAGATGTGCATTCCTGAAATCTTCATTTGCGCTGCACAAATTAACCTTAGCAGCAGGTATTGGACAGTGTGCAAAACATAATTAACTTGTCTATTTTCAGTGCGGAGGAGAGAATCGTAGTGATTGTAAATTTCAGCAAAGGAACAAAGAAGAATAGAACATTGCCATAAATCTAAAATGGTTGAGGTGAACAGGCTGTAATTACATTATTTGGTGGTTTTTAATCAGACATTTACTTTGTTAACTATTTCTGAATCTGTTATCTGGTTGGCTATACAATTTGCCATAATTAAATCGATAACACCATGTTATTCAAAGGTATGCTGAGAAACAATTATTAGTTTATCATGATGCACTCATGACTTGAGAAACTGGAGAAAACAGAAAGCATCAGCTCAGGTAGGACTTGTGTAACTGGGACATTGGCCGTTGTGGGTAAGGTGGGCCAAAGGGCCTGTTTTCATGCTCTATGAGTATGACTCTATGACTCAGTGAATACCCTAAGCTGGTATCATTCAATGTATCTCCTGTGTTTGATTTTCAAATGGTAGCTTTTGAGTGAGAGGGTAGGTGACTACATTAGAGAGCTCCCAAAAATGGACAAAACAATTATGATGCCCATTGCTTCTGCTGCAGGCAGCACATCAAAATCTTGTGGCCTCCTCATCATAACAGATGAGGTCTGCAACCAGCACCAAGAGTGTCCTAATTGCCTTGTTGTTGCCTCAGTAGAGGACAACATTCTTGATTGGCTAGTATCAGCTAAAACTCAGTCATAGAATAGTACAGCATGGAAATACGTCCTTTGACCCATCTTGGCTATGCCATGATGCCCCATCTAAGCTTATGCCTGCGTTTAGCCCATATCACTCTAAATCTTCCCTATCCATGTACCTGCCTAAGTGTCTTTTGAATGTTATTATGCTACCTGCCTCAACTATATTCTTTGGCAGCTTGTAACATGTATCCACCACCAGATTGAGTAAAAAGTTGGCGATCAGGTTCCTATTAAATCTTGTCCCTCTCACCTTAAAACTACATCCTCTGGTTATTGATTCCCTTACCCAGGGTTTACAAAAATGTGCATTCATCCTATCTGTTCCCCTTATAACCATATAACCATATAACAATTACAGCACGGAAACAGGCCATCTCGGCCCTTCAAGTCCGTGCCGAACAACTTTTTTCTCTTAGTCCCACCTGCCTGCACTCATACCATAACCCTCCATACCCTTCTCATCCATATGCCTATCACCTAATCTAATAGATTATACACCTCTATAAGATCATCCCACAGGCTCCTGCATACCAAGGAATAATTTCCTAGCCTGCCTTACATTTCCCTATAGCTCAGGTCCTCGAGTCCCGACAACATCCTTGTAAATCTTCTTTGCACTCTTCCCAACTTGCTTTATTTAAGACCACGGCTCCTTTCAAAAGGAAAGTACATCATAGCTATAGCAGTTGATGGGCAGCAATCTTCAATAAGTTAGCTGCATTAACATCATCAGTTCTGATGGGGCTGTTATGAGGCAGCAACAGTGGCAGGGCTGAAGCCTTTGATGATGTTGATTAGATTAGATTAGATTAGATTCAACTTTATTGTCATTGCACATAATACAAGTACAGTACAACAAAATGCATTTTTGCATCTCACCAGGGTGCAAAGTAGTAAAGTGCTGATTAAGACAATATATAAAAAATGAGTATATATTGGTGTATGTACATAGGCATATACATATATACAGATAGTTGTTAAGGTGCAAAAGATTGACATGTGCTATATTCTGGTGAATAAGCGCTTAACTCTAAATTATATAAACTATAAATAATACTGATGAGAAGGGGTGGGGGCGCTAGCTCCGGGCCTGTGAGTTCAGCAGGGTAATGGTGTTGGGGAAGAAGCTGTTCCTTAGCCTGCTGGTGCGAGAACTAAGACTCCTGTACTGCCTCCCTGATGGGAGGAGGGCAAACAGTCCATGGTTGGGGTATGAGGGGTCCTTAATGATTTTGCCAGCCCATCTCAGACACCGTGTGCGGTGAAGGACAGCCATGGCAGGGAGCGGGGCACCGATGATGTGATGGGCGGTTTTCACCACCCGTTGCAGTGCCTTCCTGTCAGCTGTGGTGCGGCCACTGTACCACACCGTGAAGCAGGTGGGCAGGATGCTTTCTATGGTACAGCGGTAGAAGTTGGACAGGATCTGAGGGGACAGGTGAGCTTTCTGAAGCCTCCTCGGAAAGTAGAGGCGCTGCTGCGCCTTTTTAATCAGTTTGGCGGTGTTGAGGGACCAGGACAAATCCTCAGAGATGTGTACCCCGAGGAATTTGAAGTTGGAGATGCGGTCCACCTCAGTCCGTTTATGTGAATGAGGGTGCGTCTGCCGCCTATGGTCTTCCGGTCGTCCGCAATGATTTCCTTTGTCTTCTGTGTGTTGAGGACAAGGTTGTTGTTGGTACACCAAGCTGCCTGGTGCTGGACCTCCTCCCTGTAGGCTGATTTGTTGTTGTCACTGACCAATCCTACCACCGTGTTGTCGTCAGCGAATTTTATGATGGAGTTGGAGCCATGCATAGGGACGCAGTCGTGGGTGAAGAAGGAGTAGAGGACAGGGAGTAGAGGAGAGGGCTGAGCACACAGCCCTGTGGAACGCCGGTGTTCAGTGTCAGAGTGAACTGTCACGGTGTCTGACAGTGTCACGGTGTCTGAGAAGCACCAAGTGCTTCGAGAGGCTGGTCCTGGCACACCTCAAAAGCTGCCTACCCCCCACACTGGATCCCTATCAGTTTGCCTACCGCAAGAACAGGAGTACGGAGGATGCCATCTCAACGGCACTTCACTCCGCCCTCTCCCACCTCGACAACAGAGACACTTACGTAAGAATGCTGTTCATCGATTACAGCTCAGCATTCAACACCATTATACCATCAAAATTGATCGCCAAACTCGGTAATCTGTGCATCGCTCCTTCCCTCTGCAACTGGATACTGGACTTTCTAACCAACAGACCCCAGTCTGTTAGGTTAGACAAGCACACCTCTTCAACCCTCACCCTGAACACCGGCGTTCCACAGGGCTGTGTGCTGAGCCCCCTCCTCTACTCCCTCTTCACCTATGACTGCACACCTGTACATGGTACTAACACCATCATCAAGTATGCAGATGATACAACGGTGATTGGCCTCATCAGCAACAACGATGAGTCGGCCTACAGGGAGGAGGTCCAGCACTTAGCAGCATGGTGCGCTGACAACAACCTGACCCTTAACTCCAAGAAGACCAAGGAGCTCATTGTAGACTTCAGGAAGTCCAGGGGCGGCACGCACACCCCCATCCACATTAACGGTACGGAGGTGGAACGTGTTTCTAGCTTCAGGTCCCTGGGAGTCAACCTCTCCGACGACCTCTCTTGGACCCACAATACCTCAACTCTGATCAAGAAGGCTCACCAGCGTCTCTTCTTCCTGAGGAGACTGAAGAAGGTCCATCTGTCTCCTCAGATCCTGGTGAACTTCTACCGCTGCACCATCGAGAGCATCCTTACCAACTGCATCACAGTTTGGTATGGCAACTGCTCTGTCTCCGACCGGAAGGCATTGCAGAGGGTGGTGAAAATTGCCCAACGCATCACCGGTTCCTCGCTCCCCTCCATTGAGTCTGTCCAAAGCAAGCGTTGTCTGCGGAGGGCGCTCAGCATCGCCAAGGACCTCTCTCACCCCAACCATGGACTGTTTACCCTCCTACCATCCGGGAGGCGCTACAGGTCTCTCCGTTGCCGAACCAGCAGGTCCAGGAACAGCTTCTTTCCGGCGGCTGTCACGCTACTCAACAACGTACCTCGGTGACTGCCAATCACCCCCCCCCCGGACACTTATTGTTATTTATTCAAATCATTTGCTGTGTCGCTCTTCCAGGGAGATGCTAAATGCATTTCGTTGTCTCTGTACTGTACACTGACAATGACAATTAAAATTGAATCTGAATCTGAATCTGAATCAGAGTGGAGTAGGTGAAGTTGTTAATCCTAACAGACTGGGGTCTGTTAGTGAGGAAATCCAGTGTTCAGTTGCAGAGGGAGGTGTTGATGCCAAGGCCGCTGAGTTTGATGATCAGACAGATATGCTCATAACCAATCCTCTTTCTTACATCCTGCTACCTTTTATTTGAATTTGCAACTTCTAGGTGGTGTAATTATGGATCTCTTGCTAACCTGCCACTTCATCACAACTATAAACCAGCACCTATTCATTTCAGTAGAAGTTGTGATCACTGTTGTACATATCATTGTAAGGCACCGTGCCTGTTGATGTTTTCAACGATGATGATGATGATTTTCATTTTTTAGAATAGTGCATTCTGGCCAGATGGCAAAAGAAGAGCAAGGACTGAATGAAAATAAAGACACAACATTAATTAAATTCTCCCAAATGTAGAACCTGCAATTATGCATAATAGAGATTAAATATGGGGAGGTGAGTTACAGGATATGAGTGGTCTACAGTTGGAGCAAGGCGTCAACTTCCAAAAGGGTGAGATTGCATGTGAGAAGCAAGAAAGTGCAGTTGCTAGTTTTCAATAAAGTCTGGAGTAATTCAGCAGGTTACGTCAAGTAAAGACAAGTCAATTTTATTTCTATAGCACATTCAAAAACAACTCTCATTGACCAAAGTTCTTTACATCAGTGTGAGTAGAAATAGGTTTTAAGTCTAGACTTAAAGGAGTCGATGGAGGGGGCAGTTCTGATGAGAAGAGGGATGCTGTTCCACATTATAGGTGCTGCAACCACAACAGCGTGGTCGCCCCTGAGCTTAAGCTTGGGCTGAGGGATAGTCAGTAGCCCCAAATCAGCTGACCTGAGGGACCTGGAGGTAGAATGGTGGGTTAGCAGACTTTTGATGTAGGTGGGGGCAAGCCCGTTAAGGGCTTTGTATACATACAGGAGGAGCTTGAAATTGATTCTGTACTGTACTGGGAGCCAGTGGAGAGAGGCCAGAATCGGGGTGATGTGGTCCCTTTTACGGGTACCCGTCAGAAGTCTCGCTGCGGTGTTTTGGACCAATTACAGGTGAGACAGAGATGATTGGCTGATGCCAGTGTATAGGGAGTTGCAGTAATCAAGGCGGGAGGAGACAAATGCGTGGATGATTTTTTCAAGGTCGTCGAATTGGAGGAATGGTTTTATTTTAGCTATCGTCCGAAGTTGGAAGAAGATAGCTTTTACCACAGCATTGACTTGTTTGTCAAACTTCAATGCAGAGTCAAATATCACGCCAAGGTTTTTGACGTACGGTTTGAGTAAGGAGGTTAGGCTTCCATGACTGCCTGCTATCATTTTAAAATGCTCAGAAATGCTGCCTGATCCACTGAGGTACTCCAGCACTTTGTGTCAGAGATTGCATGTGAGTTCTGCTGTAAAGGATATGGACAAGGGCATTCATGGTCAACCTATAGAGGAATCTAGGAGTGCAGGTACATAGTTCTGTGAAAGTGGCATCACAGGTAGATAGGGTGGCCAAGAATGCTTTTGGCACATTAGCCTTCATCAGTCATTTGAGTATTGAGTACAGAGGGACGGAGCTCATGTTACAGTTGTAGTGACCAGATGGAGCTGGGACAAAGCCCAACAGGTGATAGGGGTGAAGGGGAGTTTGATTAGCAGATGGGTGGAGTAAGAGACAAAGGTTAGAGATGGAAAGGAGACAAAAGGTTGTCACATGAGGAGGAAAGAGGGATGAAATGTGAAGCCAGAGGGAGGCATTTAGGTGGAAGTAGTCAGGGGAGAGGGGAAAAAAGGGGAGTTGAATAGGGGAAGAAATGGGTGCACATCAAGATGGTGGGTAGCCCAGGAAAGGGAGGGGGTACGGGTGAGATGGGGTGTTACTTAAAATAGAAAATTCAATGTTTATATCTTTGGGTTGTAATATAGTGCACTTGGCTAGATTACAACCCAAAGTTATGATCTTAAATTACACCCCCCCCCCCCCCACCACCTTCTCCATCCCCTTACCCCTCTCTATTCCATCTGTGTCCCTCCCTCTGGTTACTTTTCACTCCTCTTCTTTCCTTATCTGATCACCTTTTGTCTTCTTTTCATCTCTAGCCTTTGTCACTTACAACACCCATCTACCAAACAAACCCCCTCACTTGTATCCACCTATCACTTGCCAGGTCTGGTCCCACTCCTACCTTTTTTCAAACTTTCTCTCCCTTACTACAATCAGTCTGAAGAAGGGTCCCGACCTGAAATGTTGCCTGTCCATTCCCTCTACACATATGCCTGATCTGCTAAGTTAGTCCAGCACATTGTGATTTGATAAAGAGGGTGAAGTTTTGGATCTCCAGTTTTTTTAGGAATGGGAAGGAAAAAGTTTATCCATTTCCTGAATTGGAATTAATATATTCACAAATCTAAGGTGTTGTTTCAGGAGCATAAGCAGTAGAAATTGTCTTCATGACCATCACTCTGCGCGCCTGACTCATCCAAGCGTTGGTTTGTCAGCGGTCTTTCACTCTTTCCATCTTTGCTTTCAGTAGCTACTCAGTAAATCGTTTTGTTCTCTTTCTACATATTTTCTTTGTTAAGGGGAATTATTGTGCAATGCTGCCACGGACTCCCTTGTGCTATTTCAGGTGTTTAAATGGCAAATTATTGCATTTAATAAGTGCTAGTCAATATAATTGATTCTCCCACATCATTAAGTGGCCTGCTGTGCCGGCATTAGAGCAGATGTCGCAAACAGCCAAGACATGGGTTAATAAGAATAATTTGGCTGCCTTCAAAAATGTTACATTTCTTCTTGATTAGCCCTTAAGTAGTTAATGAAGTTTCACTAGTTTCAACCCATGCTTCCATTTCTTACACCTCCAATTTAATTTAAGGTATTATTCTGCTCCACGCTTATTTTCTGTAGAATATAGAAACAGAAAAATACGGGGAGGAAAAAGTCATTCCACTCTTTGATTCTGCTTTATCATTGAACCTGATCAGAGGATATTCTCTAACCAATACTATATTCAGTAGAACAGGCAGCATCTGTGGAAAGAAATGTACAATCAATATCTTACGATGAGGCCCCACAATAGAATGAGAGTAGAGGGGATATAGCCAGGCGGCAAAGAGGTGTAATAAGTGGTTATAGGTGAAGAGGGGTTTATTGATAGAAAATAAACATAGTAGCCATGATGGAAAACCCACTAAAGAAGAATTCCGACCTGAAATGTCACTTATCCATGTTCACCAGAGAGGCTGCTTGATCTGCTGTGTTACTCCAGCACTGTATGTCTTTTTTTGTAAATCAGCATCTGCAGTTCCTTGTTCTACGTAGCAACTATGATGATAAAAAGTGAAAGATTGCTGTCCCATTATTTCCATGGCTTGTGCTTCTAGACCTGACAGCATAGATTGACAAATAAGGAACATATTTATATCCACTCCTCACATCTCTTGATATCATATCTGTTGATAAATGTACATTTTCCTTTTTCCAAAGGCATTTTCATTTCTATAAAATTAATCTCTCAGATGTCTCCATCATGATTACGCAATCTTTTGCCACAGTTCATATTCTGGACTCTGCAGATTAACTCTTGCTTTTCTCTACATTGCATCTTTATAAACCCAGTAGCTTAATTATATTTTTATCACAGCACTGATGCTGCACCAGCCATCCTTAGAGATGTTATGCAAATGTATTAATTAACACTAAATATGTCCAACACTCCAATGCCTGCAGGAGCCAGTAATCTAATGAAACAGGTACTCCCTCATAATCAAAAGACTTACTATAGCTTAAAAAGCATGTTTTAAGATTTCATTGGATGGTTATGGTAGTTAGTACATAAGTTGCAACGCAGTGAAGTTATACAACTACTTCCTCAGTATCCAAACCTGTAATGCTTTCTGCAGGCATATTCACATGCAGTGCTGTCTTTGGATTATTCTAAATGTACTACAGTCAACCGTAAACTAAGACGATCAGTTTACCTTGGCCAGAAGGGCTTTGCAATTGTTGGTCTGCACCAACCTACCTAACTGTTGGAGAAGGTGCAATAACTTGTTTTACATTGCAAAGATCTGTGCTGATGCTGTCAGTTCATTCGTGGGAGAAAAAGCTTTGTGCGCCTGGCTACAAACCAAATACTAAAAAAAAAACAGCCTTCTTGCCAAACAGTTTTAGCGAATTCTGCAATCTTACATTTGCTTTGCAACCTTCTGTGCAGTACCCATGCTTCCAGGAACTGGTGGCACTGGTGCAAATCTCATGCAATTTAAAATCAGATAAAGTTGCAAATCTTGTCTTAAAGCAACTGTTCATGCACGGGCTTCTTTTTTTACTGCAAATCCACATATTGTATAATGTGAAACATTTCCATATAGAATAAACACAAAGGAACTACGACAGGACAATTTCCTTTTAAGCAGCAAGAAAGACTATACAAAATCAATAATGTTTAAAGTACATGAAGCTAAAAATGCTCCAACAGCAATAATTACATTTTATTCCAAATAATTACAAAGCGTAGAAATAAATGGTTTCAGCTTGGTTTGGCAGGCTGTAACTAGTGGGGTCACAGCAATCAGTGCTTGGGCTCTAATTGTTCACAATCTATATTGATTATTTAGCCGAGGGCACTGAATGCAACATTTTGAAGGAACTCAGTCACTGAGTTCCTTCAAAATGCTTTGTTTCGAACTGATAAGAGATTGGGAAACATTAATATTCCAAGGGACATGAGTGGAAACAAACATAAAGTTGCAGCCGACAATTGGGAAGGCAAATGATGTGATGTTTTTTTATTTGAGTACAGGTCCTATGAATTTATTATTATAATTATATGGTGCCTGGGTAAAACCACATCTGGAGTATTGTGCACAATTTTGCTCTCCTTTTTCTAAAGAAGGATGTATTTGTCAATGCAGTTCACCAGAATGGTCCATGAGATGCATGGGTTTCTTCCAGTGCTCCAATTTCCTCCCACATCCTAAATCGTGTGCGGGTTGGCCACTATAAATTGACCTGGTGTGCTTCTTCTTCTTTCGTGTGGCGTGCACAGCCTAAAGTTGTTGGACAACTTGTTCTATTTGATCTACCATTTGTGCACGTCGAGTTGATAGCATTAGTCGAAACAAGGCGGACGACGTGAAGGTTGCAATCTTCCACCCCACCTGGTGTGCAAGTGAATAGTAAAACCTGGAGGGAGACGATGAAAAAAAAGCTGGGATTAATGCAGGATTGCTGTAAAGTTGGTGTTTGATATTTGCTATTGACTCTATGAGCTAAGGTCCTGCTTCTAAGCTGTATTGCTTTATAGCGCGGATATTCTGTGTATGTAATTTGGAATATTCACTGGAATTTGGAAAAGTGAGGGATAACAGAGGGATAACAGGCTCAACTGCACCAAGAAAGTTTCCCCTGACTGAGGAGTCTAGAACTTGGGAATCATATTCTCGAGATAAAGAGTAGGTCAACTTCAGCTTAGATGAGGATATTTCTTCATGCTGAGTTTGTGGAGACTCGGTCACTAAGTTCCTTCAAAACAAATTGATACTTTTCTGTATATTAGAAGAATCTGGGTGCAGGAGAATGATCTTAAGGTATAAAGCCAACCTTAAGTTTGTTGAATGGTGGACAATAGACAATAGACAATAGACAATAGGTGCAGGAGTAGGCCAATTGGCCCTTTGAGCCAGCACCATCATTCAATGTGATCATGGCTGATCATCCCCAATCAGTACCCCGTTCCTGCCTTTTCCCCATATCCCCTAACACCGCTATTTTTAAGAGCCCTATCTAGCTCTCTCTTGAAAGCATCCAGAGAACCAGCCTCCACCGCACTCTGAGGCAGAGAATTCCACAGACTCACCACTCTCTGTGAGAAAAAGTGTTTCCTCGTCTCCATTCCAAATGGCTTACTCCTTATACTTAAACTGTGGCCCTTGGTTCTGAACTCCCCCAACATCGTGGAGCAGCCTCAAGGGCCAAAATTGTATTCTTCTGTCCCTATGTTTCTGTCTCACATACTTTAAAAAAGTAACAAAAGATAATTCAGCTTTAATTTTAAAAATGACCAAAATAAATCCCATGGACAAATGAATGCTGTCCCTTTGCTTTTCAAAGGAACTGAGTTGCAGTCATTGATGTCACAAACTAATCAATTGTTGCAAGGGAATGTAACTGCTGCTGAAAGGCACAGAAGATTAGGGACAGATTTAGAGTGAGAGAAAAAAGAAACAAAAATAGATGTTGCAAGTCTGAAAGAAATCGAAAACTACTGAAGTCCACCTTCAGTGAAAGTGGCCTGGGTTTAATCTGTTATCGTGACTGAAAGACTGTATGCGGTGAGTTCTGCGAACTTCAGTACTCTTGCATTTGCTTGGTGTATATAAGTGATTTGAAGGGGCCGTAGTTGGCAAGTTTATTGCTGATAACAATACTAGCATTATATTTTGGTTGCCGGGTGGTGCCAGCAATGGCTGCCTCACCAACAGTCTGTCTGTCCTTTCCCTCTTCATGTTTTTTTATGTATGTTTTTAGTGTTGCTTAGCTTGTTTTATGTGGGAGGTGGGGTGGGGTTGGGGAAAACGTTTTCTAACCTCTTACCTCGATGGAGATGCGATTTTTTTCTGTATCGCATCTGCGTCCGCACTGCGGCCCAACATCGAGGAGTTGGCGGCCTGTGCTGCAGACCAATTTTGAGAGCTCCACCGCAGTCGCCTGCGGACTTACCATCGCGGAGCTCGTGATCCCTTTGTCAAGGGTCGACCTCGAAGCTCCAACCATGGGTGCTTGTGGACTTAACATCACAGAGCTCGGGATCTCTGGTCAGGGACCGACTTCGGGAATTCCAAGCCACAGGCGTTTTGACCCCCCCCCCCCCCCCAATGAGGGAGTTTCAATTGCCCCGAAGCGGGGGCTTTGACCACCGGCTGCGGGAGCTTTGATCACCTCGACGGATGGATCGACTGCTCCAAATAAAGAGGAATAAGATCTGCTGTGGTGGATGTTTATGTTAACTTTTATGTAGTTGTGTGTCTTGTTGCTTTTTTTTTCCGTATGGCTGTATGGTAATTCACATATCACTGTACCTTAATTGGTATGTGTGACAATAAAAGATCTTTGAAACCTTTGATACCTTATTTGATAACCATGAAGAAAGTTCGAGGCTGGTGTGCAATATTAATGGAATGACTGAGTGGACACAAAATTTGAAATGATAGGATGAGATCATGCATTTGAGAGAGTAAATATAGCATGGAAATAAATGGAAAATGTTGGAGTGCTGATGAACAGAATCATACATGTTCATAGACCCCTGCACATAGCAGAATAGATAGTGAAGGTGGTTTAAAAGGAATATACTTCATTTGTTGGCTGAATCATAGAACACAAATGTGGAGTAATCATGCTAGAATGTAATAATAAATAAGCTTGGCCACAGGTTAAGGACTGTATACAGTTCGAGGGGTTGAATAATAAGAAGAATGTGACAGTAGTAGTGGAGAGGGTAAATATTTATGAGGATGGGCCTGGAATGGAGAATTATTGTTATGAGGAGAAGCTGCTTAGACTGTGTAGGAAAGAACTACAGATGCTGGTTTAATTCAAAGGTAGACACAAAATGCTGGAGTAACTCAGCGGGACAGGCAGCATCTCTGGAGAGAAAGAATGGGTGACGTTTCGGGTCAAGACCCTAATAAGGTTCTGTATTTACCTTAGGAGTAATATAGAAGGGAAATTTAATTGAGATATATAATATTAATAGAGGACTAGGCAAGGTAAACAATCTGTTTTCCTTGGTACAGAGTCCAGTAAATAATCAGTGGAGAGTTGAGAAAAAGTAATTTCATTTACAATCTTGAGGGTCTGGATCTTACCATCTGAATAGATGATGGAGGGAGAGTCTGGATGGGCTCAAGTGGGCTGGATCACTCCCTCTTGTGCCTCCAACCTTGTGACATTTTTTGGTTCACTTTTCAAATTTTCTCAAATCCAAAATTCTAATAACTTGAAATATTTCCACTCATTGTCATCAGGCTGCCTATTGTCATTCACTATTATCAGACTGTCTGCACATCCACATCAACATTTCTAACAATATTATGTTTCTACCTATAAGAAAGTGACAAATTCATCTGAAAAAAATCAACATTTGCAACAGCTTTACTGAGTTTAGTTTAGTTTTCGTTTAGTTTCATTTGAAGATACAGCGCAGAAACAGGCCCTTCGGCTCACTGAATCCACACCTACCAGTAATCCCCACACACCAGCACTATCCTACACACACCAGGGACAATTTACAATTTTTACTGAAGCCAATTTACCAACAAACCTGGGAGACTAAAATGCTGGAGAAACTCAGCATTTTTGTCTACCTTCTATTTTCCAGCATCTGCAGTTCCTTCTTAAACAACCTACAAACCTGTACATCTTTGGAGTGTGGGAGGAGATTGGAGCGTTGATCAGAGAAAACCCACGCAGTTCACAGGGAAAACTCCATGCAGACAGCGCCCGTAATCAGGATCGAAACTGGGTCTCTGCGCTGTCAGGCAGTAACTGTAACACTGCGCCACTGTGCCGAGTTATTCGGTATATATTTATGATTAGAGTAGAATTCATTCAGAATTGAATTGTGTTTCATGAGATTAGTAAGTTTGCAGTCAACACAAAATAATGGTGGAGTTGTGGATAGTGAGGAAATCTGTCAAAGGATGCAGCAGAGTAAAAATCAACTCCAGAAATGGATGACAAAATGGAATGTGGCTTTTAATCCGAGCAATTAGAAGTTTTGATCTTTGGGAGTTGAATCTAAGGGGGAAGTATACAGTTAATGGCAAGAATTGATGTAGGCAGGGAATTTGCAGTCCCCGTCCATATGTCCTTGAAAGTGGCAACACAAGTTGATAAATCGGTAAAGAAAGCATATGGTATGCTTACCTTCATCAGTCAGGTTATAAACTTTAAGAAACAGAAAGTTATGTTGCAGTTTAGAAACATTAGTTAAACTCTATTTGGAGTATTTTGCACAGTTCTGATTATCCATTACAGGAAGGGTATGAAGGCTTTCGAGTAGATGTAGAACAGGTTTACCAGAATTCTGTCAGGATTATAGGACATCAGCTATACGCAGGTTGGACAAACTTTTATTGTTTGCTCTGGAGAGTCAAAAGTTGAGGGGAGATCTGATTGAGGCATAAAAAACTATGATAGGGTAGATGGTCAGAACCTATTTCCCGGCATGGAAATGCCAATGACCAGAGGGCATAGTTCTAAGGTCAGAGGTGGAAAGTTTAAAGGAGATGTGTGGGGCACATTTTATTACAGAAAGTGTTTGGTACCAAAGATCCTATAGCGGAGCAAGATAGACCACTCCTGCTAAATGCAATGGGCTGACGTGTAGTATGCAACGGAACGGAACGTGGGCCTTTTTTTCATCCATTAATAAATTAAAATTCTGAAAATGAGGAGAAGATTTTTACCAAATAACTTTTATTTTTACGAGGATGTTTCTGTAACTGGCTTCCGTCTCCGCACTATTATCCTATGGGATCTTGGGTGCAGAGACGGAAGCTGGTTAAGGAAATGGGGCCTTAAATTACCCATGAATCTGCCCATGACGTACTACGTCTTTTTCGTTGAGTGGACTATCTTGCTCGCTATAGGATCTTTGGTTGGTACCTGAAACACGTTGCCAAGGGTGTTGGTGAAAATAGATGCAATTGTGGCGTTTAACATGCTATTAGAAATGCAGGAAATAGAAGGATGTTGATCACATGCAGGCAGAGGACATTCACTTAACTTGACAACATGTTTGGCATAGATATTTGTGAACCGAGGGATCTGGTACTGTGCTGTACTACTCTGAGTTCTATAAGACAGAGGGATAACCTTATAGAGGTGTACAAAATCATGAGAGGCATAAATAAGGTGAATGCCCACTGTCTTTTTCCCAGGACAGGAGAGTAAAAAAATAGATGGATTTAAGGTGGAACATGAGCGACAACAGAGGGTGGTGGGTATGTGGAATGTACTGTCAGTGTAAGTAGTGGAGATGGGTACAATTTGAACATTTAAACAACGTTTAGGCAGGTACATGGATTTGAGAAGCTTAGAGGGATATGGGTTAAATGTTGACTCATGGGTCTAGTTCAGGTAAGCAATTTGTCCAATGTGGATAGGTAGGGCTTAGGGTCATTTCCTGCTGTATAACTCTAAGACTATAATATAATGGCTATGTGGCTGTTGCCATGGCCCAAATGTAATTGTCCCTCCTTGGTCCTCACAAAATAGGAAAATATTGCAAATGGAAGCAGGAGAATGCATTTGTGGCCACTCTGCTGTTCCATGTGATAATTGCTGATCAGTTTTCTCAGCATCACTTTGCTGCACTAACTCCACAGTGCCACTTTTTGTTAGATGACTCTAACATAGTCATGACTCTAACACACTCAACTAAGAAGTTGAGACTAGAGAGATACAAGTCTCTCTTATGAGACTTGGGCTCTTCATTATTCTGTAATTACTTTTCAAAGGACTGCACTATCAGCACCAGCATGAGGAAACATAGGTCTTAGCTATTTAAGGCTTGGTTTTATTTTCAATTTTATATACAAATGCATTTATTTTTTTGTGTGGTGTAGAAAGTGGGTGGTTCTTGCAATGTGGACAAGATTTTGTTTTTGCCTTAGTATGAATATTAATTGAACAGAGAAAGATCACAACCATTATATTTTTTTAATGTTATTTTCACAATATTTTTTTTTTTAACATCCACATCCAAATTAGCAAGCAAGTGACCTTTTAGACTTGCAACTGTGCCACTCAGAAACAAGTCTCATGAACATGCAGCAAGGAGGGGCAGGAATGTCTCCCCTTCTGTCTCTCCTTTTCGTATAGGAGCATTTGGCCTTCATTTGGTGCATCCCAGCAGGGGTTTGGCTCAGATTAGCATCTCAGCATGTGAAGAATCACTAGTGTGAATATGCATGCCACCTCTCTCGATGTTCCAACATGCTGTGCCATCATGCCAATTTTTTTGTTTATATTCCTCCAAGCAGTGTTAGACAGTAGAATATATTCCCACATTTGTTCCCTGTGTTAGAATTAAACACTGTCAAGTTAGATTAAAATAAAGGCAAGATCAGTCTCAAGAAGTATATTTCTCAAACACTGTTCATGTACCTGAGCCTTGTTATAATATCATGATTACAGTATGGCATTTCCATTTCTCATGTCCTGTAAATATCTTGAGGTAAACGTACTACAGTTTGTCTCCTCATTGTTTACTCTTCTTGCACGGTATCACGTGATAATTCTGCAACATTTTCATAATAAAAAAATTAAAATGGTAATAAATAACAATCCTCTCGAATGCTTATATTAAAATAGTACGCCCAAAATAAACTCGGCATACTTTAATTCCTAGTTAATAAAACTCATGAAACAATGATAGAAAAAAATCATTAGCCATCACAATTCTGAGGAAAGATCTGTGTCTTAAATGGTGACTTATTTGCAAGCCTGGAAGTGTTTACTGGGTTTAATTGGGAAGTTACACCCAATTTACGCCCATGCATGGGTGGCACAGTGGCGCAGTTGGTGGAGCTGCTGCCCCACACTGCCAGAGGCCTGAGTTTGATCCTGACCTCGGTTGCTGTATCTGTGGAGTTTGCACGATGTCCCTCTAACACATGGGTTTCTTATGGGGCGCTACTGTTTTCTCCCACATCCAAAAGACATGCTGCTTTGTAGATTAATTGGCTGCTGTAAATTGCCCCGAGTGCGTAGCGAGTGGTTGTGTAAGTGGGATAACATGGAGTTAGTGTGAAGGGGTGATCAATGGTCAGCGTGGACTCACTGGTTTAATTGGTCTACTTCAATGCTGTATCTCTAACTACTAAGTAAGTAAGACTGTATGTGGATCTGACCTGTGTCATGAAGATTCAGCTGATTATTTTAATATTGATCTCAGCATTATCCACAACATGTACATTTCTCACACTTTTGCAACTAATGTGTTAAATTGTATCAAAATAATCGAGCTAATACATTTTAAAAAGTGAATTAAATTTACCTAGCTGATTGAAATTACTTATTTTCTTTGTTAACAATTAAAAATGAGTTTTTAAATATTCCAGTTCTATTAAAATTTCTTATGAATCTGGCGGTACAGAGATTAAAGATAAGGCGACTTTAGCAATGGAACCTATGCTCCACAATGCTGAGAACTATATTCTGCACTCTGTATTTTCCCCTTTGCTCTATCTATTGTACTTGAGTTTTATTTGATTGTATCTATGTATAGTATTATCTGATTTGATTGGATAGCATGCAAAACAAAGCTTTTCACTATACCACAGTACAAGTGACAATAATAAATGTAAACCTAACGCTTACATTAAAAATATATGAGCACACCTGCAACATCTTCATTTACATGGACTACATGAGGACCAATTGTTTTGTGTTCCTTTAGAATACTTAAGTCCTGTCCCACTTAGGCATTTTTTTTGGCGACTGCCGACGACTGTCCTGGGGGGTCGCCAAAAAACTGGCAACTGGACCCCCCTACGACAATGTCTATGACAAGCTACAATAACATACCACCTAGTCGACGTCAAGCTACAGCAAGCTACCGACAACCGACGACCCATTAGGACGTCCACCTACAACCACCTACGTCCACCCGCGACAAGCTACGACAACTGAAGACAAGAATTCAGTCGCCGGTACCTGTCACCAGTTGACGTAGGATGACCTAGATAGTAGCCAAAGGAATTCACCGGCCAGTACTGGTGACAACCTATGTCACCTGGCGCCAACCTAAGTCATTCTGGCAACCTACGACAGCACCTCGTCAGGAGAGGTCAAGCGACGCTCATTGGTGTCAAGTCCACTGTCGCCGACTGTCGGCAAAATTTTTTGAACATTTCAAAATCCAGCGGCGACAGGAAAAACGCTACAACTCTTTGGGCGACTGAGCAGACTACTCACGAACATACAGGTGACCATGTGTCAACAGCCTAGTCGCCTGTAGTCGCCTAAAAAATTGCATAAGTGGGATAGGCCTTTTAATTTGTCCAATTATTGCTGCTGAGAACAGCACATCAAAACTAACCTGCTTTTTTTTCTGAAATGTGTAACAAATCTAAAAAAATTTAAAGAAAAAATCATTGTAGACTTGCACAATGGCAAAAAATGAATAATGACAATCTCATGTTTAACACCGTAATTGTAATTTTTTTTGTAATCATGCCACATGCCAGGTCTCCACCATTAATAGTTTTACTGTCAGAAAGTGTGTTTGTATACACGGCCCAATCAGCATCAGTTGCGCAGAAGTGAGAATAGTTGTACTGCATTTGACTTGATTGTTTTTATGTATGGTTTATCTGCTCTGTTTCGATGGCTTGCAAAACTAAGCTTCTTACTGTACATGTGACAATAACAAACTTAATACTCTTAAATTGCTTGATTCTGACTTTTATAAAACTGTGCCTAAGCATTTCAGGTAGATAGCTGCATAGTCACAAGTGGACAGACACACACACACAACACATACTTTCCCAATAGCTCCTCCTTGATATATGAATATGCTAACCCTTGCATTCCATTTGCTGATGGTGATGTCATTGTAAACATTTTTTATTAAAAAGTAAACTAAGTATAACAAGTAATTAGTTGAAAATTATATAGTTGCATTAAAATTAGTACCATAAATAGTATCGCTTGCTAAAATGGAAACATTTGAGAAGCTCCTCATTGATTTCAGAGGAGAGGTCACTTAGCACAAGATGAGTGACAAAAAAAAGGGCCAATTGCTATCTAATCAGTCTACTTTAATCATCAGCAAAGTGATGGAAAATGACTTCAATATTGCTATTAAATGACACTCTTCGCTAAGCTCCTCGCCATTGCCCAATATAGGTTTCATCAAGGTTACTTGAACCTTTATCACCGCCTTGGTCCAAACATGAATCAAATAGTTGGAAGTTGGAGGGGAGATGACAGGTTACAGTATATAACCAAGTGTGACATCAAGAAGTGTTTGTAACATTGGAGTCAATGGGAATCAAGTCACACCCCATTTAAGGTGGATATAGGAGGTCAATCATTTTAGACCCAGAGCAATGCTGCAGGAGTTCCTCAGGATGTTATCTTCAGCTGGTTCATCGGTGCCTTTCCTTCCATGATGAGGTCAGAGGTGGGATATTCACAACTCTTCAGAAAATTAAGATGCCCACACCTGCAAGCAATCAGAGTTAAATGCTGTTCCAAGTGTGGACTCCTATATATCGGTGAGACCAAGCGCAGGCTTGCCGATCATTTCGGTGAACACCTCCGTTCAGTCCACTGAAACCTACCTGCTCTCCCGGTTGCTAAATACTATAACTCCACCTCCCGTTCCCACACTGACCTATCTGTCCTGGGCCTCCTCATTGTCAGAGTGAGCCCCATCGCAAATTGGAGGAACAGCATCTCAAATTTCACTTGGGCATTTACACCCTAGCAGTATGAATATTGACTTTAACTTCACGTAATCCTTGCTTTCCCCTTCTCTCCATCCCTCCCCCTTCCCATTTCTCCAACCAGCCTGACCAAAGATCATAGAGCGGAGCAAGATGATCCACTCCTGCAAAATCCAACGGACTGATGTGTAGTACGGATTGGAGCGTGACGCCGCCATTTTAGCAAACCCGTCCTGACTTCCGTTTTGCCTCTTGCAGTGTAATCAGCAAAAATCATAGAGTGAAGTCATGTCGGGTTGGTTTCGGGTCGAGACTGAAGAAGGGTCCCTGAAAGGTTACCCATTCCTTCTCTCCAGAGATGTTGCCTGCCCGCTGAGATACTCCAGCTTTTTGTGCCTATTTTTGGTTTTGTGTCTATCAGTCAGTGGGGGCACTGCGAGACGGCTGCCCTGCCAGCAGCGTTTTCCTCATTTCTACTTTTTTTGTTTTTTTTAGTATGTCCAAATGTGTGTTTTAATATTTCTTGGTGTGTCTTGTGTGGTGAGGGGGAAAAAGGGGGAACCACTTTTGGTCGCCTCCTCCATGGAGAGGCAACTTTTTCCATGTCGCCTCCCTCATGGCCTAACACCATGGATTGGTGCGGCCTTTCCCGGAGTTGGGCCAGGAGCTTCAGCAGCGGTTGCAGCATGGCTCCGATCGCTGGCCCGCGGACCACCTGAAGCTTCTAGCCACGTGCGCGGTGTCCGGAGTCTGGGATCCCTCGTTGGAGATCCCCGGATGAAATGAGCTCCGACCTCCAGCCCGCGGCCTACAACATCTTGAAGCCGCGGTCTGCGGAGCTTCTAACCGTGGGCGCGGCATGGACTTACCATCCAGAGCGGGATCTCTCGCCGGGGATCCCTGGAGAAGAGCTCCAATCACTGGCCTGCAGTCTACAACACCCAGAAGCCGCGGTCTCCAGTAGGGAAGCATCGATTCGGGATTTACCTTCCTGTAGATCTGGCTGCCCGCAGCGGCGACTGCGGAGGTTTATTGCCCCGACCACGGGGGAACAATGGAGGAGGACTGACTGTACTTTGTGTCTTCCACCACAGTGAAGAATGCTGTGGTGAATGTTTGTGTTAAATTTTTATTGTGTATTGTGTGTTCTTTTTTAATTGTACCGCTGCTGGCAAGTCCATTTCACTGCACTTTATTGTGTTTGTGATGAATAAATCTGATTGAATTGAATTGAATTGATTGAATTTAATTAAACCAGCAATTGCAGTTGCTTCCAATACAAACATCAGTCTGTCCAGTCGAGGGCACAATTGGTGATTGAAATACAACTGCGAGTGTTCAAGGATGATTAATGCACTTGGCTCCCGTTTATGTACATAACTTCATCCCACGTTGAAACCGATCCCGCGGTGTAATAATCTCCAGTAAATACATGCTTCATTCCCCTCGTTTCATCACTTATATGCCAGTTTCTAAAATCGACGGAATAAATGACAGAAATTAACACTTTTCAACACTACATTACACGAGAGAAACCACCATCCTACACAATGCTTTGGGTGCCGTTTGAATTGGTGAATAATACAGCGACTCCGAATCTCGCTGCACTTAGCCCAGTAGAGTTATTTTCTTTACTCGTTTTAATGCGCGTAAAAGCAAATAACAATACAACATGAAGATTCTTGCCACAAACCAAAAAAGCTTGTAATGATTAGCATTTTATTAACATGTCGCCTTTTCATTTTGGATCAAATAAATAAAAGTGATAGACGTTTACACAGAATTCAAAATATTGTTTTTATTATGGGTTGCATTTTGGAGATTTGTAGAGAAATGGAACACTTAATGTTGAGGCACCATTACTGTAATCCGTTAATAAAATGCCTGCGTTTTAAAATCTAAATATTTCTTTGTTGTAAAATAAATATTTACACATGGTCCTAGCTGGTCACCTAATTCTACTAATTGGTATTCATTTTTTTTTAAACCGCATAAATGATAAATTGCAGGAACAACGTGTTTTTAAAAGAGTTTACTTCAGTGGTGATTAGTTAGTTAAATGCGCCCACTTTAACGGGTATTGTGGGAATCATAAATGGTGTAAACCAATTCATTATATTTTCCCAAAACAAAAATTGAGGAAAAATGTCCTGAGTGCATATATTCCTAATTCAGCATCAAGAAACATCAGATTATAATTTGATTTTAGACTCCCAATACGATCCATTAGGAACCTCGACAGCTCTACATGTGGAACGCACTTGGGCAAATGAAATGCATCGGTATTAGCGATTCAGAACTGTGTTCTGCATTGCAACAATTTCATACATATTGAGCTAGGAGCTGAAGCTAGTGTCTGCTTTTTGAAAGCACGGCACAATTATAGGTAATCAAAAGAAAAATAATTAACTTTATCTAACACGTGGTGAGAAGGGTCTCGACCGGAAACGTCACCCATTCATACTCTTGAATACCTGGCCCGAACCGTGGAGTTACTCCAGCTTTCTGTGTCTATCTTCAGTGTAAACCAAAGATCATACAGCAGAGCAAGATAGTCCGCTCCAAAGATCATAGAGCGGACACCATGACCAAAGATCATAGATTAGAGCGGAGACGGAAGCCGGTTACGGAAATGGTGCTGAAGATTACCCATGACCTACTGCGTCTTTTTCGACGAGTGAACTATCTTGCTCCGCTTTATGATCTTTCAGTCTGACTGTCCCTGATTACATCTGTGTTTGCTTTGTTGTCACCTTCTCCTAGCTAACAATGATCTTTCTACATTTTCCTTGATCTCCACCCCCTTTGATGTCTTGTTCTCCCAACTTACATTTCCTCATCTCTGTATCTCCCCCTCCGTCTCTCCTGAATGTCAGTCTGAAGAAGGGTCTCGACATGAAACGTTGCCCATTCGTTTTCTCTAGAGATGCTGCCTGTCCTGCTGAGTTACACCAGCATTTTATGTCTGTCTTTGAGTTAAACTAGATCCAGTCAAGGGCTAATAAGTATCAGATGGCAATCGTATCATAAAAGTCAAGATAATGAATCCATCCAATGAGTATCTAACAACTTACCCTTGCCATTCAATGGTCTGGCCATACACGCGTTTGTCATCTTCAACATTCTGATTGCCATAATTGATTAACTAAAAACTCAGATGGAACATCCACGTAAATATTGTTACTACAAGAAGAATTTAGAGGCTGGATAACCTGTGGCAAGTGACTCATCTCCTTACAACCCAATGCTTTCTACAATCTATAAGGCACGTCATGAGCTTGGTGAATTGAGTTCCACTTACTTGGATGAGTGCAACAGTAACTATACTCAAGGAATACAGGTCTACATTCTGGAACACCCTTAGCAATAGCAGTGTGAATGTATGTTCCTTTAAAGGATTGGAGTATTTCAAGAAAGCAGTTCATACCCACCATTTTGAGGGCAATTATAAATAAGTAATTAATGCCCAGTTTCAGCACTATTCCTATAATCATATTTTCTTTTTACTAGTCTAGTTAAAGGTGCAGCACAGTGGCACAGTATGTAGAGCCATTGCCTCACAGCACCAGAGATCAGGGTTCAATTCTGACCTCAGTTGCTTTCTGTGTAGAGTTTGCATGTTCTCCCTGTGAGTTTTCCTGTGGATGTTCTGGCTTCCCTCCCACATCTATAAGACATGTGAGATGGTGGGTAAAATCGGCTGCTATAAATTACCGCAGGTGTGTAGGTGAGTGATAGAATTAAGGGGGAGTTGATAACTATATAGAAAGAGTAAAATTGCACTGGATTAGTGTAGGATTAGTGCAACTGAGTGGTAAATGGTCAGTGTGGAACAGTGGACCATGAAGCCTGTTTCCATGCTGTATCTCGCTAACTCTAAATATTAGTGCAATGCAGCCACCAGAATATCTTGGGTATTCACGGTGATGATAATGTTTTAAACATCAAGAGTTGATTAGAATCTATTGAGGCGATCATTGCTCATTACTAATGTGGCATGAAAGCTGTACTTTCCATGCTTATATATTCTTCTGGTATATCTGCATGCAGACATGGATTGCTTCATTACCTAATGTGTGTAAGCAATTGAACACTGTGTAAGCATCAGTAATTTTTTCTACTTGCAATAAAAGGAACACTAACTTTTGAAATGTCTAAATGTGTTTGAACATAGGCCACTGCCCTGAATAACTTCTATAGTACTGTTTTGGCTGGGAGTATTCAATTCAATCAACCACAATGATCTTCCATTGTGCAAAATGTAACTCCAGCCATTGAAGTCTTTGCCCTTTGGTGCCAGTGACTTCAATATTAACAGAGGTATTTCATGACACACTTGGTCAAATGCAGCCATGATGTCATGATGTCACTTTTATCTAACCTCTGGAACTCACCTCTTTTGTTTTTGTTTAGATTATGCTGCATTGGGGAGAGAAGCCAAGTGACTCAACAGATGAATGCAGCTGAACATCTCTGAGTGATCGAGGGTACACAAAAGGCTGGAGAAACTCAGCGGGTGCAGCAGCATCTAAGGAGCGAAGGAGATAGGCGACGTTTCGGGTCGAGATCCTTCTTCCTAGGCGACGTTTCGGCTCGAGACCCTTCTTCCCCTGAGTGATTTCTGAGTGATCTATTGCTATGAAAGCGCTATCATTGCTGTTGCCAATGGTATCTTCTACGATGATTGATAAACTGCTGCAGTGATAATTAACCAGACTAGAGTTTTTCCTGCTTCACACAATCTACCTGGGCAACATCAAACATTATCTGGTAGTTGAGACTGTTTCAGCTGTGCTGGAATAAAAGGATGGAAGTATGGCTAGTTCTGGAGCATATATGTTCAACATTTCACTGAAAATTATTTTTTTTAATTTTATTTTTGTTTAGTTTAGTTTAGTTTAGTTTTATTTAGTTCAGTTTTAGGTTGGTTTAATTTAAACATCCAACATGGAAACAGGCCCTTCGGTCCACCAAGTTCTTCCCGACCATCGATCACTCATTCACACCCAGTCTGGAGAAGGGTCTCGACCCGAGACGTCACCCATTCCTTCTCTCCAGAGATGCTACTTGTCCCGCTGAGTTACTCTAGCATTTTGTGTCTATCTTTGGTTTAAACCAGCATCTGCAGTTCCTTCATACCCAGTCACACTAGTTCTATGTAATCCCACTTTATCATACATATCCAACATATTAGGAGAAATTTTATACAGGCCAATTAATCAACAAACCCGCATGTCTTTGGGATGTGGGAGGAAATGGAACATCTGGAGGAAACTCATGCAGTCATAGGGAAGGCATGCAAACTCCATACAGATAGCATCACAGGATTGAACGCTGGTATCTGATTCTGAGGCAGCAACCACTACCAGCTGCACCATAGTATCGCCGTTATTTTGTATTCAGTATACTCAGATACTTCTTAACATCAGATGGAATTAATCAAATTTGCAGTGGACAAGTTTCTGAAATTAGGGAGGGAGAAAGGAAAATAGTTCCTCCACTCCCCACCTCTTGCTAAATATTTCTGCAACTGTTTTGACCTTGTTTTGACACTCATGATCAACTTTGAAATATCTGGAGATATGTTCATTCTTAGGTTACCCGGCTAATTATTTGATTGCCCATGACTATTCTCAGCTGGATGTGACAAGACTGCTGTTTTTTGATTTAGTCCATTGTTTTGGGGTTCTCTTCCTCTGTATATTTTTTGCTAATATCACTGTGCAGGATGGTTGCAGTCCTATGTTGTAACTTTACCAAGTTGGTATCTTGTTTCAAAATATACCTGGTGCCATTTCTGTCATGCACACACTTCCCTCTTCATTAAGTTATCCATAGAGGAAATGGTATGTTGGAATGTAATTCTGCTGCTGGTCACTAAGAGCATAAAACATAGGACATAGAACATCAAACTCTTCAGTGCTGGAATGGGCCATTTGGCCTACAATGATTGTGCCAAACATGATGCCAAGTTAACCTGATATTACCTGCCAGTACAAGATCCATATCCCTCTATATGTTGCACTCCATGTGCCTATGCAACATGACCCCACCACTCTCTATGTAAAAAAACTTGCTTCACGTATCTCCATTAAACTTTTCCTCTCTCACCTTATAGTTATGCTCTCTAGTTTTTGAGATTTCCACTCTGGGAAAAAGGTTCTAACTGTCTATCCTATCTATGGCTCTCATAGTTGTATATACTTCTATTAAGCCTTCCCTCAATCTCTAACGTTCCAGAGAAAACAATCTAAGTCTGAAGAAGGGTTCCAAACCGAAATGTCACCTATTTCTTTTCTCCAGAGATGCTGCCTGCCCCGCTGAGTTACTCCAGCATTTTGTGTCTACTCAAGTTTATCCAACCTCTCCATGTAGCTGAAACCCTCTAATCCAGGTAGTGATCTGCCAATGGAATCATTGAGAAATAAATGTTGTTATTGTACCTATACCAACTGCTTGCTCTGGCAGCTCACTCTATATACCAATCAACCTCTGATTGAAGAAGTTATCCCTCAGTTTCCTTCTAAGTCTTTTCACTCTAGTCTTAAACCCAATATCCTCTAGTTAGTTTTGAATTGCTTGGTTTAATTTTAATCTTTCCCATATAGCATAATAGTAATGTAACCCAACACAGCAGAGTGTATCTTTAGCTATCTTTAGATAGCTAGTTGTCTCAAGAAAGACTGTGTGGGGGTCACTCCAGTCAATAATTTTGGGTGGAAGCAACAGCAACAGTTAGATTGATGAGGTTTATTCCTTATGTCTGTTCTCCTACTATTTGCTGGACCCAGCCTTCCAGCTAGATTTTCAATATGAGGTTGCTTGTTCAGTGATATGAAGGCAAGTCCCATGTGATGTTGCAGTGTCTTATTACAGTGCATTGCCGTTCTCAATGCTTTATCCAAATTTCTTCATGGATGAACATACATTCTTTATTTGAGGAGAGTGGTAGATTGTAATCAAGAGGAGGTTTCCTTGTAAACTTTAACCAGATGCCATGAAACTTCTAGAGATACAGGGTTAATGTGTTCCTCAACAGTTACTCCCTTCAAATACCAAATCATGTTACCATGGTTTCTGGTAGGTATGTCCTATTATCAAAAGAGGGTGTTCCAAGGATTACAGTGGAGTGGCAAGTAAGATTGGCTGAAAAATGTGATTTTGCATATCAGGCTTTTAATTCCATAATTTGTGGGACAGTTGATCCAATTTAGGCCTAAACCCAGATGTATGTGAGGAGGCAAACCTGCATGTCTTTAGAATGTGGGAGGAAATTTCCCGGAGAAAACCCACGGGGTCAAAGGGAGAACGTACAAACTCCATGCAGACAGCACCAATAGTCAGGTTGGAACCCGGGTCTCTGGTGCGATAATGGAAGCAACTCTACTGCTACATCACTGTGCATTTCTAAAGGGTAACATTAAAACATCTTCTAGAGAAGTAGTATGTGATCAACTTACTTAAACAAGGATTTTTAACCAAATTTATACATGGATGTATATGTTAGTTATGAGAAAATATTGTACACATTGGGTTTAAATCCATGGGCTTATACCAAAACGAACAGAAGATATACAACCTTCATTTTGTTCTGAGCATAGTGGTGGTCATTTTGACTTTGTGCTATGATGTAGGATAAATTATATCGAAATGACTGCCGATTTTACCACGACTTCAGTGGAAATAAAATGAGGGGTGAGGTAAAATTAGTGAGAAAGAAATATCAGACTATCAAAATAACTCCAACTGTGATCAGGCAAAGCTATCACTGTCATTACTAATATAATGATTAAAATAGAGCATACACTTAATGCTGGGGTTTTGAGGTGATGCTTCATGCCTAGATTGTGAATAATATTGTGTTCGGCATTGGCAGTCACAATTTAAAAAAAAATTCAGAACAACTGAAAAAAAAAAATTCTGAAAATAGCTCTTCTTTATGATTTCTGACAATTTTCCCACAGGTGGCTCATCCTATCAGCGCAGCATCAACAGGGGATAACTTGGCACTCGATCTGATTGTTTATTTGTACTATCAATCACAATGCTCCACTCACGGTTTGTTTGATGTGCGAGAAAGGGAAGAACTGACACCAAATAGCGTTGGCTTTGATTCCAAAATGAAGACAGGTTCATATTAATGAATCATATTTTGTTGTCCTGGAGCCAATAAGAAATCCTCATTTTTGGCACCTAAACTCAAAACAAATGTAATTTGTATCCAAAACTGGCTTCAAGTCAACCCTTTCAATAGCTCAGTGATAACCATTGACTTTCTGTTTTGTTTACTCTATAGAACATAACGGGATTCACAAATATTATTTGGCAAGGTGCTGGGATTTACACCTAGATAACATTAAACAGATGAATATGATTTATATTCTCAGGAATTAAAAAAAGGAATAGTTAAAAACGGGAACACTGCATCGAAAATCAGCATACCTGAAAGTGGAGCATGTCTGTATTCTCATCTCCTTTCCTATAACAAGCTTAGATAGCGTCACATGGTCCGAGATTTATATTTATTAAGCCAATTTGGTCTTCTGTCCTGATATTTCATAACAGGGATCTTTTTTTTAATGATAGCTCGCTGAGGCACCTTTTGAGTTTCTCTGCATTGTTGAAGTAGCTATATAAATCCAAACTGCTCCCAATTGTTGTGGTGTGGCAGTATTATGTGGACAAAAACAAGAAGCTATCTGAAGTTTAAAGGAACAAGCTTATCTTTAAGATTGAGTTAGATAGATTCGTAATGACCAAGGGGTGAAAGGTTATGGGGGGGTTTGGCGCAAATGCAGAATTGAGGTTATGAGCAGACAAGTCTTGATCTTATTGACTGACTCCTTAGGCTTGAAAGGCTGAGTGAGCTGCCATGCTCCTAACTCAGATGGAGAGGTAGCATTAAAGGGCCTGTCCCACTTAAACGACTTTTTAGGCGAGTACAGGAGATTCTGTGCTCGCCACATGGTCGCCACATGTTTGCTGGTGGTCTCTGGTGAGTCTCCTTTATGGTCGCGAGGAGTTTCCGCATTCTGGGAACTAGTCGCGGCCTCAGTATGGTCGCTGCAACTTTTTTAACATGTTGAAAATGTTTCTGTGACCAAAAATGGAGAAAATCAATAATCCTGTAATCGTAGGTGTAGTTGTAGCGGGGTCGCCATGTAGTTCTACGTATTCGAGGTACTCGTAGGTAGTTTTAGTTCATCGCTTTTGCTGACCGGTCATTTTCATTGGCTCATTGAGGAAAAAAAACGTAAGCATGAGTTTTCAGAACCAAGGATAACCGACCGGTATTGTTAAATGCCCGCCGAACCTCACAGCTGTGTATCTCTGGCTTATTAAAAGTTGTTGTCTGGCTTCTTAAAAGTGTCTCCACTTCTTCTCCATTCCTACACCCTCCCTTCTCCCCTCCCCCTCCTCCCCACACTTTTAAAGGAATTACCGTACACTGTGCTAGCTGTCTAAGCCTTCCTGTTCATCGCGGTATGTGTCTGTATCACCTTGGCTTTGCACCGTGTGAATTTCAGACAGCGATCCCCCTGCTTGCCCTGGCCCCTGCTTTTACGATGTGTTTGTGTGTGTGTTCCACTCTTAACAGTCGCCGTTCCAGTTCTCTGTTTTTCAAGCGAGTGCTGGCAACTTGACAGTCGCCTGCAGTCCGCTGAAAAATTGCCTTAGTGGGCAGGCCCTTAATGCTGTCTCTGCAAAAATCTTCCAAATCCATTGGCACGTTAACTCAAGTAATGCTAATGTCCTCTCACTAGTCAAAATCCCTGATATTGAAGCCTTAATTACAAATAGTCAACTTAGAAGAATTGGTCTGACACCAAACATTTAAAGCAGGTACTGTACTCCTGAACTCCAACATGGTAAAAGTTTAGAAAGGAGATAGAGAAATATCCTCTTAGCTCAAAGTATGAATTAAACACCTCATGGGCTGTCCCATAATCATTCAGAAATGGAGGAGCAGTTGGAAAGACAATTAGAAGTTTTAATATCTTTATTGGGAGTGTGTAGAAACTCAGGAGTGAATAACCTCCCACCCATCTGCGGCAGAGTTTGTGGATCTCATGCCAGCCCTATCAATTAGCTGAGAACTCATAGAGCTGTAGTGAAAGTATTCTCAAAAGAGCAATTTAACATTTGACCAGCATCTATGCACATTGATAGAACACATTTCTACCATCCTCTGTTATTTTCCACCTTACTTCCTATGGGTTTGTCTATAAGAATTGACACACTTGGCTATGTCTCCAAAGCCATTGGAAATATTCTCAGTTTATCCCACTTTTGGAAAGATATATTGACACTAGTGAAGAAACTATAGAACTTCCCTGAGTGAAGGCTAGTCTCCCCAATCTTCTCCCCAATACTTGAGATATAAAGGGCAACATTACCAGCTTTGATTATTTTCAGCCATGTTTGATGCAGAACATAGAACAGCACAGCATATGAACCAATGACTTCCATGTGAAAATTTCACATGGTTTTAATAATCATTGTTTTAATAATCATGGTTGTAATAATCATTTAATAATCAGAAATGGTGAATTTGAGAATTCACCATTTCTACTTTTTCACCATTTTTACTTTACTTTGTTCTGTCCTTTTCATTACGAAATGAATGACTATGCCTCCACCATAACTGATTTGCCGCAATGTGGTAATTCTGCGCAATTTTGCTCTGCAATTTAATATGCTACTTGCAATGCCACACATCTTCATGCATTGACAAACTTGTATATTCAGCTTGTTTCACACCAATGGAACTAATGAACTCAGTAAAAGTTTGGAGCATACTTATTAGGGATGCTAACCATTGCTTATACTGAAATTATTATGGTGAACCACAGGGAGATTCCCAAGAAATCCTTAAGTTTACATATTTCTGTGCTATCAAAAATATTCTGGAAAATATATATCTGGTGTTCCACAATGGGTAATTGCAAACTGTGGCATAAAAAACAAGCAGATACTTAAGCCACAATTTGGTCATTACTCTGAACTCAATGGACTGAACCAATCAGAAACATCAAATAGATATAAAATGTTGGAATGCAAAATGCACAAAAGGCATCAAATGTTTTCCTGTATTTTGGCTGAGTTGAGAGGTTGGGAGAATGGCAAGGAGGAATCGAGCAGTCTTCCTATTCATCATTACTACACGGCAATAGACGACGACGGATGGCAAGATAAAGCTTGCCAATCATGGAAATAAATGGGGATGGAGAACAAATATGGATTGATTTATTTCTCTAGAAATAATGTACATGTAATAATTACCAATTAATTTAAGCTGTCAATTATGGAAATTTACAGATAATGCCATGTGCTACTCTGCATAGCTATTATTAATTAAGGGCCAATCCCATGTTACTTTACATAAACTCATCACAAAGTAAAATTATGTTGTTAGAAGTTTTGTTTTGATTTTCATCTATTCTTGAATGAGCCCTGAAATATAATTATGAAAATTAATTCATTTTTCTATATGTTCTAGCCTTGGACGATTACTGTTTCTATTCATTCTCAAGCCTTCGCAAAAAATGCTATTCATAGTCTGTACACTCCTTGCAACAGCCGTGCAAAGCTCAAACCGTATTGTCACACTTTTGTGAGAACGTGGGCTCCTTAGAAGCAAACATGCCTGTTTTGTTTATGAACTATGGGTCTCTGGAAAGTGTTATAGCACAGCTACAGAGTAGAAGCTGAGTGCTATGATGAAATTGTATGCAGCGTGTACGACATATGGCCTTTAATGTCAAGCTGTCAGCTGAGTATGCGAGCAAGACATTTTTAGAGCTGCTTTAAATAAGACAGCCTGCTAGCCTATAGGTCTGCCTTCCCAACCAGATGCTAGCGGGTTGGCAACCCGAGCCTGCTTTTACTCCAATCTGCCAGCTTGGGTTGGAATGAGCTTAGTCGGTTCTCATCTGGCCTACTAGCTAGAGCAGTGCACTGCCCATCAGACTGTTCGGTATGGTTAAAGGTGAGCGTGTCTGAGTACACACATGTGCATGTGAGATGGAGGGAGGGGATAGGGATTCATAATGGGAATTGTATTTGATGTATTTACAATTACAGAACACATAGACAGTCAGATTTGTGATAAGGCTGCACACAGTGCAACCAGCTGACACAATGACGGCAGGCTTACAGCAGCTGTAAATGTGTAAGACTTGAATTTATATTGTGTCTATCACAAGCTCAAGATAACCGCCAAATAAACTTCACAGCTAATCATGTGTGCTTTGAAGTGTAATTAAGTCCGCAATACAATCCACAATTAATAATCAGGTACATTATTTTTGGCAATGTAGGTTTGATGTAATCACTATGAATGAAAGAGGACTTGCAGCCCATGGAGCCGATGCTGATGCCTGAAGGGCGTGTCCCACGAGCATGCGACTCCATGCGGCGAGCGATACCTAACGTGGTCGCTTGAGCCGTGCGGCCTCGCGGGGCCGGTCCCACTTCGATCGCCGGAGCCATATGGAGTTGTGCGGAGCTGGTGCCGACATCGCGCGGGGCTCCGAAAAACTGACCTGTTTAAAATTCCGCGCGGCAATGGCGTGTCAGCCCGCAGCCGCCTCAACGTCGTACGCAGCATCTTGACGCCGTACACAGTGTCTTGACGCCGTACGTCACTCGCGAACTTCCCGCGGATTTCGCTCGAACTTCACGTCACTCACTCGACCTCCGCACGGCCCCCACTTCCGGTTTGTTAGTGCTCGCCGCATGCAAGCGCATGCTGGTGGGACCGGCCCTGTACGGGGATCACTCGAACTCCGCGCAGCCCCCGCGTGGCTCCCGCGCGGCCCCCGCTTCCGGTTTGATCGCGCTTGCCGCATGCAGGTCGCATGCAGGTGGTACAGGCCCTTAATTGAATAATTTGCCAGTCCCCTTCCCTTGCTTGTTTTCCACAAAATTCTCTCTCAGGTGCTTATCTACTTCTCTTTGAGAACAATTTACAGTTTAGTTTATTGTCATGTGTACCGAGGTACAGTGAAAAGCTTTTGTTGCATACTATCCATTCAGCGGAAAGGCAATACATGATTACAATCGAGCCAGTTAAGCTATTTAGATTTAAGACTGTGGAGTGATTGTAATCAGTGATTATAGATCTGCTTCTGTGGCTGGCACGCAAATAGTCACCTAGGTTGGGCGCCATCTTGCAGAACAATACTGTTTGTCCCACATTTACAGGCTATGAACAAGAGATCATAACTAAGAAGGTCCCCCCACAATTCACTTTATATCATGCACCTGAATATTTGAACCTTGTTTTATCATGCCCAAACCATTTGCTAAGGAGAATGGTTTCCTTCTTTCCTAGATGCTGCCTAGCCCAAGCAACTCTTTGTGTGCTAGTCACTGAAGTGGATCTGCAATCACACATTACAGTCACTCCACTCTTTTAAATCTCTACTCCTACAGATTCCCTTTATAACGAATCAGTACATTGTAGACGGCTCGATTGTAATCATGTCTTGTCTTTCCGCTGACTGGTAAACCCACACCAAAATCTTTTCTCTGTACCTTGGTACATGTGATAGTAAACTAAATTCAAGCTCTCTGTCTCACCTACCTTGGAAGCCTCTGTTAAATCCCTTCCAGTATCTTTGCTTCTGAAGGAGCTACTCCATCTTTTCCAGTCTAATCCTACAGTGGAAATCCCTCATCCTTGGAACTACATTATAAACTTTTTTTGCATCTTCTCTGGGACCTTTAGATCGTCCCGATGCATGGTGGTCACAAACTAGCACAAATCTTTAGTTGTGGCACATCCACAGTTCTGCACAGGTTAGATATAACCTTCCATTTGCAAAGCATGCCCTTTTTTTCCAAATTCAACATGTTCTGCTGACCATTCCCAACATACCCGCTCACGTTGAGCAATTTAGGCACATGAGCATCACAATCTTTATTCCCACACATCTGCTGGAAATGTTATTTATTATTTTTGTCAAAATGCATCATTTCCCATTTCTCTACATTAAATTCCATCTGCAGCTTGCCTGAAACTCTAGTCCGTCTTCTGGCATCCATGACAATCCTTTGTGATGTTGACCATACTTCATGTTACCAACAAACTTGCAATTTGAAGGATAAATATTGGCCAGGGCACACAGATATTTCTCATTTTTTTGGCAAAAGATTATGGTCTTTACTGCCCACCCTGGATAGTAGACCTGTCTCAACTTTATCTGAAAGAGAATAGACTCAGCAGCATTAATCTCATTCATTGCAGCAGCGGAACTTGAGTCTATGTTCTTGTGCTTAAGACTCTGGAGTGGAATTTGAACTCTTGATCTTCTGACTCAGTGTGTGTGCTACCAAGAGAAAACAAACATTATCATATTATATAAAAATGCTAGAGAAACTCAGCGGGTGAGGCAGCATCTATGGAGCGAAGGAATAGGTCATTTCCTTCGACCCGAGTCGAGACCCGTCTTCAGACTGAAATATGAAATAAATAATATCATTATCATATTTGTATTTTAACAAATAACTTCATTAGTTATTTATCTACATACAGAATGAGACCAGTATTTGAGTGTCTTGTTAATTATCTGAAGTATGTTATTGAAATATTAGAATGTCATGATTTCTGTGTGTCAGCCATATGACTGTTTTGTCATTTCTCCCAGAGAGAAAATAACAGCACCAAGCTCAGGATCAAAACTGAGTTTCTGGTGCTGTGAGTCAGCAGCTCTACCAGCTGCACTAATGTGTTGCCCATGTGTTCATGGATGTTTCAGTGATTAGTATTGACCCTTCATAATTCAAAAAAATATAAGATGACAGATGAAAAGACAGAGTGTAATGCATCCATACTTACAAATGATCCAAAACTTGTGGCAATGTTTCCTAGGAGTCTGCAACATGATGAGTGGACAAGCTAAAGCCAGAAAAAATATATAAGGTGGAAACATATGCTTAATCATTTTGGTGGGAATCTTAGAACAAGCAGAATTTTCTTTAAAGGATGAGGACCTGAGGTGGAAATTTTAATTAAAATTGGTCGACACTCAGTGGAACTTAGAAGAGGTGTTTTCATTGGGACTTACAAGATTCTTAAAGGCATTAATTGCATAGATGCTGAGATGCTATTTCCGCAGGTTGATGGATCTAGAACCAAGAGACCAAATCACAGTATGTTCTATGTTCTACACTATTTGTAATCATTCAAAGGCATTATAAAGATATATCAATAATCCATGTTTAACGAAATGTTTCATACAAAATGGCAATAGAGTAAATAACTAGTAATTTATTTTAAAATGTGGTCTATTGCACAACATGCCATTCTTTAAAACTGGAATACAGCTGATCCTCGGCCCTCGGTAGGGTGACATTTTTAGATCTTTTAGTATTTCATGGCTGTTTAATGTCGTAGCTGACGGTTCTTTATTTAGATAATACAGTTCAGATTTTCTATGTAGACTTTCGATGTTCATATATTTAGGCTTTGAATATAATGTATGCTTCTGTAGATTCCTACTCTCAAGTGCAGCAATATGCAGAGTAGAGACAACTTTTAGGAAGCCAGACAACTTTTAATAAGCCAGAGATACACAGCTGTGAAGTTTGGCGGATATTTCACATTACCGGTCGGTTATCCTTGGTTCTGAAAACTCCTGCTTACATTTTTTTCCTCCAATGAGCCAATGAAAATGACCGGTCAGCAAAGGCGATTAACTAAAGCTGCCTACGACTACCTCGACTACCCATGGCGACCCCGCTACAACTGCACCTACGACTACAGGATTATCGATTTTCTCCATGGCGACCAATTTTTGGTCACAGAAAAATTTCCAACATTTTGAAAAATTTGCGGCGACCATACGGAGTCCGCGACTAGTTCCCAGAATGCAAGACCTCCTCGCGACCATGAAGGAGACTTACCAGAGACCACCAGCGAATATGTGGCGACCATGTAGCGAGCACAGAGTCTCCTGCACTCACCTAAAAAGTCACCTAAGTGGGACAGGCCCATTATTCAAAGTTTTTCTCAGGCTGTTGATCTGCATACAATGAAGCACACATGATCAAACACATTAAACAGTGATATAGATAGTTCAAAGCTTGGCCCATTCAAAAAGAAAGAGTGAAATAAGATTCACTACATTAACAAATGTATACGTTCAACTGATGAATTGGCGTACTTTGTGTAAGAGAATCTAAACAGGCACTGTGGATGTAGTATTATTTTCTGGACTCAGTGAAGGTATCACTTTTGACTCTCTTTAGTAATGTCCTGGGTCAATTCTCATTCAGCAAATGTAGGACTCTTCAGGAGTATCTTCAAATGTGATCTCTCCAATTCTCTCTTGTGTACTTTTTGCTAAGATCAAATGGTTTATGCAAACCTTTTTGAATCTCTCACTGGCTCTTATATGAAACATTTTGAAATTATATATTTCAACAATCATTCTGATATCCTATATTCTCACCTCTGATTTGTCTGGAGGTTATGTGTCTCTTTTCTTTCTAGCCAGGTGCAGCAGGGTTGCAAAGCAGTAGATTTGCTGCTATACAATGCCAGAGACCCGGGTTCGATCCTGACTACGGGTGCTGTCTGCATGGAATTTGTACAGTACGTTCCCCTTATGAATGCATAGGTTTTCTCTGGGTGCTCCGGTTTCCTCTCACACTGCAAAGATGTGAAGGTTTGTAGGTTAATTGGCTTTGCTAAAATTGTTAATTGTCCCTAGTGTGTAGGATGATTGCTGGTCGACGCAGATGCAGTGGATTGAAGGGCCTGTTCCTGAACAGTATCTCTAAAGTCTAAAGTAAAATCCATAGCATGTGGGAGGATGCCGGCTTATTTTGAATGCCTTTTGTCCACACTCCCTTCCGGATTTGGCTGTCTGTGCATCAACATTTCTGCAGGAGTGTGTTCCATCGGAGAGTCCAGCTTCAACCTGTAGATCAGATAAATGTCAGGAAGTTGATACTTAGTAATAAGCACTGAGCTGAGCTACATGAACTGATTTGTTGGTGCTTCTGATCTCCCGTTTCTGGACTTGAGGCTTGATGAGAAAAAAGTGTGAAGTGATATTTGATCCCATTCCATTTCACAATCTGTTGAAATGAAAGGATTGTAATTGTAAACTAATACCTGGAACTATTTCCTTGAGAAAAAATAAGTGACACCAATGGTTCTGAATACTTGTATAATTCCTTTAATGGTGGTGGTGCTTGATCCTACAAGCTGTACTGAATACATTTTGAATGGCTGTCCAACCACACTAGGCTGCTGACATTACCTTTCTCATGGTAGTCCTTGCAGACAGGCTGGAAAATTACACTTCCCAGTTAGGCCTTGATATCATTCTTGATATCAACAATTTGCACTCTTGATAGATTGTGCATTTGATGCCTTGTTCTTTCAATGTTGGGTCATTAGATGCTTCTTTCAAATTAACAGTGTCCAACTGTAAAAGTAAAAATTCTTTCACTTTTTTACTTCATGGATCTTCAGTACAACTACCCCGTAGTTCCATTCCAACACAATTTGGATTTGTGGAGATCTCATAGCAATCAGCCTCGTTACTCGGCAGCATGGTGGCGCAGCAGTAGAGTTGCTGCCTTACAGAGAATGCAGTGCCAGAGACCCGGGTTCGATCCCGACTACGGGTGCTGTCTGTACGGAGTCTATACTATCTCTTCATGACCCCATGGGTTTCCTCCCACACTCCAAAGACGCACAGGTTTGTAGGTTAATTGGCTTGGTAAAAGTAAAAAAATTCCCTAGTGGGTGTAGGATAGTGTTAATATGCGGGGATCGCTGGTCGGCGCAGACCTAGTGGGCCGAAGGGCCTGTTTCGCTAAAACTAAATTACTCAGCACTTGTTCAAATCTTGGATCCTTCTAGATGAGTTTTGCACCCTTTACAACAGCTGCAGGAAAATCATCCTCTGCTGCCTGTAAGGTGGGTGTTGCATTCCCTATGTTTGTATCAGCATTTTTGTAAGACTGTGGTATTCTGTTTGAATACCTGATACAAAATTTAAAATCTGCTTATTATATTGAGATTGGGGAATGACCCACTGTTAAATTCTGAGGATCCTTTATTCTGTGATTGGTGTTCAATGTAAATTCTCTGCATAACAAGGTTTTGTTTGATCTTGTCGTAGGTGATCATCAAATCATCCTTTGCTATGAATGTAATCCCTCTAGGTTTTTAAAGGCAATGTTCCATAACATAATTTATAACTGCACAACCCTCATAACTGGAGGCTTCATGAGCTAACCTTAACATGTGAGTGGTGTCACAGTGCACCAGGAAGGACTCACTGATGAGACCTCTCGTATTTATGTCCTATGTCGTCTGTTGTTCCTTTCCTCAACACAATGGTTCATCTTTCTCCAATAGTTACTACAGCAGCGTTAATACCATTGTGAAGTCAGCAGAAACATGGAATATGTGAGGAAAACATTCTTTACACAGAGAGTCGTGAGTCTCTGGAATTCTCTGCCACAGAAGGTAGTTGAGGCCAGTTCATTGGCTATATTTAAGAGGGCGTTAGATGTGGCACTTGTGGCTAAAGGGATCAGGGGGTATGGAGAGAAGGCAGGTATGGGATACTGAGTTGGATGATCAGCCATGATCACATTGAATGGCGGTGCAGGCTCGAAGGGCCGAATGGCCTACTCCTGCACCTATTTTCTATGTCTATGTTTCTATGTTAGAAAAGTTCAATGAAAATCTTGGAATTACAGTTTGGACAATGGCTTTATCTCTCTCCATGATCAGTTTTAGGCATTTTCTGTCCACAGTCATGACTGGTTCTTTGTGAATAATGTCACTTTTAGCCTTCTTGAACAAAGATTATGTCCACAGAAGTCTTGCAGTTTTTTCCCATCAGTGGCAATTGGCGTGAAAATGTTTTCTTGGATGTATGGATAATTACAGAGATGTATGTAAGAACTAATTTTTCCATTATTTTATGTTTTTGTTTCAGATTTCCAGCATCTGCAGTTTATTATGATTTTCATCGGCATCTCAGTATACGTGTGTGAATAGTTAGATAGTGTGTGTATGTTTTGATTTGATCAACATTTAGCAATGGGATATACCCAATCCAGTAAAGAGTTTGACCCCAATTCAGCATAGAGATCCTGCAAAATGCATTGTCCAACACTTTGCTTCCTTGAAGTTTACATGAACTTAGACATTTTTGTTTGTTTTGTGTGTCACCCTATCACTTTATGCAAATTGATGAACTCCCCATGTCTTGCGAGTTTTGATCAACCTCTTCCCTACCAAAGCCTTCCATGCATATGTAACCAGTCTAGGTCTGCTAGAAACAGGTGTGTTTTTGGCCGTAAATTGAATGTGAATATATTGCTACATAGTGTTAGCATACCAGTCTTTGAACTTAGTTACTACATATTGGCCTCAAATCCGAGCTAGATATGGTTGGGAAAATATCACATTAAATGGATGTTTCCAACCCACTTTGAATTCCATTAGGAATTCAGGCTGATCTTCCTGTTACACATTTTCTCTGTTTTTTATTAACCATCAGCAGCTTTATTTAGTCATATTGAGAATATTGTTATTTTATGTTATTTAATTTTAAAATCACTGCATTTACCCTTGTTACCAGATATAGATTTATAAATTATAGATCAAGTGGGACCCATTGGGCCCAGTTCCCCCAACGCAATATTCCACCACTCACCCCTAGCCCCCAACTGCTATTTTAGCAGGCAATAATATTAATTTTAAATGGCAATAACTTGTAAAATATAAATCAATGTGAACACAACTCACTCTCCCTCTTCAGCCCCCTATTCCCCTCCATTATCCTCCCTCTCCACAACCTCCATCAACCCTCCTCTGCTCCTCCCTTCACCCCCTCCCTCCCCTCCTCTCTCTTCCCCTCCCCTCCTCCATTACCTCGCCATCCCTCTTCCTATCCCTATCCTCCTCCATTCCCCTTCATCCCCCTCCTCTTCATCCTCCTTCTTCTTTGCCCTCTCCTCCTCCCCTCCCCCTCTCACCGCTCCATTCCTCTCCTTTCTCCTTCCCTCAGTCACTCCCTCCCTCTCTCCATAACCCCTCTCCCCTCCCTACCCCCTCCTCTCCCTCTATCCCAAACCAATTGGGCATTGAGCGGGCAGTCGGAACCAATCAATGGACCCCACGTGGGGGGGTGGGAAGGCGGCATCGGTTCTCCCTGCATGTGGGCCCGGACCAATTGGGCGTCGATCAGTAGGTCGGAGCCAATCAAGCAACCCCACATGGAGGGGGTCGGTGTCGGCGCTCCCCCCACATGGCACCCGGACCAATTGGGCATCGAGCAGGCGGTCGTAACCAATCAATGGATGCCATATTGGGGGGGTGGCATTTTTTATGTGTATGAGATTCGGAATCCCATTGTGACATCATTGTAACACGGCTGAAGGCCAGTGCAAGTGGAAAATTGGTTTGAACAGTGGTTTTTGTAAAATTTAAGATGTCAATAACATAAAAAATACCATCAATCAGAACGAAACTTGATTATTTTACATCCCAGGACAATGGTGAGTAAGGTGGGCCAAAAATTGTAGCACTATCATGTACCATTTTGGTGGGGTTTTCGAATATCATGGACACGCACAGGCGCACACAAACAAACAACATGAGAGTTTTAGTAATATACTAGACCAAGTGGGACCCGTTGGGTCCCGTCCTCTCAACCTGCGGTTGTGGGGGGAGGGGGCAGCCTGCGGCGTCACGCACATACTAACCAACCCCACACACAAACACACTAACCATCCCCCCCCCACACACACACACACTAACCACCCCCATTGATATTATATGAATATTATTAATTCACTCATTTTACCCCATCCCCCACCCTATCCACTCATACATAGCCCCCAACTCGCAGGCGTGGATAGAGAGGGAGGGGGATAGAGAGAGAGGGACGCCGGGGCACAGAGAAGGCCACAGAGGCACAGAGAGGGGCACAGAGGCACAGAGAGGGACACAGATGGACACAGAGGCACATAGAGGAACACAGAGGGTCACAGAGGCACAGAGAGGGACGCAGAGGGATGCAGAGGCACACAGGGGGACAGAGAGGGACACAGAGCGACACAGAGGGACACAGAGCGGCACAGAGAGGGACACAGAGGCACAGAGAGGGACACAGAGGCACAGAGAGGGACACAGAGGCACACAGAGGGAGGGGGGAGGGAGGGGTGGGGAGAGTGGGGGACGAGAGGGAGCGTGAGGGGGGGCAGAGAGAGCGGGAGGGAGAGTGGAAGTGGGAGGGGGGGTTAGATAGGAAGGGGGGGGTAGAGTTTCAGGGGTTGGGGGGGCGCATCGTCAGAGGTGGGGGCTGGTTCCAGGATGCAATAATACCTCGCTCCCTCGCTCCCGGTTGCAAAATGTACCCATCCCCTACCCGTTGCGGGGGAGGGGGTGGGGGGGGGAGAATGAGGGGGCAGAGAGGGAGGGGGTAGAGTTTGAGGGGTTTGGGGGGGGAGGGGGGGGGAGGGGGGACTCGTCATCAAAGGGGAGGGCTGTTTCAGGCTGCAGTCAGTGCCCGAGAAAGGGGGTTCAAGCGGGGGGGGGGGGGGGGAGGGGTGGGGGGGGGTGAGGGGGTGGTGACGTCAATCACAGAGTGAGCAAGAAGACTGCATGGTTTTTTTCAAAGGTCTTGCGAGCGGTGCGGCCGGGCGACGCGACTCGCAGCACGTGAACACAGTAAAAAAAACGGGGGGGGGGGGCGGTGGGGTAGAGGGGGCGGATGGTGACATCACTCGCAGCATGTGGAATCCAGCGCGAGGAGAGACATTGTGACATGCCCATCTCATTTATTTTCAAACATTTGTGAATGTATTCATAAATAACACAAGAAATAAAGCTCGAAATTTTCAGGTAAACCAATTTTTGACCACCGGATAAATCTTTACAGGAATATGTAAAACTTTTATTGTCAGGGCGTCATTTTTTCGAGCAGCATGATTATACACGCACACATATACACACACACACACACAAACACCTACACACCCACACACATCCAAGATCAGAATTTTATAAGTATATAGGTAGATGTTATTTTTGTTTGCCATCCTGACCTTGAATGGTATGAGGAAAGGTCCCTACCCAAAAAGTCACCTTTTTATTTTCTTCTGAGATGCTGTCCGACCTGCTGAGCTAATCCAGCATACTCGAGTACATGCATAAGGTACAAGAAATGTCTGTCATGGCAACCAGGGTCCTCACAAACGATGGAGTTGCTGCAGGAAGAGTTGGTTCCAGCCGTTGGCAGAAAAACCTCACGTCACGTCATAACAGGAACAGGTGACAACTGTAAGATACCGTGCACCTGTAAATTGTTCCTGAAAGTGCCAGCAGTGAACAGTGCTATCAGGGGTGACATTGCAGGGGGCTTGAAAACCCAGGAAATGCAAACCAGACGCCAAATCTTCTCTTCAGGTAAAACCTATCCAACAGGTAAGACCTGGATGAGGAAGCAAAGCTGTTGAACTCTACGACGAGTACAGCTTCATCGTCTCGGCGTCAACACACCCCACGCCTCCATCGGCAGTAAGCGGTTCACTGAAGCTGATGGCAGCCTGTAAGCTGGGCAGAGGTCTTTCAGGCCAAGGCCCAAGCCTGCCTGAGGAAAAATATGGAAACCACGTACCCTAACAGTCCTACTCTCCAAGGACGGAAATAGAACCCGTAGGGGCCTTTGGGCTTACCATAAGACCACTGGTAACCATGAAGGTAGGTGGGTCTAGTTCTTTCCGAAACATGGGGTATGTGGACCATTTACAAGTTGGTAATATTTACACTTGCTTTTGTACAAATTACGACGTGAACATACTATTTAGTTCTCATTCACAGGGGATCACCGGAGATATTTAAATTTAAGTTGATACCAACTAGAGTTATTTGATTATTGGGATTTACCTTTAACTCTGTTAATTTGTCTGTGACTCCACCCTTGGACAAGAGATTGGAATTAATAAAAGTCTGTAACAACTTTGTTGTTATAAAGCAGCCTCTATTCAAGTGTAATTGACAATATAGTGGCTGTGTTTTCAGCTGTGCACTTGGACCTTTGCATTATCAGAACTTACAAGGTGCAAAGGAGTAACCTCTTAAGTGCCATGCAGGTCATTATTAACAGACCTATGCTATTACCAGCTGAAGCTATCAAAGTCACAATAGTGGACGAACAGTATTGAACATTGCTCCTGTAACCTTTGCTCAGTAACTCTTCAGTTAACTTCAGTTAAGCTAGTACTCAAAGATGGAAAATTACCTTCTCTAGTTATGGAGGTGGATGGGATTTGCATGAGTTACCAATTCTTCAGTCATATGGTATCAACTACCTATAAACACTAGGTGTATTCCATGGGTTAAAAGTTTATTGTGCGAATATGCATCTGCATGCTCAACTCCAAGTTGATACACTATGGTAGTGGCATATGATAATCATATGGGTGCAGTCAATTAAATATCCTGTGATAATTTACCTAACCTCACTTGGCGCTGGTGTATCATCACGTAAAATCTATGACAACACAGAATGGATGTTGTCACAGTCACAGAAGTGACTAGTGGGGTACCGCAAGGCTCAGTGCTGGGACCCCAGCTATTTACAATATATATTAATGATCTGGATGACGAATTAAATGAAACATCTCCTAGTGTGCGGATGACACGAAGCTGGTGGCAGTGTTTGCTGTGAGGAGGATGCTACGAGGCTGCAAGGTGACTTGGATAGGTTGGGTGAGTGGGCAAATGTTTGGCAGATGCAGTATAATGTGGATAAATGTGAGGTTATCCACTTTGGCGGCAAAAACAGGAGGGTAGATTATTATCTGAATGGTGGCCGATTAGGAAAAGGGGAGATGCAATGAGACCTGGGTGTCATGGTACACCAGTCATTGAAAGTAGGCATGCAGGTGCAGCAGGCTGTGAAGAAAGTGAATGGTATGTTGGCATTCATAGCAAAAGGATTTGAGTACAAGAGCAGGGAGGTTCTACTGCAGTTGTACAGGGTTTTGGTGAGGCCACACCTGGAGTATTGCGTACAGTTTTGGTCTCCTAATCTGAGGAAAGACATTCTTGCCATAGAGGGAGTACAGAGAAGGTTCACCAGACTGATTCCTGGGATGGCAGGACTTCCATATGAAGATGAAGAAAGACTGGATAGACTCGGCTTGTACTCGCTGGAATTTAGGAGATTGAGGGGGGATCTTATAGAGGCTTACAAAATTCTTAAGGGGTTGGACAGGCTAGATGCAGGAAGATTGTTCCCAATGTTGGGGAAGTCCAGAGCAAGGGTCACAGTTTAAGGATAAGGCACCTTTTAGGACTGAGATGAGAAAATCTTTTTCACACAGAGAGTGGTGAGTCTGTGGAATTCTCCGCCATAGAAGGTAGTTGAGGCCAGTTCATTGGCTATATTTAAGAGGGAGCTAGATGTGGCCCTTGTGGCTAAAGGGATCAGGGGGTATGGAGAGAAGGCAGGTACAGTATACTGAGTTGGATGATCAGCCATGATCATATTGAATGGCGGTGCAGGCTCGAAGGGCCGAATGGCCTACTCCTGCGCCTATTTTCTATGATTCTATGATTCTATGTTGTATCACAAAGTATTTAATAAATTGTGGTTCGATGGAACACCGAATATCAATATGTTTGCATCCAAGCTCAATCACCAGTTGCAAAAATATGTGGCACAGTGATGATGGATGTACTCTCGCTATACTAAGGTGGAATGTTCTTTATGGCTTTCCCCCATTTTGTCATCAGTCGGGTCTTGCACAAAACCCAGCAAGATCTCACTTCAGGCATTTCGCACTACCTGGCTGGCCTATGCAACCATGGTTCCCGCAAATGTTGGGAATGAGAATAGGACCTTGTATGGTATCCTAAACACAAGAATTTGCTGGTTTACCCCATGACTTGGGAAACCATCCTCTGCATGATAATTTAATTTATAGACTTGCAAGGTACACAGAAATGCTGGAGAAACTCAGCGGGTGCAGCAGCATTTATGGAGCGAAGGAAATAGGCAATGTTTCAGGCCGAAACCCGTCTTCGATTTTCCAGCATCTGCAGTTCCTTCTTAAACACTTATAGACTTGCAAATTCTGAGAAGACTGTTCTGGCGGCACGGGTTGCCAGACCAATCTATGTATATGCTCACTGCAGAGTGCAGGGATAGCACCAATAAAGCAGTACATTTACCTCACCAGGAGATGGGAAGAGTTTTGTTTAAATGCCAGTGTTACATACAATACGGCATGGATAACTAATGTCTCAGAGTTCATTTACAGATTGGTCTTCAATAATTAATCAAGTTATAGTATCATCAACTGTGCCAACGTGCCTTCTCATCATATTCATTGCAGCGATCGGGACCCACTCTGTCGGGTCTCACCAACTGATATCCAGATTATAAAGGATATCTTAACGCATTCTCCCAGACTCAGGTTCTCGGCGATAAGGGATGTTAGCATTGTGCTAAAACTGCTTCGCAGGTGGGGCCCAGCTACATCTCTATCCCTGGTCAACTCACTTACATAGTGGTTATGCTCATGGCGCTAGTCTCAGCGCAACAGGTCCAGTCACTACTTAAATTGCGACAGGACAGGATGGTTACATCTACTAATAATAACTTATTTTATGTTATGATGTCGTTAAGCAGAGCAGTCCAGGGGCGTCAGGTCCCAAACAATTCTTCATGGCGTACCCCATGGACCTTTGGTTGCGTGTGGTCACACATTTACAAAAATACGTCAAGGTCACCAAGAGCCTTAGAGGCTCTGCACTAGCAATGTTTCTTAGTAACTAAAAAAACCTCATAAAAAGGTATCAATCCCCAGGTGGTCATAACGGACTTTGGTTCATACAGGAGTAGATACTATATTTACTGATCTCACTCCACTAGGGCTGCTACATCATCAGCAGCAAGGGTTATGTACGTTCCACTGGACCACATCCTAGCGGCTGCAGGATTGTCAAACAAACGAACTTACCAACATTTTATAATAACCCATTGCCAGACCGGGGGTATTTGCCACTCCATTTTAGGTTCATTTAAAAGCATCAGCATGTTTTAAATCTATGTCATGTCGGAATGCATTATGAATGTTTCCCTTATCTGTGGTCAACTGATGCAGTTGTGCTTGTGTGGACTCATTTCCACGGCTTGAAATCACAGAGCTTCAAAATCTTCACCTAGTCACTCACGTGACTCCGAAGTAAAATAGTAAGATTAGACGAGAATTTACCAGTTTGAATTTTGATCTTTATTTTATGAGGTGTTACGATGAGGGATTACGTGCCCACCGCTCCCACCCTCATATTATAAAGGTCATCTGGTAGGTTGTAGTTCTCTCCAATCTTACTATGTTCAGTTCAACTACTGTTATCTGTGATTTCACACCGCTGCTTTGAAAGTTCACGCGCATGCGTTCTGACGGCTTTCTTCACGTAATCGCTCATCGTGACTCCTCATAAAATAAAAATCAAACTTCAAACTGGTAAGTTCTCATTTAACCTTACTAGTTTGAGTGCTTATTAATATAAATTGAGTTTTCACAACTGTTAAACCATACATCAATTTAGAATAGAATAGAATACCTTTTATTGTCATTCAAACAGCTTGGTTTGAACAAAATAGCATTTTCTACAGTCTTACATTACAAAAAAACCCAAGACACACACTTAACACAGTTTACATAAACATCCATCACAGTGGATCTCCAACATCTCCTCATTTTGATGGAAGGCAAAGTCTTATCTCTTCCCTTTGTTCTTCTCCTGTGCTCCAGCAGTCCAACTGCTATGTCGAGGCGAACTGGGGCTCCCGATGTTAAAGCCCCCGGCAGGCAATGGTAAGTCCTGTGGCCGTTTAAGCCACTCAGGGTGATGTTAGGCCCCGCTCCGAGTCCTTTAAACCCTGCGATTCCAGCGGGAGAAGTTGCCGTTGCGGTAGCTCCGAAAAGCGGTCTCCCACCAGGGACCTGCGAGCTCCCAATGTTCCTGTCCGCCGGGCTTGCGGCCGGAGCCTCCGAAGCTCCGAAGCCAGGTTGCAGCCGCGCGCCACCACAGCTCTCCCCATTCTGAGGTCAGCCAGCTCCGTGATGGCGAGTCCACCGGCTCCGTGACTGGAGCTCTGAGGTTGGTCCCGGCCAGAGGCCGCCACCGGCGCGACGATGTTAGGCCCAACGACACCGGAGACCCGACAGGGAAAAAGTTGGGTCCCCGAACAGGGAAGATATTAACAGTTTCACCCCCCCCCCAAACACATACACAGCTAAAAAATAATAAAAACTAGAATCAAAAACATACATTGAACGGGACAAAAATTAATAAAAGACATACGCTAGGCGCCGCCACACCACACCACTCAATTTGCCACATAATCGGCCGACCACAAAGGTGCCAAAATTACAATGTCACGTAACATCCTTTAACACGACAATACAATCAAAAATGGTTTCACTGACCTTTGGTTTCTACTCTTGAATGCATAATTTTCTATCATTTATGATGTTACTGTATTAAGGTGGTCCACTAATCTCGCCACTACTCCATTGACTCAAACAACTTCTGGTATACCTCTTAGAGGCCTGCCAAGGTGCCAATGTAACCATGCTATCTTTAATATAAGAAGCTTGTCCAACAATCTCATATGGCTTTGCCTTGGGCAGACATTTATCCTTAATTTCAATTATGTTATTTGCTCTGAAGAATGTCACCATCCATTTGGGATAAAAAGTAAGGGGTTTGTATATTTTCTTTATCAACTAAATTCGGTCTGAGCTGCCATTTTGCATGTCCCACTTTAACAGTTATAATGCTTAACTTGAACATGCACAATTCAATTCTGATCCTGGGCATCAACATTCCAAATTTTATAAGATGAGGTTGAGGTTACGGTCACACACCCTCTTGTATATACACTTGCTCTAAATATGTTATGACTTTGCTATTGCAACTGTTTTCTGATCAGTGTTGAAGGTTGTTCACTTTCACTACAGTAACACATGGAACATTTAGAGTAGTGCAAGGAAGCACCAAGAACTCTAAAAAGTGTATTTGGCCAAATGTTACACTTTTCATGAACTCTGCTTTTTATTTCCCCAGCACACCCAACATAGACCTGGCTGAGAGCTGGCACAAGTTCAATGGAGGATTTAAGTAAAGGTGCTTTGGCTGGTCTGGAGTGGAAAATTGGAATTCATTAAGTTTAGTATTTTGATCTTTCCTCCCTCATTTAAAGAGTATATCGTTAATATTTGTGACACAGTTGGTTGTGAGTGCCTGGCATTCTGCTGCATTTTTGATGAAGTAATTAAATCCCCAGTATTTCAGAACACACGCACTTACTTTTAAGAAATTACTCACTTCTCAAGTGGCTCACTTGGAAATCAATCTCAGAAGCTTCTTTCCAAATTTTACTACAAACTATTCAAACTTATCTACCTCTCCACACGTCCCATTCTTTACTTTTACTTTTACTCAAGGATACAGGCCCTTTGGCCCACCAAGTCCACGCCAACCAGTGATCACATCATATACTATCACTATCCTACAGACTTTGGACAATTTACAAATTTACCAAAGCCAATTAACCTACAAAGTTGTACATTTTTGGAGAGTGGGAGGGAACCAGAGCACCCGGTGAAAAACCACGCAGAGAACATATAAACTGACCAGACCACACCCGTAGTCAGAATTGAACACGGGTCTCTGCTGCTGTAAGGCAGCAACTCTGCCACTGTGCCACCTTGTAACTCTCCCTTTTGTTTCTCTGCTGCAGTAGGGCAAACATAAATGTAACCAAATGGTGGGGGGAGGTCAGCTTCTGGTCTCTACTAAAGTGTCAGGAATTCAATCCTTAGATATACTCAGCCTTATATCTCATTTGAGTTTTGCTCTGATATATATTCATTCAAATTGAACAATATTTGGTGGTTAACATTGCCTATTCAAGACACCTTGAGATTCTACATATTCAAAGCATTATTGACTCACTGAACATTATCGGTCATTTGACTTGTGAGCTTTGTGAGGCCAATCGATGCAGTGTAAACCCCCTTTTCCAGCACTACTGTTGCCTGAAGCAACCATGCCATCTGCCAGCTCAAATTCAAACAGCATTGGCATTACGTCATGAGTGGTTTATTTTGTTGCAATGCAAGTGGAAGAGGAAATTAAAATCAGCTACGATGCCAACCATTGAGCATTGTCCAGTGATTGAGAACATTTGAGTTTGGCTATCACTCTTACCTAATCATGAATTAATTTAAAAAAAATTATCCAGTTAAACTTACCAATCAAGCTATCTCTTGAAAAGAGATGGGGTAAGATGAGAAATGTAGAACTAAAACACTTGAAAAAAGGAACTGACTGGAAGAGAACTCCTATAAGAAATTCCTTTTATTTTATAAATAAATAGTTTTTGCAACCCGGTGCACCATTCATTCGAATTAAATTAAATTGATTTTCTCAGGATATAATACATAATGCATGGCTTATGTAACATTGGGCATACAACTTAAAACTGTTATATAAGCAGCATTACCATCTCCATGTAACAAAAACATAATTTACCATGGAATAACAAAATATATATAAATATTTAGGACAATGACGGGAAGAAATTATGACCATATTTAAAAGGGAATTCTGCATTTTGTATTTTCTTAGAAATTTAGATCCCCAAAAATAAAATACCTCATTTAATAAAACTGCCACTTCCCAAGTCATTCATTATCTTTTTGAAGATATCTTCTGTTCAGTCACCTATCATATTATCAGCTCAAACAGTGAACCTTAAAAGTATTTGGGGTGTGGAAAATAAGAAATAAAATTTATAGGGTCACGTCCAGGGAATGTGGTGACAATAGTTCATGTTCCTGCTAGATTGAAGGGCAAGGCAGGTGAGAGTAAGGAAGCTTGGATTATGAAAGAAATTGAGGCTCTGGTCAGGAAATAGAAGCAGGCATGGAATAGATAGAGGCAGCTGGGATCAAGTGTATTCCTGGAGGAGTTTAGGAGTCTGAGAAGCACACAATATGGAAATCAGGAGGACCAAGTGGCAAGAGATAGCTCTGGTGGATAATATTAAGGAAAATCCAAAGATATTTTATGTATATTAAGGGAAAGGGGGCAACAAAAGAGAGAATAGGCCCCTCTGAAACTCACAAGATCATCTCAGTGTGGAACTGCAAGAAATGGACAAGGTCCTCAATGAGTATTTCTCCAGAAGGGGGCAGGGACTTAGATTCTTAGATCACTGGGATCTGTTTTGGAGTAAGGGGGAACTGTACAAAAGGGACGGATTGCATCTTAACAGGTGGGGGACCAGCATTCTGGCCGGCAGGTTTGCCACTGCTACACAGATGGTTTTAAACTGAATAAGGGGGGTGGGGTGTCAAATGGGATAGTCAAGGATGGAGTTAAAGGGAAAGAGAGTAAAGGGATGGTTAATGACCCCAGAATTAACGGGAAAGAAAGCTCACAAAGGGATAGGAGAGTATGGCCAAGTATAATAGGGATCGATGTGAAAGGGGCCACTTGTCAACATAATTGTATAAGGAGTAAGAGTGTTGTAAAAACAAGCCTGAAGGCTTTGTGTCTCAATGCGAGGAGCATTCGTAATAAGGTGGATGAGTTGAAGGTGCAGATAGCGATTAATGACTATGCTATAGTTGGGATCACGGAGACATGGCTCCAGGGTGACCAAGGCTGGGAGCTGAACATCCAGGGATATTCAATATTCAGGAGGGATAGACGAAAAGGAAAAGGAGGTGGGCTAGCGTTGCTGGTGAGAGAGGAGATTAATGCAATAGAAAGGAAGGACATTAGCGTGGAGGATGTGGAATCGATATGGGTAGAGCTGCGAAACTCTAAGGGGCAGAGAACGCTAGTGGGAGCTGTGTACAGGCCACCTAACAGTAGTATTGGAGATGGGGATGGCATCAAACAGGAAATTAGAAATGCGTGCAACAAGGGTAACACGGTGATAATGGGTGACTTCAATCTGCATGTAGATTGGGTGAATCAAATTGGCAGGGGTGCTGAGGAAGAGGATTTCTTGGAATGTATGCGGGATAGTTTTCTCAACCAACATGTGGAGGAACCAACGAGAGAGCAGGCTATTCTAGACTGGGTATTGAGTAATGAGGAAGGGTTAGTTAGCAGTCATGTTGTGCGTGGCCACTTGGGCAAGAGTGACCATAATATGGTTGAGTTCTTTATCAGGATGGAGAGTGACAAAATTAAGTCAGAAACAAGGGTTCTGAACTTGAACAAAGGTAACTTTGAAGGTATGAGATGTGAATTGGCCAAGATAGACTGGCAGGTGATTCTTAAAGGGTTGACAGTGGATGTGCAATGGAAGGTATTTAAAGACTGCATGGTTGAAGTACAAAAATTGTTCATACCAGCTTGGCAAAAGAATAAATCGGGGAAGGTGGTGCATCCATGGATAACAAGGGAAATCAGGGATAGTATAAAAACAAAAGATGAGGCATACAAATTTGCCAGAAAAAGCAGCCTACCGGAGGACTGGGAGAAATTCAGAATCCAGCAGAGGGGGACAAAGGGCTTAATTAGGAAAGGGAAAATAGATTATGAAAGGAAACTGTCAGGGAACATAAAAACTGACTGCAAAAGTTTTTATAGATATGTGAAGAGAAAGAGACTAGTTAAAACAAATGTTGGTCCCTAGCAGTCAGAAACAGGTGAATTGATCATGGGGAACAAGGACATGGCAGACCAATTGAATAACTACTTCGGTTCTGTCTTCACTAAGGAAGACATAAATAATCTGCCGGAAATAGCAGTGGAACGGGGGTCAAATAAGATGGAGGAACTGAGTGAAATCCAGGTTAGCCGGGAGGTGGTGTTGGGTAAATAGAACGGATTGAGGGCCGATAAATCCCCAGGGCCAGATAGTCTGCATCCCAGAGTACTCAAGGAGGTAGCCACAGAAATAGTGGATGCATTAGTGATAATTTTTCAAAATTCCTTAGATTCTGGAGTAGTTCCTGAGGATTGGAGGGTAGCTAATGTAACCCCACTTTTTAAAAAAGGAGGGAGAGAGAAAGCGGGGAATTACAGACCAGTTAGTCTAACATCGGCAGTGGGGAAACTGCTACAGTCAGTGATTAAAGATGGGATAGCAGCGCGTTTGGAAAGTGGTGAAATCATTGGACAAAGTCAGCATGGATTTACGAAAGGTAAATCATGTCTGACAAATCTGATAGAATTTTTCGAAGATTGTAACTAGTAGAGTGGATAACGGAGAACCAGTGGATGTGTTATATCTAGACTTTCAGAAGGCTTTCAACAAGGTCCCGCATAAGAGATTAGCATACAAACTTAAAGCACACGGTATTGGGGGTTCAGTATTGATGTGGATAGAGAACTGGCTAGCAGACAGGAGGCAAAGGGTAGGAGTAAACGGGTCCTTTTCAGAATGGCAGGCAGTGACTAGTGGGGTGCCGCAAGGATCAGTGCTGGGACCCCAGCTATTTACAATATATATTAATGATTTGGACGAGGGAATTCAATGCAACATCTCCAAATTTGCAGATGATACCAAGCTGGGGGGTATAGTTAGGTGTGAGGAGGATGCTTGGAGGCTGCAGGGTGATTTGGATAGGCTGAGTGAATGGGCAGATGCATGGCAGATGCAGTATAATGTGGATAAATGTGAGGTTATCCACTTTGGTGGCAAAAACATGAGGGTAGACTATTATCTGAATGGTGGCAGATTAGGAAAGGTGGAGATGCAACAAGACCTGGGTGTCATGGTACACCAGTCATTGAAAGTAGGCATGCAAGTGCAGCAGGCAGTGAAGAAAGCAAATGGTATGTTAGCATTCATAGCAAAAGGATTTGAGTATAGGAGCAGGGAGGTTCTACTGCAGTTGTACAGGGTTTTGGTGAGGCCACACCTGGAGTATTGCGTACAGTTTTGGTCTCCAAATCTGAGGAAAGACATCCTTGCCATAGAGGGGGTACAGAGAAGATTCACCAGACTGATTCCTGGGATGTCAGGACTTTCATATGAGGAAAGATTGGATAAACTCGGCTTGTACTCGCTGGAATTTAGAAGATTGAGGGGGGATCTTATAGAAACTTACAAAATTCTTAAGGGGTTGGATAAGCTAGATGCTGGAAGATTGTTCCCGATGTTGGGGGAGTCCAGAACAAGGGGTCACAGTCTAAGGATAAGGGGGAATTCGTTTAGGACCGAGATGAGGAAAACATTCTTTACACAGAGAGTGGTGAGTCTCTGGAATTCTCTGCCACAGAAGGTAGTTGAGGCCAGTTCATTGGATATGGAGAGAAGGCAGGTACGGGATACTGAGTTGGATGATCAGCCATGATCGCATTGAATGGCGGTGCAGGCTCGAAGGGCCGAATGGCCTACTCCTGCACCTATTTTTCTATGTTTCTATGTTCTATGTTTCTATGTTTCCTCTGTTGTTACCGTGGAGAAAGACATGAAGACTGGGGACCTTGGGACATTTAATGGAGATGTCTTGAGGACAGTTTACGGTTGAGAGTGGTGCTGAATGTCCTAAGAAGTATGAAGATAGATAAATCCCCCGGGCATGAGCAGGTATATCCAAAGACATTGTGGAAGCTAGAGAAAGAATTGCAGGAGACCTGGCTGAGATATATGAATTGTTGCTAAACACTGGTGAGGTGCCAGAAGGCTGGAGGGTGGATAATGGTGTGCTTCTATTTACAGAAAAGCCTGTGAACTATACATCAGTTAGCCTAACATCTGTGGTGGACAAGTTACTGAGAGGTTTTTGACGAATAAGATATGTGTGCACGGGATGGACAGGGGTTGATAAGGATTAGTCGGCACGATTTTGTATGTAGATGATAAGAAGTAACCAAAAATGTTGACGAGGGTAAATCCATAGACATTGACTATATGGACTTTAGCAAAACATTTCATAGAACTCCACATGGTAAGCTGCTCTGGAAGGAAGGGAGAGCTAGCTGACTGGATAGAGAATTGGATTCATGGAAGAAAGTAGGGGGTGATGGTGGAAGGTTGTTTTTCAGACTGTAGGCCTGTGACTATTACTGTGCCATAGGAATTGATGCTGGGCCATATTGCTGTTTGTTGCTAATATCAATGATTTGGATGAGAATGTACAAGGCATGATTAGTAAGTTTGACACCAAAGTGGGAGATATTGTAGATAGTGAAGATGGCTATCACAAATTACAGCACAATTTTGAAAATTGGGCAAGTAGGCTGAGAAATGGTTAATGGGGTTTAATGCAGATTTGTGCAAGGTGTTGCATTTTTGGGAAGTCAAACCAGGGCAGAACCTTCACACCAAATTGCAGAGCCTTGGGGAGTGTTGTAGAGCAGAGGGATCTAGTGCATAGTTCCATGAAAAAGGTATCACAGGAAGATAAGGTAGTTAAGAAGGCTTTTGGTATATTGGCCTTTATCCATTAGAGTATTCAGAATGGAAGTTGGAATGTTATGTTATAGTTGTACAAGACATTGATGTAGATGCAGAGTAATGTGTTCGGTTTTGGTCACCATGCTACATGAAGGATGTCATTATGCCAATTAAAATGCAGAAAAGATTTACAAGAGGCTACGAGCTAAAGGGAGAGGTTAGGCAGGCTAGCACTTTTTTCCTTTGTTTGCAGGAAGCTGAGGCATGATCTTATGGAGGTGCAGAAAATCATAAAGTGAGTAGATAGGGTGAATGCACAGTCTTTAATTCAGATAAGGGGAATCAACAACCACGGGACATTATTTTAAAGTGAGAGGGAAAAGATTTAATAGGAACCCGAGTGTAAAGTTCTCAGATAAGTGCTGTATCGCAGTCTGATAGAAACTGCAGGACCTTGAAGAGTACAGCTTATAACCTGATCCCTGTGATCAGGATTCCCCTTATTTGGACCAAACAAGTTAATATTAACCGACCCCCTTCGACCAGGACCAGTAAGAAGGGAACACGACTTGACAAATGAATTCTGGCCAGTCGCAGAAAAACAGACAAGCAAATTAGTATTACAGATATGAAAAGCTGTTTTTCAGTTCTTTGCGCTGTAAATTCTTTAGTTTTAGAGTCATAGATTTTTAAAGTCATACAGCGCGCAAAACAAGCTCTTCAGCCCCATTTGCCCAAACCAACCAACATACCCATCTACATTAGTCCCACCTGCCTGCTTTTGGCCCACATTCCTCTAAACCGATCCTATCCATGTACTGTCTAAATGTTCCTCAAACATTGTGATAGTACCTGCCTCAACTCTCACCTCTGCCACCTTGTTCCATAAACCAACTACACTTTGTGAAAAAAGTTACCCATCAGGTTTCCATTAAATCTTTCCCCCGCCCCCCACCAAAAACCTATGTCTTCTGGTTCTCGATTCCCTGACTCTGGACAAATTTTAGTTTAGCTTCAGTTTAGTTCAGAGACACAGCGCGGGAACAGGCCCTTCGGCCCACAGAGTCTGCACTGACCAGCGATCTCCGCACACTAACAGAATCCTACACACCAGGGACAATTTACATTTATACCGAGCCAATAACCTACAACCCGTCTGTATTTGGAGTGTGGGGGAAAAGTGGAGATCCCAGAGAAAACCCGTGCAGGTCACAGGGAGAACGCATAAACTCCGTACAAACGGCATGCATAGTCAGGATAGAACCTGGATCTCTGACAACAACTCTATGGCTGCACCACCATGTAATCAATGTTATTGATTAGTTGACAAGATGGAGAGAGCAATGGCAGATTGAATTTGCCAAGCACCAAGCAAAGCCCCAAGGCAAATTCCTTGTATGTTTACATACTTGGCTAATAAAATGTAATCAATACATTCAAATTTATTAAATTTAATCCTGGTAATTGTGAGGAGGTGCATTTTAGGAGGAATAATAAGGATAAGATATACGCAGTGAACGATAGAAAGGAAAGTATTGAGAAACAAAGAGATCTAAATAAGAAGCAACATTTATTACAAAAACTGAGATTTAATGAAGGGCATTATAACTGCTTGCGCTGGCATTCTCTTTAAAGCATATGCTCAACAAAATCACTTTTATGGAAAAGCAGAAAAGCCCTGTAACAATATCAAAGCCCAATTCAGTCTACACCAGACCATTGTACTTTGTGCCCAACTGCCTTGCCATCATTTGTTCTCAGCATTTTCCTTCAGAATGCCAGTATGGTGTGTGCAAACCACTGGTCCATGACCCCTTAGGCTTCAGATAGGTCAACCCTCATAACAACATCTTTATTTGTCAATTTGCATAAAGAAGGGTCTCGACCCGAAACGCCACCCATTCCTTCTCTCCAGAGATGCCGTCTGTCTATCTTTGGTTTAAACCAGCATCTGCAGTTCCTTCCAACATATATTTCATTCATTTCTTCTATGTACCTTTTCATATCTCTCATTACTCTCTCCCTTGACTCTCAGTCTGAACAAGTGTCTTGACCCGAAACATCACCTATTCCATTTCTCCAGAGATGCTGCCTGGCCTGCTGAGCGTCTATCACAGGAATTTCTTTTCTATCAGATTGTACAACCGGTCCCAGTGTAAGGAACTGAGTGTAGCGTGGATTTAACAACTGCAGGAGATTGTTTTAGTGAAGCGAGTGCTCCACTTGGTGGAAGCAACAGAGAACTGCAGAATTCAGAACATTGTTTTTAAAATGTGGCCCATGCTAACATTTCAGTTACTTCTCCTTAGGGTTAAATATTATCCTCATATTGCTATATTTTGGGTGAGTGCTATGCTCATGAAATTCCAAACTTTTGACTGTTTAACTTAATGGACAAACTTAATCAAAATAAAATAATTCGAACAAGGTGCCACAAATCCATATACAGCACAACTCTTCTACTATTCAGTTAATATACTTGTCTTGGAGTTTGCCACCATTCCTAAAGGTATGTTAGTTAGATTGCTTCATGTTCATAAGTGATAGGAGCAGAATTAGGCCATTTGGCCCATCAAGTGTACGAGCCATTCAATCATGGCTGATCTATCTTTCCCTCTCAACCACATTCTCCTGCCTTCACCTCATAACCCCTGGCTAGCATCAAGCCACGCACTGAAGAAGGGTCTCGACCCGAAACGTCGCCTATCTCCTTCACTCCTTAGATGCTGCTGCACCCGCTGAGTTTCTCCAGCTTTTTGTGTAACCCTCGATTCTCCAGCATCTGCAGTTCCTTCTTTAACATCAAGCCACACACGTTGTGTTTATTTTCCCACCACTAGCTAATGACAAACATTCTAATGACAAAAAAACGTATTCTTTGCAATTGAAATCAAATAAACCTGGGTATGAGTCTGACATTGGTGAGGCTGATATTGGTTGAGGAGAGAGGATCAGGGTGAACATTTCAGAAGTGTAAAAAAGGGTACAGGCTGATTCATCAGTAGAGTGGTCAGGGTCAGAGCCAATGTCAGGGAATCAATGTGAACAGCCTTGGAAATCAGTAGTAGATTTGTTGTTCAAACAGGCTGTCAGGGAATGAACAATGGTGGGATTGTTACGGATTTACGACCTGAGATAAAGAGTGAACGATGATTACAAGAGGGTCATTGAGTGTGGGAGTGGTTCTCACTTTGCTGCAGTGAAAATACCAGTTAGTGGCTGCAAGGACTCATCAAGGGTTGCAGAAATTATGACCATAGCAGAGGGTTGATGGTCATGGAATGGTGATCAGTTGTCTCAGGCGATCAATGACCATTGGAAAGTAATCAGTGATACCAGTGAGTCTGTGACAATCCGAGTGGTTAAGGCAGAGTAAATGGCACCAATAAACAAGGTCAACCATAGTTATTCCGCAAGATGTGTGATATAAAAACACGAGGCAACCTGAGAATCAGGTTAGAACCAGGAAATCGTAAAGATGTTTTAATAAAATCTACCTGGTCATAAAAACACTAACAAATAAAATCTAGATGTCACCTCACTTTGCACAGAGTAATGGAAAGGCTAAAGGTGCTGAGAAGGTGATACAGGAACAACTAAGGAAGTTGAGTGATCACAGATGGACCTTTACATGAGGTACCCTGACTCCTACTGTACCTAGGCCAGTGCATGATGGGCAGTCACATTTAGTAACCAACAATTTTGTGTCTGGGATGATGCCAAAGGATTAGATGCAAACGTTACTCCCTTTTACATAAAATGGCCAGAATAGGCTCAGTAGGTACAGGCTAATCAGTTTAACCTCAGTGGTGGGAGAGTGGTTTGAAACATTAATCTAGGGCATTACAGTTGCTTGCATCCGGCATTCTCTTTGAAAGTTATGCTAAACAAAATCACTTTTGTGGGAGGAGCAGAAAAGCATTATAACAATATCAAAGCCTAATTCAGGCCACACCACAAGGTCATTGTACCTGGCATTCAATTGCCTTGCCACCAGGATTAACAGTTATCAGGAGAGAAAGCAAGCCAGCACAGAGGGAACAGATAGACTTGATGAAGTTAATACAGTTTGTGTGGGTCCATGGACCAGAGCCCATTTTTTAAAAGTAATGCATGAGAGTTTTGTCCATACAGTTTATTGTAATGGTGTCAGAAGAACATTAAAAGCATACATTCAGAGTTAGTCAAGTAACTTACAACAGGCCATGGTGAATGTTTGTTTTTCAGACAGGAGGAAGATAAAAGGCAGTATTCCCTAAAGAATGTTGTTAGGAACCATTGTATTTTTTGATCTATATTAATAACCTAGACTTAGTGCTACAAGTCACAATTTCTAAATAAGTGGATGACACACAACTAGGCAAGATTGTGAACTGCAAAGAAAATAGGAATACATTGCTACAGGATATAAACAGGCTGATGAAATGGGCAAACATTTGGTAGTAGGGTGAACTCACACAATATATTTTATTTAGTGATAAAGTCCAGGACCACATGGGGGCACTGTCCCTTGCCATCAGGGTGCTTGTGTGGTGAGGCGGTGATCTCAGGGTTGTCCTAGCAACTCAGTCCCTGTTTTTGAAGGAGGAGAAGTGATGATCACAGATTTCTCTCTGCAATTTATCCTTGCCTTGAGAGTAAGCACTGGTGGATTCAGAATTATCTTGCGTCTCAGCTTTGGCTTTGAAGAGGCGATGCTGGCGGTCTCCGGGTTATCCTGGCAACTCAGTCTTTGCCTCTGTGTGTGGGTGCAGTCGCTCCTGGCAGTCCAATCTTGACTACATGGTATCAGTTTTGTACAGTGGCTCAGTCACCCTCAAACCTGCGACAGGGGAACATAGCTAGTAGGGAGGTGTCCCATCTTATTCCTTATTCCTTATTCCTTCTCTCCCCTCGGGCTAAAGTTGCTGGATTTTATGGGGAGGAGGCTGACAAGGTTCGCATGGCCAAACCAATATCAGCTAATTGGACCCAATTGTTACCAATGAATCATTTCTTCTCTCTGATTCTTTTATTTTATTTATATTTATTTATATTTATCATGGAGGGAATATAGGAGCATAATGCCCCTGTCCCACTTAGGAAACCTGAACGGAAACCTCTGGAGACTTTGCGCCCCGACCAAGGTTTCCATGCGGTTCCCGGAGGTTTTTATCAGGGTTCCGGAGGTTCCCGGGGATTTTTTTCAATTTTTTGAAATAATTCGACCATTAGGGAGACTGACAAAAACCTCCGGGAACCACAGAAACCTTGGTTGGGGCGCAAAGTCTCCAGAGGTTTCCGTTCAGGTTTCCTAAGTGGGATAGGGGCATTAGGCCTCAAATCCAGAAAATCAACAGAGCGCTCCATTCCACCCCTCTCTCATCTTCCATACCCTTGTTAGCCTTATAGGCTGCAGCTCATGGCATAAAACCTTACTGGATAAAAACAGGATGACTAATGGAGAAGGGAAGGAGGCCCAAAGAAACTTTGTACCCACTGATAAAATTCCAGAGGCCCTGCCAATGATGCTGGGGATTGGCCTCTCCTGGTCTGTCAGCCAGTGACAGGGATCAGAGCGGCATCCAAGGGTGTAGGTGCAGTCATAGTAGGCAAAGTTTAATGTGGAGAAATATGGGGTAATTTCAGTAGGAAGAATGGCTTCCTTCCGTACTGTAATATTTATGTAATTCTATTCTATTTTTACACTAATGTGGAAGGACAGATCCTGTCTGACCAAACTGATAGAATCTTTTGAGAAATTGATGAGGGCAATAGAGTAGATACAGTTTATATAAGCTTCAGTAAGGCCTTCAACAATGTCTCAGATGGGAGATTGGTTCAGAAGATTAGATCCTATGGGGTTCAGGGCAAGTTGTCAAACTGGATTCAAAACTGGTTTGGCAATAACATACATAGGTGATGGCAGAGGGCTGTTTTGCACTTGGATATCTATGACCAATTATGTTGTACAGGGATCAGAGCTAAGATTTGGCTATATTTAAGAGGGAGTTAGATGTGGCCCTTGTGGCTAAGGTGATCGGAGGGTATGGAGAGAAGGCAGGTATGGGATACTGAGTTGGATGATCAGCCATGATCATATTGAATGGCGGTGCAGGCTTGAAGGGCCGAATGGCCTACTCCTGCACCATTTCTATGTTTCTATGTTTCTAAGACACTTTCTGTTTGCAATAGATGTGAAGAATTTGGATGTTGATGTAGGGGAGAGGATGTAGATTACATGATGATACAAATGCGATGGTGAAATGGGCTAATAAATGACAGAATGAAAGTTAATTCTGATATATATGTTAGTGCATTTTGGAAATGCTAATAAGGCAAGAAATACACCATGACTGGAAAGTATTGAGGAGCAGAAGTGTGTTGGTCCAAAGACCCTTGAAGGTGGCAGCAAAGGTCAATAACATGGTTAGAGAACTTGTGGGAGACTGACCTTCATTTAATGGGGCATTGTAAACAACAACAGTGCACTTATGCACTTATGCCCCTGTCCCACTTAGGAAACCTGAACGGAAACCTCTGGAGACTTTGCACCCCACCCAAGGTTTTCGTGCGGTTCCCGGAGATTCCCGGAGGTTTTTGTCCTCCGGCAAGCACCTTCAACTAGCATCGCAACCGGGTTCGACTAAAAAATTACCGATTTTTAAAACGGAAACCACTTTCGACCATTAGGGAGACTGACAAAAACCTCCGGTAACTGCACGGAAACCTTGGGTGGGGCGCAAAGTCTCCAGAGGTTTCCGTTCAGGTTTCCTAAATGGGACAGGGGCATAACTCTATAAAATATTGGTCCGACCTCAACTGGGGTACCGCATGCAGTTCTATTCACTACATTATGGGAAAGATGTGATAGCATTAAAGATTTGCAAGGATGTTATCTTGATGAAGCATTTTAGTTATGAGAAGACACTGGAGAGGCCAGATCTGTTTTCCATTTAGTGGAGGAAATTAAAGGGCCTGTCCCACATAGGCGATTTTTGAGCGGACTGCCAGAGACTGTCAAGTACGCGGCACTCGCCCGAAAATGCGGGAACTGGAATGGCGACTGTCAGAGTTGAACACACACACACACACACATCGCAAAGGCGGGGGCCAGGGAAAGAGGGGAAGTGCTGTCTGAAATTCACACGGTGCAAAGCCAAGGTGATACAAACACACACCGCAATGAAGAGGAAGGTTAAGCCGACTAGCACAGTGTACGGTAAGTCCTTTAAAAGAGGGGGAGGGGGGTAGGGGAGGATGGGGGTGAAGGGGGGAGAAGGGGTGAGAAGTGGGGGAGAAGGAGTGGAGGCACTTTTAAGAAGCCAGGCATCTTTTAATAAGCCGGAGATACAAAGCTGTGAAGTTTGGCGGGCATTTAACATTACTAGCAGGTTATCCTTGGTTCTGAAAACTCGTGCTTCCGTTTTTTCCCCCCAATGAGCGGTCAGCAAAGGCGATTAACTAAAACTACCTACAAGTACCTCGACTACCCATAACTACATGGTGACCCCACTACAACTACACCTATGACTACAGGATTATTGATTTTCTCCATGGCGACCAATTTTTGGTTGCAGAAAATTTTTAAACATGTTGAAAAATTTGCGGCAACCATACTGAGGCCGCGACTGGTTCCCAGAATGCGGGAACTCCTCACGACAATGACATAGACTCACCAGAGACCACCAGAAAACATGTGGCGACCATGTGGTGATCATGAGGTGAGCGCAGAGTCTCCTGCACTCACCTAAAAGGTCACCTGAGTGGGACAGGCCCTTTAGAGGGGATGTGATTAAGGTATATAAAAACATGTGCACTTATGCACTTTTAATAGGTTAAATAGGGTAGACTGGAGGAAACTTTTTCCCTGAGGTGGATAGAACTAGACATAGATTTAGGATAAGGGGGGGATCTGATGGCTTTTCTCAGTGGTGAATATCTGGGCTGTTTACCAGAGAGTGATGGGTTTAGATGAGCAGTTAAATAGCCTAAACATTGAAGGCTATGGGCAAATCGTACCTTTAGAAAAGAGATGAAGAAGAATTTATTTTGTCAGAGGGTGGTGAATCTGCGGAATTCATTACCACAGAAGGCTGTGGAGACTAAGTCAATAGATATATCTGAAGAAGGGTCTAGATCCAAAACGTTACCCATTCCTTCTCTCCAGAGATGCTGCCTGTCCCTCTGAGTTAATCCAGCATTGTGTGTCTATCTTCAGTTTAAACCAGTGTCTGCAGTTCCTTCCTTCATAGATTAAAGCATAGATTGACAAATTCTTTATTAGTATAGGTGTCAGAGGTTATCGAAAGAAGGCAGGAGAATGGGGTTAAGAGGGAAAAATAGATCAGCCATGATTGAATGGCGGAGTAAACTTGATGGGCCAAACGTCCTAATTCTGCTCCGAGAACATATGAGTTGCTGGAAGATCGATTTAATATAGATTCAATACTCGTCAGCATGGATGTAATGGTCTGAATAGCTTTCCATGCTGTATGACTCTACAAATCCCATTGATTAAATTCCTTCCCTCAAATAACCAACATAAGAATTACAGATGATTATGAACTGAATTAGGCCAAATATCTTTCTAGTTAAGAATAAAATTATTTGAAAATTTGGAATGAATGCTGTCCTCAATGAATATTTAAATATATGTTAAAATATGCAAATATCAGCATTGGGACATTCATATTGATATTTTAATTTTAAATGTCGGTCTGAATTTATACTTCCAAAAGTTGCATTGGAAAATGCATATTGTTATTGTTACATTAATTCCTTGACCTTAACTTAATTGAGTAACTTAGCCAACAAGTGAAAAGTGCACCTGAAATTCCATCACCTTGGGTTTAGTAATTAAATCCATCAAACAAACAAACCTCCCTTCCATTGACTCCATTAATACTTCACGCTGCCTCGGCAAGGGCAGCAGCATAATCAAGGATGAGTCACACGCTGGCCACTCCCTCTTTTTCCCTCTCCCATCGGGCAAAAGTTATGGAAGTGTAAAAACGCACACCTCCAGATTCAGGGACATTTTCTTCCCAGCTGTTATCAGGCAACTGAATCATCCAACCACACCAGAGAGCAGTCCTGAACCACTATCTATCTCATTAGATAAACCCTCAAACTATCCTTGATCTGACGTTTCTGGCTTTGCCTTGCACTAAACATTATTCTCTTATGATGTATTTATACATTGTAAATGGCTTGATTGTAATCATGTATTGGCTTTCCGTTGACTGGTTAGCACACAACAAAAACTTTTCACTGTACTTCGGTACATGCAAAAATATATTAAAATAAACTTAAACTGAACTGAAATTTAATTAATTGTGCAAAAGCTGGCAATCTGCTTCGCCAGAGTAACTCTCAGATGGAGCATGGGAGATGACCACAGAAATATGGGGGTTCCAGTCCAGGCTTTAATAAGAATATGGAAGGCTTGTGATAGTTCCAGAATCCTATAGGCAGGCAGAGATTTCTAGTGTTGGTCTTGGTGATTCAAATGAGCATTCACAATCCCAAAGTGCCATTCAAAGAAATGTAGGCCGTGAGTCTTGAGCTCAGGATAAAATTCCTTCTCCAATCTAACCTGTTCAAATATACTTCACATTGCTTATTATTGAGCATTGTTTTTGCAGAAAGAATAAAAGCCCCACTCTCACAGGCTGTCATGATTTGCTAATACTTCCAAAATTGACATTCTGAACATTTAAACACTAACATAAATGAAATAATTTACAGATGTAAAAGATAATGTAAAAAAAAAACTATGTCAGTTAAAACATGATTAAGTATTGAAATAAATTAAAGCAACACTAATAATTAAGATAATGTAGCTATTTCTCACATTGCCACAATTGCCATTCAACTAAATGGGTCCATGGACCCTGCACCAGGCAGGACCTGGCAAAAGATCTGAAGAAGGGTCTCGAACCGAAACGTTACCCATTCCTTCTCCCCATAGATGCTACATGTTCCACTGAGTTACTCCAGCTTTTTGTGTATATTTTTCGTTTAAACCAGCACCTGCAGTTCCATCCTACACAAACAATCTGAGAGCAGGTTCGCCATTGTAAATGCTGGGCAAAGGCAGAAATCTCCTGCTGCGTGGTGATGTCCATCTGAGAAGTCGCCAACAAGAGCTCGGGCAATAAGTTTGGGATTTCTACATTTGTTGTGGAATGAATGCCACCCTTTACCTTAGTCAGCTTGTTTATGCAGCAGTATATGCAAACCATAGCCAGACTTGGATCCCTGGAAAAACAACCAATGTCAAGATAACATTATTTTGATTTTTCATTTTTGCTCCAATTCAGTATTGATCAGTGCTCAGGGACATCAAACCTTTTGGTTATTAAAATGATTCAGTCTAGAGGTGCACATATTTCTCTATAAATCACAACTAACAAAAATAGTAATTATAATAATTACCGAATAGTTCAGATTTCACCTGATTTGTTCAAAGTGAACATTGTTAAAGTATTGTTAAGGTGAACGCTCATCGTGCTTTTGTACGGTAGAGGATTCTGAAACCAGAGGTTATGGGCTTAAGGTGAAAAGGGAGAGATTTAAGAGTTTAGTTTAGAAATACAGCGTGGAAATAGGCCCTTTGTGTCATGACGATGACATGCAAATAAGATGACCTCTGTATCAGATGACCTGGAGATCAGATCGGGTGGGGCTGTGTAAGCCAAGATGGAAGGTGTGACTGTGTGAGTTAATAAACACGGAGAACAATGAATGTAACCTCTTAATAATGCGTCGATATCATTATTACTTCACATCTGCGGCCAGGATGTGACATTGGCAACGAGGATATTTTGGATAATTCGGATATTTGGATATTTTGGATATTTTGGTTTCTGAATCCGTGTGTTCGAGCTGGTAAAATATTTTTCTTTTAAAATGATGGTCGCTGGAGCTGATTTCTTAGCACTACGTGGAGTTGCACACTTCGATTCGACGGGTGATGTGTGTACCGTCAGCATGAAGTGAAATGCTTGGCTGGAGGAATTTGAAGCTTACGCCGACAGTTGAGGGCTCTTTCTTGATGAGAGTACGCCAGGGCAGAAGGCACAGCGGAGAGCGTTGCTTCTTTTCACTGCCAGCAGTTCGAGAAATGTTGAAAACGCTCCTGGACACCGGAATGAAGGAGGACTATAAGAAAGCCGTTGATGCTTTGAAACAGTCATTATGTGGTGGTGCCGAACTCTACAACACCACTTATTCCGTAAAACAATGCAGGAAGAGGGCGAGACTGTTGTTCAATTTGTGACGAGGCCCTGACCGGTGTCTGTAGGATGCAAATATGTGGCTGCTGATGTGGAAAACCAGATATTGGATCGGGTTGTCCAGCATTGCAGGTCAGACAAGCTCAGGAGAAGGCTACTAGAAAAAGGGGATGAGTTAAACCTTAATGATGCTTTGTCGATTGCAGCAGCACTGGAAGCTGTTGAGGAACAATTCCATAACATGAAATTGCAAGATTCCAAGTTTGGGCAAGTTGACCAGCTGTCCTACAGTAGACCAAGAAGTATGCCTGAATGTGAGATCGAGTGTTACAGGTGTGGCACCAAGGGTCACATAGAAAAAGATGCTGAAACATTTGTTAAGGCATGTCACGGATGCCAAATCACAAGCAGGAGCAGCCCACCAGAACCAATTAGAAGTACAAAGTTTCCAACAGGACTATGGGTTGACATAGCTGTTGACTTTCTTGGACCACTTCCAACAGGTGAATCAATTATGGTAGGGGTAGACTACTATAGTAGGCACTATAAGTATGCAGTGATTAAGCCAACTTCAGACAAAAAAACTGTACAGGCATTAGCAGAGATCTTTGCCAGACACAAGTTGCCTGTTACATTGTATTCCGACAATGGACCACAGTTTATTTCTGAGATATTTGCTGAATACATGAGAATCACAGGTATCCATCATCACAAGGTGACTCCGAAATGGCCACAAGCTAACGGAGAAGTAGAGAGACAAAACCAGTCCATAGAGAAGAGGATATGAATCGCCCATGCCGAAGGGAAAAACTGGAAGGAGGCACTGTTAGCATACGTAGCTTTATATCGGGCGATCACTCACTCAACGACAGGGAAAAGTCCAGCAGAAGTTTTGTTTGGAAGGAAAATTTGCACTAAAATTCCAGAGTTGCGAGAGATCATGGAAGACCAGGAGATGAGAGACTGTGATGCCGAAAACAAAGGTGTGGCAAAATGGTATGCTGACTTGAAACGAGGAGCCAGGGACTCTGAAATAATGCCTGGCGATGACGTGGTTGTGAGGCGAATTGATGGTGGTAAGATAGATACTCCTTACCATTGCCAATCATACAATGTTGTATCGAGGAGCGGGAGCATGGTGACAGTCAAGTCTCCAGATCGTGTTATCTATAAGAGGAATGTATCGAGTGACAAAAAGTACGTGTCCAGGGACTCTCAAAATAAGGTAGCCCAAAATCCACCCAAGAGTTACGAATCCAGAGGGGAAAGACAACATTTTTGAGGTGGTTACCAGAGTTCCAGGGGCAGCACGCTACAACGCAGAGAAGGTGTCTGGGTGACAACACCTTGACAGATCCAACAGACTCTGATGCTTCTGTGCCAACTGGTAGACCAAAACGTGAAAGGAGAATTCCCAAGTGATACGACAATTTTGTGTTATAGAGTATGATACTGTTATTATGATGCTGTTTATTTTAATATTGTTTATTATGAGCAAGGAGGTTATTAAGGGTACAAGAGTGTAAAAATTTGTTTTTTCGTTGTCAATATCATAATCACTTCACATCTGCAGCAAGGATGTGACACTTTGGACCGCCAGGTCCAAAAATTGACCAGCACTACACTTGTTCTATCCTACACACTAGGGACAATTTACAGAAGCCAATTAACCTACCAACCTGCTAGTCTTTGGAATATGGGAGCAAACGGGAGCACCTGGCAAAAATCCATGTGGCCACAGGAAGATCGTACAAACAGCACCTGTTGTTAGGATCAAACGTGGGTCTCTGGCTCTGTAAGACAGCAACTCTACCGCTACGTCACTATGCTGCCCAAGGAGGACCACAGTAGCAACTTTCTCACTCAAGAGGGTAGTCTCTATCTGAAATCAGCTACCAGAAGAAGCCGTAAACGCAGATGCAATTACAACTTTTAAAATACATTTGGACAGATGCATGGACAGCAAGGGTTTGAGGACAATGGGCCAAATGCAGGCAAATGAAAATAACCTGAATATCAACTTGGCCAGCGAGGACAAGATTGATCGAAGGACCCATTTCTGTGCTCTACTTCTTTATCACTCCGTGACACTGATCAAAACATGCCCCATAAAGTGGAATTACCATTAGTTTACATGAACATTTTTATAGCCGCATTTAATACTTTTAAAGAAAACGCGTGATGGTATTTCAGTCACAGTCACAGAGGCTGATGTCAGAGGATCCTTCAGGGGTGGTGAACCCTCAGAAATCATCTGGACCTCATGGTATACCCAGGTGTGTTTTAAAAACCTGTGTGGACCAACTAGCTAGAGTTTTGACAGACATTTTCAAACTCTCACTTCTGAGGTCTGAGGTTCCCACCTGCTTTAAAAGGGCATCAATAATACCGGTGACCAAGACGAGCAAGGTGACGTGCCTCAATGACTATCGACCAGTGGCACTAATGTCTGTGGTGATTAAGTGCTTTGAGAGGTTGATTATGGCCCATATCAACTCCTACCTCGACAAGAACATCGACCCTCTGCAGTTCGCTTACCGCCACAACAGATCAACGGTGGATGCATCTCACTGGCTCTCCACACCACTCTGGACCACTTGGCATTCAAAAACACATGGGTCAGGCTGTTATTCATTGACTACAGCTCGGCATTTAATACCATGGTTACCAAGCTCTCAGATCTGGGCCTCTGTGCATCCCTCTGCAATTGGATCCTCTACTTCCTCATCCACAGACCACAGTCTGTTCATAGTGGTGGAAATGTGTCATCCTCGATAACAGTCAGCATGGGAGCACCTCAAGGCTGTGTGCTCAACCCCCTGCTTTACTCACTTTATACTCATGACTGCATAGCCGGACATAGCGCAAGCTCCATCATCAAGTTCGCTGAAGACACCACTGTTGTGGGATGAATCATTGAAGGTGATGAGTGAGAGTATAGAAGTGAGATCGACCGATTGACCAAATGGTGCCAACACAATAACCTGGCTCTCAACGCCAGCAAAACCAAGTAACTGATTGTGGACTTCGGAAGGGGTAGGATGGGGACCCACAATCCCATTTATATCAATGGGACGATGATGGAAAGGGTCAAGAACTTCAAATTCCTGGGCGTGCATATTTCCGAAGATCTTTCCCGGTCCCAGCACACTGATGTAATTATAAAGAAAACACATCAGCGCCTCTACTTCCTGAGAAGATTACAGAGAGTCGGTATGTCAAAGAGGACTCACTCGAACCTCTACAGGTTCACAGTAGAGAGCATGCTGACTGGTTGCATCGTGGCTTGGTTCGGCAACCTGAGCATCCAGGAGCGGAAAAGAATGCAGTAAGTTGTGATCACTGCCCAGTCCATCATTGGCTCTGATCTCCCCACCGTCGAAGGGATCAATCACAGTCGCTGCTTCAAAAAGGCTGCCAACATCATCAAGGACCCACACCATCCTGGCCACATACTCATCTCTCCACTGCCATCAGGTATAAGGTACAGGAGCCTGAAATCCGGTACATCCAGGTTCAGGAACAGTTCCTTCCCCACAGCCATCAGGCTATTAAACTCGCCCTCAAACAAACTCCGAACTATAACAGCCTATTACTCTTTATCTGTTTATTTATGTGTATATATATGGTCTAAGCTATATAGAAACGTAGAAAATAAGTGCAGGGGTAGGCCATTCGGCCCTTCGAGCCTGCACCGCCATTCAATATGATCATGGCTGATCATCCAACTCAGTATCCCGTACCTGCCTTCTCTCCATAACCCCGATCCCTTTAGCCACAAGGCCCACATCAAACTCCCTCTTGAATATAGCCAATGAACTGGCCTCAACTACCTTCTGTGGCAGAGAATTCGACAGATTCATCACTCTGTGTGAAAAATGTTTTTCTCATCTCGGTCCTAAAGGATTTCCCCCTTATCCTTAAACTGTGACCCCTTGTTCTGGACTTCCCCAGCATCAGGAACAATCTCCCTGCATCTAGCCTGTCCAACCCCGTAAGAATTTTGTAAGTTTCTATAAGATCTCCCCTCAATCTTCTAAATTCTAGTGAATACAAGCCAAGTCCATCCAGTCTTTCTTCATATGAAAGTCTTGCCATCCCAGGAATCAGTCTGGTGAACCTTCTCTGTACTCCCTCTATGGCAAGAATGTATTTCCTCAGATTAGACCAAAACTGTACGCAATACTCCAGGTGTGGTCTCAGCAAGACCCTGTACAACTGCAGTAGAATATCCCTGCTCCTATACTCAAATCCCTTTGCTATGAATGTTAACATACCATTCGCTTTCTTCACTGCCTGCTGCACCTGCATGCCTACTTTCAATGACTGGTGTACCATGACACCCAGGTCTCGTTGCATCTCCCCATTTCCTAATTGGCCACCATTCAGATAATGGTCTACTTCCCTGTTTTTGCCACCAAAGTGGATAACCTCACATTTATCCACATTATACTGCATCTGCCATGCATTTGCCCAGTCAACCAACCTATCCAAGTCACCTTACATCCTCGTAGCATCCTCCTCACAGCTAACACTGCCCCCCAGCTTCGTGTCATCCGCAAACTTAGAGATGTTGCATTCAATTCCCTCTTCCAGATCATTAATATATATTGTAAATAGCTGGGGTCCCAGCACTGAGCCTTGCGGTACCCCAATAGTCACTGCCTGCCATTCTGAAAAGGACCCATTTACTCCTACTCTTTGCTTCCTGCCTGCCATCCAGTTCTCTATTCACACATCAATACTGAACCCGCAATACCGTGTGCTTTAAGTTTGCATGCTAATCTCTTATGTGGGACCTTGTCGAAAGCCTTCTGAAAGTCCAGATATAACACATCCACTGGTTCTCCCTTATCCACTCTACTAGTTACATCCTTGAAAAATTCTATTAGATTCGTCAGACATGATTTACCTTTCATAAATCCATGCTGACTTTGTCCAATGATTTCACCACTTTCCAAATGTGCTGCTATCCCATCTTTAATAACTGAATCTAGCATTTTCCCCACTACTGATGTTTCCCCGCTTTCTCTCTCCCTCCTTTTTTAAAAAGTGGGATTACATTAGCTACCCTCCAATCCTCAGGAACTACTCCAGAATCTAAAGAGTTTTGAAAAATTATCACAAATGCATCCACTATTTCTGATGCTACTTCCTTAAGCACTCTGGGATGCAGCCTATCTGGCCCTGGGGATTTATCGGCCTTTAATCCATTCAATTTACCTATCACCTCTTCCCGACTAACTTGGATTTCACTCAGTTCCTCCATCTTATTTGACCCCCGGTCCCCTGCTATTTCCGGCAGATTATTTATGTCTTCCTTAGTGAAAACAGAACCAAGTAATTATTCAATTGGTCTGCCATGTCCTTGTTCCCCATGATCAATTCACCTGTTTCTGACTGCAAGGGACCTACATTTGTTTTAACTAATCTTTTTCTCTTCACATATCTATAAAAACTTTTGCAGTCAGTTTTTATGTTCCCTGCCAGTTTTCTTTCATAATCTATTTTCACTTTCCTAATTAAGCCCTTTGTTCTCTTCTGCTGGACTCTGAATTTCTCCCAGTCCTCTGGTAAGCTGCTTTTTTTGGCTAAATTGTATGTTTTGTTTTGATACTATAGACACACTGAACTGTTCTGTATTTATGCTTACAATATTCTGTTGTGCTGCAGCAAGCAAGAATTTCATTGTCCAATCTGGGACACATGACAATAAACTCTCTTGACTCTTGAAATATAAATTCTGCATGATTGATTATTTATTGCTGGCAAAATGTTATGGTTGAGAAAATAAAACAACAAAAATCTTTCCACACAGGTTTTATTTTTTAATTAATTAGAATCTAATAGCTACATACTGTAAATGGTTCAGGATAAATTGAGGCCATACAAATCTTCTTGAATTCATACATGTCGTTTGTTTCAGAGAATATTTTTTCACCCACAGGTGGCAGCATTGTTCTTCAGGAGTTTTATGGTGCTGCTTCTGCTGTATTCCTTCTACTTGCGTGTAGTGATGTTGGGAATTGACAATATATGTTACAAACAGAAGTGCAAAAATGCTTAGTTCCATGACTGACAGAAACAATAGTCATAGTTAATACTGAGTAAGAATTTGATTTCTGGTATTCACAATAATAATGCCTATTTTTAGAAGTGGAAAGTAATTGTTGATGGGTAACCCTTGACCAGAAGGCCAAGGAGAGGCAGCTAATGGGAACACCACTGTTTCAATTCTACTCCAATGTCAAGCACCATTCTCATTAGGAACTAACCTTTGTTTTTTTCATCATTGCTGAGTCTGAATCCTGGAACTCCCCAGCTAACAGCAGCACCATTTTAGCAGCTTTCTTCCTCAATTGTCATGGTAAGCAGAATCTTTAAATATTTTAAAGGCAGAATGATTGTAGGGAGTAGGGAGCTGGAGGTAGTTGTGAGGTGTAGACTGGAACACAACATTGAGGTTACAATTAGATCAATTATATTCCAAGTGACAGGACAGGGTAAAGTGCTGGGTGGTCCACTGCCTACAATTCATATATGGGCATTTTCTTCACCACTTATCTTTGCTAAACATTTAATAATGGCAATTGTCCATTCTCTATCAGCTAAAATGAAGAAATCTTAACACCAAACATTTGCTTGTACAGTATAATTTTGGACAGATCATATAAAAATATTTTTACTTGCGTCTGCTGAACTCCAAATGTGTTTGTGTTAAACAGTGGTGGTATATTATAGAGTCATACAGCACACGCACAGGCCCTTAAGGCAAAATCATCCATGAGCAAGATGCCCATCTATGCTAGTCCTATTTCTCATGTTTCAGTATATCGTTTATTGTCATTTGAACTAAATCGTTTATTGTCATTTGAACTAAATAAATAAGTTCAAACAAAATTGCATTTCTGCAGTCATCATCAAACAAAAAACCACAACACACAATTAACACATTTTCACACAAAACATCCATCACAGTGAATCCCCAAACACCTCCTCACTGTGATGGAAGGCAAAGTCTTATCTCTTCCTTGTTCTCTGTGCCCATTCCTCTCCCGCAGTCAAGCAGCCAAACTGCTGCATCGAGTCGATCGAGGCTCCTGATGTTAAATGTTAGAGCCCCCCGGCGGGCGATGGTAAGTCCCGTGGCCGTTTAAGCTGTGCCGGCGATGTAAGGCCCCGCTCCGGGTCGATTTAAACACCTCGACTCGGGCGGGCGAGGTTTGCCGTTGCGGGTGCTCCGAAAAGCAGTCTCCCACCAGGGACCCGCGAGCTCCCAATGTTACCGACCACAGACATGCAGCCGGAGCCTCCAGGCTCTGAAGTCGGGTCGCAGCCGTGCGCCACCACAGCGCTCCGCACTCCGAAGTTGGCCAGCTCCGCGATGGTGAGTCGGCAGGCTATGTGACTGGAACCCCAGGTCGATTCTGGTTGGAGGCCGCCGGCTCCACGATGTTAGGCCCAATGACAACGGCAACGGAGACTCGACAAGGAAAAGCCGGGTCCCCGTACAGGGAATAGATTAAAAGGTTCCCCCGCCCTCCACATATATACAGCTAAAAAATAATATTAAAAAAAACAGACGGACTGCAGAGGCCGCTGCCGACAGGGGCCGCCACCTTATCATCATGACCCACATTCTTCTAAAACGTTCCTGTCCAAATGTCTTTTAAATGTTTTCATTTAAACGTTACCATCGAAAGCATACTGTGCAAGTTTGTCTGTGTAACTATGGCTAATATTCAAAAAGCATCGCTGTCATCATCTCGTCATAGCACTGTGAGAAAAACTTCTATTTCTCTTTATTATTTTGATAATAAATTACATTTAGAACTTCTGATTAAATCCATTTTCAAAATCTTGTTCTACCGATCTTATTAAGAAAGGAATATAGGATATATCAATAAAAGGGGAAAATCTGTTAATTAATCTTTCCAAACAAAAACATTTGTAAGATGCCAAAGCTCTGTGGATATCCTTATGATTAATTGAGAAAAGGCAATCTGCTGCTGCTTGGCAAATATATTGATTGATTGAATTGTTCCTCCTAACAAGAAGACAAATTAGTACAGTGACTGAAGAATTGGTTTGACGGTGGTGAGGGCTTTAGGAGTAGAACTTTGGATTATGGAGTAAAGATGGGTGCAGGTTGCATCACGGATGGTTCAAGTCAATTGCAGGAGTCTCCGCAACTGAATATAAAGTAGATGAAGAGATTGGCAATGAATAAAGTTGGAAGAAAGAGGGAAAAACAAAAGAGATGCAGACCTGGCTAAGGTATTCATGAGACAAGTGACAATCTGGGACCAGCAGTAATCATTTTAACTCCCCTTCCCATTCCCATATTGGCCTTTCTTGCCTGGGTGAGGCCACATGCAAAGTGGAAGAACTGCACTGCATATTCTGCTTGGGTAGCTTGCAACCCAAAGGAATGAACATTGAATTCTCCAATTTTAGGTAACTAATCAATAATTCCCCCCCCCGCCCCCTCCCTCCATTTCTCCTCCACTCTCTTTGCTTTGTCCCACCTGGATGCTCATCCATTTCTCCCACAATCGCATGCCCTTTGCCCTTTGCCCCCTTCCACATACGCTGCTAAGCGTATTACTGCCTTCCACAGTTCAGAGTTTGAACTAGATTCTTACATAAAATCCTGTCACATGCAGGAATTGAAGAACAGCCCTGGATATCAATTGATGTTTCTCATTATGCCCAAACAAAGATAAAACAGAAAAAGCCTCAACACCAAGTCCCATCAGTCTAACTAACAATACTTTTCTTTCTACATTCTAGGAAAACATGCTTAACTGTCTCATCACTCCCACATTCACATAAGCCAGAAACATGTTTCCCGATAATGTACAGATAATAATTTAACCCACAGTGTCCCAATTTCAACCTACACAATTTAACTGAGTCCCTACGAGACAGAGATGTACAGAAACATATTTTCCTAACTTCAGATTGAATAGAAAAGTAATGTCTACCCCTGACTTCCTTTTCCCATCCTCTCTGCCATTCTTTTATTAAGCCCTCTTTAATTATTTCTCTCAATTCCACTCTCCCCAATGATACATGAATATCTATTTCTCTTTTTAAACTTTCCTTTGCTACGAGGTCCACCTGCTCATTCCCCCTCACTCCAGCATGCCCAGGAACCCAGTAAAAGGTGATATTATACGCAAACCCAATTCTGGAAAACACACCCAAGATTTCATTTAGAATGTCAGGACGAGCTTTAGATTTCCCCGCTCTTAAAGTTTCAAGAGCAGCTACAGAATCGGAACAGATAATGACTTCTCTAAAACTGGCTTCCTCAATCCACCATAGAGCCCATTGAATTGCCATTAATTCAGTCGTGAGAACAGAGCTTCCATCAGAAATGCGTCGACCAAACCTCAACCCAAGCTGCTCCACATACACTCCAAACCCAGCTCTCCCACTAACTGGGTCCTTAGATCCATCTGTGAAAACAATCAAAGTGCTCTCACGAATTAAATTAAAATATTCCATTATTCTTGGAGTCACCTCACGCTTATCTTTTCCCTCAAGAAACGCAAGCTCAATAACCAGTTCAGGAAGAACCCAATAGGGCACAGGTAGCCATGACATATGCTCTATAATAGCCCCTTGTTCCAAACCCAACTTCCTAGCCCACTGATTTATAATTACAAAAAATGTGTAATATTTGTTACCATCATCCTCCTCTTGCAACAAACACCTCGCTGGGAAGGTATCATTACACCCACAAAGTTTAGCCCAGTAATGTAACCCTAACTTAATGCGCCTTAACCATAAGGGCATTTCTCCCATTTCAACAATTAGGGTAGGGACTGGGGAAGATCTAATGGCTCCACAGCAAAGCCTCAAAGCCTTTGCCTGCAACACATCTAGCCTAGCCAGAACTGTTTTAGACGCAGACCCATACACAAAACACCCATAGTCAAGAGAAGATCTGATCATGGCCTTATAAATTAGGATCATTGTCTCCCTGTTGGCCCCCCACTCACACCCAACCAGACTTCTCATAACATTCAGAACTTTTCCTCACTTCAACACAATTTTACCAACATGTACAGCCCAAGTCATATGCTCTTCAAACCAAACACCCAAAAACTTAAAAACCTTTACTTTCTCCAGAAGAGACCCATACATATACAGCCCTAACTTAGACAACTTTCTTTTAAAACCAAATACCATATATTTAGTCTTAGAGGCAGAGATTTTAAAGCCCCATGTGTCCCCCCACTCCTCTACAGACTCTAACACTTTTTGAATCTGTTTTAAAACAAACTCTACATTACGACCACTTTTCCAGACGGCCCCGTCATCTGCAAACAAAGAACCCTCTCTTTTCTTTACAAAATATGTCGTTTATCATGATATTAAATAAAACTGGACTGATAACACTTCCCTGCGGGGTTCCATTCTCTATTTCTACAGTCTCTGAACTGACACTACCAACCATTACTTGTATTGTTCTATTCAATAAAAAATCCTTAATCCAGTTGAACATTCGTCCCCTGACTCCCAAGTCAAAAATTTTAATCATTAATCCCTCCTTCCACAAAGAATCATATGCCTTCTCAATATCAAGGAATACACTCACTACTATTTCCTTGCATCTAAATGCCCTTTTAATATCCCGATCCAAAACTGATACAGACTCCATTGTAGACCTTCCCTTCCTAAAGCCATTCTGTACATCAACAAATAGTCCTCTGGTTTCTAAAAAATAAACTAATCTGTTGGCTACCATTCTCTCCATAATTTTACAGAGCACTGCTTTCACAGCCTTTTTCCTGCAACTCTGGCCTTTATCCACACTTCTGCTAATCACCACCCCTCCCCCACCTGTATCCACCTGCCACTTGTCAGGCATTGTCCTGCCCCCACCTCACTTCCAGCTCTCCCCATTGCCTCAATCAGTCTGAAGAAATGTTCCAACCTAAAACATCACTTAGTTGTGTTCTATTGATTTATCGATGTATTACAAGCATAAGATGCACCATAATTGTGGAAATAACTGTTTCAGGACCTGGTGAGGGGTGTGTAAAGATATGAAGTAGGTACATCCCTTTTATCTTATCTTATTTTCTTATATTTTCCTTTTTTTCTTTTTCTTTTTCTTTCTTTTATTCTTCCTCGTGCTCTATGTCTTTACGGGCTCTTTCTTTTCACTTTTTCACGTACTCACTATCTTATCTAACTTTCTCTATTTCTCTTTTTCTTCCTTCTGCTACTTTCCTATTTTTGAAGTTTAAAACAAGAAGTGGTACATGAAATGTATTATGTTATTCTTGGTTTATACTATTGTACATTACTTCTAATTAAAAAAAAAATAATAAAACTATGTTCTATTGTCTATTGTCTATGTTCTCCAGAGATGTTGCCAACCCACTTGAGTTACTGTACTTTGGGTGTGTTTAATCACCCTTTGAGATTGGCTCAATTTTGGATTGTGGAATTGTTGATCCTTTAATCTCCATGCCACTGTTGTTCACAGTTATTAAACAAACCCTTGAGAATAGGATAATTGTAGATGTGGTTCTCATTATGAAGCATTCAACAGTACAGCAAAGAAACAGGCTCTTCGTCCCACAATGTCTGTGCCGAACATCATGCCAGGTTAAACTAATCTCCTGTGCCTACACATTATACATATCCCTCCATCCCTTGCTTATCCACATCATCCACATGCCTAGCCATAAAGTCTCTTAATACTCTATTGTCACATCTGCCTTCACTACCTCCCCTGGCACCGTGTTCTAACCATCCACTAACTTCTGTGAAAAACTTGCTCCACACATCTCTTTTAACCTCTCCACCACTGACATTAAACTATGCCCTCTCGCCTTTGATATTTTCGCCCTGGGAAAAAGGTTCTGACTCATTTCCCTATCATTCCCTGTGAATGCAATTGTGACCTTGGAGAGGGATTTTCTCACCTTGTGTTTAGTCTTTGCAAAAGGTGCTTCCCTCCACCTCTTTATGCCATTATCTGCAATGTTAAATGGTTCTATCTGTGGCCCTTTGACAATCCGCACTCTTTAAAGTGAGCAACTTTCTATAAAACAGTGTCTGAGCCATCAGATTTTGCTCATTTACAAGCATTCAGTCATGAGGTAGAATGTGTAGCATTGGCCTCAATTGTGAATGCCACCACAAACTATGTATGGATTAACTCAGTAGAAACCTCAGTAGCTTCTGGTTAAGATCAATTTTCTAGGCAATCAACGTCACTATTAATAAAACATCCGTATATCAAGCATTTGGATATATAGCAATCCACAAATGCTTTGGTTTTGCAGTTAAATCTTTAAAGGTTTGTCAAGCATGATTTTGAATCATGAACTGAGATTATTATGTTTTGGGTCAAATATGAAATTACGGACCAACGAACATACACTTAAAATCAATAGTATTTGGTTCACTTCCTTCTTTGAGTACATTCCCCACTAAGAATCAATCAGCCTGTACAGATTGACCATCAAATCCTTGCATGGTTTGAACAAAATATGATGGTTAATCAATAACTATCCATTGATGTAATTATTTTTGCAGTATTGTTCAAAAAGAAAGTGCGTTTGACATCAGCAAGTCAAGTGAGTTACAATGGACAAGTTAGTTTCTATTGCACAGAAATAAAGAGTCACTATGGCACAAAAGAAAGTAATTTGGCTCACAGAGTCCATGTTGACTCTCTGTACAGCATCCATTGAGCCCCCATTGTACCTTAAATCATTTCACTGCTAATTTATTTTTATTCTCAGAGCCAGGCAAGTTTATATCTCTTGCCAACTATCTAAATTCCTTTAAAATCATTGATTGTTTCCATTTCCTCAATGGCAAAGAATGTCAGGTCTTTCCCATTCTTTAGAATTGAGTCTTTAGAGGTACAAGGCAGAAACAGGCTCTTCGGCCCACTGAATCTGCGCCGACCAGCGATCACCCCAATGCATAGAAAATCTCTGTCTCACTCCCCCACCCCCCCCCCCCCCCCCACCCACACACATCTCCCACCCTTGTCCTTTGCCCCAAGCCTCAATTCAGGGTCCCAAATCACAGCCTTTCCGTCTCTTATATAATGTGAACCTATAATGACTTGTTTGACAAATTATGATTCACAAACTCGCAATCTAATCTGAAATCTTAAATCCTCGACAGAAATAGAAATTGAGGATTATAAATTAAAGAAATTATGAATTTGCTTTAATATACTAGAATGCCTGACAAATTCTAAAGGACATTTCATTAATGGATCATTTAAAGGTGAGGTGCAGGCATACTTTTTTACACAGAGAGTGGTAAATGCCTGGAACACATTGCCAGGGGAGATGGTGGAAGTGGATACAATAGCAACATTTAAGAGGACTTAAAGCACACAATTAGGCAGATAATGGAGGGATACAGACCAAATGCAGAATGAGAGGATTAGTTTAACGTGGCAACATGTCTGACACAGACATTGTGGAGCAAAGGAGCTGTTTTTGTGTTTGACAGTTCTGTATTCTATGTTTTATATATTGTTTTACTTTGGAGTCACGTGAGTGACTTCGTGAAGACCCCGCCAGGCACGCATGCGCGACATATCGTCGACCGCATGCGAGCGACAGGCAGGGAGGAGTGTTGCTCCTCTACTGCTGGGACCTGCAGGTAAGTAAAACTAACCTGCAGTCTTTTTCTTCTAGGTGGCCCTGTCGCAGGGTCTCGAGGCCGCCTTGGATCTGACTGCTGCGGCAGTCAGTGGCGGCTCCAACAGTTTGGAGTCAGGGAGCCCGTTGACCCAGGAGGGTCCGGGGTCACACACTCGCCGGCGGAGGACAGCAGAGGCAGCCCGACTCCACACCGCAGCCCGCAGGGGACGCCGTGGGCTGGCGGCACGCAAAGGAGTGGGGCTTGCCGGCTCGCCGTCAGAAGTTCTCAACGGCAGAGCGGCAGCCCCGACTCTACACCGCAGCCCGCGGGGGACACCGCGGGCTCGCGGTGTACATGTAGGAGTGGGGCTTGCAGGCTCTCCATTCAAAGTTAGGACCGGCAGAGCGGCAGCCCCGACTCTACACCACAGCCCGCGGGGGATACTGCGGGCTGGCGGTGTGCATGTGGAGTAGGGCTTGCAGTGCTTGCCATGGACAGCAGCCCCGACTCTACACCGCAGCCCGCAGGGGTCTCTGCGGGTTGCTGGCATTCAGGAAGGAGCAGGCTTGCAAACAAAGGCCAGCACATAACTCCACACTGCCAGCACATGACTCCACACTGCAGCTGTAGGGATTCTGTGGCCTGTCTACATTAAAGTGCCCTGCTTCTCCAGGGTATGCATTGTCTTCAAGAAGTTGAGACTGCCAGCACATAAAAGTTATTAAAGCATGAGAGGCTGGTCACCATACTTCTTAAAGACCCTCAGGTAAGATACTAACCTTGAATAGCTAAGCGTCTGTATTAGAGTTTGCTTACAGAGGGATGGAGACCAGAATGAAGGCAGCGAAGCAGATCTCCAAGGGTCGTGCGACTTCAGATGGGAATCAGCGGCCACCATTCCAGAAGAACACGGTGGTCGGGGAGCCCTGCGCAGCCAGGACCCATCCCTCCACCACGGCTGACCATGGGGCCGCAAAATGGTGGAGCACCGCGTGGGAGCAGGGTAGGCAAGACCTTGACTCCCTACCACTCTCACATAAGCATAGTGACAGTGGGGCAAAGGTGCGTAAACATGTGACCCGCTCGGCGGCTCATTTTGTCTCTCCTACTATGCAGGTACCAGAGAAGGGGGAGAGCTGCGCACAGGTCATGCCCCACTGCAGCGGGAGGCATCGACATACCGCCGGGGGTAACCTGCTAGACTGCGGGCCGGTGATGGATCTGCTGGAAGTCGGGGAGCCCTGCAGGAGCAGGAGGTACCGGTGTTCCACTGGAGCAGGCTGCCGGAGCGCAGACTGGTGGCAGCAGTTTACGGCTAGGCATCCCCGTTGCTACGGGTAAAGCCGGCTATGCGCAGTCACGGACCCGTGTGGTTAAGGGTGACGGAAAGTCTGCACGGACAGTGGAGCCGGTAATGGGGACCAGTACAGATTCCTTCCCTCTGCCTTCCCACCAGGCAGAGGTGCCGCTTAGGTCCGAACAACTGCAGACTAGCGGTATGTCCGTGCAGGAGTCGTACAGCCTGCAGGAGCAGGAGGTACCAGCACTGCACCGGAACAGGCTGCCGGAGCGCAGACCAGTGGCAGCAGAATACGGTTAGGCAATCCCGTTGCTGCGGGTAAAGCCAGCCAAGCGCCATCACAGACCCCTGGGGGTGAGGGTGATGGTGTGCCTGCACGGACCACGGAGCCGGTATTGGGGACCGGTTCCAACTCCTTTCCTCTGCCTGCTCATCAGGTAGAGAGGCCGCTAAGGTCCGAGAGACACCGGGCTAGCGGGTTGTCCGTGCAGAAGTCGTTCAGCCCCGCAGGAGTGGGTGCTGACGAGTACCTGTCAGCCACTTCGTTGAGGTGTGACCTACTGGCAGAAGCCCCAGCGACTCATCAGGGCCTGGGGAAGTCGACCTGTTGTCCGTGTGTAGCGGCAGCGGTCGCATGGCTTGGATGGAGCTAATGGTGGAGCAACTATATCAGCGGGACCTGGATCGGCAAGAGCAGGAGTCTCAGCAGTCTGGGAGTCGGATCATGCCGCCACCTTCAATCTCACTTTCGTCCATCGGCAGTGCTAGGAGTCAACAGATGGCCGATTTGACGAAGAAGCGGCAGCAGAAGAGCCCACTGCTCTCGATCTAGGAGAAGAAATTGGAGGTAGTGTCGAAATTCCGAAACCTGTATTTTCAGGGGAACAGCTGCACTCTACATTGGCAGTAAGTATTAATTTCTTGACGACACACCAGTTCCAAGACTAGGTGCTTTCAGAAACCATGGAGAAGTACAAGGATCCTGGAAACTGTGTTACCCTGAACGTCCCGAGGGTCAACTCAGCCCTCTGAGGGAACATCAGTTCCAATGCGAGGGCACAAGAGGTTAAGAGGCAGGAAATTCTGAAGCTGTTGACGTCGGGCATCACGGAGCTCGTCAGGACCCTCAATGGGGCAGATGTATCCGCAGAGCAGCAGGATGCTCTAGCGCTCCTGTGTAGCACACTTCGGGAAACTGTTTTAGTCAGAGCTCCATCCGGCCCAACCTTAACCCTGAATTCGCTGGGTTGGGTCGTACCTCCACCACACCACCAAGACAGCTGTTTGGGGAGGACCTGCCCAAGCAGGTCAAAGAACTTGATGAGGAAGCCAAAAGGGGCTGATGAAACCACCAGCATCGGCAAGGGTGCAGAAGACAGCCTTATCTTTCCTCCAAACCTCGGGGCCATCAAGAACACATCCATCCGCACCAGCTCCCCAACAGCAGATGCCTTGTTAGGGCAGAGCCAGCATAGACTACCTCACCACACACCAGCTGCAGGAACAAAGATTTACCGAGGCGATCGAGCAGCACCCAGCAAAGACGGAATATCAGAAACCAGAACGTCAGGCCCGCCGGTAACCATGGAGGTAAGGGGGTCTGGTTCTCTTGGAAGTGCTGCATGCATAACCTCACAAGTAGGAGGGAGGTTACATACATTCTGGGGCTCTGTTTGCATTATCCAGGGAACAGAGCAATAGACATAATAGACGCATGTAACAGCCTTGCTTGCACCAGGGAACCGACTTTAGACATGCTGCTAAGCTATTGGTAAATTGGAGCTACATTCCAGCCACATAATTGGGCCGTTACGCTATCAAAGCTTGGGTGAAAAAGCAAAATCTCGGCATTTAAGCGAATGCTGGACAATTACGAGCTTATGCAGCTGCCAATCGAAGCATAATTGAGGTACAATGGTGGATTAGCAATGGTTGTGATTGCTAAATCCCATCATTACATCAAACCCATTAGTCACGTTACAAACCGACGCAAGAGCCAAGGGCTGGGGAACTACTGACACCATTCCAGTTGGGGCGGTAGATGGGATTTGCATGAGTCTACTTCTCTTCAATCACAAGGAATAAACTGTTTAGAAACGCTGGGAGCATGTCAAGGGCTGCGTGTTAATGCACTAATCTGCAGCATACGTATGTTCGTCTTCAAAATAATACCACTGCGGTGGCATATTAAACCTTATGGGTGGTGTTAAGTTAAGATCTTGGGATGAATTGGAAACATTAATTTGGCTCTGGTGGATTGAAAGAAATTTGGGTTCAGCTATGTACCTTCTGGATAAGCTCAATATAGTGGCGGATGCCAGGTCACAAGCATTAATAACGACATCAAGTAGATTTGAACCTCCAAATATCTGCTAAAATTATAGCCTAATATGGAACACCAGATATCGACCTCTTTGCGTCCAGGTTGAGCCATTGGATACCAACATATGTCTCTTGAGAACCAGATCCTGGGGCAGTGGCGATGGACGCGTTTTCGCTACATTGGGGGGGAAATGTGGGGTTTCTATGCTTTCCCCATTCTGCTTCATCAGACAGGTGCTGCAGGATACGCAACCAGGCTCTGCAACATAAAGGACCATGGACGTCAAACAGCATCATGCAGAGAGAGTCCAGTAGGAAGCAGTACCTCGCCTACATAAGGATATGGGAGGTTTCTGTAGTCGGACCTAGACCATCTACATATCTGCTATACTCTCCAAGGTGCTGGAATACTCACGGGTCATTATTATGATGAGTCCCTCAGTTACAGTGCTGTATACAGTGCCAGGAATGCATTGTCATCCTATTGCAAGATTGGAGTGGGATCTCACCAGCTGGTGTCCAAACTATGAGGGGTATGGTCTATTCGTCCCTCCACGAACATGCTATTATATTACCTGAGATTGGAGGTGGTGTTGACCCTCCTCAGGAGCTGGTTGCCTTTGATGGACTTACTCACCTTCAAAGTGGTTATGGTAATTGTAAAGAACATGCTGTGCCTGGCGGGGTCTTCACGAAATCCCTCATCGAAACTCCTCATAAAATAAAGATCAAACTTCAAACTGGTAAGTTCTTGTTTAATCTTACTATTTTATATTACCTCTGTACATCCAGCATTTCACGCTAAATAAAGTCCATTAAAGTGGTCATTGCTTAATGTTGAAAACATTTCAACTAATTTGTGTACAACAAATAGTGTGATGAAGTTGAAATAAAAGAAGAGAAAATATTCATTAAGTTAGAAGGATTTAAGGAAATGAGGAGTCAAACAGAAGCTAATCAGGTGAGCAATGGAGAATGGACAATTGAATCCATCTACTTTTTCCGCTGCCTCGGCAAGTCCACCAGCATAATCAAGGACAAGTCCCTCTCCAGACATTCCCTCTTTATCCCTCTCCCATCAGTTATGAGGTACAGAAGTGTGAAAACGCATTCCTCCAGATTCAGGGACATTTTTCCTAGCTGTTATCAGGCAACTAAAGCATCCGATCACCAACTAGTGAGTAGTCTTGATCTACCATCTACCTCTTTGGACACCCTCGGACTACATTTAATCGGACTTTATGGGATTTAATCTTGTGCTTAACTTTATTCCCGTTATCCTACATCTGTATCCTGTGGGTGGCTCGATTGTAATCATGTATAGTCTTTCTACTGACTGGACAGCATGCACCAAAAAAACTTTTACTCTACCTTGGAAAACATGACAATAAGCTAAACTAGACTAAACTAAACTAAAACTGTAATTGATAAATGGTAATGCTCCATTTCCACACATCTGTCTTCCATTTTACAGTGCGAACAATAGAGGTATGAAAGTGAGAATTGTATTCATTACCTGTAATTTAGACAATATAAATGAGCAAAAGCTTAAACCAACTTTCAGCATGGTTTATAGACAATAGGTGCAGGAGTAGGCCATTCGGCCCTTCGAGCCAACACTGCCATTCAATGTGATCATGGCTGATCATCCCCAATCAGTTTGTGAACAGTAATGCTCAGTGGATTTTTAAACTTGAACAACACAGTTAATCATTTTCAAAATAGATTGGGCCAGGGAAGTAAAAGTTGGGAATGGTGGGCTATTGATGACAAAATGTTTCACAGGGATTATAGCTTCACATTTAAATTGCATCTGCTCTTCTGCTGCAGTTAAATACAAAGTCATTTTTGATAAATGATTTAATGTGCTCGAGGAACTTGCAATGTTGTGGAAGGTGGAATGATGGATGCTTTGTCAGCCACAACTCAAGAGGCACACACCATAACAATGCATGTGGCTAGCACAGGATTGCAAAGTGTGACATTGATTTCAATAAACACATTTCCCCATCGTGCTCCAACTGTAAGGCTGAGCAGTTGCAAATCACAATTTCAGGACGGATGGAAATTTCAATTCCTTTTTTTTTTTGTTGAATATTTTTTATTAGAAGTATAAGTACAGGTATAAGTACAAGTATAAGTACATATAAAAACAACGTTCTTGATAAAGAGATAGGTAATAATTACCATGTTTTCTTATATATACTTCTAAACATTTTATTGTAGTTTTTTTATATAGTGAAAAGTAGGAAAGTGTGAAAAATGATTAACATAAAGATAGTTATAAAATAACCAAAAGAAAAAAGTAAATAAAATGACAGTGGTATATTATACAAACAGTATTTATATAATAATTTATCCGTGATCAATAATGTATTATTCTTCGTCTAATCCTTCGTTCAGGTCTCGATCAGGTCCACAAACCGAGTCATATTGATCCCTTAAGATATTCAAGGAATGGAGACCAAATCACATTAAATTGGTCTAACTTGCCTAAAAGTGCAAGTCTTATTCTTTCCAAGTGTAAAGTCTCCGCCATTCCTGAAATCCACAATTTGATTGTAGGGGGTATGGGGCCTTTCCAAAATTGTAAAATTAATTTTTTACCAATTATTAAACTATAATCTATGAAAGTTCTTTGTGCTGTCGTGAGTAATTGATCCCTTTCTAATATTCCCAATATTATTAATTTTGGGTCTGGAACTAGATTCTTATTTACAACATTCGAGATTACCTTAAATATTTCCAACCAAAAATTCAGAATTTTTATACAAGTTGTAAAAGAATGTGTTAAATTAGCTTCTGGGTATTGGCATTTGTCACATATAGGAGATACATTAGAAAATATTCTATGTAATTTAGATTTTGAAAAATGCAATCTATGTAAAACTTTGAATTGTATCAGAGAGTGTCTAGAATTTAATGAACAATTATGTATATATCGTAAACTTTCATCCCAGATATCAGATTCAATTGTTTCACCTATTTCATTTTCCCATAGTTGTCTGTACTTTTCCGTATTGGGTATATCATTTTCTAATAAAATATTATAAATGTATGATATTAATTTTTCCGTGTTTTGGTGTTTATTTAAGCATTCATCTAGAATTCCCGTCTTTCTCTTTTTATATTCCTGTGCAGTTGTTTTAATGTACTCAGTTATTTGTAGATATCTGAAGTAATGTTTAGAGTGTAGTCCATATATTTCCTGTATTTCTTTAAATGAAAGATACAGATTGTCCCTGTAAAGGTCACTGATCTTATTAATTCCTTGATTTTTCCATTGTAAGAATCCTAAATTTTCCAGGGATGGTTTAAAACTTACATTATTAACAATGGGAAGAACTAATGGGATATCTTCTAGTTTTAACGTTCTTTTTAACTGTCTCCAAATATTAATTCCACTATTAATTATTGGGTTTTCTCGATAAGTTTTCTTAAATATTTTAATTTTAGAAAATAATATGGAACTGATTTCATACGGTAAGCAGTCTTCCTTTTCCATAAGTAACCAGTTTGGATTTTCATCAAGTTCCACCCACCAAAAGTTCATATTCTTAATATTAACTGACCAGTAATAAAATATAAAATTAGGTAATGTTAAACCTCCATTAATTTTCGATTTGCATAAATATTTTTTATTTATTCTATGGCAATTCTATTATTCAATTCCAACATTTTTTTTCTTTCTGCAGTCGAGGAAAATTCACCAGGGGACTTCATTTTAGGGTTTCTGCAATTGTTTTGTTTGGCAATGCAATGTCTAAAATCCTGGAGAAAGCAAATGTCATTGTTGCTTTCAAAGAAGTACTTGGAAAGGAAAGTTTGAAAGGCTTTGGGAAAAGAAATGCAGAGAAAGCACAATAACCTGAGCTTGACTTAAGTTTATTGTCACGTAAAGTGAAAAGCTTTTCTTGCATGCTAACCAGTCAGCTGAACCAGTCAGCGGAAACCAAATTATTTCCTTTTGTTTGGCATGATGTGATTTTACATGTCTAGATCAACATGATCATTACACCCACTCAAATGGTGCCACATCATATTTTGTCACTTGTGTGAAATGAACAAAGTTTGCACCAAGCAAGCTTCTCCCATTTAACTTGCATTGACGATTACGCAGCACCACTCAGTTTGTATCATGTTGCTATCAAAAACACAAGAAACATCAGAGATGATAAAATAAGGACTTTCTGATCACTATTATATTTGATACATCTGCATTTGCATTGAGTTTCATGAGTGAGGTGATAATTGGCTGTGCTTTCATGCTGGCTTGGACAGTGTGGTAATCATAATGTATCTTAGATTGCTCTCAAATCTAAGGGATATCTAAACGAAGAATCATATCATTGATTGGAAGGACCAACTTATGCAATTCTGTAAGAAATTCAAATCCCTTAAGGGCCTGTCCCACCAGCATGCAACTCTATGCGATGAACGCGATCAAACTAGAAGCGGGGGCCGCGCGGAGGTCGGGTGATCCCCTGTACAGGGCCGTTCCCACCAGCATGCGCCTGCATGCGGCAAGCGCAACCAAACCGGCAGTCGGGGCCGCGCGGAGGTCGGGTGAGTGGCGCAACGTGGCGCAAAGTGAAACGAACTTGGAGCGAAGTCTAAGGTAAGTTCGCCAGGACAGAGAGGGGCACACAGAGAGGGGCACCGAGGCACACACACACACAGGGCCACGGAGCCACACACATAGAGGGTCACGGAGGCACTTACAAATAGGTTCACGGAGGCACGATGTCGGGGCGGTGTGTAAATGTCGAGGCGACTGCGAGCCGACAAGTCGTTGCTGCGCGGAATTTTTGGACATTGTCAGTTTTTCAGAGCCCCGCGCGGTGTCGGGACGAACTCCGCACAATTCCACACGGCTCCGGCGATTGAAGTGGGACCGGCACTGCAAAAAAAATTGGTATTGATATAGTTTGGTGTGAGCGTGATTACCACTCTCATTACTTCCCCCATTATTCTCCCGACAAGAGGGAAAAAGACAAAAATTATAGAGATTATTTTGAATTTTGCCGGCTTTTCATTGCATGAGGAATTGAATTTAGCAGAAATGGCAGGATCTCAACAGTTCACCTCTTGCACATTGATCCTTTCATTTAATTCTGATGTATTTGATGCATAGCCATAACACTCTTTGTTAAGTGGCTTAGCTATCTTGATGGGTTTTAACTATAACTTAGCTGACATTTAAATTTAATATGATAGAAATATAATTTTTGTTTTTTTCTGAAACCAAGGCAGTTTTGTGATTGCAAATGAGATACAGATGATGGAAGAGGAGCAGAAAGCAATAACTGGATTTCCCTGGTCCATGTCCATTCTTCCTGTCCTTCCAACCTGGAGCCAGGTGCATCTCAGTGTGAATGGTTTGCTGGTGGGTATCCTGAATGTAGTGCAGTGGTGTATTTCCAATTACTGGAAGATCCTTGAGCCTCTAACCCCTTTCTCTAGAGCTTCTCCCCTGCGATTATCAATTGTAAGATCTGAGATACCTTTGGGGTACTCTTTGCACTTTCCCCTCTCTTTTGCAACTAAATAAGAATAGTTTTAACAGTGACAGGAGGCATCTGACACACATGAGTATAAGGAATGATTATTCCCTTTAAAAACGGCTGTTATCTTCCTTCAAGGAATAAAATATCCCTCCAATTCCTCACCAGAGCAAATAATGCAACATTAAATTGATACAAAGACCTTTACTATCTTCTCTGCATGTTGCAACTTGTTTTCTATCTTGGTTTAAGCTCCGAACTCCTAACTTGGCATAGGTAGCTAACTTGCTAACTTGGCATAACTAAACATAGTTTAGTTCATTTTAGTGTTTTATTGTAATGTGTGCCAAGGGACAGTGAAAAGCTTTTGTCTGTGCACCATCCGGTCAAAGGGAACACTATAGCTGAATACAATCAAGCAGTTAAAAGTGCACCAAGAAAGAATAAAGGGTACAACATTTAGATATAACATTTAAGTCCAATAAAGTCTGAAGAAGGCTCTCAACCTGAAATGTCACCCATTCCTTCGCTCAAGAAATGCTGCCAGAACCGCTGAGTTACTCCAGCATTTTGTGTCTATCTCTGATTAAAGTTAGTTGAATGCACACAGTCTTTTTCCCAGGGAAGGGATTCACTCAGATGGGCACTTGGTCAGCATAGACCTGAATGATGAATGCTGGAGGAGTCATAGTCATGCAGCATGGTCTGAAGATCCTGTTTCCATGCTGCATGACTATGACTCCTCCAGCATTCATCCTTGGATAGGTTCTACATCTTTAAATATATAAATAAAGGTCTTGTCCTGCAGGCCTACCTTATTTCTTTTGCCATGGACTCGATATCAAGTATTATTATAATTCAGTGCAAAATTTAAAATATTACTAGGCCAAGTGAGACCCTTGGGCCCTGTCCCCACCCCCCCTCTGATTGGCCCTCCACACTCCCTGCTTTGTGCCCAAACACCAGGATCGTGGGACCAAAATGTAACCAGAACTGGATGAGCAATCCCTTTAGATATTGGCAGGGCAGCAACCTCATCACCATTGGCAACATCCTATTGTGATGTCATTGTGGCAGTGGGCAGCCAGCTTGAGAGCCCATTGTGATTGGTGCACTGTGAGAGGCATTATGACATCACCACTGTGAGACGGCTGGAAGCTGTCTGAGAAGGCGGTTTTGTCTGTTTTTTAAATTTAAACGATTAATAACCGGAAATATAGGTAGAAATACGATGGGAAGATGTTTATCACCACCAGCGGAAAAATGTGAGTAGGATGTGTGAAAATGGGAAGGCTGTTGCCTAGCATTTGGAAGGATATAGGAATTAACCAGACATACACACACACACACACACACACACACACACACACACACACACACACACACACACACACACACACACACACACACACACACACACACACACACACACACACACACACACACACACGCTACGACTTTTAGTTATATAGATATGTATTAATGCGCTGACTTCTATGATGCCCATTTGATATAGCACCCCAAGAGTCTGATGTGCCTTGGGAGTTATTATTGGGGCCAAGGCATGAGAGCACAGTTAAAACAGTTTTAGTTTCTGCTATCTGTTTCATAAGTTTTTTAATGCAAATTCTCAAAGAAATAAGAAGTTTGGTTGCCCTCATTCCATCATCCTACCAGCTGTTTCCTGATTTTCCACACCAGCCTCTCCATTCTGCTTTGATTGGTGTTATTTGATGCACAAAACAATTGTGGGAAACTTTGTCTTCTCTTTGCTGGGAGTGAAAAACAATCTGGGACGGCCTGTCATCATCTTTCCAAAGATGTGGTTTGAATCACAGCCTTCTAATATTCAAGGCACTGTTAGAAATGAAACTTACAGAGCCTTTGATGAGACATCAGTGGATTGTTCAAATCTCACTGGCATAACAAAAAGAGATCATAGAATCTCACTGCTTACTTGCTGGTGTTCTTTTTTGATTTTCTCCATGTTCATCCCATCTGGTTTCCCACAGACTAACAAAACCAAGATCACTGTTTTTTAGTTTGGCTCATTTGATAACATCTATGCATAATGTATCATCATAATATTACTGCTCTAATGTTTTTTTCTCTCTCTGTAACAGTTTTGGTCTCTAATTCAACCAAAGATGCAGAGGTGATTTCTTAACTGAATGTATTAATATAAACCAAGTCTAGACTCTTATTTTGCATTTTGTCTACTTCGTGATTTTTGTTCCCTTGATGTTGTGAACTCCCCAGTGTTGATAGGGGGCCACCATTAGGGCCTTTGTCAAAGGCCTTCGAGAGGTCTATGTGACCAATGTCCATTGCCTGGCCCTCCTCAATCCTCTTGACCACCTCTTCAAAAAACTCAGTCAGATTTATGAGATATAATCTCCCCCACACAAAACCATGCTGACTATCTCTAGTCAATCCTTGCCTCTTTTAATGCAAATAAATCCTGCCACTCAGAATGCTTTCAAATTACTTTTACACCATCAATGTAAGGCTTACTAGCGTATAGTCCTCTGGTTTACCTCTGCTCTCCCTCTTAAATTAAAGCACTAAAATAAATACAGTGAAGTTTGCTATTTTGGTTTTAGCCAATACAAATCTGTAAAGAAAGCACCCATCTATTTAATAAAATCGTTGTTTTACTGATTTTTCATTAATTAAACCCTGCAGTAAACTGCTGAATATTTGGCATGTTTGCTTGTGATTTAGTCATATTGTGTAGATTTGTAAATACATTTCTCATTGGAATAACAATTCAGTTCTGAATTCTGTCTAAAGTTTGCAAAATAGGTAACTACTATGTGTAATTCACCACTTTTATGATCGAAAGTAACTTTTCATATTGGAATGTATTTATAACAATGTCTGCTAAAGGTAAAGGTATAGGTTTGCATTCACCTGCCCTTGACGTTGCTGCTGAGTGGGTGACATATCTTGTCAAATGAAAAATCAAGCCCCCAATGAATTTTCAGAAGCATTAGGTTTGATGATTTTAAATGGATTAAGTAATATTCCTGAGTTCACAGTCATTCAAGAATATCATATCTATACACTTTCAAAACTCTGCGTGTGTGTGTGTGTGTGTGTGTGTGTGTGTGTGTGTGTGTGTGTGTGTGTGTGTGTGTGTGTGTGTGTGTGTGTGTGTGTGTGTGTGTGTGTGTGTGTGTGTGTGTGTCCTTTTGCCTTTGAAACGTATCTCCTCGAAAACCAGATGCAAAAACAGGGAGATTTTTATATATTTCGGTGGGGATTTACTTTATGATTGCAGAAATCCACCCCTCTCTATATGTGGTCAATTATTTCCGCAGATTTTGAATAAAATTGTTCACAAAACTCACTTTTAAAAAAATAATCGGCGCTTGCCAGCTGCTGACGTCATAATGCCCACTTATCGATGCCCACCTGCCTCCTTGCCCTGGTCCCCACCCCCCCCCCCCGCTGTGGATTAAAGCATTGTTTATTTCTTTTTTTCATAGGATTGAACTTTATTGTTTCTCTGTGTCTCTTTGTCCCTCTCTGTGTCCCGCTCCCCCCCCCCCCCCCCCGGCCCGGCTCTGGATTAAACATCTGCTGTTTTGCATGAGCTACATCACCTCCCCCCCCCCCCCCCATTCTTTAAAAGGCACAGAAAGAACGAGCAGGTTCTTCAGATCCCGAGGACACCTGCTTTCTTTGGTGGTCACGCCCCTCCCTGCTGTGTATGGGAGTGGGGGGTGGTTAATGTGTGTGTGTGACAATGCAGGCTCCTCCCCCCTGAACTCCAGGGAGCTGCCGTGCATGAGACTCGCGCGCAGCAGTTCGAGAACTTTGTGAGCATTTCAGCCAAAGAGCCTATAGCGAGGGGTTGAAGCACCCTTGCATGAGGCCCACCTGCCTCCTGGCCCTGCCCCTCGCTGTGGATTAAATCATTGTTTATATATTTTTGACAGCTTACATTAGAAGGGACCCCCTGTTTGTGGGGGCGGATGATTAGTGTGTGTGAAGCCCCAGGCTCCCCTCCCCCCCCCCCCGAATTCCATAGCGCTGCCGACAGATTACGTGCATTGATGCGCACGTGCGCATATAAATATTATAAATGTATGCTATTAATTTTTCCGTGTTTGGGTGTTTATTTAAGCATTCATCTAGAATTCCCGTCCTTCTCTTTTTATATTCCTGTGTAGTTGTTTTAATGTAGTCTGTTATTTGTAGATATCAGAAATAGTGTTTAGAGTGTAGTCCATATATTTCCTGTATTTCTTTAAATGAAAGATAAAGATTGTCCCTGTAAAGGTCACTGATCTTATTAATTCCTTGATTTTTCCATTGTAAGAATCCTGAATTTTCCAGGGATGGTTTAAAACTTACATTATTAACAATGGGAAGAACTAATGGGATATCTTCTAGTTTTAACGTTCTTTTTAACTGTTTCCAAATATTAATTCCACTATTGATTATTGGGTTTTCTCGATAAGTTTTCTTAAATATTTTAATTTTAGAAAATAATATGGAACTGATGCGCATCCCCTCGCAGAAGCCATGATCGGCCAACCCTCAGCTGCTTTTCACCATTTGAGAATGGTGGGTTGGCCGATTGCTCCAAGCCTCACTGGTCGCAGCCTAGCTCATCCCGGCACCTGGTGGGGAGGCCTGCTCTATGACCAAGGAAGCTGCTGCCTCTACCCCCTCCCCCCCTCTCTACCCCCTCCCCGGGGCAGAGAAAGAGAGAGTGGGGGTGGGAGAGGGAGAGGGGGGTTGGAGAGGGGAGGTGGAGAGGGTGGGAGGAGGGGTGAGGAGTGGGGGGAGGTGTGTGGGTAGGTGAGGGCAGAGGAGGTGGAGAGGAGAGGGGGAGAGGGAAGATGTGAGGTGGGGAGAGGGAGGAGGAGAGGGGGGAAGAGAGGCGGGGGTAGGGGGCCGCGGGACTTACCATCGCCAGCCGGGGGCTTTAACATCAAGAACCTCAATCACCTCGATGCAGCAGTTTGACTGCCTGACAGAAGAAAAGGGAGGAGATAAGACTTCTGCCTTCCATGACAGTGAGGAGGTGTTTGGAGATTCACTGTGATGGATGTTTGTGTGAAACTGATTTAATTGTGTGGTTTGTTTTTGCTGTTATGACTGCAGGGAACAAAATTTTGTTCAAACCTTTGCTTGAATGACAATAAAAGGCATTCTATTCTATTCTATTCTATTCTATTCTCTCTGCCCCCCCCCCCCCCCTCTCTGCCCCCCCCCCCCCCCTCTGGCCCCCCCTCCCTCTCTAGGGAGTGGTGAAAATCGGGACGTATGGGTGAGTGGTGGAGTATTGCGTTCAGGAACCAGCCCTTCCCTGTGACACCATGCTCCCCTTAATCTCTACCTCCTCCTTCTCCTTCTCTACCCCCCTCCCCCACGCCCCCCCCAACCGTGCCTGTGCAGTTGGGGGTTATGCATGAGTGGATAGGGCGGGGGATGGGGTAAAAGGTGCAAATTAATAATATTAATATAATATCAAGGGGAGGTTAGTGTGTGTGGGGGATGGTTAGTGTGTGTGTGTGACGTCGAAGGCCGCCCCCCCCCCCCAACTGCGCGTTGGGGGGACGGACCCAACGTGTGCACCTTGGTCTAGTAGAGTATTACAATTAAATTATTAATCCCATTGCTTCTGGCTTTGTGTCACCCTGATAAAAGTTACAACTTTACATTCAAGGTAGAAGAAATATTTTTAAATGGCGCATTAAAAAAAAACATATCAATTTCAGTCATACACTCTGGACTTCTCTACCTATGTGTACTATCTAGTGACAACGACACTGAAAGCCTGATGGTGGTGCTGTTAAAACTTCTAAAATCAGAGGAATTTGATGGTCTTATAGTTAGGCTGATAACTGGTTTAGTATGTGCCTTTACATGATGTCTGAATAACTGGCAATTTCATTAAGGATAGCTCTCAATATTACGTTTGAAACTTACATTTTTGCTGTGAACACCTTGTTAGAAGAGTCTATAAAATTTCCCTAACTTATAGTGAAGATATATTGAACCACTAATTCAATTAGTGGCTACAATTCAAGGAATGCTGCAAGCAAGCACGGATTACCAGTGCAATGGGTAAAATAAGATAGAAATGGCATGATAGAGTGGGATAACATGGAATTGGTATGAATGGGTAATAGATGGTCGGCATGGCTGAGGGGCCTCTTTCTATGCTGTATCTCTAAACATAGAAGGAAAGTTAATGAGAGGGATAGACAGAGAGGTTTGAGTTGAAAAGATTTGTCATGATTTTATTCAGTGGAGCTGCAGGCTTGAGGGGCTGAGTGGCCAACGCTTGCGCCTATTTCTTATGATCTTGAATATGATGCTGGAGAGAAAATCAGCTGGAACATTCAGAGTCAGAAATAGAATTAAAGCAAGAAAGAGACAAAGGTCAAAATGGAGAAACAGAACTAGTAGACTGAGGTGAACAAATTATTAGGTGGAAAATGAAAAAGCAAAGGAAGGAGGACTGAACCACAGACAAGGAGGTGAAAAGAAAATTCAGCATGAAAGCTCAAAGAGAAAGTAGTAAAGTGAAAGTTTCTCACCCCTGGTGTGAGGAGATGGAAATGTTTTGGTGGAGTCTCTTGAAGGAGAGGTGCTGTGCGGCAGAAGGTTGTCCTGAGATGCCGTGGTCATTAAGGGCCTGTCCCACCAGCATGCAACTCTATGCGATTAGCGCGACCTAATGTGGTCGCTTGAGCCGTTCGGCGTCGCGAGGCAGGTCCCACTTCGATCGCCGGAGCCGTGCGGAATTGTGCGAAGTCCCAAGTTTGTCCCGACACCGCGCGGGGCTCCGAAAAACCGACTATGTCCAAAAATTTCGTGCGGCAACGGCTTGTCGGCTCGCAGTCGCCTCGACATTTACACACCGCCCCGACATCGTGCCTCCATGAACCTATTTGTAAGTGCCTCCGTGACCCTCTATGTGTGTGGCTCCGTGGCCCTGTGTGTGTGTGTGTGTGTGCCTCGGTGCCCCTCTCTCTGTGCCCCTCTCTGTCCTGGCGAACTTACCTTGGACTTCGCTCCAAGTTCGCCTCACTTTGCGCCGCGTTGCGCCACTCACCCGACCTCCGCGCGGCCCCTACATCATGCCTCCGTGAACCTATTTGTAAGTGCCTCCATGACCCTCTATGTGTGTGGCTCCGTGGCCCTGTGTGTGTGTGTGCCTCGGTGCCCCTCTCTCTGTGCCCCTCTCTGTCCTGCCGAACTTAACTTGGACTTCGCTCCAAGTTCGCCTCACTTTGCGCCACGTTTCACCACTCACCCGACCTCCGCGCGGCCCCTACTGCCGGTTTGGTTGCGCTTGCCGCATGCAGGCGCATGCTGGTGGGAACGGCCCTGTACAGGGATCACCCGACCTCCGCGCGGCCCCCGCTTCTAGTTTGATAGCGTTCATCGCATAGAGTTGCATGCTGGTGGGACAGGCCCTTTACCGACAGCAGGCCTGGCTCACCTCCATGGAACTTGCCCGGAGACGGAAGCCACTGAGCACATCCCTTGCTCTCCCCGTGGACTGGAGAGGAGGGAATCGGATGACAGTGTCAGTAAGCAGACCAGCTACAGCAAGCAGTGCAGTGCACCTCAATGGTGGAGTGGGCCGTTGGAAGCCCAGCAGCAACAACCTGGGGCTAGGCTGGATCGAGCCCTTCCAAGAGTCGGAGTGCATGGACCGGAGGCGGCTGCAGCTGCATGTAGTGGTGGATCACTTAACAACAACTGGGACTTGATATTGGCGCCAAATCTGGCGACTCCGTATATTGTCTCAGTGGATTGGTGCTCTATACATATACTGTATCTGGGATGCTTATCTATTTAAGTGCTTAGTATAGTGATATCTGTACTGAAGTGTTTACAAAAATGAATTTCACTGTACTTCAGCGCATGCGACAAATAAAGTACTGTTGAACCATTGAACCATTGAAAACTCAGGGCTTTGTGCTGGGTGCTGAGGATGATGATGTGGGTGAAAAAGCTGGAAGAGAACACAAGTTAAATTTTATGGCAGCAAAACAAAATGCCCATCCCTCTAATTACAATTCTTTTCAAAATAAATGTCCAAACTTTGCATTTCAATAGCCTGTGAAATCACACAGAGAATGTTTGGCATTGGGCCTCCTGTTTGCAGCTGCAGAAGGTCGAACAGAAGGACCTGAAAATCCACTCTCTGACCTTCAGTCAATCCTAAACCTACCTTCATTTTCATGAAAATAGCGGAGTTCAGTGAACTGTTTAGCTCCATGCAACTGGAAGATGTGACTTTAAATTTTGTAATAAATCTAAAATGTTGCAGCACTCCCCTTAGAATAATTCATGAACAAGCATGGCAGATATTAATTTATTAATAAAGAGTCCTTTTAATAAAGCGTCTAGTCTGGCCGTTCCTTGGTGATATTTGGATTGTGTTCCTATGACAGCTCACACGACTTGATTTAATGGTTTTATTGCTCCCGGGGTTCAGTCACTAAGGAAAGTTCGAACCTTATTTGGTCTTAAAATGTGGACAGGGAGGTGCTGAAGGATAGGAGTGTTGGTGAGCAATCATTCAGTTCAGTATAAATCTCTGGTGCTCGTTGGAGATTTTGGAGTGCAGTGAGACACACAAAGACCGTGATTTTCCACATGATTGAAGAGAGGAGGGGAGAGCGTTGCCCGATGCATTCAAAGGTTTTATTTCTGCCAAATCCTTTCTGCTGTTAAATCCAAAGTTGGTTAGATATTCAATAATGTCTCCTTTGCTATATTAAAGTACAAATTATAATCAAGAAAATAACATTGCTGTGTATTTTTAAATCACAATTCTATTTACAAAGAAAAATAAATGACACCATGTTTCCCTTATTGTTGGCATGATTGCAGATGAATAATCACTAGAAAGAATGCAAAATCCTTACCAGCACTATTAGTCTGATTATGATGAATGCACTTCATGAATTATATGTGCTGTTAAAGTCTGCTTTGTGTCCTGAACTGTAACCTACTGGAGAAACTGCACATGCTAAAGAGTGATGACAGACTTCATTAGGAGAGAAAGTCAGTGAGTGGCAGGAATTCTAACAAGCACAGTGGGAATGCTAATAGGCGTATGAAATATTTGTATTAAAACCCAAGCATTTTAACTAGCATATTAGATTATTTTTTCAAAAGTCCGTGTTTGCTCATTTCAATTTAGGTGCAAAAACATGGATGCAGAGGACAGAGTACTTAAGGCCCTGTCTCACGGTGCGAGTTGACACACGAGTGACCCAGAGTGACAGACTCGTGGTTGTGTACAATATTCCAAGTTGATGAGCAAGTGTTTGAGGCGAGTTCCCACGGGTATGGTAATCTGCGATGTTCCGAGTTTGTCTCCAGAGGTACCAAGTTCCCCTCCCGTTACACTTGAGCCAACCGTGAATGAAGGTATGTTTTAATAAAGCAACAATGTTAAAGAAAACATCTCCATCCTGCGGCTTTGAGTTAAAGATAGAATTCAGCGCGGCTGCATCTATTTATATAACCTATAAAAGGGAAAATGCGCACCCTCCAGTGCCAGAGCAGTTATACTTATGATTTGTTAGAAACGCACATCACGTAGTTAGAAGACCAGCTGGCGAAGGTTTGTTATATTTGGAGGGGCAAGTGAAATATAATGATGATAGGTCTGAGGTGTTGCACTTTAGGAGCGCTGAAAAATTCGGACATGTGCAATGAGTGGTAGCAACATTGGGAATATCGTATCAACAAGGAACGTTGTTGTACAAGTGAAAACAAATTACTTGAAGGCAACATCACAACTGGATAAAAGATAGACACAACGTGCCGGAGTAACTCCGTGGGTCATGCAGCATCTGTGGAGAAAAAGGGTGGGTGTCGTTTCGTTAGACGGGTCCGGATCCAAAACATTTCTCCAGAAATACTGCCTGATCTATGGAGTTACTCGGGCACTTTGTGTCTATCTTTGGTATAAACCAGCATCTGCAGTTATATGTTTCTACTTAGCACAGCTAGATGGGGTGGTTAGGAAGTGCGGGAACCAAATCAAGGAGGGAGTGCGGGAATCAGAAGCAGGTGAGTTTGACGGGAGCGTGGGAGCCGCACACAGCGAGTGGAAAAGTGTTTGGGAAGCCGAACCCAGCCTGAAAGAACGAGCACGGGTATTGGGTCCCAACAGGAATAGGTTAAAGGCTTGAAGAGAAGATGGAGACAGAGACACTCACATTCAACAAGGACAGTAATTCTGCTGTAACATGATTGTTGCTTTGCGAAGTAACGTAGTTTTTTTAATAGAAAATCATAGCAATGGGGAAAAGGTGTTTCACCCTTGCAGTAATCAAGTTATTTTCCTGTGGTGTTTTGAATAACTAAGTTTATTTATGTTACTGCAAGCTAAAATACAAAGGTTGTGTGTTACATTGTTTAATAGAGTTTCGTTGTTCAAATATCAAAGGAAGCGATTGTTTGTCAATTTCTATGGTAGTTAAACCCATAGTTGGGCTCCGGTGATTGGGTTGATCATGAGATCATGGTGCCTCGTCACTGCTGGAAGGCTACATGGAAGCATTTTTGTCTGCTTGCTAATTTCCAAACTAACTGTAGTTCCCAACCTGAAGGGCCCGTTTCTGTGCAGTATGAAGCAATAATGAAAACAAAACAGTACAGAAGAGCCTGGGTGTGTAGGAAGCACAGGCAGAACAGGGGCAGAGGGACAGGAGCAGACGCTGTATGTGTGGGGAACTAGTGGTACTTCCCCAACTCTACCCCCACTCTACATCTCTGCGTCTCATCATACAGATCAAACTCCCCACCATTGACTACAAGTCGATTTCATGCTGCTTCGGGAAAGCAGCCATCTGAACTAAAGACCTTTCCTACCAGGGCCATTCCTTCCTCTCCCCGCTCCCATCGGAAGAAGAAACAGAAGCTTAAAAGCGCGCATCAGTAGAATCAGGAATGCATTCTTTCCCTCTGTTATCAGGCTTTTGAATGGTCCTTCCATAAGTTGGGGGACCGTTCGATTCTCCTCTACCCCATTGTGGCCATTGGTCTTTGTCTCTGGAATTCAGCGCTAAAATATTGAGAACGACAAGATCTGCATTTTGTTTCTGTCCCGATCTATGTACTTGAATTTAGTTTATTTCTATTTATGTATAGTATTATCTGATTTGACTGGATAGCATGTAAAACATAACTTTACACATGAAAGTAATAAATCTAAACCTAATGTTGTTTGTATCGGGTAGTTGTGCATTGTCGTGGTGAGTTTGTCGGTAGCAAGCATCTTTCTGAAAGCAATGAATGCTGAGGGCAAACATTAACAACCTGAATACGGACTTCCAGAAGGGTCTTGACAAAGTCACAATACGTGGTGTAAAGTGAATATTGAAAGCATGTACATGAGGTCAACAAAATATTAGACAATCTTGGTAAATGCTTGTGGGAAAGTGAATAGTGTGCCCCCCCCCCCCCCCCCCTCCTCCTGGATCACAGTCACAGTCATCGGTAGCCACAGTCACCCGTAAATAAACCCACTACATCCAATATGCGACTTTTTATGATCATGGATGACAATCCATTTAACCTCAGTGTAAATTCAAATGAAGGTTCCTGCTCCCGCCTTCTGCTGTCACTTTCAATGCTGCTACTATTGGAGTCTGGCCTCGGGTAACTCCATTCCCACCTGGGGAATGAAAAGTTTCCATTGACGGTGCCACGGTAGACTCACGAATCAATAAGGTAAACGCACGGGCCACTACGTTATGACAACGAGTTTAAATGTTTCAATTTTTAACTTGAACATTACATTTGACTCGTGGAAAATATCAAACATGTTTGATTTTTTTCACGAGTTCACAAGTTTCACGGGTACCTACCGTTAGCACCACGAGTCGCTAAGTTGCTCGCGCGAATTCCGACGTTTCCGCTACGTTGATTGTACGGGATTACCGCGAGTGAAAACTCGGGGTACCTCGTGGGACAACTCGCACCGTGAGACAGGGGTTTTACACTTTTAACTATTTTATGCAAGTCAGAGGTTAATAAATAATTGGAAATTAATGTCATAATTCAGCATAAAGTTCTGATTTGTAACAAATTGTAACAATTTAGCAATGATTGTAACAAAACGATTGATGGGTAGTTCTTTGTACTTATTTGCAACAGGAATGGAACACACAATGAGATTGAATTTTAAAAAGCATAGCAAACCACTCAGCTACATCATGACAGTACATTGAAAAACAGAAAGAGTAGACGGATCACCAAATATAGACATATTTCTCCTCACAAACTTTTGTAATACAAGGGCTAAGAGATTATGGTACAACTTCATAAAATATTATTTAGGTCATTGCAGTACTGTATATAGCTTTGGTTATCATACAAAGGAAGGACATGATTGCCCTGGAGAAGGAGCAGAGGAATTCTCCAATATATCTCCTGGGATGGAGTGTTTCATTTATGAGGAGAGACTGGATAGGTTAGTTTGTTTTCCTTGGAGTAGTAAATGCTGAAGAAGTAACTGAGAGAGATAGAAAGGTGAAGCAGATAAACTCAAGGCATGGGTAGGTACAAGGCACTGAGATATTATAGCTATTACAGAAATTTGGCTGAGGGAGGGACAGAACTGGCAGCTCAATGTTCTGGGGCACTAATACTCTAGCAGAGATAGAGATAAGAGAGGAGGGAGGTGATTTCTTTAGTCAGAGCTTCATGGCAAACCTAGAGAGGATATTCATAAAATACAGAACATAGAAAAGCACTGGATTATTCTAAATCTCTGAATCCTGTGTAAAAAATGATATTATATCTACACTGACACACCCCCGTTAATATGCAAGCTCTTATCTTGTGGCAGCTATTCTGAGAACTTTTAAAAATCCAAATAAACCGTATCTACAGATTTCCTCTCCATTGGCTCTGCTTGTTGTGCACAGAACATATTATATCAAACACAGAACAGTGCAACACAAAAGCAGGTCCTGCAGACCACGAGGTCCATGTTAAACATGATGCCAAGTTAAACTAATCTCCTCTGCCTGCATGTGATCCATTCGCCTCCATTACTGCATATCAATGTTCTTATCTAAGAGTCTGAAGAAACGTCGTAACCCGAAATGTCACCCATTCCTTCGCTCCAGAGATGCTGCCTGCATTTTCTGAGTTACTCCAGCACTTTGTGTCTAGCTTCTTATCTAAAAGCCTCTTTTCGTACTGGAAACCAAAGCAACTAATGTACCATGGGGATCAGTGCTGGTTCCACTGTGCTTCATTATTTATGTTAACAGTTTGGGTGGGAATGTAGGTGACATGGTTTGCTGAGGAGTTGCAAATGGAACTGAACAATATACCACTATCATTGAATAGTAAGATTAAATGAGAACTTACCTGTTCGAAGTTTGATCTTTATTTTATGATGAGTTATGATGAGGGATTACGTGAAGAAGCCCCGCCTGGCGCTGGATCGGCATACTTCAAAGCAGCGGCATGAAAAACACAGAACCAATAGCCGGAGTAAGATAATAAGGCCCAACATAGACTAGAACTACCAGATGATCATTTATATTATGAGGGTTGGGAGCGGAGGGCACGTAATCCCTCATCATAACTCCTCATAAAATAAAGATCAAACTTCGAACAGGTAAGTTCTCGTTTAATCTTACTATTTTACTTCGGAGTCACGTGAGTGACTACGTGAAGATTTTAAAGCTCTGTGTTTTTAATGCCGTAGATTCATTCCATACGACTCTCCGTTTAGTCAAAACAGTAGTGAGTAAATAGTATTTTAAGACATTGTTACAATTTATGTAATGTCCTTTAAAAAAGAACAATTTTTTTAAATAATAACCCCTCTATCGTAGGGGAAAATTACAAAAGAAAAATGATAAATGATGTCAATGGTAACATAAATCGATAATATAAATCAATAATATAAAACAAAGCAAGCATTTAAAGAGAACCCAGTACTGCGTGCCCAAATCCTGGCACCGTGACAACAGGTTTATTGTAGAACTTTGAAAACGTTTCTTCTCTACACCACCCTGCGGCCTCTAAAAATTTGATCGAGTGGTACGTCCTGTACCTTCGCCGCAGACGTAGCTGCCGCTCTAATGGAGTGAGATTTAAACACATCAGTGTCTATTCCTGCTAGATCCAAAACCTGTTTTAACCATCTAGAAATGGTTTGAACTGAAATTTTGTATGTGGTTTTTTATGCGTTATCAATAACGCTTCCTCAGAACCTCTGAGATTTTTAGTTACCTCAATGTATTGAGTTAAATGCTTAACTACACACAATGTTTCATCAATAGCATATGCTTTAAACATTACCTTAGCTCCAGTTCTCCCTGGTCTGCTTCGTTTGATCAGGTCATAAACATAAAACACAATGTTATCTGCAGTCACATGCATGCAATCCAACTGTAACAATTGCAAAGTTTGTACTCTTTGAGCTGATACCAATGCCATTAACATTACTACCTTCAATGTTAACTTCTGCAAAGACATTGAAGTAATTGGAGTCCATTGCTTAAGCAAAGTGAGAACAATGCAAACATCCCAAAATTCTGTATATCTGGGCTTGGGAGGATTTTTATTAAAAATTCCTTTCATGAATCGGGATACTAATGGGTGAGACCCAACTGAATCTCGATCAGAAAATTTGTCCTAAGTAGGACGACAAAGCACTACGAGCACAATTAATGGCACTATAACTCAAATCCTCATCAAAATGTAACCCAGAAAGGAACTCCAATACATTTGAAATGTTGGCAGTATGATAAGATATCTTTGACTGTGTACAAAAACTTCACATTTCCTTATATGTGACATATATTGTTTTTTAGTGCTATTCCTCCAAGCTGCATCTACAACATCCACGGTCCTGTCCGACAGTTCAAACTCTTGCAATGGTCTGGTCAGAACCTACAGATTAACAAATTAATATGATCATGTGATGGATGAATTTCTTTTGTTACTGGTTGTGTCAACAGATTGTCGCAACTGGGAATCGTCATACATGGTTCAATAATCATTTTTAGCATCAATGGGAACCATGACTGCGTAGGCCAATTTGGCACCACCAAATGCCTTTGGCAGCATCTTGCGCTATTTTCTTGAGACATTGCCCAATCAGAGAGAATGGGGGAAAAACTTAAAAGAATATATTCCCCCAGTGTAGCGAGAAAGCATCCACCGCTACTGCCCCTGGATCGTGTTCCCAAGACACGTATTTGGGCAATTGGTGATTCAATCTAGATGTAAACAGATCAATGTCCGGCACTCCATACCGACTGACTATATTTTTGAAAATTTGTGGATTAACATCCATTCTGTATTGTCTTTAAATATTCATGATCTTTTGTCTGCCACAACATTGTCTCTCCCTGGGAGATAAATAGCTGACAGCCAAATATTTTTACCAATATACCATTGCCACATCAGATTTACCAGATGATCACATGATATTGATCTTACGCCACCCATGTGATTGATATAAGCCACAGCTGTGGTATTGTCTATTTGTATTTGGACATGCAAATCCTTTAAAGTAGAACAATAAGCTTTTAATCCATAAAATGCTCCCAGTAGCTCCAAATAATTAATACCATATGTTTGGAGCAATAAATCCTCTTGGACAGTCCATCTGCCCCCACAGCTGGTCTCATTATCTGTAGCCCCCCCCCCCCCCCCCCCCCCCATCCGAGAGACTTGCGTCAGTTTGCAAAAACACTACTGGCTGCTGAACTAAAATGTTCTTAGCAGCTTGTGGAACATTCTCAATCCACCAATGCAATTCTGATAAGGCTTCCTTTGGCAATTGCATAGGCCTATCAAAATGGCCTGCTCGCTGTACAAGCGCTTGAGTTCTTGCCCTTTAATATTTTGGTAATGTAGTGGACCAAATTCTACTACTGGAATGCTGCTACCAACTTCCCGATAACCTTAGCAACTTCTCGGATGGAGGGATAAAGTTTGTTAATCAGGCTCTGACACAAATTTGTCAAATAAATCACCTTTTCCATTGGTAAAGTTACCAACATGGTAACTGAATTAATCACAAACCCCAGATATTCAATGGTTTGGGATGGCTGTAACTTAGATTTTGTTGGATGAATCATGAACCCCAGCTTCTCAACCAAGCTTGTAGTTGCTGAGACTGATTTTTCAGCTGACTCCTGATTAGCATTGACAATTAAATGTCATCTAGATAAGCCATAACAATGTGTGTTTGTGCCCTTAGCAGTGCAATTGCTGGCTTCAACAATTTAGTGAACAATCTAGGTGCTGAGCTTAATCCATTATGTAATTCTTTGTATTGCCACAGCTGTCCCATCCATTTAAACTTTAAATACCTGCGAAAGTGCTGATGAATTGGAACTGAATAATATGCATCTTCAAATCTATTGTAGTCATATGACAACCTGTTGATACCAGCTGCATTGCAGTGTTGAATGTGTCCATTTTAAAATGTTTATACTGGACAAATGTATTCAATTATGCGAGATCTAAATGATTCTACAACCCCCATCTCTTTAGTCTGGGGAAATTATTTGACACAAATTGTTGTGGATCCTCTCTTATTTTCTCAATAACTCCTTTCTCACACAAATTCTTAACCTCTTTGTCAATTTGAATTTTTTCCCAAGAACAAAAAACATCAAAGAACGATTAGGCTAATTCTGTCCCAATGGATCCATACCCACTACAAAATCAATGGTAGATCCTAAAACAGTATTTAATACAACACGATCAGATGTTATACTGTCCCATTCATTATAAAACATTCGGAGTCTACCACCAAACTGAGGTTCATCCAACATTTCTTCTTTAATAGGATAAAGTTTTGTACCTTTCCAACCGGACTAAGTGATCTCCTTCTCCCAATAATGGGTGTATATTCGGCTGTGCTGGCTGGTAATTTTTCCTTATCATACTCCTGCCTCGGCTTGTTCCAGCTCCAAAATCAAATCCCCTTCTCATTTGACCAGCCCTTCTCTGGCCAACATTGAAGGGTTTCATAAGGCCAATAGTTTTTGCCTCTTCATCAATTTCTTTAATTTGTTTAGACAGATTTTCTCCAAATAAATAACCAAGAGCTTGAACATTGCTTGCCCTGCACAACACTGCAAATCTTGGATGTAAAAGAGGCCGAATGGCAATCTTCCTTATATAATTTATTTCTAAAAATGAGTTGCAGAATAAACCCAACATATGGTTCTGAACTTTGGTAATTCCACAACCTTCCAGCTTGTCTTCCAAAAGACAGTGATGCCAAAATTAGCTTGAGGATTCTTTGAATCGTAATTCCTGCGCTCGCATCAATGATGACATTGGCGCCCAAATAGCTGGATTCGCCATAGGTACCTTCAGTGAGGTACAATTAATAGGTGTTTTAATCCAAATCTACTGTCTCAACCATAACAGCTTCTTGAGGCGGGTGAGAGACCATATAATTAATATTGGCCGCCAGGTTTCCTTCCATGGCCTCACCGCCTCCTCCAGGTATAGCAAACTTTGTGCCACATCAGACACACCTGGATCAACATATTTGTATTGTGGTGGGTACTTCTGACCGCAATCACCACTTTCAGGGTCAGTCTCATACAGCCCTTGTACTCCTGAAACTTGTTCAAGGAGACTTCCTCCAGCCCAATCCCGGGCACTGGAGTTTCAATTCCCAATTCAAACTGGCACCATATTCATTATATGGAACCCTCTCAGGGGCTGCCTGGGAATATTCTGGGTTCTTAGACCCTTGGTTGATTATTGTTTGGAGTATTTTCTCCATTAGATCCATTCTTAGCCAAAAGTCTTTCCTTTCAGGACCTTTCAGAAACCTCAGGCCTTTCAAGCTTTCTTTTACATTTTAGGCGCTGGGTTTTTCAAAGTTTTTGTTTGTGGAGCAACCAAAGGCTCACTAACGGGTATTTCAACGGCCACCGGTATCGGAACCGGCTCCGCAATAATCTGCTGTTACGACTTTTCTACACCCCGGGACGCATGTTTTACCCGCGATTTAAAAAAAAAAATTATTTTAATTTAACTCCTCCTGGTTTACCCACCAGCCTACGGAGTTTTTAGAAAACGCCCTGGAAGTAAAATCATGTTACTTACCTGCGGGCCATTTCCCTACCACTGTGTTGCGCAGCTCTTCCTCTACCGATAGCGTCAACGTAATGCCGATCCAGCGCCAGGCGGGGCTTCTTCACGTAGTCACTCACGTGACTCCGAAGTAAAATGCCCTTTCTTATGGCATATTGATGGAAGGATGGTCAATCCATGCCTGAATGAGCAAAGTCTAGGCAAGAATCGGGCATTGGCAGAGAAGTGGCAAGTAATATGTGCGCCACAAAAGTGCTCGTTAAATAATTAAATTACAAGAATGCCAGAGGTTCAGGGATTTTGAAACGCCACCACCTGCATATCTCCGCAGAAGAAGATAGACACAAAATGCTGGAGTAAACCATCGGGTCAGGCAGTATCTCTGGAGAAACAGAATAGGTGATGTTCCGGGTTGGGAGACTTAGTTTAGTTTAGTTTAGAGATACGGTGTGGAAACAGCTACTTCAGCCCACTTAGTGTGCACCGACCAGCGATCCCCATACTATTCTACACACTCTCTGGACAATTTACATTCATACTAAACAAATTTGCCTGCAAACCTGTATATCTTTGGAGTGTGAGAGGAAACCGGAGCTTCCTGGAGAAAACCCATGCAGTTCACAGGGAGAACGTACAATTTCCATACAGATAGCACCCATCGTCAGGATCAAACCCGGGTCTCTGGCGCTGTAAGGTAGCAACTCTACCACTACGCCACCGTGCCGCCCTTCTTCAGATGTTTCCAAGCTATCCTGACTGTGAAATATTTTGCTGGTCCTTCAACATCACTATTCTAAATCCTGGATCTTCCTTCCCTACTGCACTATAGGAACATCTTCACCAGTTGGATTACTGTGGTTCAGGCTCATCCCCCACTTCCCATGGAAACTCAGGGATGGGCAATAAATCCGAATCTTGCAGTGACAGCTAGACCCTCAAAAATTAATAAATAAGAATATAACCTGTCTGTATTAGTTAAGCTTAATCATGTGTTGATTCAATTAAGAAAGGGTATTGATATAATATTTTCATTTGGGTATTGTTCCATATCAGTTGTCCTACTCAGTATTTAACTGGTCAGCGGTTTATTGTTTACAGACCTTTTATTAAAGAAAGTTTTCCAGCAACTAAAACAAATAATTGAGAGTAATAACTTTGTTAACCTTAGAATTCTCCTGCACAAATATTTTGCTGATTGTAACTTCCCCAAGGTTGGAGAACACGGGGAATAAGAGTACTGCACATTTACTGTGCCTTGGCTATAGATATAATTCAAACAAAATTGAGGGCAAATAATTTCTCAGCTTTGAATAAACCACATCAGAACACAAGCTGCAATAACTTCTCAAGTTTTGACATTATTGTGGGTGCACTAGAATAAGCTGAACCAATGTTGCACTGTACATGTATTGTATTACACACAAATATATTTTGTGTAATACAATACATGTACAGTGCAATATATTTTGTGTGTGAGTACATGGCTTTCCAAAGTAGGTCATGTGGTATTGCAATGGTCCATTAATTCAAAAAGCTTTTTTCTCTCTCTCTCACTTCTATAGAAGATTTGGTGGGAGGGAGTGTGTGGGATGAAAGGAGGAGAGAGAAGATGACCTCCATTTGACAGGACCATTGCTGACTCTGCAGAAGATATCAAGCAGACAACATAAGCCAGAAGGCATATAATTTTGACTTTGGCCATTTGAATTTTAATTAAACACCCCAAGAGATTGGAGCTGGTTGCAATATAATTTTAACAAAACACAGAAAATGCTGCAGATACTCAGCAAAGCAGCCGACAATGGTGACATAATGAGAGTCAAAATTGATGGTTAACTAGACCAAGTGGGACCCGTTGGGCTCCATTCCCCCAACGCAATAATCCACCACTCACCCGTACCCCCAATGCAACCCATTTCCACCATTCACCCATTCCCCCAACCTTTCCCATTCCCCCAAAATAATATTCCACCACTCACCCGTAGCCCCCAACTACACAGGTCGGCTCATTTTTTACCTCTCCCTCATTTTAAACTTTTAAAAACATATTTTGATCTCCAAATCTAACCATTAAACTTTGCTGTGCTGGGTTAGGCTGGCAGATTCTTTCCATGATTGATATTTGCTGTGAAGGACTCAGTGTTCTGTAGTCGGGAGGGCTTTGTAACATCATAACTGCCTAACTGCCAGTCTCTCTCTGTCTCTATCAACACTTCCCATGTGGGAGGGGGAGGGGGAGGGGAAATCTCACTCTCTCCTTACTCCCCTTGAAGCTGCTGATCCCATTATCTGCCACCTTTCACTCCCTCTCCTTTTCCCTACCCTCAGTCACTCCTTCCCTCACCTCTCCCCTTTTGCACTCCCCCGGTAAACACGATGTTTAAATAACATTTCTTCTCCTCCCATCCTCCACTCCGTCAACGTCTTGGCAGCAGAGATCACACTGTGATGTCATTTTCGGTTGACAAAATGTTCATAGCAGCATGTGTAAATGAGATCCCATTGTGATTGGAGGACGGTGAGATGCCAGTGTTACGTCATCACTAGAATCTGCCAGAAACGTCTCACAGTCATGTTATTATTCTCAAAGTTGTTTTTTTTAAACCTTTAAATATCAATAAGTAATGAATTATAACAAAATCTGAAGGAAACGATTAGATCGACGACAGGAAAAAGCTGAATAAGGGTCTGCAAAAAAATGTTAGCGCCACTGTGTACCGTTTTGGTGAAAATACCATCACACAGACATACACACACACACACACACACACACACACACACACACACACACACACACACACACACACACACACACACACACACACACACACACACACATACACACACACACACACACACACACACACACACACACACACACACACATTAACAAGATGAGACATTTAATAGTATACTAGACCAAGGGGTACACATTGGGTCCCGTCCCCTCAATGCGCGGTTGTGGGGAGAGAGAGAGAGAGAGTGTGTTGCGGGGCCAGAGCGAGGCACAGAGGAGCAAAGATCCTATAGCGCGCTATAGGCTCTTTGCTGTGCTACCAAAAGCAGTGAACGACCAGCCGATCGTGGCTTCCACCAGCATTACAGACATTTGGGCCGCGGACACGATGGTCCCCATGTGACGGGTAGAGAGGAGAGGGGAGAGAGTGAGGTAGATGAGAAGGGGGGGGGGGGAGTGGAGGAGATCCAGGCAAGTGATTGGGCTGCGAAAAGCTGGAAACCCACAGCTGAATGCGGGGGAGGGGAGGGGCGTGGCTTCACAAGCTGCGCCGACAGTGAGGAGAACATCCTTCAGTGCGTGAGTGCCCCTCACCTCCGGATCTGCAGAACAAAGATCCTATAGCGGACCGCAACTATAAGATCTTTGCTGCAAAACATTCTCGTTCTTTCTGTGCATGGAATAACATACTTCGTGGAAAACTGCGCATGTGCATTGACAGCAGCTGCTTTGATCCAGAGCGATGGGGGGGGAGGGGCAGGAGGCAGGTGGGCCTCGATTGGTGGGCATGTGGGCATTGTGACGTCAGCAGCTGGCAAGTGGCGATTATTCTTTTTAAAGTGTGTTTTGAGAACAATTTTATTCACAATCAGGGGAAATAATTGACTGAATTTAGATAGGAGTGGATTTCTGAAATCATAAGTTAAATTCCTACCGAAATATGTAAAAATCTCCACGTCGTTGCATCTGGTTTTCGAGGAGATTTGTCTCAAAGGCAAAATCTCACACACACACACACACACACACACACACACACACACACACACACACACACACACACACACTCACTCACTCACTCACTCACTCACTCACTCACTCACTCACTCACTCACTCACTCACTCACTCACACACTCACTCACTCACTTTTAAAAGTGTATATAGATAGATAGATTGCTGGCCCTTATGTCAAATCAAGAAAAGTGGGGAGGCAAGTGTTTTTAATTTTTAAGTTGCAACGAGGGATAGAGATGAAGATAATTATGAAAGGCCTGGGTAGAGTGGACATGGAGAGGAGTCCAGGACCAGAGGTCACAGCTTCAAAATAAAAGGACGCACGTTTTGAAAGAAGATGAGGGTGGTGAAACTGTGTAATTCATTGCCACATGTGGCTATGGAGGCCATGTCAATGGATATTTTTAAGGTGGAAATTGATAGATTATTGAACAGTAAGGGTGTCGGGGGTTATGGGGAGAAGGCAGGAGAATGGAGTTGAGAAGAAAGATAGATCAGCCATGATGGAATGGTGGAGTAGACTTGATGGGCTAAATGACCTAATTCTCCTCCTAGAACATGAACTTACGAACAGAGGGAATATCCGTGATTGGGTACAGACCAATATTCTACAAGTGATATAATTGTCTTCAATACCATCCAAGAGAGAGAAATGAATGCTGGTTAATTACAGCGGGGAACTTGTTTGGTTCATTCCTACTGAGGGTCATCTCCTTCAAATCTTTTTCCTTTAGGTTGATGATTGTAACTGTGCTGCTTCTGGCCCTCATACAGAACTTGAACATTTCGTTGTTCTGCCAACGATTTTCACTTCGCTCTCTCTTTCAGATCTCTACCTCTTTCCTTTCTCTTCTGCCTCTACCTCAGGTGATCGATGAGCAACAAATGTTCTTTACAAGTCCAGACACAATTAAAGCTATCTCAACTATATTTCCTCCTCATCCACTTCCCGTAAGGCCTCTATTCCTTTTTCCCAGTTGCTCAATATCTATAGTTTCTGCTCCATTGACTAGATTTTCTCCACAGGTGTCCGCAAGTTGCCTTTTCTTCTCCTAAACTGTAGTTTCCCCATACCATGGTTGTCAAAGTCTGACCGTAACTCCAATATTCCCATATCTTTAAGAGTAGGAGAAGTGTGGGGCTCGGGGATGGCATCCTCTCCCCTTTTTGCATTTAGTAGTTTCCTTCATGCTTTTCTAGTCTGTTCTGAGCTGCACTAACCACATTTTGTTTTCTGGCAGTATACCCATATACTGGCAGGAGATGTAGGGCCTGCTCTTTTACCTTGTCTCTTTCTTACCATCCATGGATGAAGAAACTAAACAAACATGGGGTGCTGCACATATCTATGTTTATCTATGACACTAACTCCGTTATTCTCTTTCCACAGACACTAGTGAATGTTTGGGGCTAATCTATGGGGCTATTCCAGCAACCTGCATTTGGTTTCTGGTTCAATAACCTCTAACTTCCTCTAACTGCTTTATTAATCTATTAACCACAAAGCTCCAAAAACATTAAAATCCTCTCAGCAATCATGGTCTCGTCTAATCAGAGATAATCCCTATCTCCTATCTATCCCTTTCCAAACTCAATGCATCTCTAAACTAACCATTTTTCTCACTTTCATAGTTCTGAAAAGGGCTTAACGTTGTTCTTCTTTCCACAGATGCTGCCTGAGCAGCTGCATGTTTCCAGTATTTTCTGTTTTTATTTCAGATTTCCAGTTTCTGCAAATTTCGATTTTCAATCATCACTGATTCAATTGAAAGAGTGGAAGATGAAGGCTGTTAGAGTGAAAATAAACAACATGCTGGAACTGTGAGATGCAGGACACAGAGCTGCTGCAAAATAGAAATATAATGGAGCTTTGAAAATGCACAGCAGATCATAAAGCATCTGCAAAGAAAAATATAAATTCCAAATAAACTGCAAATAAACTGCAGATGCTAGAAATCTGAAATAAAAAGCTGTAAATGTGGGAAAATCCCACAGGGTTAGTCAGCATCTATGGAAAGATAAACAGTTAATGTTTCAACCTTAAATGTTAACTGTTCATTTTTGCATGGATGCTATCCTGCAAGTTTTTCTTGCATTTTCTATTTTTATTTGTGGAGAGAAAATAAAAATGACCTAATGTTACTATGTGATATCTTGCCTGTTCTAAAACAAACAAATTGCTAGTTAATTGAAAGCTGGAATGATCATATTGGCGTAACCTTCAGTAAACGTGAAATGAAGGGAACTGCTGTAAGTGTTAGGTATAAAATGGTAGTGACATTAAGGAACAGAGGTTTAGGGGTAACATGAGGGGGAACTTCTTTACTCAGAGAGTGGTAGCGGTGTGGAATGAGCTTCCAGTGGAAGTGGTGGCGGCAGGTTCGTTGGTATCATTTAAAAATAAATTGGATAGGCATATGGATGAGAAGGGTATGGAGGGTTATGGTATGAATGCAGGCAGGTGGGACTAAGGGAAAAAAGTTGTTCGGCACGGACTTGAAGGGCCGAGATGGCCTGTTTCCGTGCTGTAATTGTTATATGGTTATATGGTTATATGGACATTGAAATGGATTTTGCAAGAAATCTGTTATTGCCCCAAACTCAAATTCCACCAATCCATGAGACATGCTGTTTGTTCCAGTGCCTCCAGATGCAGTATTCCATGGACATGGAACACCAATGATTCAGCAGAGCACAGGAGTATTGGCACTGATGAACAACTGCAGTCACTGAAGGCCTTTTATAACTAATAAGGACACGGTTACAGACTCACAAGACATTGTTAATGTGACCTTAATAAACAATATTCATGAAATAATCATAATATTTTGCCATGAATATTCATGAAATAAATACGCATGAAAAATACTAAGATTATTTCAAAGTTATTAACCAGCATGCAAGTAAAATCCTTACAAATCTTTTAAATAGGATTACATAAATAATAAACATTTAACTGCTTAGTTTTCCACAATGAGATAATGATACTGCCCTATTTGTGTCAGGTTTAACTGAGCGCCAGGAGCCTCGCTAGGCTTATTCATGTGTTTGATGTCAAGTAAACCAGTTTGTTGATTTACAATCATATATTAGCTTGCTAGATTGCCTTCCAGTCCAACATAAAAACAAAACAGATGTGATGACGTGAAGAGAACTGCTGTTGCCAACATGCTTTATAAAGCTTCTCTATTGCAATCCCTTGGATCATGCTCCCATCTAACTCAACATTGAGCACCAGTGATACTCCACAGATAGAAAGGCCCACAATTGTCCTGCCAAATTGGAGAAAAACCTCACACCAGTTTGAACAATTGCATATATTCAATATTATTTCCACACTGAACCTCAGAATAATTGGCAAACACTCATTGTCCAAGAGGAACCAATTGTTTGATGTAACCCCTGCCTGGAAAATACTGCTGGGTGGATTCCAAAAGAAACATGTAATGCACTCATTTTGCAAAAATTGTTCTGTTACACACTTTAACATAAATGCTACCACAGAACATGAAAATAACTGAAATTACTTTAGCAGTGGTGTTTTGATTAATGACCATTTAACATTGCTTTCATCCGCTAAATGATGTATATAATGTATGACTGTGCTCAGTGTAGCTGCCCAATTCCAAACAATAAGACACTTGCAGGCCCTTCTCACTCATATTAATTAAACATCCCAAGGGATTGGAGCTGGTTACAATATATTTGTTAATAAACACAGAAAACGCAGCAGATACTCAGCAAAGCTGCAACATTTGTAATGTTGTATTATTCTTACCATGCAAATTAGAAAGTTCTAAGAACATTTGCAAATCTCCTGTTGATATTGCAGCAAAATGTGTCAAAATAGTTGCTTGGCAGAGACATATTTTAAATTTTTAATAGAACCTTTATTTGAAAATGCAACATCCAAGAATGCATAGGTTCCTTAGTTATCAGGACATACACCATAACCAACTAACATTGGTGAACTAATGTTAATCTATATCAGAAAGCATCAAGAGCACAGCAACAAAAATTGAATGAAGTAGGCCTCAAAATTCCTGTTGTGCTCCTGAACAAGTTGAATACATAGGGTGAATATTATAGAAGCAGTTTTGGAAAAATTCTGCCTTAATTGATCACCACTTCATGGTGGTGAAGCCAAATGGGTACAAGGCAATCAAGAGGTTTGTGCATTTTCCATCAGGGCCGTCTTCACATTATTTCTTGATTGGTCCTCGGCAAGTCCAAAAAATCTGTCTCAACATAATGATGCCCAAGAAAATGCAACTTTATTTTAAGATTCTAGGAAACGTGCTTGATTTTTCCATTTCTCCACTCCTTAAAAACCTAACATAAAAGCTTATAAATATGTTGTGCTCACAAGGTCATGTTAACCTGCAGCTATGCAGCTGGTTTGCAGCATGCCAATCACTGTTTTGGCCATTGGCCCACTGTTTGGAAATTCAATGACACTCGCAGCCCAAGGCATTAAGTGTCGTTGAGTGATGCTTACACGTGTTCATTCACGTGCTTTGCCAAGGGAAAATGCCACGTCCAAGAGCAGATCCAGATCTGGGTTAGGGAACCTGTAGATAAAATAATGTTTGTGTAGTAAGGAACTGCAGATGCTGGTTCACTAATGTATGTGTAGGAAGGAACTGCAGATGCATATGCTGGTTTAAACTGAAGATAGACACAAAAAGCTGGAGTAATTCAGTGGAACAGGGAGCATCTCTGGAGAGAAGGAATGGGTAACGTTTTGGGTCAAGGACATTCTTCAGACCGAAAGTCACGGGAAGGGAAAACAAGAGATATAGATGATGATGCAGAAATAAAGAACAATGAATGAAAGGTATGCATAAAAGTAATGATGATAAAGGAAACAGGCCATTGGTAGCTGTTTGTAGGGTGAAAACGAGAAGCTGGTGCGAATTGGCTGGGGGGGGGGGGGGGGTGGTGGGGGGGGAACAGAGAGACAGCGAATGCCGGGGCTACCTGAAGTGAGAAAATCAATATTCATACCACTCTGTAAGCTGTCCAAGCGAAATATGAGACGCAAAATTGCTGTTACTCCAATTTGTATTTAGCCTCACTCTGACAATGGAGGAGACATAAGACAGAAAGATCTGTGTAGGAATGGGAAGCAGAATTAAGATGTTTAGCAACTGGGAGATCAGTTAGCTTCAGGCGGACTAAGAAAAGTTGTTTAGCAAAACAGTCGCTCAGTCTACGTTTGATGTACAATGTATCTTTTGGGGGAATTAAAATCATGGAAAATCACTAATGTGAAGTCCAAGGCAAAGTTTGTGTTTGGCAGCATCTGGGGATTAAAAAATTGAGAGAGAGCATAGAGAGAGAGTACAACACAGGAACGGGCCCTTTGGCCCACAATGTTTGTGGAGAACATAATACCAAGTTAAACTGAAGAAGACATTTCCATGAAGGAATTGTGTCTGAAGAAGACACAGACGGCTTGGAAATAGTAGTGAGCAACATCTTTGAGTGGATGAGGAGCTGAAAGAAATGACCAGGAGTTAAGAGTATTGAAGTAATGAAAGGGACTGAAAGTCCATAACATCTCATTTGGACTCATAGAGTCATACAGTATGGAAACAGGCCTTTCAGCCCAACTTGCCCACACCAGCCAACATGTCCTACCAACACTAATCTCACCTGTTGGGTTTGGCGCATATCCCTTCAAACCTGTCCTGTCTATGTACCTGTCTAATTGTTTCTTAAATGTTGTGATAGTCCCTGCCTCAACTACCTCCTCTGGCAGCTCGTTTTTGACACCCCCCACCCTTTGTGGATTGCAATTGAAGGAGTACAAGTTCCCAGGCAGGCATGGGTTCCCTATGAAAGATTAAGCAAACTGTGGATTAAGATACATTCGTGACTTTAGAAGAATGAGAAGTAATCTCATTAAAATATGAAAAATGTTTTGGGGATTTTAGGGCACAACTGTCATGACGATGTTCCCTAACTAGAATGCCTGCAACAGAGTCTCAAGACAAGGTCTTGGCTTTTCAGTGATAAAATGAAATTCTTCATCCAGAGGATAGTGCATCTTTGGATCTCATTATCCATAAGAGCTGTGGAGTCTCAATTATTATATCCAAGGCAGAGGTTGATAGATGTTTTGAGATAAACTCTGTTTTTCCTGAATTCCTTAATACAGGAAAATAGTGCTGTGGCAAATGATCATGTTGAATGACTGAGCAATTGAATGACTGAGCATATTGAATGACAAGGACCAAAGATACACTCCTGAATGAATGAATGATTGAATGAATGAATAAATGATGCTTAATTGTCACATGTACCTCGTGTACCTAGGTACAGTGAAATACTTTGTTTTGCATGCAACGTAAGCAATAAACAAGTGTTGCAACATTTTGGCACCAACAAAGTTAAAAAAGAACTGAACAGTCCTTCTGTCCTGTTTCTAGCTCTTGTGTTCAATGGTTGAAGAAACCCCTCTCAAGGACAAATATAGATGGATGATAAATGTTGGCCCACCCACATCCTGTGATGGGATAATAATTTTAGTACTGGATCAGCTGAAATTTCTGTTGGCAGCTCTTTATAATTGTTGCCAGAGCTGCTGCAGAATAAGCAACCTATTTAAATGCGTTTCAGTAGCACGGGACTGCTACTCAAATCCAGGCAGTTATCAGAGGCAGCTGTGTGATTTCAAAGGGCTCATTCAATTTCTACATGAATATCACTTGTTATGGAAGCCACTGAGCCTGATAATAATATAAAATAATGGCCTTCGTAACCTTCAATCCATCACATTTTCTTGATGCATTGTGCATGGACAGTAGAGCAAGAGATAGTTCCTCTTCATAACGTGCCAATTACTGCCCATTATTGGCTACACTACAATCTGAATAAACTGGTTTTACTATCCCACAATGTCATCAATTACCATAGGTTGGGAAGAAGAGAGAATGAAAGGACCAGGGTTGGGATGGTCATGGTGACAATGTGAAGTATAGAAAGCACAGAGGTGGGAAAGAGGGCGTCAGGGAGAGTAAATTAAAATGGCTAACAGACGAGCAAATGAACCAGTGATAATGCCAGAACACAAGATCAGAAGCTTTAAGGGCCTGTCCCGCGTAGGCGACCTTATTTGCGAGTTCAGGAGACTCTGTGCTAGCTACAAACTGGCCACATGGTTGGCATATGTTCGTAGGTGGTCTCTGGTGAGTCTCCTTCATGGTCGAGAGAAGTTCCCGCATGGTGGTAACTATTCACGGCCTCAGTATGGTCGCTAAAATGTTGCAACATTTTTGGTCGCCATGGAGAAAATTGATACTTTTGAAGTCGTAGTGCAGTGGTAGTGTGGTCGCCATGTTGTTGTAGGTAGTCGAGGTAGCTGTAGCTAGTTTTAGTTAATCTTCTTTGCTGATTGGCATTTTAATTGGCTCAATGGGGACAAGCACAAGCTTTCAGAACCAAGGAAATGTTAAATGGCTGCTAAACTTCACAGCGGTGTATCTCTGGCTTATTAAAAGTTGCCTGGCTTCTTAAAAGTCTCTCCACTCCTTCTCTCCCCTCCTCCCCCCTCCTCCCCCCTCCTCCCCCCTCCTCTCCCCTCCCTGCTCTTTTAAAGGACTTACCGTACACTGTGTTAGCCATCTTTAACCTTCCTGTTCATCGCAGGTATCACCTTGGCTTTGCACCGTGTGAATTTCAGACTGCGCTCCCCCACTTTCCCTGTCCCCCACCTTTGCAATGTGTTTGTTTGTGTGTGTGTGTGTTCCACGCTGATGGTCGTTCCAGCTCGCAGTTTTTCAGGCGAGTGCCCCCAAGCATGGAGGTCACAGACAGTCCTCTGAAAAGTTGCGTAAGTGGGACATGCCCTTAATAAGAGCAACAGTTAGAGTGAATGGTGGAAACATACTCCAAAAAGTAAACTTGAAGTGGCACTACTTGGCTGAAGAGTACACAACAACAATAGGCCAGGGTAGGGCAGAGAGAGTGGGGTGGGGGGTGATGTGCAGGAGGGAGAGGGGGGTGAGGGGGGGGGGGGGGGGGGTAAACTAAATCCCAAAATAAACATGCAAGAAGAACCAATAACACATTTTAAAAGTGCTCTAATTGCACAGAACAGTTGCAAAATAATTTTTGGCCTATCATCTTCTGGTGACAGGAAAGATGCAATTTCAACTCATCAGGGATGTTATTCGCACACTTAGTATGCAAGTAGATCTGTTATTTTATTAATATGCTGAAACAAATTATTAGCAATCATTATTAATAAAATTCTGAGACAAGAGAAGAATTAAGTCATGATTTTATCTTTGGACAGTACGGGTATGCATTTGTGCGCAGAAAACATAGAAACATAGAAACATAGAAATTAGGTGCAGGAGTAGGCCATTCAGACCTTCGAGCCTGCACCGCCATTCAATATGATCATGGCTGATCATCCAACTCAGTATCCCGTACCTGCCTTCTCTCCATACCCTCTGATCCCCTTAGCCACAAGGGCCACATCTAACTCCCTCTTAAATATAGCCAATGAACTGGCCTCAACTACCCTCTGTGGCAGAGAGTTCCAGAGACCCACCACTCTCTGTGTGAAAAAAGTCCTTTGCATCTCGGTCCTAAAGGATTTTCCCCTTATCCTTAAGCTGTGACCCCTTGTCCTGGACCTCCCCATCATCGGGAACAATCTTCCTGCATCTAGCCTGTCCAACCCTTTAAGAATTTTATAAGTTTCTATAAGATCCCCTCTCAATCTCCTAAATTCTAGAGAGTATAAACCGAGTCTATCCAGTCTTTCTTCCAAAGAGAGTCCTGACGTCCCAGGAATCAATCTGGTGCACCTTCTCTGCACTCCCTCTATGGCAATAATGTCCTTCCTCAGATTTGGAGACCAGAACTGTACGCAATACTCCAGGTGTGGTCTCACCAAGACCCTATACAACTGAAGTAGAACCTCCCTGCTCCTATACTCATATCCTTTTGCTATGAAAGCTAACATACCATTCGCTTCCTTCACTGCCTGCTGCACCTGCATGCCTACTTTCAATGACTGGTGTACCATGACACCCAGGTCGCGCTGCATCTCCCTTTTTCCTAATCAGCCACCATTTAGATAATAGTCTGCTTTCCTGTTTTTGCCACAAATTGTTTTTTTTTTTTTGGTCTTATAAAGTAGCAAACAATAAGTTCTTAACTAGTAGTCTGGGAATACTTTAACAGTATGATATTCTAAAATCTAATGTGCCAAGCCATTAATAGCATTAAGATTTTGCAGAACATAGCTAAAGGCCAAAGAATATTGCCTTGAGGCAGCAAATAGTGTAGCATTCTACCTTTGAAGAGCAAAGAGGAACTTTTGGATGAAGTCTCAACTGCAATGTTTTAATTGATTATATGGGGAATTGAGTTTGTCAGTAGACTAGTGGAAATGTAAAGGACAATTGGAGGGGAAATGGTTGAAGGTTAAGAAGCTCATTCTGGGAACAGGAAGGGGAAGATATAATGGGGAGGACAAAATTTACTGTCTGAAAAGCCAGCCAGTGGTGAAGATTAAAGGGGGGTAGATACTGGGGTGGAGAGGATTGGTAATGATCAGAATTGGTGTATGGGAGGTTAACCATATAACCATATAATAATTACCGCACTGAAACAGGCCTTCTCGGCCCTTCCAGTCTGTACCAACCAAAAGATTGAGGAAGCATTGGGTGTTTTAGAAACATAGAAACATAGAAAAATAGAAAATAGGTGCAGGAGGAGGCCATTCGGCCCTTCGAGCCAGCACCGCCATTCAATATGATCATGGCTGATCGTTCACTATCAATAACCCGTGCCTGCCTTTTCCCTATATCCCTTGACTCCACTTGCCCCTAGAGCTCTATCCAACTCTCTCTGAAATCCTTCCAATGATTTGACCTCCACTTCTCTCTGTGGCAGGGAATTCCATAAATTCACAACTCTCTGGGTAAAAAAGTTTTTTCTCACCTCATTTTTAAATGACCCCCCCTTTATTCTAAGACTGTGGCCCCTGGTTCTGGACTCACCGAACATTGCGAACATTTTTCCTGCATCTAGCTTGTCCAGTCCTTTTATAATTTTATATGTTTCTATAAGATATCCCCTCATCCTTCTAAACTCCGGTGAATACAAGCCTAGCCATTTCAATCTTTCCTCATATGACAGTCCCGCCATCCCAGGGATCAATCTCGTGAACCTACGCTGCACTGCCTCAATCACAAGGATGTCCTTCCTCAAATTAGGAGACCACAACTGCACACAATACTCCAGATGTGGTCTCACCAGAGCCCCATACAACTGCAGAAGAACCTCTTTACTCCTGTACTGAAATCCTCTTGTTATGAAGGCCAACATTCCATTAGCTTTCTTCACTGCCTGCTGTACCTGCACGCCAACTTTCAGTGACTGGTGTACAAGGACCCCCAGGTCTCGCTCCCTGCCCCCTTGTTTTTTCCACCAAAGTGGATAACCTCACATTTATCTATATTATACTGCATCTGCCACGCATCTGCCCACTCACTCAACCTGTCCAGGTCCCCCTGCAACCTCCAAACATCCTCTTCACAGTTCACACTGCCATCCAGCTTTGTGTTATCCGCAAACTTGCTAGTGTTGCTCCTAATTCCCTCTTCCAAATCATTAATATATATGGGAAACAGTTGCAGCCCCAACACCGAACCTTGCGGCACCCCACTCGCCACTGCCTGCCATTCTGAAAAGGACCCGTTCACTCCTACTCTTTGCTTCCGGTCTGCCAACCAATTTTCTATCCATGTCAACACCCTACCTCCAATACCATGTGCTCTAATTTTAGTCACCAGTCTCCCGTGCAGGACAGTATCAAAGGCTTTCTGAAAGTCTAGATACACTACGTCCACTGGCACCCCTTCATCCATTTTACTGGTCACATCCTCAAAAAATTCCAGAAGATTAGTCAAGCATGATTTCCCTTTCATAAATCTATGTTGACTTGGACTAATCCTTTTACTGCTATCCAAATGCTCCGTTATTACTTCTTTAATAATTGACTCCAGCATCTTTCCCACCACCACATAAGTCAGGCTAACTGGTCTGTAATTCCCCGTTTTCTCTCTCGCTCCTTTCTTGAAAAGTGGGATAACATTAGCTATCCTCCAATCCACAGGAACTGATCCTGAAGCTATTGAACATTGGAAAATGATCACCAATGCGTCCACTATTTCTAGAGCCATCTCCCTGTGGACCCTGGGATGCAGACCATCCGGCCCAGGGGATTTATCATCCTTCAGTCCCATTAGCCTACCCAATACTATTTCTCACCTAATAAACATTTCTTTCAGTTCCTCTATCCCCTTAGATCCTCTGTCCTCCAGTACATCTGGGAGATTGTTTGTGTTCTCCTTAGTGAAGATGAATCCCAAGCACCCATTCAACTCTTCTGCTATTTCCTTGTTGCCCATAATTATTTCACCCGTGTCTGCCTTCAAGGGACCCATATTTGACTTTGCTACTTTTTTTCCCTTAACATATCTAAATAAGCTTTTACTGTCCTTCTTTATATTCCTGGCCAGCTTCCCCTCGTACTTCATCTTTTCAGCCCGTATTGTCCGTTTTGTTTCCTTTTGTTGTCTTATGAAAGTTTCCCAATCCTCCGGCTTCTGGCTACTCTTTGCTGTGTTATACATCTTTTCTTTTAGTTTCTACCCCTAACTTCTCTTGTCAGCCACGGTTGCCTCTTACTCCCCTTAGTATCTTTCTTCCTTTTCGGAATGAAATGATCCTGCGTCTTCAGGATTATGCCCATAAATTCCTGCCATTGCTGTTCCACCGTCATTCCTGCTAGGATCCCTTTCCAGTCTACTTTTGGCAGCTCTCCTCTCATGCATTCATAGTCCCCTTTGTTCAACTGCATCACTGCCACTTCTGAATTAACGTTCTCCTTCTCAAATTGCAGATTAAAACTAATCATATTATGATCACTACCTCCAATCGGTTCCTTTACCTTGAGTTCTCTTGTCATATCTGGTTCATTGGACAACACTAATTCCAGAATTTCCTTTTCTCTGGTCGGCTCCATTACTAGCTGCTCTAAGAATCTATCTCGGAGGTATTCTACAAACTCTCTTTCTTGGGGTCCTGAACCAACCTGATTTTCCCAGTCTACTTGTATATTGAAATCCCCCATCACCACAGTGGCATTACCTTTGTTACATGCCAGTTTTAACTCCTGCTGCAACTTACACCCTACATCCAGGCTACAATTCCTCAATCCACAGTCACTCTACCTCGTCAGTCCGTATGTCTTCCATCGCAAAGGACTGGATTCCATCCCTCACCAGCAGAGCTACCCCCTCTCCTCTGCCCTCCTGCCTGTCCTTTCTATAGGATGTATAACCCTGAATATTAAGTTCCCATGCCTGATTCTCTTGCAGCCATGTCTCAGTAATCCCCACAATGTCATATCTACCAACCTGTAACTGAGCCTCAAGCTCATCTACTTTACTTCTTATACTTCGCGCATTCATAACAATACTTTTAATTCCCTACGCATCTCACCTTTCACATCGATCCCTATTACACTTGGCCATACTCTCTTATCCCTTTGTGAGCTTCCTTTCCCGTTAATTCTGGGGTCATTTACCATCCCTTTACTCTCTTTCCCTTTAACTCCATTGTCGACTATCCCATTTGACACACCACCCCCCTTATTCAGTTTAAAACCACCCGTGTAGCAGTGGCAAACCTGCCTGCCAGAATGCTGGTCCCCCACCTGTTAAGATGCAATCCGTCCCTTTTGTAAAGTTCCCCCTTACTCCAAAACAGATCCCGGTGATCTAAGAATCTAAATCCCTGCCCCTTGCACCAGTTACTAAGCCACACATTCAGGTCCCCTATCTCCCTGTTCCTCTCACCAGCACGAGGAATTGGAAGCAAACCGGAGACAACAACCCTGGAGGTCCTGCTTTTCAGCATTTTTCCGAGCTCCCTAAAGTCACGCAGCAGAATATTCATCCCCTTCTTTCCGACACCGTTTGTGCCGACATGCACTACCACTTCCGGCTGTTCACCTTCGCCCTTGAGGATTTTCTGCTCTCTGTCCATGACATCCTGGATCCTGGCACCAGGAAGGCAGCACACCATCCTCGAATCCCGTCTGTTGCTGCAGAAACCCCTGTCCGTACCTCTCACAATGGAGTCTCTAACTACAATGGCGTTGCCTGACATTGACCTCTTTGGTTTTGGCTCAACAGCCCTTTTTGCTTCGCAAGTCAGTCCGCCGCTCAGTGTTTTAACGTTTTCATTAAGGATTTGGTTGGAAACAATTGCTTACAAAGCCAATGAAACTTATTACCTGCCTTAATCCATTAAAGGTTCATCAACAATTTTTTCGCAATTGGTGATCCTGCACCTCCTTTAATCTTGCACTAAATTAGGAGAGTGCACTTGAAATCCCCCCACCCAGAGGTCCACCTGAAAATTTGGTGCCCAGACTGGATGAGGTGGAGGATCTCAACTTCATCAGGACTTCTGCATTGATCGGCGGGTCGAATTTTCCGCCTGCAGCCGGGGTTCTGGAACCCTGGCCCGGCCGGAGCCAGCAGATCTGTTCCCATAGCCAACTTCCGTGGCTGAATTTGTGGGCCAATATCTTGGCTCCACAGCTGACGAGATGCACAGTTCAAGTACCTTTGGACTCCTCTCAGAGGCCGTATCCTCGGCTGAAGCAGGGACCTGATGGGGGGGTTGGGGGGGGGGGGGGGGGGACAGGCGGGGGGACTGCTGCCATTTGCAGCGGCAAGCAGTAGATGGGATTGTTTGGTGAACTTTTTTAACTTCTTAAACACCAAAATATGGCAACACTTGTGTACTAGCTAGGTGAGGTCTGCTACATTATTTTACTGGGTTTTATGCATAACAAAGCATTTCACTGTATCTAGATACATGTGACAATAAAGTATCATTGAATCATTGAATCATTAAATCACTGGTCCAGCAAAATGGATAACCAGAAAAGGTCTGAAACCAAGGATGTTGGAAAATCAGTGGTGGACCTGTACTGCATTTATGGGACAAGAATTGGGCCGTTGGGCATCATTCAAAATAGGTCAAGCTGGAAATTAGATGACAATGAGAATATTATTTTTTTTAAATCACTGTACAGTCAATTCTGCCAATTTCTTCTGTGTTTGCAGGAGGACGTTTTAATTTGTGAGGAATCCTGGACATGAGTGGTGCTTGAACCACTTTCTTTAATGATCTTAAAGTGATGGTTATGAATGAATTAGTTTATTGGCCAAGTATTCACATACAAGGAATTTGTCTTGGTGCTCAAGTGACAACATGACATACAGTGACATCTGTGTGAACCAAGCCTTCAAGGGATAACTGAGCCAGTGGTTGTGGGTCAGTGATGGGAGCTGGCACCCTCTGACCCTTTGGGATAATCGATCATTGAGACTAAGAAGGTGGACTTGACATCAGATTCAGATTCAAACTTTATTGGCTTTGTGCAGTGTACAAGTACAGGGACAACGAAATGCAGTTAGCATCTCACCCAGAAGAGCGAACATAGAATAATGTAATGGAAACAAATATGTATGTACATATAGTAGCAGTAGTGCAATTTTTCTGTGGGAAGGAGTGGGGGGGGGGGTTGACTGGCAATCACCAAGGTGCAGAGTTAAGTAGTGTACCCAGATGGGAGGAGGGTAAAGTGTCTGTGGTTGGGGTGAAAGCAGTCCTTGACGATGCTTCGCACCCTTCGCAGACATTGCTTGCTCTGGACAGACTCAATGGAGGGGAGTGAGGAACCGGTGATGCGTTGGGCAGTTTTCCTCCACCCTCTGCAGTGCTTTCCGGTCAGAGGCAGAGCAGTTGCCATTCCATTCTGTGATACAGTTAGTAAGGATGCTCTCGATGGTGCAGCGGTAGAAGTTCACCAGAATCTGGGGAGACAGATGGACCTTCTTTAGTCTCCTCAGGAAGAAGAGAAGCTGATGAGTCTTCTTGACCAGTTGTGAGATATTGTGGGTCCAAGAGAGGTCATCAGAGATGTTGACCCCCAGAAAACTGAAGCTGGAACCACGCTCCACCTCCATCCCGTTAATACGGATGGGGGTGTGCGTGCCACCCCTAGACCTTCTGTAGTCCACAATGAGCTCCTTGGTCTTCTTGGAGGTAAGGGCCAGGTTGTTGTCAGTGCACTATGCTGCTAGGAGCTGAACCTCCTCCCTGTAGACCGACTCATCGTTGTCGCTGATGAGGCCAATCACCGTTGTATCATCTGCATACTTGATGATGGTGTTAGTACCATGTGCAGGTGTGCAGTCGTAGGTAAAGAGGGAGTAGAGGAGAGGGCTCAGTACACAGCCCTGTGGAACGCCGGTGTTCAGGGTGAGGGTTGAAGAGGTGTGGTTGTCTAACCTAACGGTCTAGGGTCGGTTAGTTAGAAAGTCCAGTATCCAGTTGCAGAGGGAGGGGTCGATGCCCAGGTCGATGAGTTTGGTGATCAGTTTTGAGGGGATAATGGTGTTAAATGCTGAGTTATAGTCGATGAACAGCATTCTCACATAAGTGTTTCTGTTGTCGAGGTGGGAGAGGGCGGAGTGAAGTGCCATTGAGATGGCATCCTCTGTACTCCTGTTCTTACGGTAGGCGAACTGATAGGGGTCCAGTGTGGGAGGTAGGCAGCCTTTGAGGTGTGCCAGGACCAGCCTCTCAAAGCACTTAGTGATGATGGGAGTAAGTGCAACTGGGCGGAAGTCGTTGAGGCTCGCCGCAGTTGAATGTTTTGGCACCGGCCCGATGGAGGTGGTTTTAAGGCACATGGGGACAACTGCTTGGGCAAGTGAGAGGTTGAAGATCTCAGTCCAGACGTCTGTCAGCTGCACAGCACAGGCCCTGAGGACGCGCCCGGGGATGCCATCAGGACCAGCGGCCTTTTGTGCATTAATCCTGCTCAGTGCCACATACACATCGATGGGGGCGAGTGTGAGGGGCTGGTGATCAGCAGGGAGCACAGCCTTGATGACCATCAAAAGCACCTTTCAACTCCCACATGGTCATGATCATGAACTTTAGGCTTTAGACTTTAGAGATGCTACATGGAAACACAAAAAGTTGGAGTAACTCAGCGGGACCGACAGTATCTCTGGAGAAAAGGAATAAGTAATGTTTTGGGTCGAAACTCTTCTTCAGACAGAGAGTCTGAAGGACAAAGAGAGATATAGACGGTGATGTAGAGATATATAGAATAGATGAATTAAAGATTTGCAAAAATCTGCAAGGCTGAAATTTGAGGTTGCTCTTCATTAGCCATAGATCCAATGACATTGTTAGGGTTCAGAACTATTTTCTTCATCAAAGAGAGTGATCATCCCCTGCTTTTGCCACTTCCCTAACTCATGAGCTCCCACTGGGCATTTGCTTTGCATCTGAAATTCCTTTCGTTTCCGATCTATTCCCAACCAATGCTTGCTGTGAGCATGGAGAATTTCCTCTCGCACATATTCTTTCATGTACTTGCATAATTTCTGAAGGAAATGCTGCCAGTAAATTTCATTGTCCCTTGAAATTCTTATCTGCAGAAAGATGCTGCTTCACAGACACTGTGAAGGCAGCCCATGCAATTTCTATGGGAGCTATTCCATTTGGAGAATTTAAACTCAGGTATTTAAATTAGGTATGTTGCAAAACGTACCTTTAGCGGCGCTGCACTTCTGCCGCGCCCCGTGTGCGCGCCTTTGGCGCCTTTCAGAGGGGGGCGGGCTTAAAGTGCTGGTTGATTAAAGTGCTTAAAGATTTGGTTGCTGAAGAAAAATCGCTCCGACATTTCATGAATGGTGGTATTTTTAAATTACTCTAAATTATTTATTAACTAGAGTAATTTAAAAATCACCTTCAAAAGCCGTGAATGCTGACAACCGGAAGCATTTGCGTAGGGGAGAAAAAAAGGTAAATAGTTTATTTTTATATTAAAAGTTGGTTTTTCGGGAGGCTTTAATAATATTTTTATGTTGCGAAATGGGGTCCCAAAAAATCTATGAACCAACAGTATTTTTCCTCCTGACTTTCACCGCTAACCCCAACGTTCTAATCCACCGCATTCCACTAAAACCCAGTCGCTAGCTGATTTAAATGGCCATTAATTTACAGGAATCAAACACTAAATTCCTTCCATTTGGCCCAGAAATTCATGAAAATGAGATTTAAACATTATGTTATATTGTGGATTATTGTGTGAATGTTATTTGGACACTTAGGCAATTTTAAAAAAGTTTATCTTTTCTTAAGAAATGGATAGATGTTTAGATCTACTCATTGAATTTTGTAATTAGCTACAATTAGATAAATAACTAATTATATGCTTTAATTTCAGGTCATCCAAGTAAGATTGTTTCATATTTGTTTCAGAATGCTTCAATCTATAATAACTGAAAATTTCATTGAGTTCTCTTAATTTTTAACAAAGTTATGGGCTTTTAACTTTTCCAGATCACAGCTTTTGAGTTAAGTCAATTGAAAGGCAATGGGGAGCAAGTTGCTAATTTCCTAGTGTGAAAATGGCAATAACTTTCTCAATACTGAAGATATGAAAGTAAATTAGGTGTCAAATTAAACTTCTTTTTATGCTTTATCTGATGGGATAAATTGCAGACTTGATTTTTTAAATCTCAAAATTTTGTAACATTGCTATTTAAATAACTCTCAAATTTATTTTTAAAATTTAGTCTTGGTTATGTTAGCCATAAAACGATTGGATTGTCCTTAAAGTCTATTTGGTTCATTCTGATCCATCTCCTCAGCTCAAGGGCAATTTGATAAAACAATAAATCCTCGGATTAACATCAACATAGAAACATAGAAACATAGAAAAATAGGTGCAGGAGTAGGCCATTCGGCCCTTCGAGCCTGCACCCCCATTCAATATGATCATGGCTGATCATCCAACTCAGTATCCCGTACCTGCCTTCTCTCCATACCCCCTGATCGCTTTAGCCACAAGTGCCACATCTAACGCCCTCTTAAAAATAGCCAATGAACTGGCCTCAACTACCTTCTGTGGCAGAGAATTCCAGAAACTCACCACTCTCTGTGCAAAGAATGTTTTCCTCATCTCGGTCCTAAAGGAATTCCCCCTTATCCTTAGACTGTGACCCCTTGTTCTGGACTCCCCCAACATCGGGAACAATCTTCCAGCATCTAGCTTGTCCAACCCCTTAAGAATTTTGTAAGTTTCTATAAGATCCCCCCTCAATCTTCTAAATTCCAGCGAGTACAAGCCGAGTCTATCCAATCTTTCCTCATATGAAAGTCCTGACATCCCAGGACATCAACATCTACATCCATCAAATAAATGCATCAAATAAGTCAAAACATTTTACTTTTCTGGTCTTGTTTCCTGAAAGTGTCCACACAATTAGATAGTGTGGTAAAGAAGGCCTTCGTGGGTTGGGCCATTGAGTATAAGTCAAGTTGCAGCTTTATTGGACTTTGGTTATGCTACATTTGGAGTATTGCATGCAGGTCTGGTCACCACATTACAGGAAGTATGTAGTTGCTTTAGAGAGGGTGCAAAGTCGTTTACCAGAAGGCTGTCTGGATTAGAGGGTATTAGTTATAAGGAGAAACTGGACAAACTTACACTACTTTCTCTGGAGTATCAGAAAACTATTGCTAGATGTATATAAAATTATGAGCCATAGGTAACATCAGAACCTTTCTCCAAGGGTGCAATGTCAAAGGCTAGAGGGTATAGCTTTCAGGTGAAAGTGGCTAAGTTTAAAGGAGACTAGACTAAGTGGGACCCGTTGGGTCCCATGTTCACAAGGCAGGGCAAGTACCCCAACGCAATATTCCACCTCTCCACAAATTCCAATATTGGTGGCCAGTGGGGGGGTGAGGGGGCTTTCTGGAGCACTAGTATGAGTGTTGTGGGCCAAATAGACTGGTTTCCAGAGGGCTAGTATGGACATTGTAGGCCAAATAGATTATTCGACTGGCAGCTCAGTCACTCAGGCCTGGTGGGCTGGCAGCTCAGTCACTCAGGCCTGGTGGGCTGGCTGCTCAGAAACTGCCAGAAATTCTGCCCAAAACAGGTGAGAGACTCTGTGAGAGAGAGAAGGTGGAGAGGGTGGTGAATCAATTTTAGATATTTTTCATCTTTTTCTGCAGATCACAGCAATGAAGGAGGAAAGTCTATCCTGGCCTGGACCTCACAGGGAGAAAATGAAGGGAGGGAGAAAAATACTGGTGAGGTTTAATACTTGCAGGGGAATACTTACTGATGGGCCGAAGGGACTCCTCCTGGGCTAGTACAGGCCTGATGGGACGAAGGGGCTCTTAAAAATCATCTGAGTGAAATCTCAGTGAAAGGCACTTTTTCTGGACTTTTCCTGGTCTTGCACAGGCCTTCTGGATCAAAATGCTCCTCCTGGGCTAATATGGCCATTTTGGGCAAAAGGGACTGGTTTCTCGGCTCATAGGTGTTTTGTTGGCCAAAATTAGTGGTTTCAGGTAGGCCAAACAACTCATTTCATTTCATTTCTATTTCAATTTCAAGCACAGGCCAGGCCAAACAACTCATTTCATTTCCATTTCCATTTCCATCGCAATTTCAAGCACAGGGCAGGCCAAACAACTCATTTCATTTCCATTTCAATTTCAAGCACAGGACAGGCAAAACAACTCATTTAATTTTAATTTCATTTCCATTTCCATTGCAGTTTCAAGCACAGGGCAGGCCAAACAGCTCATTGCATTTTCATATAATTTGCATATCCATTGCAGTTTCAAGCACAGGGCAGGCCAAACAGCTCATTACATTTTCATTAAGGGCTAACAAATCATTTATTGCAAGTACATTGCAGACTCACAGTTCAGTTGATTCAAAGCTTAGAATCACAGTTGGGGCCTCTCCCTTTGAATCTTCCTGAGTGACTGAGTGACGTCAAAAAACGGGGTTTTATAGTCCTGTAAATAGGGCGTTATTTTCATCATGGTGATTGACAGGCGAGAGGACCAATCAGCTGATCTCAAGATTTTTTAAACACTCATAACTTTTTTTATCTTTCATCGATTGGAAAAATCCTTTGGGCTGCCTCAGCGGAGGAGAACTGTGAGTAAGATGGCCACAAATCTTAGCGATATTGGGTAGCGTTTTTTCTAAAATCAATATACAGCGCAGACAGGAAGTGGTCAAGTTGAAGCTTTTAGTTATATAGATGTACAGGGAAGGTTTTTTACATGGAGTGTAATGTGTGCCTAGAATATGCTGTCAAATGTGGGAGGTGGTGGAGGCAGATACGATGATAAGAAGGGAATGGAGGAATATGGATTATGTAGATTCAGTTTAAAATGGCATTATGCTCAGCCCACAAAGTGTGGGCTGAACGGCCTGCTCTGTGTTCTAATATTACCCTCTACTGCCAACTCCTTTTGATTCTAGCAGAGTACGGACTACCTCAACACAGTCTATTTTTACAGAAGCTAGCTTCAGTAATATTCTCAGCCAGAATCAGCACAGCACAGCATAACTGCCTTTATTGCTTTTATGGTAGGTCAGTTAAAGAGCCATTTGCCAGAATAGATCCCAGGTTTCCTTATTTGTCTTTTATTTTAAATTAACATGGCTTCCAGGTGGGGACATTACTAGAGTGCAAGCTATGGTCTAGTTTACTAATGAATTAGTCTCCATATTCCCTGACAGTATTATACCCAAGATACAAATGAAAAGCATTGCTAAATCGAACCTGCACACTATCTGCCATGCTATTTCTCAGACTAATAAATTCTGGTTGCCAGTCAGCATTATTGCCTGATCTCTTCTTTGAAATTAAGAAATCTCTTCCCATGTTCCCAATATTAATTAGTGCCTTGTGGGTCTTGTCTGGTTTTCAGTGCCTTTGTTGAAAGGGTATAGGTTCAATATATTGGATTTATTAAACTAAAACATCTCCAAAACAAACTGATAGGGATGTTTGATCAAGTAAATTACATTTCTAGAAGAGGTAAATGCTCAGCCATGATTGCTCATGTGCTCTTTCTCATGAGGTTTTGTAGCAAGCTCTCAGTTACAAGCTCCCTTGAGCAAATGACAAATAGCCATCTTTCTGTAAGTGTTAATCCTCACCTTTGTGGGGCACGGTATAAACATATAATGAGCCTGCAGACCTGCCTCAGTGCCTCATTGAATTTGCCACTGCCAATGGTGGTGTTTGCAGTGAATCATTAGTTTCTGCTAATTAAATCACAACTATGCCTTTTTTTTTACAGGGAGGTCTCAATATGTTTCCTTCGATCCTAGTTGACGAGACAGCAGGGCCACATAGGAAATCAGTAAATATACACACAGATGACTGTGGAACAGCTGCCAGAGAAGTTTGAATTTTCAGTACAATTTAAGGCTCCAGAATTCGGCTGAATGGTACAAATCTAGACCGAGTACTCTCTTAGGACGTGTATCTTTACTGTGATTGCAGAATGGACAATTTAGAATCTTTCTGGAATACCAGTTGACATAGTTGACCTGTGGGTACAGTCTTGATTACAAATGCAGTAGCGCAAAGATCTTTCTGATAAATGCTTTCTGTTGTATTTCCAGATTTGTTATTTATCTGTGTTCTTTTCATTCTTACTCCCACTCTCAGTTAGTCACAAGTGGGTGTGGTTAAAAACAATCTATTTTACTTCTGAGTCTATTATGCTGCAACTATCTGTACTAAATAGATATGTTAGAGTATGTCCATAGAGCATAGACTGATATATCACAGAAAGAGGCTATTCAGCACATTTGCCCAGATCTTTACCTATACCACTAGAACTGTTTTCCTTTGAAGCATTAATCCTTTGGGGAATTGTCATTCATTCTGTCTGCTTCCAGCAATCTGTCAAAGAGCATATTTCAAATTACAAAATTAAAAAAAATAAATCTCATCTTGTCTCTGCTTCTTTTTGCAAGGTACAGAGTGCACATTACAATCTCAGCATTGTTGCACATTAATTCCACATACAAAGTCCAATGTCCTCAATGGGGTAGTTGTGAATCAGACAATGTCTTAGATTATGGAGGGACAGTTCAAAAGCCTGATAATGAAAGGGAAGAAGCTGTTCCCGAGTCTGGTGGTTGCACTTTCAAGCTTCTGAACCTTCTGCCAAATGTGACCAGGGAGAAGAAGGAATGACCTGAGTGGCATGTCTTTGAATCTTTTAAATTCTCCATGAGAGTTTTGAATGTCAGTGTAAAATCTGTCATCTGCTCTTGGCAGTACTACTCGTGCTCTTTCAATCTCCTTAAGTAACTGTATTTAATCTTTTTTTAAAAACCAATCTAGTAATTTTCTATTGTGTCCTCTCTAATGCCTCAGTAGAATTATGTTTCTGACCTGCACTTAGGAAAAGCTACTCACAAGTCAAAGAGTTCTGCCGTGGAAAACTTTAAAAAAGGATCTTAGATTGAATTGTTCCATATTATCATAATCATCATAATCATCATAATCATGATCATACTTTATTAGCCAAGTATGTTTTGCAACATACTAGGAATTTCTTTGGCCATACAGTCATACCAATAAAAAGCAACAGAACACCCAAATACATTTTAACATAAACATCCACCACAGTGACTCCTCCACATTTCTCACTGTGATGGAAGGTGAAAAAAAGTTCAATATCTCCCTTCTTTATTCTCCCGCAGTCGGGGGCCTCGAGCCTTCCATTGACAGTGCGATCTTGGCATTTAGGCCCTTGTGTCGGGGCAATCAAGCTCCTGCAATGGGGGGAATCTCAGCTCCCCGCGCCAGGTGAGCTGACCCCAGGTTTGGGCTGGTCGAAACCTTCTGCATTGTTTGGAGCTCCTGACATCAGTCTCTACCCGAGACTGCGAGCTCCTCAATGGTGAAATCCGCAGGCCACATTTGGAGCGTCGATCCCAGGCAAGGGATCGGCTCCAATGGTAAGTGCACGGCCCTGCGATGGGGCTCCAACTCAGACTCGAGCAAGCCCTCCATCTCCATGATGTTAGGCCGCAGAGCGACCGGAGATACGATACGGAAAACAATTGCATCTCCGGCAAGGTAAGAGATTGAAAGTTTACTCCGACGCCCCCTCACCCATATAAAACAAACCAGAGAATATTAACACAATCTTTTAAAACACACTAAAAATAAATTAAAAAAGACAAAAAGACAGACTGTTGGCGAGGCTGCCACCGCTGACAGTACCACCCGGTACTGGAATCAAGTGGAATGTAGAATTTGATGAAATGAAAGATTCTTTCAGTCGAGGGAAATTTACAGTCATTGAGGGAATAGTGGATAGACCTTGCCATAGTTGACATTACTAGAGTTCATGTGACTTATATCAGTACGTGGTCCCTGGGTCTACAGTATGTTAGGACAATGATAAAGAAACATGATGCTAACAGGCAATCAGCAAGAAGAGCAGCATCGAGGCAGCTGGTCATATGTCTATACTGGTGTCCAATGCCAATAAAAAATAGGTATGAATAGGTTAGCACATTGGCACAGCTGGTAGAGCTGCTGCTTCACAGCACCAGAGGTATGAATTTGATCTTGACCTCGGGTGCTGTCTGCTTGTAGTTTGTACATTCTCCCTGTGACTGGCAGCACAGTGGTGCAGAGGTAGAGTTGCTGCCTTACAGTGTCTACAGCGCCAGAGACGCAGGTTCGATCCTGACTACGGGTGCTGTCTGTACAGAGTTTGTACGTTCTCCCCATGACTGCATGGATTTTCTCAGAGAACTTCAGTTTCCTCCCACATTTAAAGACGTACATGCTTGTAGGTTAATTGGTTTGGGTTTGTATAATTGGTGTAAGTATAAATTGTCCCTAGTATATGTAGGACAGTGTTAATGTGCTGGGATCTCTGGCCTGTGCGGACTCGGTGGGCCGAATGACCTGTTTCCACTCTCTATCTCTAAAAGTAAAACTAAAGACTGCACGGTTCCCACTGGGTGCTCTGGTTTCCTCCCACATCCCAAAGATGTGTGGGTATGTAGGTTATTGTAGGGTAACTTTCCCCTAGTGTGGGGAGTGGATGAGAAGGTGGGAAAACATTGAACTGGTGTGAAGGGATGATCGATGGTCAGCGAGGACTCGGTGAGCTGAAGGGCCTTTTTCCATGCTATATCTTTCAATCAATTGATCAATCAATCAATATTGGCATTACAAATACGTAAAGGAGGCACTCTCATTAGTCAGATTTAATATGATATTTTTGGCCCAGTCTGACCACCGAATGTGGAACTGTTTAAGAAAGAACTGCAGATGCTGGAAAAAGGTCTTTGCTTTCTCCCTCCTTCCCCTCCCCTTCCTAGCTCTCCCACAGCCCACTGTCTCCACCTCTTCCTTTCTTCTTCCCGCCCCCCCCCCACCCCCACCTCAGCCTGAAGTAGGGCCTCGACCCGAAACCTCACCTATTCCTTCCCTCCATAGATGCTGCCTCACCCGTTGAGTTTCTCCAGCATTTTTCACTACTTAATGAGGAACAATGTACAGTATCTGTGAAAACAGTTCAGCATCTGTGAGGTGAGCAGTTTAAATGATTTCTAAAAGTCAATACAGTACATGTAGAAGATGCAGCTTGTAGAAAAAAACATTGCAATTTGTTGACACACTATTCATCTGAAGAAGGGTCCTGAGCTGAGATGTGATCTGTCCATTGCCTCTGCAGTAGCAGCCTGATCTGCTGAGTTCCTACAGCACTTTCTTTTTTGATCAAGATACCAGCTGCTGCGCTTTCTTGTGTCTCCTTTTCATCTAGCTTGCTGCAAATTACAAAGTTAAGTTTCCTTGAGAAACAAATTTCTTTCCTACGGAACGTTAACTGTGGTGACCTGAATTAGATCAATTCCCCGTCTGAAAATTCCACTGATTTTTGATGTTTAGCGTAACATGCTTGCCATTGTACTCTGTGGGTTAATTTTATAAATCTGAAACCAAATCACAACTCCTATGTGAACCACCCAATTTGAGTTTTAACAGGTTCAAGGCATGGGTTGACAGCCACTGGCTCCTAGGAGGTGGTTGGCAATTTAATTATATCAATGAGGCTGCAACTATATTAATTAGTTTAACCTTACTTGACAAGGTTTTTTATATGGTCTAGGGAAACATAGTAGCTGAGTTGTGACAGGGAGAGCTTTGAAGAAAAGGCATGCGTCTTAATGGGACAGTGTGTGAACCAGACGCACTTGATGACGTATTCTGGCTTTCCTCTTTTATTTTTAATTGTGAAATGCAAGGCCTCCACTCTCTTCCACTTTTTGATGGAATATGTTGGAGAAAAAAGGAGGAGAGGTTATAGAGTTGAGAACATTTTTTCACTCTGCAAATTATTACTATTTTAACTGCACATTTTAAGAATGTCAGACATTGTTTCAACTAAAACAGTTATAGAGCCTTACAGCCTAACTTGCCCATGCTGACCAACATGCCCGTACTTGGTCCATAACCCTTTAAACTTATCCTATCCATGTACCCGTTCAAATGTCTCTCAAATGTTATGATAGTACCTGCCTCAACTACCTCCTCTGGCAGCTCGTTCCATATAGCCACCAGCCTTTGTGTAAAAAAGTTACCCCTCAGTTTCCTATTAAACCTTTCTTCCCTCACATTAAACCTATGCCCTTTTGTTCTCGATTCCCCTACTCTGGGCAAATGACTGTGCATTTACCCAACCTATTTCTCTCATCATTTTGTACACTTCTATAAGATCTCCCCTCATCCTTCTGTGATTCAAGGAATAGTGTCCTAGCCTGCTCAACTGATAGCTTAGGCCTTTGAATCCTGGCAACATCCTCGTAAATCTTCTCTGCATCCTTTCGAGCTTGACAACATCTTTTCTATAACATGGTGACCAAAACTGAACACAATCCTGTAAATGTGGCCTCACCAATGTCATATAACTGCATCATGGTCTCCCAACTTCTAGTCTCATGAATGAAGGCCAATGTTCCAAAAGCCATCTTGATCGCCCTATCTACATATGAAGGTAGACAAAAATGCTGGAGAAACTCAGCGGGTGAGGCAGCATCTGTGGAGCGCAGAAATCGTCAACATTTCGGGTCGAGACCCTTCTTCAGACAGATGTCGGGGGGTGGGGGTGGGAAAAAGAAAGGAAGAGGCGCAGACGGTAGGCTGTGAAAGCTGGGAAGGGGAGGGGAAAGAGGGAGAAAGCAAGGACTACCTGAAATTGGAGAAGTCAATGTTCATATCGCTGGGGTTTAAACTACCCAAGCAAAATATGTGGTGCTTCTTCTCCAATTTGCACTGGGCCTCACTCTGGGCATGGACAGGGCCCAGGCCAGAAAGGTCAGATTTGGAATGGGAGGGTGGTTGAAGTGCTGAGCCACCGGGAGATCAGGTTGGTTATTGTGAACTAAGCAGAGGTGTTGGGCGAAGCGATCGCCAAGCCTGCCCTTAGTCTCACCGATGTAGAGCAGCTGACACCTGAAACAGCAGATGAAGTAGATGAGGTTGGAGGAGGTGCAGATGAACCTCTGCCTCACCTGGAAAGACTGCTTGGATATTTGGAGGGAGTCAAGGGGGGAGGTAAAGCGATAAGTGTAGCATTTCCTACGGTTGCAAGGGAAAGTACCAGGGTAGGGGGTGGTTTGGGTGGGAAAGGCCAAATTGACCAGGGAGTTATGGAGGGAATGGTCTCTGCGGAAAGCAGAAAGGGGAGGAGATGGGAAGATGTGTCCAGTGGTGGGATCCCATTGGAGGTGACGAAAATGTCAGAGGATTATATGTTACATGTGATGTTACTTTCAAGGAACTGCGCACATATACTCCAAGATCCTTCTGCTCTACAATACTCCCCAGAGCCTTGCGTTCAATGTGTAGGTCTTGCCCTTGTTAGGCTGCCCAAAATGTAATATCTCGCACTTCTCTGTATTAACCTCCATCAACAATTCCTCTGCCCACCTGCCCAGCTGATCAAGATGTTTCTGTGCTGTATAACTCTGTGATTCTATAACTGTGTGTGGCCTTGCAAGGCTACCACACTGTCTCTAATCTCAGGTCTGGGATGCTGGAAAAGAGCAGAGTTTTGAATGGGCATAAATTAATGCACAGGAGTTGGCCAGGAGAGCTTTGTAGTGTCAGGTAAAAGGCATGAAAAAGTGTTTCAGTGGCGGCACAGTGGCATGGAGGTATTACTACCTAACAATGCCAAAGACGTGGGTTCAATTCCGGGTTTGATCGAGAGTTTGTAGATTCTCCCTGTGACCACATAGGTTTTCTCTGGGTGCTCCGATTTTATCCCATACTCCAAAGTCATACTAGTCTGTAGGTTAATTGGCTTCTGTAAATTGTAAAAATTGTCCCTAGTATGTAGGATAGTGCTAGTGCAGGAGGTGATCGCTGGTTGACGCAGAGTCAGCGGGCCAAAGTGCCTGTTTCCATGCTGTATCTTAAAGCAAAAGTTGAAAGGCAAATGTGCCAAGGAAGGGATGGAGAGAAATAAATAATGATAGCAGGAGTAAGGATATTTAGTCAGGTTCTCATCCTGGGATCAAATATGGTACCAAGTTTGTGACAGTCTGATTACATTTAAGAGACAGACATGACTTTTGAAAACCTCATACTTACAACTTCTTTAAAAATGCACATATTTAAATTCAAGAGAGTAAGGAAGGCTTAACAATTGGTTGTTAACTGGTTGTCATTTTCAAACTGTGAAACCAAGACGACCTGAGCTCCCTGTCAACTCGATCCTACTGTGATATTTATGAGAGCTCATACGTGTGTTGTTTCGTTATACCCATCTCATACGGGCACCATAGGAGCCAGGTGCATATTGCGCAAGAAACCACCCTACTACTTCTATCATACTGTCAAGGTAACCTTTATGAAAATTGATATCTCTTCTATGCTCATAGATCAATATCAATGCATTTACATCTGAGAAATTAAAGCTAAGGTTAAAAAATTAAGATAGGTGAACATTTTGGGGTGTATAAATTGGTGTAAGAAAATCTGCCGAGAAATTTGCCAATGTGTTAATATAATTTAAATAAATTTAACTGGCAAGGTAATGTGACTTTTGTACCTTGAGCCAGCGGGGACAATTGTACTGGGAAGGGAAGCAAAAATCTGATGTTGATTTTCTCAGAATGGCAACTAATGCATTTTAAATATAGAGAGCAGCCTGGCATTAACAGTTTGGTTTTTCTTAACATTCTCATTCAATTTTCTGATAATGGAAAGTTACTTTTCCTGCCACATTTCCACAGTGCATATTTCCCTATTTGCACATTGGACATGGTACCTCAAGACAGTTTCTTGTTACATATTATGACACATTCAACCCGTTGATTCCATGCCAGATCCCAACAGCACAATCCCAGGACAATGGACCTTCTTGGTCAGATCAAGAACCCAGCACTTACAACAACTGGGACTTCAAGATAGTACCAAACTGGCGACTCAGTATACTGTCTCAGTGTTCTACTGCTTTACGTTTGTTCTGTATCTGAGATGCCCATCTAATATGTGTATCTAAGTGCTTATGTATAGTGATACATACTGAACTGTATACAAAAATGAATTTTGTTGTACCTCGGTACATGTGACAAATAAAGCTTGTTCCATACCATGTTCCATTTCTGCTCTCTGTTTCCCCTGTAACTTGAATCCCACAACCGTTCCCCTCTCATGCACCTATTTGCTTCCATTTTGTTCTATTTTTACCATTTACTTGAATTAAGGCTCTATTTACAATAGCCAATTGACCTACCAGCACTTCTTTGAGGTAGCAGAGAAGCCATCAACCTTTGGCAGAAGCTACTGTGGTTTCAGGGAGAATGTACAAAGCCCACACAGATAGGAGCCAAGCTAGAGAGCATAGAAACATAGAAACGTAGAAAAAATAGGTGCAGAAGTAGGCTATTCAGCCCTTCGAGGTAGCACCGCCATTCATTATGATCATGGCTGATCATCTAAAATCAGTATCCTGTTCCTGCTTTTTCCACATATCCTTTGATTCCTTTAGCCCTAAGAGCTATATCTAACTCTCTCTTGAAAACATCCAGCGAATTGGCCTCCACTGCCTTCTGTGGCAGAGAATTCCACAGATTCACAACTCTCTGGGTGAAAAGGTTTTTCCTCATCACAGTCCTAAATGGCCTACCCCTTATTCTTAAACTGTGAACCCTGGTTCTGTACTCCCCCAACATCAGGAACAGTTTTCCCGCATCTAGCCTGTCCAATGCTTTAAGAATGTTTCGCTTAAGATCCCCTTTCTTCCTACTAAATTCCAGTGAATACAAGCCCAGTCGACTCATTTTTTCATCATATGTCAGTCCTGCCATACCTGGAATTAACCTGGTGAACCTACACTGCACTCCCTCAATAGCAATAATATCCTTCCTCAAATTAGGAGACCAAAATTCCACACAATACTCCAGGTGCGCTTTATTCGTCCGTGGTTTGGGCAGTCGAACCATCCATCGAGCCGATCAAAGCTCCCACAGCCGGCGATCAAAGTTTTCGCTTCTGGGCGATAGAAAGTCCTGAGGCATGGAGCTCCCGAAGTTGGTCTCTAACTAGAGACCGCTAGCACTACAACGTTAAATTCTACAGGGATCGAGAGCTCCGTGATGGAAAGTCCTGCAGGCTCCTGCAGATGGAGCAGCAGACCCCAGCAGATGGTCGCCAACTCCACGATGTTAGGCCACAGTGCGGATGGATACAATACGGACAAAAATCGCATCTCCGTCGAGGTAATAGATAAAACAAAGTTTTCCACAACAACCCCTTCCCTCGAAACCCCACATAAAACAAACTAAAGAACACTAAAACAAACAGACTGTTGGCAAGTCACCCATTCAGGGATCCAACTGCATAGTCTTTCCAGGTGAAGCAACAATTCAATTACACTTCTTCCAACCTAGTTTACTGCATTCACTGCTCATGGTATGGTCTCCTCTGGAGACACCAAGTGTTGATTAGATGATGACTTTGATGAGCACATACAATCATTCCACTGAAATGACCCCAAACATATTTTTTCCCACCTTTTTAACTATTCATCACACTTCCACTCAGACCTATCTATGACCTGTGAGCTGTTGCAAGGAGGTTCTAAACTAGCTTAAAGAAAAATGCCTCATTTATCCATCTGGGCAGATTCAATATCAAATTCTCCAACTTTAGGTAATGCACACGGTATCATATCTGGTTAGTCATCTTTGTTGTTGAAACAGTTTTCTCATCCCAATTAGTACAGTTTGACGTGTATCTCCAGCCCAGATATAAGTCACACAAAATGATCAAAGAAGTGTAATCAGTAGAACCAGGATGTTTAGGCACTAAAAAAACTCTGAAATGGGCAGGCAAAAAGGCATAACAAAATTACAAAAAAGGCACGAAAAAGGTATTTATTGACTAAAAAAAAGCATGTATGTCCACCACCAAAATATGGTTTAAAATGATAATATAAAGGTATACTACATTAAATGACTAAAGTTGCCTGGTTGCACATAATTACTAGCATTCTTTTTTCAAATTATCTGGTGTTAAACTATGCCATCTGTCAGACAGAATATTATTCAGTTGTGAAAAACTTATTTTTACCTCAGCTGAGGTCACTGGTGCATACCCGAAACAAGCTACATACTCTATATTCATGTCGATATCTTGTGCATTACCACTACCTTTGAGTACTTTTTTTGTATTTTTTGTATATTTTGTATTTCTTCAAGATCTTTGTTAGTTAAAATCACTCTCTCACATTTTCCTTGTATGTCTTTACCTACATCGGCAGGAAATTTACGAATCATTTAATTTGTTGAAAACCTGCAAGTTATTCACTAATATTTCACCACGTTTTTCAAGGCAAGTGATAGTTTGTGGGAACTTTGCAAAATTGGAAGCAATAAAAACAAGATCGAGGTGGGGGGACTTTTTCTACATGATTTCACTGAAGATCCTGACTGCAGCAGATTCTTCTTCTTCAAATCAGTTGACGGTTTCTTCTATCTTTTCAAAATGTGCAGCATAGTAGAGCACAGCAGAGAGTCATGTACCCCACCTAGTCAAAACAAGCTGAGGAGGAAGCGGAATCTCAGGAGCTATTTCCTTGAACAACTGCACACGTGACGGTGCTTTGAGGAATATTCTCTTGACATTGGAAACTAGGCGATCGACATTTGGCAACAAGCTACGTATGTGCTTGGCAATTCTATGAAATCCTTGAGCTAAGCATGTCAAATGCAACATTTTAGGGAATAAAACTTTAAGAGCAAGAGCAGCTTTTTTCATGTACAAAGCTGCATTAGTCCCAAACAGACAAACATTCTTGTGTTTTATACCTTCTGGCCAAAGTACAGCAAATGAAGATGTAAACAACTGAACAGTAGTTGAGCTGCTTGACATCTGCAATACTTCCAATGTCAACAAATACTCCTTTGATGGTTGACCTGCCTCCAGTGTACCGATGACCACATTGGCAACATATCTCCCCACAGCATAGGTTATCTCATCTATTAAGATTAATATTTTGTTGCATGCAACTTTATCTCTAATTTCCTGCACAATAATGTTGAAGTTGCTGTCAACATAATTTTTCCATAATGATGGCTCGCTCAGTGTATGTTCCTCTGTGTATTTCTCTAAAAAACCTCCACGGTGGAATTCCAGCATCAATGAATGCCTTGCACAGATCACACAAACTCAGATTTGTGACTGGAGCCAGCAGTAAATGTACTGAGGAGACAAGCTTGGGTATTTTGCTTGGGTAGTCTACACTCCAGCGGTGTCAACATTGACCTCTCTAATTTTAGATAGCACTTGTCTTCTCTCCTTCCCCCTTCCCAGCCCTCCTTCTAGTCCTACTGACTCCACCTCCCTTTCTTTCCACCCCCCACATCGGTCTGAAGAAGGGTCTCGACCCAAAATGTTGCCTATTCCTTCTCTCCATAGATGCTGCCTCACCATCGCTATTTCTACAGCAATTTTTGTGTACCTTCGATTTTTACAGCATCTGCAGTGCTTTCTTAAATACATATTGGAGAAGAATGAACCAGCGGACAGCGGCACGAATGAATGACTGACCGACGGTGGCGCCCCCCGTTTCGCCTCGGTAGTGGAAATTTTCTTGTAAGTTATATTATGTTACCACATTAATAATAACATTAATTGTAATGTGTTAACATAAAAAAACTTCATTGTACTCACGGTACAACTAGAAAAAATAGCACAACCTTTAAGCAAAATGGCAAAAAAAGGCTGATTTAGGCACTCGATCGTAAAAAAAGGCGTTATCCTGGTGAAATCATCAAAAAAAAGGCATGAAAAGGCACCTATGGCATTTATGGCAAAATCCTGGCTCTAGTAATCAGCTTCTAACTGCCCCATTGTCACATTTGCCCTTGTCTCACTCTACCATAGATATTCCTTTGTAGACACAAAATATTCTCCCCCCCCCCCCCCCCCCCCGAACATACAGCCCTCCATTCACTCTGCAGCAACAATTTTTTTTGTGTCTACCTTCGATTTAAACCGGCATCTGCAGTTATATCTTGCACATCGATATTCTTTTGGCTTATCCACTCCTCCTTTCACCTTCTCAGCAACTTAAAATCACACCACTTTTGCATAAAGAAAAAGAGTTACTTCCACAGGGTCTTGTACCTGAAAAACTTAACTATTTCTATCTCAACAGATGCTGCTTGATCCGCTGAGCATTTTCTCCATTTATACTTCCACCTTTCAGGATGGTTAGACAAACTACATGTTTTATCTGCAGTGTGTATTTTATTTTCTAATTTCCTCTATTTTCTTGCCTTAAGGGCCTGTCCCACTTACGCGACCTTTAGAGGTGACTGCCGGCACCCATGATAGGTCATGAGATCCTATGGTCATGAGAGGTCATGAGAGGTCTCCTATGGTCATGAGAGGTCACTCGCGACATGTCACCAGGAGTCGCCGGTATGGTTGTGAGAGGTCTCCTATGGTCGTGAGAGGTCTCCAAAGAGTCGTAGCATCTTTCTGGTCACCGCTGAATTTTCAACGTTGAAAATTTTGGCGACCTATTATGGGTGTCGGCATTCGCCCGTAAAGGTCACGTAAGTGGGACAGGGCCTTTATTTTGTGCTGGACCCCTTTGGTTCCATTAGTAACATTCCTTTTCCACAGGGTGATCAGTCCATATTCAAGATCTTTTAGTGACCAGATTCCTGGCTTCTTATATAACTTCTGCTATTATCAGTAGCTTTTAGCCTTCCTCCTTCATTTGCTCCCAATCTTGTTAAAATAGCTCTTTTGCCTTAGGATTATAAGCAGAACAAAAGCTTTCATTTCACTAATGCTAAGGAACTGAATGTCAACGTACCTTCTAGATTTCTTAGAACCAAGTTATTTCCTTTTTTTCTACCTGCTATATAATTAATATTTGCAATAATAACAATCCCTCATGTAAGCCAAGTACCCAAAGAACAACAAATTAAAAAGGAACAAGGAACTGCAGATGCTGGTCTACACAAAAGGATGCAAAGTGCTAAAGTAACTTAGCGGGTCAGGCAGCATCTTTGGAGAACATGGATAGGTGACGTTTTGGTTCCAGACCGTTTTTCGGACTGAATCTTTTAATTAAATCAAGTTTAAAAAAATTCAATATATTGACTGTAAAGATGTTTAAAGCAATCAGCACGGGTGTCATCTGCAGAGGGGAAATGGATTTTCAGCACACTTTCCATAAGTTGGAAATATAATAAAGATTATCTTGTAGCGGCACCATAAGTGGCGAATAAAGAAGAGACATCAGGTTGGTGCAAGCGGTTCTTTATTCTGTAGTCACACATGAAGTGGGTGCGCTAACTATATTAATGGTTGTTGTAGCTGAGCGAGGTTGTTTCCCTCGGGCTCAACTACCGGTTAAACTCCTTTTGGGTCTCGTGGTGAGAGAGCTTATGTACCAGGACACTCCCTCTGCCCATGACGTCAAGTGCCCGCCCTCGTATCTCCTGACGAGGTTCGAGCTTAAGTGGCCGTGTTTAGGCTGACACCACAGGACCCCCCCCCCCCCCCCCCAGAACAGGAGGAAGGAATAGCATGGTCAAGGGAGGCTCCTGCATGTAGGTCTGGGACACCCCGGGCGTGGGTCGGGACGGAGGGCTCCACGGGCGCAGTTGACGCTCTGCGTGGGCGATCCCGATGTACTGAGGGGTGCGAGGAGACCGATGCAGAAGCCGCCAGACAGAAGAGGTCTGGGACACCCCAGGCATGGGTCGGGACGGTGCTCTACACGGGCGCAGTTGACGCTCTGCGTGTGAGATCCTGATGTACCGAGGGGTGCGACGAGACTGAAGAGACACGGTTGCATCTCCTTGACGAGCTAAGGGAGAGTGTCCTGTGACACACGGCCCCCAAAAACGATGGGGGGAAAACTAAATACAATACACAAACTAATTGCAGTGAACACAAAAATGAACAGTAAAAAAAAAAAAAACCAATCAGTGTCCAGTGTCCAAATTTCAAATTGTCCAGTGTTCATAGTGCAGCCACAACATCCAGCTGGAAGGTGGCGCTGTGGAAGGTGGTGAGGCTGCAGTGACGGCATCCGGCCAGAAGGTGGCGCAGTGGTCAGTGGTGAGACTGCAGTGACAACAGCCAAACTGACGAGGCGCTGTTGCTGGTCGTGAAGCTGCAGGGGCGGCATCCGGCGAGAAGGTGGCGCTGCAGACGCCGGCCAGGTAAGTTCATAGTTCACTTCCGGCCGGCCGCGGCCATTTTTGTAGTCGAAGGCCGCCTGTTTCAAGATGGTGCGGCGGCCATCTTGCCGGCCAGGTGAAGTGGAATTCACCAGTGATTGAAGGCCGGTGAGGAGCAGAAGGGCGTCTTCGGCAGTCACCTCAGGTAAGCCCACTTTATCAAGTGGCTAGGCCCTGGGCAGCGGTCGGCGGGGCCAGGCGTGATACAGGGCAGGACGTGGAGCCGTGGCGATGCCTGTTGCTGTGCCGGGTCTGGAGCGGTGAGCCCGGTGCGGTTCGGGTGAGGTGAGGCTGGTGCAGGGCCTGGAGCCGTGGTCACGGTGAGGCCGGGTCCGGTGCAGGGCCTGGAGACGCGGTGAGGCCTGGCGCGGTGCCGGGGCTGCAACCGGGGGAAAACTCAGTGCGGTGCAGGGCCTGGAGCGGTGTCCGCGGTCAGTTGCAGTGCAAGGCCCGGAGCCGGAGTCCATTGTCGGGAGCGGGAGAGTGGCAGGTACTCACTCTGCTCCCAGGGCCGTCGGGCGTGTGTCGGCGTTGCCGTGGGCAGGCGGCTGCTACGCTCGCAGCTCCTGCAGTGGCTGGTGGGGCAGCGGTGGCTGCTAAAACCTCTCCGCTCCGGTGGTCGGCTCCTGGCATGTCATACAGAGGAGCTCGGCGGCCGTCACACAAGGCCTGGAGCGGTGTGCGGTTTGGAAGCGGGGCCTGCCCCATTGCCGGGAGCGGGAGAGCGGCGGCAGCCGCGGTTTCTCAGCTCCGGTGAGCAGCAGCAGCAGGTGAGGAAGAGGTGGCATATCTCACTGCAGGGCCTGGTTGGCGGCAGCGTAGTGCTGCAGCGCTGGGCAGCCGGCTGCAGACATCAGGTCTCCCGAGGCTGCGTGTTCAGGTGAGTCCAAATTTAAATTAGGACAGTCGGGGGTCACCAATGTAGCGGCACCATACGTGGCGAATAAAGAAGAGACATCAGGTTGGTGCAAGCAGTTCTTTATTCTGTAGTCACACATGAAATGGGTGCGCTAACTATATTAATGGTTGTTGTAGCTGAGCGAGGTTGTTTCCCTCGGACTCAGCTACCGGTTAAACTCCTTTTGGGTCTTATGTACCAGTGAGAGTACATAATGGTGAGAGAGCTTATGTACCAGGACACTCCCTCTGCCCATGACGTCAAGTGCCCGCCCTCGTATCTCCTGACGAGGGTTCGAACTTAAGTGGCCCGTGTTTAGGCTGACGCCACAGTCTTCAGTCTTGATAACAGCTTCCAAACAAAAATGGGGACCATGATGGTAATCTGAATTGTTACATTCAATGCAAGTCCAGAATGTCCAGAAGTCCAGACTGCTTCTTCCCTGAATCAGTCGCCAGCCACCAGCAATCTCCTTCATGCAGCTGAATTTATTCACACTTTGCACCACTTCTCCTTTGAACATGCTTGTTTCCTCTAAGTATTTCTATCAAAACTCACATCGGTGACAACTGTGGTCGCCATTTTGAGATGCCAGAAACATTCTCTGTTCCAGTCACAATTTGGCCCATTCTTTACCCCTGTTTCTGCTTCAATGACAGATGTTCTTCCTTCAATGGTCAATGGCTTTTTTATTGTCACCTGTACCAATACTTGGCAATTTACTAAATACTTGGCAGTTTACTAAAATACGGGAGATAACATTTTAAGCCGATTTGAATGAACCACTGTTAGGCAGCTTAAATGATACACTAAATAAAACCTCTCAAGTGGGTCCCTCAAACCAAGTAAATGCGTTTATAAGTAAGCTTAAATGAAGAAGTATTCCTCAGCAGAATATTTATTTCCTAGTGAAATAGGAGTGTTTTATCTTTTATCACTCAGTTGCTAAAGGAAGATGTTTGATATTTTTGATCGAAGAAGCATCTGGCCAACCAGGTACAACAATTGTGGGCGAGTGAAGTTGCTTGCCATGGTTTGTTTCCCTGTCACATTTCAGTCAGATGTTGCTTGAGAGGAGTCCTTCAATGCATCAACATTGTGCACATCGCTGTCAACATTGGGAAAATGCTGCAGTAGTTTCCTCCACCAAGACAACAGAAGCAATGGGAAAACGTTGAGAAAATGGGGAAGCTAATTAGAACAGCCCAATTAAATAAACTGTTGGCAAATGTGTTATTCATTGGCTTGCCTTCTATTTTGTTTTTGCCTATCTACTTCGCATATCTTAATTCTGACGTGGTGCGACAATTTCCATTGTCGAGTCATTTGGGAATTTACTGGCTGTAAATGATTGATTAAACAGATGTGTCGGTGGATATGCCAAATTACATCCCAAGTGCTCTTGAACTTGAGAGCATAGATTAAAGAAAACTTTTTTTCCCTGTGGGCTGTTGGAAACCCTTTCATCTTTTTTTGATGCAAACTTTCAGATTAGTTTATTTTGTGTCCTACTTTCAATTTAAGGAGTGCATTAATTAGAGAAGAGATGAAGACTTAGTTGAAAGCCAAAGAGATTTTCTGGACTCCGTGATAATGTCTATTGGCTCATTTACTGTCAAACTAGTTTAGGATGCCTCCGTTTTTAAAGATGGTGAGCACATATCTCTTTATAGCCTTTATGCCATAGGGATTTCTTTTTGGTACAGAGGAGGGAAGGAAAGGAAAGTTGGTCATGGCAGCAGGCAGAATTAATCATGAAATAATTGGTGGACATGTGACACTGTGCCCACTATTATTTCCATCATTGATCATGCTTATTAATAAGAAGTGCTGATTTATTTCAATCCAATGACTCTACGTTTAGATCCGGGGTACAAATAGATAGCGGGCTGGGCAATACACGATCACCATCCAGCCCAAGAAACAAGCTGAGTCAGGAATATCTTACATATCATCTTGGCTTTGAGTTGCTAAAAAGCATGAAGATACAAAATGGGAATGTTGGGGGAATGATACTAGTGCAGACGAAAAGGTGTGCAACAGTGCCAATCTCTGTGAAGACTGCTGTCATACAAAGCTGAATCATCACCCAACTTTCATTGTAACATGTGTAAGAAAGAACTGCAGAGGCTGGTTTACACCGAAGATAGACATAAAGTGCTGTAGTTACTCAGCGGGACAGGCAGTGTCTCTGGAGGGAAGGAATGGATGACATTTGGGGTTGAGATCCTCCAATCTGAAGATGGGTCTCGACCCGAAACTTCACCCATTCCTTCTATCCAGAGATGCTGCCTGTGCTGCTGAGTTACTCCAGCATTTTGTGTCTATTGTACCATACCGAACAAATTAGGGGAGCAATGCTGATTCAAAGCCAATTGTTGATGAGTACTTTTTAAGCGTTAATAAAGCCCACTTCCCCTTAACATTCAATGTCAATATTATTGCTTAATTCTCCTCTCATCAGCATGCTGAGAATTGTCAGTGACCAGAAACTGATGTGGGCTCGGCACTTAACTACTGTGGCATGAAAAACACTTCAGAGGCTCCATATAGTGCAGTGATCAAATCAATTTCATTTCGGAGTCACGTGAGTGACTTCGTGAAGAGCCCGCCGGCGCGCATGCTCGACATATCGTCGCACCGCGTTGCTGCGACGGCTGGCGGTGGAGCGCGCTCCTCGCCAGCCCTTCAGAAGGGGCCACGGAGGTGAGTATTCTACCTTTAGTTGGTGGTCCTTGTTGTTGGTTTTGTCTTGCAGCAAGGACATGGATGGGAGTTCCAAGGGCCGGAGGACGCCAGGACGAGTTCGCCGGTCAACAGTTCCGGGGCCCTTACCATCGGCAGTACCTGCAACGCAGGCCGGGACTCAGGTGGAGATGTGGGTAAGCCCTGTGTTACAGGTCCAGATCCGCCAGCACACCACAGCTCGGAGGAGTTCGACGAGGAGGAGTGTGGTGTGCCGCCAGAGCAGGAGGACCCTGCCATGGCAGTCAGGTCGTCAGCGGGCTCGCTGGCGACCTCGAGCAGGGCACGTGCCGTTGCACGGCCTGTTCCACTCAGCCCTCCGAGAAGGGGGAGGGCAGGAGCCCAGATGCCTAACCCTGTTAGGGCTAAGGCATTGCCTGCCGCGGAGGGGCGGTCAGGTTCCAGGGCGAGACCCGGGGCGGCTGTGAGGTCCAGCCGGCACACCCCGACTCTTGACGCCGGGACGGGTCGGTTGAGTCGGGTCTCGTCACGGTCGCCGAGCCCCCCATGGATGGGTGGGCGAGACCATGCGTCGGCAAGGTCCACGATGTGGGCAGCCGGCAAGACTGCGCGGGCCCCAGGCAGCCATGCTTCGGCTGGTGCCGACACCACGCCGCAAGTGTCCTTAGTGGCAGCGGCTTCAGCTCCCGCTAAACGGAGGCGGTTGAACACGCCCGCGCAGGAATCGCGCAGTTTCGCCTCGGCGGCTGTTAGCGACAACTACCGGCACCGGCAGGGCCTCGACGAGGTGCGGGCCGATGACAGGAGCCCGGTTTTCTTTTCAGAGCCGGAGGACTCCGACCACCTGAGTGTTCAGGGTGAAGGGCGTATTGACCGTATGGAGCGGCTGCTTCAACGTCAACAACAGCAGGGCAGCAACAGGCACAGGGCGTCTTCACCAACATTTACCATCAGCCTGGAGCAGCAGGAAGAAGGCCTCATTCAGGCAATGAGCCGTCACAAGGCTCCATCCAATTGCAACTCCCTCAACGTGCCTGTGGTCAATACGCCGATATGGGGCAACATCAGTGCGGCTATCCGTCAACAGGAGGTAAAACTGCAGCGGATCCTGAAGCTCCTCACGGCCGGTATTACCGCCTTGGTGCGGTCGGTAAAGGGGACGAATTAAATTTGGACCAGGAAGATGCCCTGGCCCTCCTGTGCGCGACCCAGCACGAAATTAACGGGTTTTGCAAAACCAGCATCCGCCCAGCGCTCAATCCAAAGTTTGCAGGATTGTGCAAACCACCGCCGCCGCCCCCGCCCCGTCAGCTCTTTGGGGAGGACCTCTCGAAGAGAGTCAAAGAGCTTGACGAGCAAGCCAAAACGGTGGGGATCATGCGCCCTCAGAGTGCCCCCACACCGTCAGGCTCAAAGTCTCCATACATTCGATCACGAGGGTCTGCCAGTACCTCGACGAGGACCCACCCTCAAGCTCCACAACGACAGCAACATCAGACCAGCACCAGGGGTCTTTTTTAGGACAGGGTCGGCAGAGACCCTGGTGGAAAACGAAGACGCCGCGCCCTCAAGCCAACCCAGCACCTCCACGTCCGCACACGCGTGTCAAGGACCGCCGGTAGCCACGGAGGTGAGGGGGTCTGGTTCTCTCTTTTCTCTCTGTTTAACTTCACATGTTGGTGGTCGCCTTCGGTGGTTTTGGGTGCATGGGGTAATTTTACTGGTGACGAGTATGTGTTGCAGAATATTCAGGGGCATAAAATTGAGTTTATTAATGGCGACATTCCTCCATCCCAGCACATGCCCGCTCGAACGTTTAAATTATCTGCTGCAGAACAGGCAGCCGGCTATAAGGAACTGTTAAGTCTTGAGAACAAAGGAGTGATTAAGAGAGTGGTGCATGAGCCAGTTGAATTGGTCGGACATATTCACCAGACATAAGAAGGATGGTAGTTGTCGTGTCATTATTGATCTAACCCGTTTGAATACTTTTGTAACATATTCTCATTTTAAAATGGATACGTTTGAAACAGCCAAATCATTGATTTCTCATGGTTGCTTTATGGCATGCATCGATTTAAAAGACGCATATTATTCCGTATCCGTCCAGAAATGTGACAGAAGGTTTTAAAATTCATCTGGATGGGGCAACTCTGGCAGTACAAGGCTTTACCTAATGGGCTCACCACAGACCCTAGATTGTTCACTAAATTAGTGAAGCCAATTATGGCTTATTTGAGACAACGACACCATTTAGTTATGGCCTATTTAGATGATGTCTTAATTGTGGGCCACACCCTAGAATTGGCTGAACAGGGTGTTGCAGCTGCTGTCAATATATTTCAACAATTGGGGTTTATTGTCCATCCAGAGAAATCAAAGTTCTACCCTGCCCAGGTGATTAATTACCTAGGGTTCACGGTGAACTCTATGAGCATGAGGGTTACCATTCCAATTAACAAGATTGAGGAGGTTACCCAGGTGTGTCAAGATTTAATCCGCACCAATATACCATCGATTCGGCACTTAGCTACAATAATTGGGAAGCTGGTAGCTTTGTTTCCGGCAGCGCGATATGGACCTTTGCATTATCAGAATTTGCAAAGAGCTAAAATTGCAGCGTTAAAACAGAACGCTGGTCATTATGATCGGTCCATGCAGCTGCCGCCCGAAGCGATAAAAGAGTTGCAATGGTGGGTGTGTCACATTAGCAGCTCATTCAAGCCTATTAGGGAGGCTAATACGGTGGTATATTTGCAAACTGATGCAAGCTCCAATGGTTGGGGAGCCACGAATAATTGCTCTAGTTGTGGTGGCAGATGGGACACCCTTGAATCAACGATGTTGTTAACTCAAGGGATTAACTATTTGGAGTTGCTGGCAGCATTCCACGGACTTCGTGCGTATTGTTCCAAGCTTGTTGGAGCACATGTCCGTCTCCAAATAGACAACACCACAGCAGTAGCATATTCAAACCATATGGGTGGTACCAGGTCAGTTTTGTGTGACAAATTGGCTAACTCAATTTGGCTCTGGTGTGTTCAAAGAGACATTTGGATTTCAGCTACCTATTTCCCAGGTGAGCTTAATACTGTGGCGGACACCAGGTCACGCAAATTTAATGACCATTTTGAATGGATGTTGCATCCTGAGATTTTTTCTAAAGTCACAGCCAAATTTGGTAAACCGGACATTGACCTTTTTGCGTCACGGTTGAACCATCAGGTACCAACCTACGTTTCATGGGAACCAGATCCTGCGGCAATAGCGCTAGATGCATTCTCGCTGGACTGGGGGAATTGGTTTCTATGCCTTCCCCCCGTTTTGCCTCATCAGTCGGGTATTGCAGAAGATTCAGGCAGATTCTGCCAAGGGCATCCTTATTATACCCGACTGGCCCACACAGCCTTGGTATCCGGTGGTCTTTGACATGCTCAACGAACCTTGGGTCCTTGTGAAGGGTTGCCCACAATTGGTTACTCACCCTGTGTCAGGGGAGCCACATCCCTGCCATGGCTATTTAAATTTGTTGGCTTGCAGGTTCTGAACAGGCCGTTAGTCCAATACGGCCTCTCGGCTCGGACCATGGATACCATCGGGGCGTCGTGTCGAGAGTCCACATGGCGAAGATACCACTCGCATATTAAGAAGTGGGAAGCCTACTGCAGCCGCTCTCGCATCACGTGCGATGACGTGACAATAACCGACGTCCTGGAATTCCTCGCGGGGTTGCACCATGATGAACACTTAAGTTACAGTGCCATCAACAGCGCCAGGAGTGCGCTATCATTCTACCTCAATATTGGGGTAGGATCCAACAGGCTAGTGTCCAGACTCATGCGGGGTATATTCAATATGAATCCGCCTACACCACGCTATAATATCACCTGGGATGTCAGGGACGTATTAACCCTGCTCAGGACGTGGTCGCCAATGGAAGGGCTCCAACTGGACCAACTCACCATGAAGCTGGTGATGTTACTAGCGCTGACTTCAGCTCAGAGGGTACAGACACTACACAAACTTCGTGTCGACAGAATGACTTCTACCCCTACAGAAGTAGTCTTTTTCATTGGCGAGCTACTAAAGCAGCATAGACCTGGGTGCACAGGGCTGCAGCTGAAGTTCCCGGCATACCCCGCAGATGCTAGGCTATGTTTAGCCTCACATATCCGCCACTATGTCAAGGTGACGGCACGCATCAGAGGAATGGAGAGATACCTGCTTGTCACTCATAAGAGACCTCATCATCGAGTGACAGTCCAGACGATATCCATGTGGCTTCCAGTCGTCTTGGGTAAGTCAGGTATCGACACTAATGTGTTCAAGTCTCTTTTCACCAGGGCTGCATCGACGTCAACGGCGAGGGTCATGGAGGTGCCCATGGACCAAATTCTCGCCACAGCAGGATGGGCTAATGAAGCTGTGTTCCAGCGTTTTTATAACAAGCCTGGTGCTGCTCCTCTACAGTTCGCAGAAGCCGTGCTGAATGCAGGTCACGAACGTGGAAATGTCCCCGCATGAGGGGTTTTGATTTGTTATTAATAACTCTGCTCTTGTTTTGCAGTATGAACTATTGAGCAAGTTTGTTCCTCCCATCCATCCCTGGTAGTGGTGTGTCAGCATGGACGTGGTCCAGGGCGCGTAATCACAGAAGCTTTGAAGTCTTCACGAAGTCACTCACGTGACTCCGAAATGAAATAGTAAGATTGAACGAGAACTTACCAGTTCGAAGGTTGATCTTTATTTTATGAGGAGTCGAAGTGAGGGATTTCGTGCCCTCCTCGCCCAACCCTCAATCACCTTCATCTGGTAATCTTAGTCACTTCAATCTTACTATGCGAAGTCATTTCTTTGTTGGTTTCTGTGATTCCACGCCGCTACTTTGAAGTATGTCGAGCATGCGCGCCGGCGGGCTCTTCACGAAATCCCTCACTTCGACTCCTCATAAAATAAAGATCAACCTTCGAACTGGTAAGTTCTCGTTCAATCTTACTATTCTCATCTCAACTTCAATTTGCAACAAGTTTCCTATTTGCCTTTATGTGAGCTTCCAAAGATGGAAGAATAAGCCTCCACTTGGAGTTTGAACTTCAAAGTACACATACAATCACTTTCCATTTGACTCTCTCAGTATTCTTCAAAGACTTTGAATAATGCAATTTTTCATTTGGGAACAAACATTACCCTATGAATGACAAATATTAACATTAACTGCTGTCTACTCGTGTTCCATGAGTTGCAATGTTTGCAACATATCAAATTGGTGTTGCAAATTGTCAAGGCTATTTCTGTATGACATGGAAAAGTTTCAATTTGTAACACCAAAATGCATAAATAACAGCCAGGCTGATTGCAAGTAGTGCATTTTTCAGACTTGCGCCACCTCTCTTTTCTAGTTCCTCATTCATAAATTGGTACAGTCTAGTTTAGATTAGTTTAGAGATACAGCACAGAAACAGGCCCTTCAGCCCACGCCAACTAGCAATACCCATACACTAACACTATCCTACACACACTAGGGACAATTTACACTTACTTCAAGCCAATTAACCTACAAACCTTTACGTCTTTGGAGTGTGGGAGGAAATCGAAGATCTCAGAGAAAACCCCCGCGGTAATGGGGAGAACATAAAAACTCTGTACAGACAGCACCCGTAGTTGCTGCAAGTGGTGTAAAGCAGCAACTCTACCACTGCGTCACCGTGCCCGCCATAGTTGGTTTGTAAGCAGTCGTAATTGCTTCTTCATTATTCTTCTCATTACTGAAGTCTGAGTTTCCCACCAGCTTTAAAAGGCCATCAATAATACCGGTGCCCAAGAAGAGTAAGGTGACATGCCTTAATAACTGCTAACTGGTGGCACTAGATTCAGATTCAGATTCAGATTCAATTTTAATTGTCATTGTCAGTGTACAGTACAGAGACAACGAAATGCAATTAGCATCTCCCTGGAAGAGCGACACAGCAAATGATTTGAATAAATAATAATAAGTGTCCGGGGGGGGGGGGTGATTGGCAATCACCGAGGTACGTTGTTGAGTAGCGTGACAGCCGCCGGAAAGAAGCTGTTCCTGGACCTGCTGGTTCGGCAACGGAGAGACCTGTAGCGCCTCCTGGATGGTAGGAGGGTAAACAGTCCATGATTGGGGTGAGAGAGGTCCTTGGCGATGCTGAGCGCCCTCCGCAGACAACGCTTGCTTTGGACAGACTCAATGGAGGGGAGCGAGGAACCGGTGATGCGTTGGGCAATTTTCACCACCCTCTGCAATGCCTTCCGGTCGGAGACAGAGCAGTTGCCATACCAAACTGTGATGCAGTTGGTAAGGATGCTCTCGATGGTGCAGCGGTAGAAGTTCACCAGGATCTGAGGAGACAGTTGGACCTTCTTCAGTCTCCTCAGGAAGAAGAGACGCTGGTGAGCCTTCTTGATCAGAGTTGAGGTTATGTGGGTCCAAGAGAGGTCGTCGGAGAGGTTGACTCCCAGGAACCTGAAGCTAGAAACACGTTCCACCTCCGTACCGTTAATGTGGATGGGGGTGTGCGTGCCGCCCCTGGACTTCCTGAAGTCTACAATGAGCTCCTTGGTCTTCTTGGAGTTAAGGGTCAGGTTGTTGTCAGCGCACCATGCTGCTAAGTGCTGGACCTCCTCCCTGTAGGCCGACTCATCGTTGTTGCTGATGAGGCCAATCACCGTTGTATCATCTGCATACTTGATGATGGTGTTAGTACCATGTACAGGTGTGCAGTCATAGGTGAAGAGGGAGTAGAGGAGGGGGCTCAGCACACAGCCCTGTGGAACGCCGGTGTTCAGGGTGAGGGTTGAAGAGGTGTGCTTGTCTAACCTAACAGACTTGGGTCTGTTGGTTAGAAAGTGCAGTATCCAGTTGCAGAGGGAAGGAGCGATGCACAGGTTACCGAGTTTGGTGATCAATTTTGATGGTATAATGGTGTTGAATGCTGAGCTGTAATCGATGAACAGCATTCTTACGTAAGTGTCTCTGTTGTCGAGGTGGGAGAGGGCGGAGTGAAGTGCCGTTGAGATGGCATCCTCCGTACTCCTGTTCTTGTGGTAGGCAAACTGATAGGGATCCAGTGTGGGGGGTAGGCAGCTTTTGAGGTGTGCCAGGACCAGCCTCTCGAAGCACTTGGTGATGATGGGGGTAAGTGCAACTGGGCGGAAGTCGTTGAGGCTTGCTGCAGTGGAGTGTTTTGGCACTGGCACGATGGAGGTGGTTTTAAGGCACGTGGGAACAACTGCCTGGGCAAGTGACAGGTTGAAGATATCAGTCCAGACGTCTGCCAGCTGCGCCGCACAGACCCTGAGCACGCGCCCGGGGATGCCGTCAGGGCCAGCAGCTTTACGTGCATTAGTCCTACTTAGTGCCACGTATACGTCGTAGGGGGTGAGTGTGAGGGGTTGGTGATCGGCAGGTAGCACAGCCTTGATGGCTGTCTCTAGATTGTCCCTGTCGAAGCGGCCATAGAAGTGATTGAGCTCCTCAAGGAAGGAGGCGTCGCTGGATGTGGGGGTGGTGTTGGCCGTGATGGCCTGGATGCCTTGCCACATGCGTCGGGGGTCGGAGTTGTTGTTGAAGTGCTCCTCAATCCTGAGCTTATGGCAGTGCTTGGCCTTCTTGATGCCCCTCTTCAGGTTAGCCCTGGCTGAACTATAGGCTCGAGCATCGCCTGACCTGAAAGCGGTGTCCCATGCTTTCAGCAGTAGCCTGACCTCGCTGTTCATCCATGGCTTCTGATTCGGGAATATGGTCACCTGATTGAGGGAGATGACACTATTGATGGTGGAGTTTATAAAGTCCAGAACAGAGGATGTGTAGGAGTCAATGTCCGTGTGGGAGTCAAGGGTGGCCTGGGCTGCAAACGCCTTCCAGTCAGTGTTTCCAAAACACTGCTGAAGTGTGAAGTCCGCTTCCTCTGACCAGACTTTAACTGTCCTCACAGTTGGTTTAACCCGTCTGATGAGTGGGGAGTACTTAGGGAGCAGGAACAATGAGATGTGATCAGACTGACCAAGGTGGGGGAGGGGGATGGCTTTGTAAGCTTCAGCCATGTTGGTGCAGACTTTGTCCAGTGTCTTGTCTACTCTAGTGGGGAAGGAGACATGCTGGTGGAATTTGGGGAGTACAGTCTTCAGGTTAGAGTGATTGAAGTCACCCGCAACAATGAAGGCTGCCTCGGGGTTGTGTGTCTGTTGATTGCTAATGGCAGTATGCAGCTCTTTCATTGCAAGCTTGGCATTAGCATCAGGAGGGATATAGGCTGCAGTCACAACAGTGGAGGTGAACTCTCTGGGCAGATAGAACGGTCTGCATCTAACCAAGAGGAACTCAAGGTTAGTTGAGCAGTGACTCTCGATGATGGTGGAGTCCGTGCACCATGCTTTATTTACATAAATGCACAGACCCCCACCTCTGGTCTTGCCGGAGTCCGATGTCCTGTCCGCTCGGAGTAAGTGACGCCCCGATAGCTGGATGGCGCTGTCAGGAACGTCAGTGTTCAGCCAAGTTTCCGTGAGGATCAGGATGTTGCAGTCCTTGATCCGGTTGTGGGAGGTGATCCTTAGCCGGAGTTCGTCCATTTTGTTTGCCAGTGAGCGCATGTTGGCGAGGAAAAGGCTAGGAATCGCTACCCTGTGCGGGGCTAGCTCTAACCTGTCCTTTAACCCCCCTCTGCATCCCCGGCGGTGTTTACGTCCGCGTCGCCGTCTGTTGGTGCTTCTGGTCGGCCGAGCTGGCTTGGTGCGCGCTGGTGTTCTACCGCTCCGTTGCACCGCGTCTACGTCTCCGTGGCTCCGCAGGCGGTCTTCAGCCCCGCGGCTCTGCTGATGGTCTCCAGCCCCGGGGCTTACCTGGTGTTCTCCAGCTCCCCGGGTCGGGTGGTGGTCTCCAGCTCCATGGGTCGGGTGGCGTTCTCCAGCTCCACGGGTCGGGTGGCGTTCTCCAGCTCCACGGGTCGGGTGAGGTTCGAGGGTCGGGTGTGGACCGCGGGTCGGGTGAGGTTCGAGGGTCGGGTGAGGGCCGCGGGTCGGGTGTGGGCCGCGGGTTGGGTGAGGTTCTAGGGTCGGGTGAGGGCCGCGGGTCGGGTGTGGGCCGCGGGTCGGGTGAGGTTCGAGGGTCGGGTGAGGGCCGCGGGTCGGGTGAGGTTCGAGGGTCGGGTGAGGGCCGCGGTTCGGGTGAGGGCCGCGGGTCGGGTGAGGTTCGAGGGTCGGGTGTGGACCGCGGGTCGGGTGAGGTTCGAGGGTCGGGTGAGGTTCGAGGGTCGGGTGTGGACCGCGGGTCGGGTGAGGGCCGCGGGTCGGGTGAGGTTCGAGGGTCGGATGGCGGTCTCCAACCCCGTGACTCACCTGGCGGTCTCCAGTCGGGTGCTCCGTTGCTCTGATGAGCTCAGAAGGAAGGCGGAGATCGCCCAGAAAGTTGTTGCAGCCGCAGGAACCGAAGTCCAGAAGTTCCTGTCGGCTGTACGAGATGGATACAAGACTGCTCCGAGTGAGCAGCCTTGAACCAGGTAAGGGGATCGTCGCTGTATTTTTCATTCCAGGGAGACACAGGGCGTCGCAGTGTGCCCGCGCCGCCGCCATTTTGGAACGCCAAAATGGACACTAATGTCCATTGTGATTAAGTTATTGGTTATGATGCCTATCAACTCCTACTTTAGAAAGGATTTGAACCCACTACAATTTGCCTACTGCCACAAAAACAAACGGAGGTCCAATCTCACTGGCTCTCCATTCTGCACTGGACTATTTGGACAAGTAGAACACATATATCAGGCTGTTCTTCATTGACTACTGCTCAGCATTCAACCCATTTTCCCCTCTTAATTTGTTTTCATATTTAGGGAACTGGTCTCTGCTCATCCCTATGCAAATGGATCCTCAACATGAACATTGGAAAACTACAATCAGTATGAATTGGCAACACCACTTCCCCGTCTATAACCATCAGCACAAGAGCTCTTCAGGGCTGTTTGCTTAGTCAATTGCTCTATACCCATGACTGTATAGCAGGACACAGTTCCAAAGCCATCCTTAAATTTGCAACGATACCACCATTGTTGGACGGAATAATGGGTAATGATGACTCAGAGTACAGAGGGAGATTGAATGATCGAATGGTGTCAGAATACATAACTTGCTCTCAACTTCAGAAAGACTAAAGAGCTGATTGTTTATTTTAGAAGGGGAAAGCCAAAGATTGACAATCCATCAATGGGTTGGCATTGGAGAGAGTCAGCAAATGGGCATGGATATCACTGAAGATTGGTCTTGTCCAGCACATCGATATAATCATAAAATAAGGCCATCAACTTATCTATCACTCAACATCTATCAACTTAGCATACTGAGAAGATTTAGTATGTCAACAAATATATTTTCTTAAACCTCTACAGGTGCATGATAGAGAGCACATTGACTGGTTGCATCACGGCCTGGTTCAGCAACTTGAATGCCAATGAAGGAATGAGATTACAAAGTACGGTAGACACTGCCTGGTCCATCATGGGTACTGACATCCCCACCATCAAAGGAATCTATAGGAGGTGCTGCTTCAAAAAGACAGCCAACGTCATCAAAGACCCACACCACCTTAGCAACAATCCAGATGTTGCCTGAACTGCTGCTTTTGTCCAGCAGGTTCATTTTCGAGGCTACTGATATGTGTTTTCTCTCATAATTTGCCTGAATATTACAAAGCACGAAGAATCCTTTGCATAGACACAAACTAAGATATAGATGAGCAGGCATCCCACATCTGAGAATAATTAAGTGTCAATATTGACATTTAAAAAAATATTCTGACATGTGAATCAAAAAAATATAGCTGTTTTTTTTTCCTGAAGCATTTCTGGTGCTCTATTTCTGTAGTACAGATTATAACCAGGTCTTTAGAGGAAAGTAAAGTGCTGACATTATTAGACGATTTTGCTGTGTAACTATAATCTTTTATTTTCATTTCAGATTAATGGCACTATTGTGGTTTCACTAATGGGGTCAAACAGACCTTTATTGCTAGATCAGTCAATTTACGTTAATTCCCATTTTGGCTGTACAGCAACAAGGGAACAAATAGGGTTTGGTGAAAATGCCCACTTAAGCAGGTGACAATTTAATGCAAAATTATCACACTCGTTTTCATTTGAGAGTTTTACACAGCATTCTAGTTGTGCATAATCAAAACCACAAAATATCACGGTCAAGCAGATTAATTAAATGTAATCCAAAAATGATTACATGTAAATCCTTTCAGCTGATTTATTCTTTTAATCCTGCTTTGGAAAATTATTTGACTGAAATTATAAATTCCTACTTCATCTGTAAGAAATGGTTATTTTGGGATTGCATTACATTACAAAGCCTCATTTCAGCTCATCTAAAATTGAAGATAGATTCCAGATGTCCAGAAAGAGATATCACTATCCAGGGTTACAAATTGCTTACAGATTGTATGATTCCCATAACAGGCATAACATCTGTAGAAATGCAATGTAGAAATGCAATGAATGTATTAGAAGGAAGAGCTTGAGTGGTAGGTGGAAGTAGATAAGAGGTAGCTACTTTGGACATCAGTGATGGGGTTTGGGCTGCTGATTGGTGGGATGGAGAAAGGAAGATGGTCATGACTGTGTTACGGGATGGTAATGGTACATCAAATGTCTCCTGTGAAGGGCATGCATTTAAATCAAAAATGTCCAACTGAGGTGGGTTCTCATTACTTTATTCCTTGAACTAGAATCCTTGTCTTTGGCAGGCCCTTGTTAAATAATGACACAGCATAAGTCACAAGCATTGTGAAGGCCTTTTTTACACTAGTGAATGAAACCACCCCCAGGTCACAATTGTATTGACCAAAACTATAGAGGTTGCATCCAACAGTTTGCACTGCGTGGAAACTATCTCTCGTTTCCCTTATCACTAACCAGTCTGAAGAACGGTCTCGACGCGGAACATCACCCATTCCTTCTCTCCAGAGATGCTTCTCCCGTGAGTTACTCCAGCTTTTTTGTGTCTATCTTCATTTTAAGCCAGCACCTCAGTTTCTTCCAACACACTCCTCCACATGCTGTTGTGTCGATCAGACAGAGGGCCCAGAAGGAATGTAATGGACTGTATGGAACCTGCATGAAGTTCTTACTTTCCTGTGCTTCTTTTCGTTGAAATTGCAGGAGGTAGCATATGAAAATACTGCCCAATGCAATCTAGTGTTTGTTGGGAAGCCATTTGGATAAAACATCAATACTTTGACATTTATTAATTTCAAACAAAATGTATTTGTCATATGTACTGGCAACTGCATATGTACCTGCTGCAGCTCTGCTGTTAGGCTTATTAACAGAATAACACTCAGATAAATGTATAATCAATAATGCAATTAAATTAATAATTGTAATACTAGGTAACCGCAGTAGTGCAAAACCAAAGTCTGTGGTCCAACCAAAGATGCAGTCTACAGATGATCACAGATGTTGATGTGGAGGAAATAGGTCGAGATCCTTCTTCAGACCCACTGAAGAAGGGTCTCGACCCGAAACGTCGCCTATTTCCTTCGCTCCATAGATGTTGCTCCCCCGTTGAGTTTCTCCAACATTTTTGTCTACCTTCGATTTTCCAGCATCTGCAGATCCTTCTTAAACAGATGTTGAGGTAGTCGTTAAGAGCCTAATGGTCACTGGGAAGAAGCTATAATTGAACCTGGTGGCTACGGTTTGCAGGCTCCTTCTCCTTCCTGATTTAAGTTTTAGTTTTAGAGATAAAGTGTGGAAACAGGTCCTTCCGCCCACCGAATCCACACCGACCAGGAATCCCCACACACTGACACTATTCCACACACACTCGGGACAATTTACAATTGTACCAAACCAATTAGCCTACAAACCTATACGTATTTGGAGTGTGGAAGGAAACCAGGGCTTCTGGAGAAAACACATGCAGGTCACAGGCAGAAAGTAAAAACTCCATACAGACAGCACATGTAATTAGGATCAAACCCGGCTCTCTGGCACTGCAAGACAGCAACTCTACCGCTGCACCACTGTGTCACCCATTACATCTTGCTTTTATATTCTAGTTTGCCTTCCTTACTTCTGACTCAACCTACAAATTAACATGTTGTTAAAGAAGGAACCGCAGATGTTGGAGAATCGAGGGTTGCACAAAAAGCTGGAGGAACTCAGCGGGTGCAGCAGCATCTAAGGAGCGAAGGAGTCTGAAGAAGGGTGTCGACCCGAAACGTCGCCTATCTCCTTCGCTCCTTAGATGCTGCTGCACCCGCTGAGTTTCTCCAGCTTTTTGTGCAACTTACAAATTAACATTTTGGGAATCCTGCTCACATCACATTTTCCAGCATGCTCCTCATCTCATTCTCCAACTGTCATGTACTTTTCCACACTGGCACTACAAAATTTGCTAATGTGTCTTTCCCCGCTAACAGGTCGATTCACTGGGCAAGCCTGTCCCTTTTGTTTCCTGCTGTTCCTGCCTGGTAGTTCTTCGACCATGTTCTGGCACAAACTTGCTATCACAGTCACATATCTTTCATCTCCTCACTTGTGTCCACCTATCATTTGCCAAGCTTTGCCCGGCCCCAGCCTATTCCAGCTTTCTCCCCCCACTACAACCAGTCTGAAGAAGGGTTCCAACCCGAAACACCACTTATCCATGACCCTCAGAGATGATGCCTGACCCGCTGTGTTAATGCAGCATTTTGTTTTAAAAATATATAAACTAGCTTCAGCAGTCCCTGTCTCTTTACTTGTCCATCTTCCACTCTTTAAACCCAACAGTCAATCCACACATCCAAATCTTTCTCTGTTCAATTAACCAATGTTGTATCACTGCTAGTCCTAGCACCAGCTTCTCCCTGGCATTGCTGCTTTTTTTTGGAAATGTATCGTGCTGCAGGTGTTTAGGAAGTTCATTGGACGTTTATAATCAATTAGAAGATCTGGAAATATCAATTGAAGAGTGCAGTATATAGTCTATTGCAGATTAATTACATATCTGGCAGGATCTGCAGTGAGGAGAATGAAGAGGCAAGTTTGAATCATTGTTCTCCAAGACATTATTTTAATCCGGCTTGTTTAATTGTCAGGACCATTTCAGAGTTGAATGCACATCCAACACTTTCTGACGGATTTCCAATTTGGAGAAGCAGTGAAGAAGCATGTTATGATGCTAAAATTAAATAGCAATAGGCATAATGGGCATAATTTATTTTAAACAAGAAAATCAACATGTTAAAAAAATAAATTGTAGAGAAAAGAAATAATCAAAAAGCAGGTTGAAATAAATATAACAATCCTTATATTTGCAATATTATGCAGTCATGCGCTTTAACGTGATTTTTGAAAGCTTGACCAACAATTTTGCTTCTGATCAATAACACAAAGTAATCAAGCGTAACTTATCATTGGGTCCGGGGCCCAGTAGTTGCCTCTCTAAATGCAACAAGTTTTGCCTCTCCAAAGTCCAATGTCTGAGCTAAAATCAATCTAAATTGAACTAAGATTATAACAAAATGGATGGATGTGGCCACTCATGGCTGAGAACAATACCTGCATTGAACCACAAGAATAATTGAACTGATGATTGAGGACAGGTAGCTGGCTGAGTTTATTGTCGAAGGCAGAGTAAGAGAATCAATACCGTGAATAGTGCTGGCATCTGATGGTATCAAAGATCAATGACAGTCAGGAGATGAGGGTGAAGATTGATGATTGTGTCAAAAAACATTTGGATTGAATACTGATGATGGTTATGCCATCCAGATTAAAATAACATCAGATATACACTATTGTGTTTTCCCCCCCAGATTAGATTTCCAACATTTTGTTCAGTGTGCTGTAATCATCTGACATATATAGTAAAATTTAGTTTTAATAATGTGGTCATATGTTTGGAATGTTTCACCATTATCCACATACACAACTTGAATGTGTTGCATTGCATAAAAAGCTTCATATTGGAGTGAGTTTGAAGTGTCTTTGAATATTTATTCCAGCTATTTCAAGCAGCCAAAGTAGTGTTTTGCTTCAGGAAACATGTTCCAGGATGAGCTAGGAAACTAGCTGGTTTGTTCATTCTTTTCGACCTTCAACAAAATATCGATGAGAGACACAAAAAGCTGGAGTAACTTAGCGGGACAAGCACCATCTCTGGAGAGAAGAAATGGGTGATTTTTTGGGTCGAGACCATTCTTCAGACTGGTTAGGGATAAGGGAAACGAGAGATATCGACAGTGATGTGGAGAGATAAAGAACAATGAATATCCTTACCTAGAAAATATCTACTACCCATGGAAGGATTTGAGTTAGTCGAGCCACCAAATTTTACTAATACTCCATTCTTCAAGAAGAGTGGAGTTAGATGTTTGATAGGTTTACTAATTGCACAGAGAATAAATCAAAGACGTAAACCTACGAAGTAAGAAACAAAAGGAAATTTAAATTATATTTGCGATACACTGGCATTGTCTGCTGAGAGAGCCAAGAAGGTTATAGGTGTGGGAAGGAACTGCAGGTGGTGGTTTATGTAGATGTTTAATGCATGTCCCTTTAATTGTAGGTTGTGTAGCCACTCCCCTTTCACCAAGTATATTACTGTCTTTCCATCCCTGGTACCTCCTCTAGTAAAACGTGCAGACCATGTACAACTAGGGCATCGATATATATGTGATTAATAAAGACTCGGTAAAGAAACACTGTGTACGTGTATACTCCTTTACATGGTGTCAGTCGTTTCGAATTGCGCGCCTCCTGTTTATCGGGTTTAGTTTTTTTTTGCCCCAGTTACCCTTCCCTGCCTGGTTATGGCTTCCTCCTGCCGCAAGCCTGAGTCCCTTGTCTTTGACGACGACATCGCTCACCGGTGGAATGTGTTCCGCCGGGATTTTCGGCATTATGTGGCTATCGTGCACCCGGGAGTTTCCTCTGCCATTAAAGCGTCGCTGCTATTGAATCTAGCCGGCTCCGAGGCTCTGGAGCGCTCTGAATCGTTTGAGTACGGGCCGAATGAGGACCCTGAGGACCTTGACTGTCTACTGGGGAAGTTCAGCGAGATGTGCGATGTGCCCACGAACTCTATTCTGGAGCGTTTTAAGTTTTTTGGACGTCGTCAGAAACCCGGTGAGTCTGTCGGCAACTTCTACGCTGACCTACGGCACCTGGCTAGGCGATGCCACCTGAATGACGCTACCCCAGAGACCCTGACCCGCGATGTCTTGGTGTATGGTCTACGAAATGAAAAGCTGCGGTCGGAGCTCCTGTGTAAGGCAGACTTGACTCTCCAGGCTGCCCTGCATGCTGCAAAGATGTCTGAGGCTGTTATCTCTGCTGCACCACCCCCTGATCATGAGGTTCGGGCAGCTACCGTCGCAACCCGCCGTCCTGCTCAGCAAACTCGCCGTGGGGCCAGCTATGGTTCAAGTTCCAAGCTGGAGAAGCGCTGCCCGAACTGTAACTTTGTGACTCATCGTTTCAACGTGTGCCCTGCGGTGGGAAAGATTTGTAACTTCTGCAACAAGCCTAACCACTTCTCGTCAGCATGCAGAGCTAGAAAAAATCCTGCCCAGCAACAGCGCAGGCACTCTAATTACCTGGTACGGGATGGTACTGCGTCTGGTTCTTATCACCCTCCTGACAACCTCCCACTGTCTGATTCGGACTCTTCTCAGAGTGGGCTCAGCGTGTTTTCAGTTAGGAAGACACCTGCTCGAATAACAGACCCTACTGTGCAAGTTACTGTCAATGGTGCTACGTTCTCTGCCAAGGTCGATACTGGGGCCGCAACGAACGTTATGTCTACTAGCCTTTTCAAGAAGATAAGGAATAATGAGCGAGTCACCGTTGAGCGCTCTGTCCTTCGTGCTTATGGGGGAGGGTTGCTTGTCCCTGTGGGGAAGGCTACCCCGAACTGTGAAGTGCTAGAGACCGTTCGGCCCCTCTCCTTCTTCCTGGTTAACGAAAAATGTGTTACACTGCTCGGTGTTCGGGCATGCCAAGACCTCGGATTGGTCAATTTTCACCGGGAGATCCGTTTAGTTCAGCAACCTTTGGACCCGTTAGCCGAGTACCCCGATCGGTTTGACAATGCGCTGGGGATGCTCCCCTGCAGTTATGAGATCTCTCTAAACCCTGACGTGGATCCAGTTATACGCCCTCCACACCGGGTCTCCTTTGCGATGAAGGATAGGGTCGAGTCCACCCTTCGGGACATGGTGGCTACAGGCATTCTGAAAGAGGTGAGCGAGCCCACTCAGTGGGTCTCCACCATGGTGGTTGCTGCCAAGAAGGACAAGAGTGAGCTACGGATCTGCATCAACCCCAAAGATTTGAACCTGGCTATCAAGCGCCCGCACTATCCCATGCGTACTGTCGAAGATGTTGCTGCACAGGTTGGCCCTGCCACTGTGTTTTCGGTGCTGGATGCTAAGAGCTCGTTCTGGCAGATACCGCTAGATGAACAATCGTCCTACCTGACGACCTTTGCCACTCCCTTTGGGAGGTTCCGATTTCTGCGCATGCCGTTCGGGATCAGCTCCGCCAGTGAAGTTTTCCAGAGGACGATGGAACAGCTGTTTGCGGGGCTCCCGTGCGCTATCATTGTAGATGACATCTTGGTGTATGGTAAAGATGTGGAACAGCACGACCACAACCTCCGACTAGTTTTGGATCGAGCTCGGGAGGTAAATCTGAAGCTCAACCCCAGTAAATGCCGGTTCCGTGTCCCGGAGGTCACCTATGTGGGACACGTCTTCACAGCGTCCGGGCTGAAGCCTGACCCACAGAAGACCGCTGCTATCTCGGAGATGCCTGCTCCTGTGGATGTGCCGAGCCTCCAGCGTTTCCTCGGCATGGTTAATTACTTGGGAAAATTCATCCCCGATCTGAGCGAGTTGAGTGCCCCTTTAAGAGACTTGGTGAAGAAAGACACTGCATGGTCCTGGTTCCCGCAACACCAGGCTGCTTTCGATATGCTGCGTTCAAAGCTTGTCTGCACTCCGACGCTGCAATATTTCGATTTGAACCGTCCTATTGTCCTCACGTGCGATGCTTCAAAGTTCGGGCTGGGTGCTGCTTGTTTGCAAGTTCATGATGGGGTCCAGTTGCCCGTGTCCTTCGCGTCCCGCACGATGACTCCAGCTGAGCAGCGCTATGCCCAGATCGAAAAGGAACTGCTGGCTGTTGTGTTTGCATGTTCAAAGTTTAAGGACTATATCCTGGGCACCGAATTCTCTATTGAGACCGACCACCAGCCTCTGGTCACCATCCTCGGCAAGCCGATTCACGCTGCCTCCTCCAGGCTGCAGCGGATGATGCTGCAGCTGCAGCGTTTTACCTTCTCCGTAGTGTACCGTAGAGGCAAGGACATGTTTATTGCTGACACGCTGTCTCGGGCTCCTCTGGCTTCGACCACCCGTCACCCTTACGAGGCTTCAGGTATGATTGTCCTGAATGTCAACTTTGTTCCTTCAAAACAACTACAGTCCTTAGTTAAACACACTGCTGCTGACGCCTCGCTCCAACAGCTGGCTGCGGTCATTCAAAGGGGTTGGCCCGAGCGACGTTCTTCCCTGCCCGCCGCGGCAGTGCCCTACTTCCTGGTCCGTGACGAGCTGGTGCTACGAGATGGAGTTATCGTTAAGGGTCACAAGGTTGTGGTACCTGAGGCTCTTCGCCAACAGTATTTCGACACCGCTCATCGGGGTCATCCTGGCGCCGAGGCCACTCTCTCTATCGCCCAAGGCCAGTTTTATTGGCCTGATATGGCTGTGTATTTTCGGGACCGGGTGTCATCTTGCCCTACCTGCAACAGTCTCGCCCCGCAGCAGCAGCGTTTGCCCCTTCTGCAGCAGCCCGCACCGGACCTGCCATGGTCGGCGCTGGCAACGGACATTTTTGAGTGGCACGGCAAGCACTTCTTGGTGCTTGTCGACTCTTACTCCAACTGGTATGAGGTCGACCAGCTGTTCTCTCTCTCCTCTTCTGCTGTTATCGCGAAGCTGCGCCGCCACTTCGCGACCTTTGGATCACCAGCGAGCCTGCAGTCAGACAACGGCAGCCAATTTCCCAGTGCGGAGTTCAAGGACTTTGCTGACCGCTGGAACTTTCGGCATTACACTAGTAGCCCTGAGTACCCTCAGAGCAATGGCCTGGCCGAGCGTGCTGTTCGCAGCGCTAAGGACTTGTTGAATCGCTGCCGCGCATCGAAGTCTGACATTTACCTCGCCCTCCTCAAACTGCGAAACATTTCCCGTGACGGTGTTCTGGGATCCCCGGCGCAGCGCCTCATGTCCCGGGTTACTCGACCTCCCATTCCGGTGGCCCAGCAGACTCTTACCCCAGCTGTTGTAAAACCTGCCGTGGTCCGTGAGCGTATTGCTACGAAGCAGTCCATTCAGAAGCGATCCCACGACAGGTCTTGCCGTGCCATGCCTCCTCTGTCTCCTGGTCAGGTTGTCCGCATGCGTTCCACCTCCGGTCACCCTGGCCTTGCGGTTGTTGTTGGGACGGCTGGTTCACCTCGCTCCTATCTGGTGAACCTCGATGGTACTGTTTACCGTCGGTCCAGGCGGCACCTCCGCCTGGTGAACGAACCTCCTCCTCCAACTCCTCCTGCTGACCCCCATGCTCCCCCTCTGTCCGCTCTCCCGCCTGTAGCGGTCACTAATCCTGTGCCTGCTCGCCCTGTCCCGGTTCTTCTCCCTGTGTCTGTTCCCGTGCCTCCAGCCGTCTCTTCCCCATCGCCAGGTCGCTCGCCTCCAATCCCGTTGTCACCACGCATGTCCCCACATCGTAGTCCTCCTGTCGTGGGGTCTCCCCCGGTGCCCGTTCCTTTGGGGGGTGAGGGTGTGAGCGGGGTTCGTACCCGCTCGGGGCGGATTGTAAGGGCGCCTGACCGTTATGGCGATTATATTTGATTGCTGTTATTTTGCTGTCTATCCTTTTCCAGTTGCTCTAGTGTATGAGACATGGTCGGCTGTCACGTTCCTTTCTTTTGTAAGAGGAAGGATGTAGATGTTTAATGCATGTCCCTTTAATTGTAGGTTGTGTAGCCACTCCCCTTTCACCAAGTATATTACTGTCTTTCCATCCCTGGTACCTCCTCTAGTAAAACGTGCAGACCATGTACAACTAGGGCATCGATATATATGTGATTAATAAAGACTCGGTAAAGAAACACTGTGTACGTGTATACTCCTTTACAGTTTACAACAAAGGTAGACACAAAATGCCCAAGTATCTCAATGGGTTAAAGCATCTCTGGAGAAAAGAGTTATGTGACGTTTCGGGTCAAATTATAAGATCAATATCAACAAAGCTCTTTTAATAGTAAGATTAAACAAGAACTTACCAGTTTGAAGTTTGATCTTTATTTTATGAGGAGTTGCGATGAGGGATTTCGTGAAGACCCCGCCAGGCACGCATGCGCGACATTCTTCAAAGCAGCGGTGTGGAATCACAGATCACAAACCGAAGATAGTAAGATTAAAACTTGACCATACCAGTTGAATATATAATAGAGGGTTGGGAGCGGAGGGCACGAAATCCCTCATCGCAACTCCTCATAAAATAAAGATCAAACTTCAAACTGGTAAGTTCTTGTTTAATCTTACTATTTTACTTCGGAGTCACGTGAGTGACTTCGTGAAGATTTCAAAGCTCTGTAATTACATGCCCTGGACCACGCCCATGCTCACACACTGCCGTAATTCTGATGGAGGAAGTATGTTAACGTATTTCAGACTTGAACAAGCTGAAAAATAATAACATTTGTTAATACAACAATAACCCCCTGAACTCGGGGTCAAACGTTTAGGGAACAGCACTTAAAACTGAATCCGCCAACGTTGCGGGAGCGGTTATAAATCAGTTATAAAACCGCTGAAGTGTAGATTCACTGGCCCAGCTCGCTATTGCGAGGCCAAAATCCATGAACACCGCCATAGTCCTTGCCACTGATGTGGATGCAGCCCTGATAGAATGACATTTAAAATATTAGTGTCTTACCTGCTGCACCGAATACCACCTCGTGTCATCTGGAGATAGTCTGCACAATCACCCTGTGACGTGGGTTTCCATGGCTGAAACAGACCCGTCTCCATACATCTGATGCCCATTTGCAGACGTGTAGTCCCAGGTCTGTGTACTGTAAGTAATTCTTCTATAAAGAAGTTACCTTATTATGGTCCGGTCATTCTATCCAGGTTTAATTCCTGTAAAGTCATGACCTGTTGTGCTGTGTTCAGTGCCATTACCATAAGCACTTTGAAGGTGAGTAAGTCCATCATAGGCGACCAGCTCCTGAGGAGGGTCAACACTACCTCATCCCAGTCCAATCTAGCGATAGGACGACAATGCACTCCTGGCACTGTATACAGCACTGTAACTGAGGGACTCATCATAATGACGACCCATGAGTATTCCAGCACCTTGGAGAGTATAGCAGATATGTAGATGGTCTAGGTCCGACTACAGAAACCTCCCATATCCTTATGTAGGCGAGGTACTGCTTCCTACTGGACTCTCTCTGCACGATGCTGTTTGACATCCATGGTCCTTTATGTTGCAGAGCCTGGTTGCGTATCCTGCAGCACCTGTCTGATGAAGCAGAATGGGGAAAACATAGAAACCCCGCATTTCCCCCCAACATAGCGAAAACGCGTCCATCGCCACTGCCCCAGGATCTAGTTCTCAAGACATATGTTGGTATCCAATGGCTCAACCTGGACGCAAAGAGGTCGAAATCTGGTATTCCATATTAGGCTATAATTTTAGCAGATATTTGGAGGTTCAATCTACTTGATGTCGTTATTAATACTTGTGACCTGGTGTCCGCCACTATATTGAGCTTATCCAGAAGGTACATAGCTGAACTCAAATTTCTTTCAATCCACCAGAGCCAAATTAATGTTTCCAATTCATCCCAAGATATTAACTTGACGCCACCCATAAGGTTTAATATGCCACCTCAGTGGTATTATTTTGAAGACGAACATACGTATGCTGCAGATTAGTACATTAATGCGCAGCCCGTGACATGCTCCCAGCATTTCTAAACAGTTTATACCTTGTGATTGAAGAAAGTAGACTCATGCAATCCCATTTACCGCCCCACCTGGAATGGTGTCAGTAGTTCCCCAGCCCTTGGCGCTTGCGTCGGTTTGTAACGCGACTACTAGGTTTGATGTAATGATGGGATTTAACAATCACAACCATTGCTAATCCACCGTTGTACCTCAATTATGCTTTGATTGGCAGCTGCTTAAGCTCGTAATTGTCCAGCATTCGCTATACATGCCGAGATTTTGCTTATTCACCCAAGCTTTGATAGCGTAACAACCCAATTATGTGGCTGGAATGTAGCTCCAATTTACCCATAGCTTAGCAGCATGTTGAAAGTCGGTTCCCTGGCGCAAGCAAGGCTGTTACATGCATCTATTATGGCTATAGCTCTGTTCCCTGGATAGTGACAAACAGAGCCGCAGAATGTATGTACCTCCCTCCTACGTGAGGTTATGCATGCAGCACTTCCAAGAGAACCAAGCCCCCTTACCTCCATGGTTACCGGCGAGCCTGACGTTCTGGTTTCTAGTATTCCTTCTTTGCTGGGTGCTGCTCGATCGCCTCGGTAAATCCTTGTTCCTGCAGCTGGTGTGTGGTGAGGTAGTCTATGCTGGCTCCGCCCTAACAAGGCTTCTGATGTTGGGGAGCTGGTGCAGATGTGTTCTTGATGGCCTCGTCTTTGACCTGCTTGGGCAGGTCCTCCCCAAACAGCTGTCTTGGAGGTGTGGTGGAGGTACGACCCAACCCAGCGAATTCAGGGTTAATGTCGGGCCGGATGGAGCTCTGAGTAAAACAGTTTCCCGAAGTGTGCTACACAGGAGGGCTAGAGCATCCTGCTGCTCTGCGGATGCACCTGCCCCATCGAGGGTCCTGACGAGCGCCGTGATGCCCGACGCCAATAGCTTCAGAATTTTCTGCCTCTTCATCTCTTGTCCCCTCGCATTGGAAATGATGTTCCCTCAGATGGCTGAGTCGACCCTCGGGACGTTCAGGGTAACACAGTTTCCAGGATCCTTGTACTTCTCCATGGTTTCTGAAAGCACCTGGTCTTGGAACTGGTGTGTCGTCAAGAAATTAATACTTACTGCCAATGTAGAGTGCAGCGGTACCCCTGAAACAGGTTTCGGATTTTCGACACTACCTCCAACTTCTTCTTCTGGATCGAGAGCAGTGGGCTCTTCTGCTGCTGCTTCTTCATCAAATCAGCCATCTGTTGACTCCTAGCACTACCGATGGACGAAGGTGAGATTGAAGGTGGTGGTCATGATCCGAACTCCCAGACTGCTGAGACTCCTGCTCTTGCCGACCCAGGTCCTGCTGATATAGTTGCTCCACCATTAGCTCCATCCTAGCCATGCGACCGCTGCCGCTACACACGGACAACAGGTCGACTTCCCCAGGCCCTGATGAGTCGCTGGGGCTTCTGCCAGTAGGTCACACCTCAACGAAGTGGCTGACAGGTACTCGTCAGCACCCGCTCCTGCGGGGCTGAACGACTTCCGCACGGACAACCCGCTAGCCCGGCATCCCTCGGACCTTAGCGGCCTCTCTACCTGACGAGCAGGCAGAGGAAAGGAGTCGGAACCGGTCCCCAATACCGGCTCCGTGGTCCGTGCAGGCACACCGTCACCCTCACCCCCAGGGGTCTGTGACGGCGCTTGGCTGGCTTTACCCGCAGCAACGGGATTGCCTAATCGTATTCTGCTGCCACCGGTCTGCGCTCCGGCAGCCTGTTCCGGTGCAGTGCCGGTACCTCCTGCTCCCGCAGGCTGTACGACTCCTGCACGGACATACCGCTAGTCCGCCGTCGTTTGGACCTAAGCGGCACCTCTGCCTGGTGGGAAGGCAGAGGGAAGGATCGGTACCGGTCCCCAACACCGGCTCCGCTGTCCGTGCAGGCTTGCCATCACCCTTAACCACACGGGTCCGTGAGGGCGCATAGCCGGCTTTACCCGTAGCAATGGGGTTGCCTAGCCGTAAACTGCTGCCACCGGTCTGCGCTCCCGCAGCCTGTTCCGGTGGACACCGGTACCTCCTGCTCCTGCAGGGCTCCCCGATTTCCAGCAGGTCCATCACCGGCCTGCAGTCTAGCAGGTTACCCCCGGCGGTATGTCGATGCCTCCCACTGCAGCGGGGCATGACCTGTGCGCAGCTCTCCCCCATCTCTGATACCTGCATAGTAGGAGAGACAAAACGAGCCACCGAGCGGGTCACATGTTTACGCACCTTTGCCCCACAGTCACTATGCTTAGGTGAGAGTGGTAGGGAGTCCAGGTCTTGCCTACCCTGCTCCCACACGGTGCTCCACCATTTTGCGGCCCCATGGTCAGCCGTGGTGGAGAGACGGGTCCTGGCTGCGCAGGGCTCCCCGACCTCCGCGTTCTTCTGGAATGGTGGCCGCTGACTCCCATCTGAAGTCGCACGGCCCTTGGAGACCTGCTTCGCTGCCTTCATTCTGGTCTCCATCCCTCTGTAAGCAAACTCTAATACAGACGCTTAGCTATTCAAGTTAGTATCTTACCTGAGGGTCTTTAAGAAGTATGGTGACCAGCCTCTCATGCTTTAATAACTTTTATATGTTGGCAGGCTGAACTTCTTGAAGACAATGCATACCCTAGAGTAGCAGGGCACTTTAATGTAGCCAGGCCACAGAATCCCTGCAGTTGCAGTGTGGAGTCAGGCTGCCTTTGCTTGCAAGCCTGCTTCTCCCTGAATGCCAGCAACCCGCAGAACCCCTGCGGGCTGCGGCGTGGAGTCGGGCTGCTGCCCATGGCAAGCACAGCAAGCCCTACTCCACATGCACACCGCCAGCCCGCAGTATCACCCCCGCGGGCTGTGGTGTAGAGTCGGGGCTGCCGCTCTGCCGTTGAAACTTCTGACGGCGAGCCTGCAAGCCCGACTCCTGCATGCACACCGCCAGCCCGCAGTATCCCCCGCGGCTGCAGTGTAGAGTCGGGGCTGCCGCTCTACCGTTCCTACTTTGAACAGCGAGCCTGCAAGCCCCACTCCTACATGTACACCGCCAGCCCGCGGTGTTCCCCGCGGGCTGTGGTGTAGAGTCGGGGCTGCCGCGCTGCCGTCGCGAACTTGAGACGGCGAGCCGGCAAGCCCCATTCCTTTCCGTGCCGCCAGCACGCGGCGTCCCGCGCGGGCTGCAGTGTGGAGTCGGGCTGCCTCTACCGTCCTCCGCCGGCGAGTGTGTGAGCCCGGACCCTCCTGGGTCAACGGGCTTCCCGACTCCAACTATTGGAGCCGCCGCTGACTGCCGCAGCAGTCAGATCCGAGGCGGCCGCGAGAACCTGCGACAGGGCCACCTAGAAGAAAAAGACCGCAGGTTAGTGTTTTACTTACCTGCAGGTCCCAGCAGTAGAGGAGCAACGCTCCTCCCTGCCTGTCGCTCGCATGCGGTCGACGATATATGTCGCGCATGCGTGCCTGGCGGGGTCTTCACGAAGTCACTCACGTGACTCCGAAGTAAAATCAATATTTGCCTTCAGTGCTTATAGAAAAATATATTTAAGCTTAATAGCAGCTGCACAATTTACATAGAAACATAGAAAATAGGTGCAGGAGGAGGCCATTCGGCCCTTCGAGCCAGAACCGCCAGTCATTGTGATCATGGCTGATCGTCCCCTACAATAACCCATGCTTGCCTTCTCCCCATATCCCTTGACTCCACTAGCCCCTAGAGCTCTATCTAACTCTCTATTAAAACAATCCAGTGACTTGGCCTCCACTGCCCTCTGTGGCAGGGAATTCCATAAATTCACAACTCTCAGTCTTAAATGACCTCCCCTTTATTCTAAGACTGTAGCCCCTGGTTCTGGACTCACCCAACATTGGGAACATTTTTCCTGCACCTAGCTTGTCCAGTCCATTTATAATTTTATATGTTTCTATAAGATCCCCCCTCATCCATCTATACTCCAGTGAATACAAGCATAGTCTTTTCAATCTTTCCTCATATGACAGTCCCGCCATCCCAGGGATCAATCTCGTGAACCTACGCTGCACTGCCTCAATCACAAGGATGTCCTTCCTCAACTTAGGAGGCCAAAACTGTACACAATACTCCAGATGTGATTTCACCAGAGCCCTATACAACTGCAGAAGAACCTCTTTACTCCTGTACGGAAATCCTCTTGTTATGAAGGCCAACATTCCATTAGCTTTCTTCACTGCCTGCTGTACCTGCACGCCAACTTTCAGTTTTTTTTTCTGATTTGCAAGTGGTTGTATCAACCAAATTGAGTCATAATAATACATAACATTTCTATATTCAATTGGTGGCTGTAAAATTAAATGTCACAATTCGATTCTTCTCATGAAATGTCCAATATGGCGACTGATGTGATCACATACGGTGGCACATGTTACACTGACCACGATGGAGGGACATCAAAGCATCCGGCTCACTGTACCTCGGTACACGTGACAATAAACTAAACTAAAGATTGTTAGTGAAGGAACTGCAGATGCTGGTTTACACCAAAGATAGACACAAAATGCTGGAGTAACTCAGCAGCACATGCAGCATCTCTGGATAGAAGGAATGGGTCTCAACCTGAAACGTCACCCACTCCTTCTATCCAGAGATGCTGCCTATCCCGCTGAGTTAGTCTAACATTTTGTGTCTATCTTTAATGATTGTTAGAATTTTGTAGAGCAGTCAAAATTCATTTGGAGCAATTGCTGCTGAATTAGTGCTGTATGCTCCCTCTAATGCCTCATCTTATCCTCACACAGCTAAGCACATGTTCAGCAGCAGGAAGGGGATCCGTCAGCATTATTTAATGGGATCCTCACCAATTACAGATAAGTTGTGATTAATTTCTACTGGACATCGCATTCATTTTAATAATGTTTGTCATGCCCAGATTTCTTGAAATGTTCTCGGTGTGTGATGTGTTGGAAGCTTCTGCACAAACCAACTACTTCCAGGCATGGATGTATAAGTGCACAGTTGTCTTTCAATTATTTCATTTTGCAGGGCCTGAGCATCATTGACAAGGACAACATTAATTACCCTGATTTCCTTTGAACTGATTTGCAAGTCTTGCTATTTCATTATAGCAAATTTCTTCCCCTGAGGAGCTTTAGATAACCACTTTTTTTTTTCCATTTTTCAGAATATTAACTGAATTTAAATTCCATGACTGCAACAGGGTGATTTTTATGGAAATTGATCGCACAAGCCACTGCGTTACTAATCTGGCAATTTAACTGCTGCTCTACCACCAGACTCCTGAAGTATATTGTGACTGAATGAATGAGCTGCTAGCAGAGGGAGGCAGGAGCAGAGAGTGCTCACATCAGGTTACAGGACCCACAGCCCACAGCCAAATTATTCAGGCTGCAATTCTCTTTCAACTGTGTGCGAGATATATCTGCATCAGGAATGGCAAACTCTCTAAAGACTAAAGCTGCTTGAGCTGCTTCCTCACAGCGTCAGACAACCGGGTTTGATCCTAACCTTGGGAACTGTCCCTGTGCATGGGTTTTTCTCCGGGTTCTTCCGTTTTTTCCCACATCCCAAAGAAGTGCAGGTTTGTAGGTCAATTTGCTGCTGTAAGTTGCTCCGAGTGTGTAGCGAGTGGTTGCGAAAGTGCAATAATGTAGAACTGGCGTATACAGGCGATCAATAGTCAGACAAAATGTGCAGGGAGGAACTGCAAATGCTGATTTAATCCTCAGACAGACACAAAAGGCTAGAGTAACTCAACGGGTCAGGCATCATCTATGGAGAAAAGGAATAGATGACGCGGTTTGAAGAAATGTCTTGACCTGAAACGTCACCTATCCCTTGCCCCCAGAGATGCTGCCTGACACTCTGAGTTACTCCAGCTTTTATGTGTCTATCTTCGATCGATAGTCAGCATGGACTCAGTGGGCCAAAGGGCCTGTTTCTATGCTGTACCACAATGTAAGTAAAACTGACACTCATGCAAATGCAGCATCAAAGATCAGCTTTGCCAGTAGCTCCCGAGGCTACTCTGACCATGAACATATGCTTTAGCTCCCTTCCAGGCTGGACATTGTAACATTTGCAAAGCCCAACAGTTTGCAATCATTCAGCTTAATGGAGGCCACTGAAGTACCCCAAGTGAGTTATGTTCATTTTATTTGTTCCTGCTAGAGAGGTGCAGACATAGCAAGTATATAGCTTTGCAGGCTTCTTTATGTTGCTGGATGCTCTTGACTTTGAGCACATTGCTTTGTGAGCACCACAGACTATGTTTACAAAACACCACCTACTGAATGAGATTCTGCATCCTCTATGTTCAGCTGATGCATGATCATACACAATGCATTATGTAAGTGAGCATCTGCTATCCTGGCAGAATAATAAATGAATGGAAGGAATGTACTGATTATATTGTAGTTCCTGTATATATTTTGTTTTTGAATAAAATTTATTTTGAAATAAGTGATCATTCTCTGACACTCTGCTTTACCATCTGGAATTAAGCCAGTATAATAATGCAAAGCATGAAATTGGGTGACGAGGGCAACCCACTAATGGCTTGGGTCCTCTATCTGCCGTGCAACCCATGGACACACAGTTAACCTATGTTAACAACAATGGCCAGGAAGCTGCACACAAAACGATAGGTGCAGATCAACAAAAAGCTCAAACAATTGCTTTTGGAAGAGCTTAGCTGTACCTAATAAAGTCTCAATGTAACTCACACCAGTCAGGGGTACAATAAATGTTTAGCAGAGAGAGGAAGCAGTGAAATACGGAATTGCTTCATTGACGTAAAAGCCCACCTTTATTGCTTTCCACTTTCTAGGTGGTCACCAGATTCAAACATTAAATTTTGAAAATCATAGCAATCAATTTCTATCAGTTAACCTGAAACAGATACCAACATGACATAACCTCCTGTGAGGAGCAGACCCACTGGAGAACATTATGTTGAAAGTTATATTTTCTTTCAAGTTTGATTTCCCTACCAAATTTGATGAGACTCTGACAAGTCAGTAATTATGCAAACATTTCATCCCAAACATGTGTTTTACTGAAATAAATGTCTCGTATTTTAATTTAAAATAATTAATGCTGATTTACACAATACCCCAAGTAAGGATTGAAGACTTGTTCACTCAAATGGTATCTCCATGATTAATTCGTATCATCCAGATTATTTATCCCCTTAATCATCATGGTTATTTCACCCCTGCCAAATTAAGTAATTGTTTCTCATAATTCAAATGCTTGATCATTACATTACAATTACAACACAAAGTACTTGTGCTATAATTCCAGGATAAGCACTCAACTAAGAAAGCCAAGCCCAAAGGCAAAGTATTATCTAACTATCTAACTAAATATACTAACTTACAATAAGTAACTCCGTATGCAAAAAACGGCTACCTACATATTAACTAGCTCTTACTATTCTGGCTGCTCGCTCCCTATCTGTTTAAAAAAGATTTGATCTTATTTTAGTATCTCGACCTTTTTCAACAGGAATGAGAAATGGAAGGTTAAAACTAAAGGGCCTGTCCCACTTGGGCGTCAATTGCGCGTCATTTACGCAACATCCTAAAAATTGGTTGGCTCATCGTGATCCGTGCGTAACGCGTGCATGGCATACATGATACGCGCATGGCGTGTGGTGAGGCATAGAGGTGTATGCAGTGATGCGTTGTAGTGCGCAGTGCCCAGGATTTTGGGATGCTCAAAATCCTCGTGCTCCACCTGTGTGACGCGCAAATGATGCCCAAGTGGGACAGGCCCTTAAAACATCTAGTCTTGGATGGGAATTTATAAGACCTTTCAGAGGTGTAAATATCCTGACTATCACAGGGATATCACCTCCAGCAGACTTTCCATAAATCTCTCTGTCCTCCTGTTGAGAGCAAATTCAAAGAGGCAGAATCAGCAACATGCAGACAACAGCACTGGAAATCTTTAAGTGCAGTACCAATGTACCAAACAGATCAGAATAGTGGCGGAAAATATACTTTTTGAGCATTGGGTATCAATGGCTTTTCCAATTGGAATCAATTTGAATGCATTGGCTAGGATTAATTGTTATTGTTGGTCCAGTTTACTAGGATATGTGGGTTCCAGCTCATTCCAATCCTAACAATTGAGTTTCAAACGTCACCCATTCCTTCTCTCCAGAGATGCTGCCTGTCTCGCTGAGTTACTCCAGCGTCTTGTGTCTATCCTGGCAATTGATCGATTGACTTGGGAAAGAAAACGACAACAGATATGTGCAATAGGATAGGAAATAAGAAATAGTTATGCAAGCAGGAGAGTGAATATAACCTGAAGAGTTTTTCCAGCAGCCACAATGAACAGGATGTCACTATGTGGACTTTGGCATGAGGATAGTTTTAGGGATAGTGGGCACCCTGAATCATGAACCATCATCAAAGTTTACATTAAATTCAACAGTAAGTGGTTTGGGATGTAACTCATTTGCAGTTAAACTCTCTGATTTTGTGTTAATGTGCTCAATGTTATAGTGATTGCACTGATGGTATATAATAATCAAATGGAGACTCTACCCCAATGCTTCCGTCTGTACCACGTTATTTTAGAATTATAAATTATGCTTAAGTTTTTTTATTTCTTTATGATCTTCTATTGCATGTTACTTTAGAATAAGCCATTAGCAAACGGCTGTGGAGGCTGTGGAGGCCAAGTCAATGGATATATTTAAGGCAGAGTTTGATAGATTCTTGTTTCGTAAGGATGTCAGGAGTTATGGGGCGATGGCTTGAGAATGCGGTTGAGAGCGAAAGATAGATCAGCCATGATTGAATGACGGAGTAGATTTGATGGGCTGAATGGCTCTGAACTCTGAACATTAATATCCCTCCATCTGTTATTTGCACTTTATTAATTTATTAATTAATGGGTGTATTTATGTATAGAATTGTATTAAATGCCTTCTATGTTCTGTTGTGCTATGCAAAGAAAGATTTTCATTGTCCTGTCAGGGACACATGACAATAAACTCTTTTCACTTTGACTTTGACTAATTCTGTTCCTAGAACCTATGAACTTATGAGCATTGGTAGACATCAGGAGTTTGACAGTGAGGCAGTAAATCCAGGCTAATTTGTAAGAAATTGTCCTTCAGCTGCTATTGCATCTTTTCTCAGCTACTCCAGACAGTGGAGTACTCAGCACTCATTATTCAAGTTTTAAAGTAGAAATAAAACAACCTCTTCTTCCTTTTCTGCTTAGATCAGTGTTATCACTTGTTGAGATGGAAATCTGAAATAAAAACAAAATCAAAACTCAGCAACATCTAAGGACGGAGAAACAGTTAATGATTTAGGTGTGAAACTCCTAATCAAAACTGCGAGAAATTTTTAAAAAAAGAGCTAATCTCAGCAGTGAAGGTGGGGGAGGACAATGAGTGGGATAAAGCAAATTTATCTGATAGGATGAGATAATGCAATGATAAAGGAACAATTAAGTTCCTTTGTGTGATGCATTGTTAATGTTGTAAAGTCTGGGTAATGTTATAGGTCTGGCCTACTGGGACGTGCCCAGCAATACAAACTGTATAAATTAAACAAGAAGGATGCATGGAACATGTACAGGCAGCTGGGATTGTGCATTCCTGGAGGAGTTTCGGGAACTAAGGAGTAAACTGAAAAAGGTGCCAGGAGATAGCTCTGACGGGTAGCATTAAGGACAATCCCAAAAGATTTTATATATACATAAGGGGGAAAAGGGTAACTAGAGAGAGAGTGGGACCTCTCAGGAATCAAAGTGGTTACCTCTGTCAGGAGATGAACAAGGTTCTCAATGAATATTTCTCCTCTGTATTTACTGAGGAGAAAGACAGTAGGATGGAGGAACTTGGGGCAGTCAATGGAAGTGTCTTGAGAGCAGTCAGTGTTACCATCGATTAAGTACTGAAGGTACTATCGTGAATGAAGGTTGACAAATCTCCAGGGCCTGATCAGATATATCCGAGGACATTGTGGGAAATTTGCTATCAATTGTAGGTGGGAGGTGGTATCTCATAAATCTGATTGTTTTTTTTGAAGACATGACAAAAAAGGTAGATGAGGGGAGAGTTATAGATGTTGTATATATGGATTTCAGTAAGGCATTTGACAATTTTCCACATGGTAGGCTGCTCTGGAAGGTTAGATCGCATGGGATCCAAGGAGAGATAGTTGAATGGATTGCAAATTGGTGCCATGGAATGAAGCAGAGGGTGATGGTGGAAGGTTGCTTCACAGAATGGACTATGACTAGTGACTAGTGGCGTGCCTCAGGGCTCGCTGCTGGGCCCGTTACTGTTTGTCATCTACATCAATGATTCGGATGAGATCATACAGGGCAAGATTAGCAAGTTTGCTGATGATACAAAAGTGGGTGGTTTTGCAGATAGTTGTGAAAGATTGAAGCAGGTGTTTCATTTTGGGAATGTCTAAGAAGGGCAGGACCTACAGTGAATGATCGGCCTCTGAGGAGTGTTGTAGAGCAGAGGGATCTAGGAGTGCAGGTGCATGGTTCCTTGAAGGTAGGATCACAGGTAGATAAGGTGGTCAAAAAGGCTTTTGGCACTTTGGCCTTCACCAGTCAGAGTATAGAGTATAGAAGTTGGGAGGTCATGTTGCAGTTGCATAAGACATTGGTGAGACCACATTTAGAATATTATGTTCAGTTCTGGGCACCATGTTATCGGAAAGATATTGTCAAGCTTGAAAGGGTTCAGAGAAGATTTACAAGGACTAGAGGATGTGAGCTTTCGGGAGAGGTTGAGTAGGCTGGGTCTCTATTCCTTGAAGTGCAGGAGGATGAGGGGTGATCTTATAGAGGTGTACAAAATCATGAGAAGAATAGATCAGGTAGATGCTAAGAATCCCTTGCCCAGAGTAGGGGAATTGAAGACCAGGGTACATAGGTTCAAGATGAAGGGTAAGAGTTATAGGAATCTAGAAAAGGGTGGTGGGTGTGTGGAACAAGCTGCCAGATGAGATAGTTGGAGCTGGGACTGTCCTAACGTTTAAGAAACAGTCAGACAGGTACATGGATAGGACAGGTTTGGAGGGATATGGACCAAGTGCAGGCAGGTGGGAACATGTTGGCCGGTATGGGCAAGTTTGGCCGAAGGACCTATTTCCACATTGTATCATAGACTCTAGCAGAAGGGAGAAGAGACAAGCAGAAAGGAAGAACAAATTACCTATAATTGGAGAATTTATTATTGAATCCTGCAAACAAAAGTTAAGGTTTTGTACCTCAATCTTAAGTCAGGGCTTTCTGTAACAGTGCAGGAGTCCACAGACTGAGTGGGATCAGAATGGGAGTGAATTGTGATTTAATGTTGTAGGCCAATAAAAAATCAGTGTCACTCCTGCAGACTGAGTGCTAATGCTCCACAAAGTGGTCTCCCAACCTATGATTGATTTCTCCAATGTAGAGGACATAAAAGGCTGGAGTAACTCAGCGGGTCAGGCAGCATCTCTAGTGAAAAGGAATAGGTGACATTTTGAGTCAAGATCCTTCTTCAGACTACATTTTGATCACCAAATGCAATTAAAATTTATTTTTAATTATTTTTACATTTAACGATAAGGAGTAAGCCATTTAGAACAGAGACGAGGAAACACTCTTTCTCACAGAGAGTGGCGAGTCTGTGGAATTCTCCGCCTCAGAGGGCGGTGGAGGCAGGTTCTTTGGGTGCTTTCAAGAGAGAGCTAGAGAGGGCTCTTAAAAATAGTGGAGTCAGGGGATATGGGGAGAAAGCAGGAATGGGGTACTGATTGGGGATGATCAGCCATTATCACATTGAATGGCGGTGCTGGCTCGAAGGGCCAAATCGCCTACTCCTGCACCTATTGTCTATTGTCTATTGTGCAGTGAAAAATATAGTTGTGCAAGCTATCTAATCAAATCAGATAATACTATATATAAATACAAACAAGCCAAACTCAAGTACAGCAGGTATGTTACAGAGTTACAGAGTGCTGAGTATGAGTTCCATAAACAAATGTCCGCAATGGGGTACAGGTGAATTGGATGTTATCTTAGCTTAAGGAAGGACCGTTCAGATGCCTGATAACAGAGGAGAAGAAGCTATTCCTGACTCTGGTGTGTACTTGGAATTTGTATTGGATTGGAAGAAATCCATATTAATTACTGCTTTGTTTGGTAAAAATCTTCGGGTCTATGGACAAAAGCTATCATGAGGTGTTGTCTGCTGAGTTTGTTATTATTACAATACATTTTGATAGAAGCATTAAAACAAAATCCTTCCAATAATTCCCGGTCCAATGAAACTATTAGTACAAGATATGTGCCCAGAGACAGAAAAAAAAGCAAAAAATCATTGTACTGAAAGATTTGCATCATAATGTTAATAGCTGGCTGAACATGATCACTTTAGAAATGATAGCTTCATATTTTAACTTTCTGTTTCAATTTCACCTTTCAATTTTACTGCCATTGATAAAGGTTGTCATTTGAATCAGACCATTATTAAAGGTTGAGTTACTTTATTATAATGAGAGTTATGAAGATTGAGTTATATAGTACATATAATATGGTATTTCAGTCTATCCGTGCTGAGATGTGGAATGAATGTCTATTAAGCTTTCACAATTTATCAGATGGGCTGTGCACATATCATTTTGCTAATAGAAAAATTGCACTGAACTATTGAAAAGTGGATTTCACTTAGAATTAATCAGCTTTTAGAGCATTTAATTCTGTTTTTACATCACCTCAATTTATAAATACCTAATCATTATTTACCAGTGGTCCAAATATTACATAGGCGAGCTCTCGTTATCGTAGAGAAGAACAGCTGATATATATTTTACTTCAATTCATTAAAGAAATAGATGTTTAACAAGATTATTTATGAGAATTTATGATGGTATGCCTGTACCTACCTTTTTTTAAATTAAATTGCTAGGACCTGGTCAAAGGTTACACTGATAAACTGGAAAATTGGAAGAGGTTTGAACTAAGTCTTCCATTATCGAAGAATACTCTATTTGTCACTTTTGGATAAATAAATCAACAAGTTGTATTAATAACTGTCTCAACAATGAAATTGCACTTCCTTGTCTGTTAGTTAATGTATCACAGGGCTTTTTCACCTAAACAAAGTAAACATACGAAGAAACAGCCTTTCAAAGCCAAATAGGTTATACAGTAGATGCAGCAGCATCACAAACACAGAATTAAAAAAAAATAAAATAAAATTACGTTGATTCCACATTTTTTCCACTAGTAGTTCTACTCAATAACCAAAAATCTATAGCCTCCTTTTGCTGTGGTATTTTATTTAATTCACGTGTTTAATCAATAATGTTTTATTATTAATGTTTAATGTTTTATGTGTCATTCCTAACTGTCGCTGTATGCCATGTTGTCACTTGTGGGCAGAGCACCGAGGCAAATTCCTGGTATGTGAATACTTGGCCAATAAACTTATTTATTCATTCATTTATATTCATTAATTCACATGAAGGTGGAAGTAAAATGACACCAATAAAACCAAGACAGATTCAAAAGTACCGATTTTGAAAACTGCTCTATTGTACTGCACAAGATGATCTCTTGTACTCTGTTGCTGAGGTAGGATTAGGGGTGTTTGGATTAGTTCAAGAACCTGATGAGCTGGTGCTGTGGGACTTCAGGCTCCTGTATCACTAGCTTGATGGTAGTTGCGAGACAAGGGCATGGTACAGATGGTGCTTATCCTGTATGAAGATGCTACTTCTTGAGGCAATTGTTCATATCAATGTTTTCAATGGTGGGGAGGGATGTGCTTGTCACAGACCGGCTGAATCCACTACTCCATTGATCCAGCCCCATTTTTATATTGTTCCCTATTATGTTACTTTGTTCTTCTATCTTGGCCTTCAGGAATTTGTCAAGCCTAGATTTTATAGATTTAACCAACCTCACTTAAAGTCAACACACTGGTGCAGCTGGAGAGTTGCTGTCTTACTGCGCCAGACACCCAAGTTTAACCCTGAGTATGGATGCTGTCTGTACAGAATTTGTATGTTCTCCCTGTGACTGCGTGGAATTTATCCGGGTTCTCACGGTTTCTCCCACATTCCAAATACATGCAAACTTGGAGTTTAATTGCCTTCTGTAAATTGTCTCTAATGTATATGGATGATCGTTAGTTGGCACAGGTTTGGTGGGCCGAAAGGCCTGTTTCCTCACTGTATCTCTAAACTAAATTAAACTAAACTAAACTACTAAATCTGTTAACTACTTAATTATGGTCGCAGCCCAGCCCACGTATACTTTTACTCTAGGTGCAAAACTATATTCTACATCATGTTTATTTTCTTTTTTTGCACTAACTGATGTACTTATGCATGATATGATAGAAACATAGAAACATAGAAAATAGGTGCAGGAGTAGGCCATTCGGCCCTTCGAGCCTGCACCGCCATTCAATGTGATCATGGCTGATCATCCAACTCAGTATCCCGTACCTGCCTTCTCTCCATACCCCCTGATCCCTTTAGCAACAAGTGCCACATCTAACGCCCTCTTAAATATAGCCAATGAACTGGCCTCAACTACCTTCTGTGGCAGAGAATTCCAGAGACTCACCACTCTCTGTGTAAAGATTTGTCTGAATAGCAACAAAACAAATAAAATTTTTAATTTTATCTCAGTGCATGGAACAATAATAAACTAATACCAGTGCCTAAGTTACTTGTCAGAGGCTGTTTCTTAAAGACATAACAGGAGGTACAATGATATTTCCACTTTTGGAATTTTATCATCTGGAGGTTAAAAGGCAAAGCAGATTGTCCACCTTTTGCAGGCTATGAAACTAGAAAATGTCAGTAAAGGGTAGGTAACGTATGTTATCAACAGCTTACCATCCAGGAACCAAAGCAGACAATTGTATCATATATTTAATTATTATTTCTTTGCACTTTCTATTTTTCTGTGAAATATTCAGAGAAATTCTAAGAAAACAATTTGACACAAGTGTAAGTTTTGTCATTAATTTAGAGTGAATGCATTTATTAATCTAAAGAATCATAGATTTATGAAAATCTACAAAATATTTACAAAACTAGCAAGAGGGACGAGCATTGGAAAATATAATTGTACTATATACAGGCAAGTCACCCGGTACCATTGACCAGTACAAGGGATTTTAAAGGAAATGGATGGAAAAATTGGATGGGGGGCTTTATAGGAAATGGGTGGCAATTGGATATGAAGGCAAATGGCATATTGCTATTATTTGCAGAAGGGTTGGAAATTAGAAATAGATGAGCATTTCTCCAATTGCACAGAGCGCTAATGAGGGCACACTTGGAGCACAGTGCACAGTTTTCAGCCCTTTACTTGAGGAAAGGATCAGTCCAAAAGATCTTCACTTGGATAGTTTATGTGATGAGAGAGTTGGCATATTTACAAACGTTCTAAGACATTAGATTACATTCTTTAGAGAAGAGAGGGGTGATCTTATTGAAACATATAAGATCATTAGGGGGCATTTACTTCGGAGTCACGTGAGTGACTTTGTGAAGACCCCAGACATATTGTCGACCGCATGCAAAGCGACAGGCAGGGAGGAGGGTCGCTCCTCCACTGGAACGGACCTGCAGGTAAGGTAAACTAACCTGCGGTCGGTTTTTCTTCCAGGGACTCTGTATTGCAGAGTACTCCACGGGCCGCTTCAAGACTGACTGCGGATCGCGGGATGTGGGCAGTCAGCGGCGGCAGCAACAAACCGGAGTCGGACAGCCCGTGGCTCACAGACTTGCCGTTCGCAGGTAGTGACGGCAGAGCGGCAGCCCGACTCAACACCGTAGCCCGCAGGATCACCACGGACTGACGGCAACCGGAAGTCGGGCAAGCACGTTGACCCAGGAGAGTCCGGGCTCGGAGACTGCCATTTGCAGGTAGCGAAGACAGTGTCGGGGCCCCGACTGAAAACATAGGCGGGAGACTTGCCGTTAGCGGCAGTCTATATTCCATCATGAGAGTCTGGATGAGAGTCTGGTAACCATGGGAGCTGGGTGGGGAGGTGGGTGGGGAGTGCGCTCCTCCACCGGCAGGTTCAAAAAGGCCCTTGGGTAAGTTATACTAACCTTGAGTTGCTTAGCTTCTGTAGTAGACTTATTTGCTTACAGAAACGATGGACAGGAAGACCAGAATGAATGCATCGAAGCATGCCTCCAAGGGCTGCGGGACTTTGGACAGGAGTCAGCGGCCACAATCCCCGGAACTGGCCCACAACACCGGCAGCATCTGCTCCACTGGCCGGGAAAAAAACGCGGAAGTCGGGGAGCCCTATGCAACCAGGACCCAACTCTCCACCACGGATGTCTATGGAGCCACATAGTGGTAGGAGCACCAGGCGGGAGCAGGGTAGGCAAGACCCTGACTCCCTACCACTGTCACCTAAACATAGAGACAGTGGTGTGAAGGTGCGTAAGCATGTTCCCCGCTCTGCGGCACGTTCTGTCTCCCCTCCAATGCAGGTCACCAGAGGGCGAACCAGGGGAAGAACTGCACTGAGCCCCGCTGCAGCGGCCTGCGTCGACTTGCCATCGGAGCAGTCCGCCAGATCGCGAACCGGTGAGGGATCGAGATCTGAGTCTGGGAACCCCGCAGGTGCAGCTGGCGCAGACTCACCACTGGGGAAGCCTGCCAGATCGCGGGCTGGTGGCAACCCATCTCGGTCACCGCACCCCGCGTTAGCGGCTGGACGTAACCATGCGTTGCCCTTGTCTCGGGGGAAGACAGGCGGCAAGCACGCGTGGATATCGGTGAACCCCACTTCCACGGGTGGAACCGACTCCTCACTGCTTATGTCTTTCCAGACATGCGGGCCGCTTCAGTCCGGAAGACCACGGACTAGCGGCATGTCCGCGCAGGAGTCGCAGAGCCCCGCAGGAGCGGCAGGCAGCGACATCCTGCCTAGGCACCCTGTTAATCACCTCAACGAGGTGCGGGCCTACGGCAGAAGCCTCAGTCATTCAGGGGAACCTGAGGAAGTCGACTTGCTGTCCGCAGATAGCAGCGGGGGTCGCATGGCCCGTATGGAGCGCATGATGGAGCGTCTCCTTGAGCGAGATCTCCCGCAGCAGGATCGGATGTCCTCAATTTCCAGGAGACATGCATCTGGGCCACCCAGCATATCCCCTTCATTGGTGGGGAGTGCCAGGAGTCAGCAGCTGTCTGACATTGAAGAACCTGCAGCACCTGAAATATCTCCAGAGGAATTTCTCGACGTGATTTCCAAATTTGCCCATCCAAAGCACTCAGGACAGCCATTGCAGCCAAAACTAGCGGCAAGCATTGACTTCCTCGCAACACACCAGCTGTAGGATCAGGTATTGACCGAGGCAATGAATAAATACGAGGCCCCGAACAACAGTGTTTCGCTGAACGTACCGACAGTTAACATGCCCATCTGGGCAACATCAGTCCAGGGATCAGGGCTCAGGAGCTTAAACTTCAAAAAATCCTGAAGCTGTTGACGTCGGGTATCACTGCCTTTGCCAGGTTGGTTGATGGCACTGAGATGACGGAGGAGCAGTAAGATGCTCTAGCACTACTGTGTAATACACAGTACGAGATAAACTCCTTTTGGAAAATCTCCATCAAACCAACTCTCAACCCCAAGTTTGCGGGGCTGTGCAAGGCATCTGCGATGCCGCCACCGAGACAGTTGTTCGGTGTGGACCTGTCCAAACAGGTCAAGGACCTGAACGAGGAGGCGAAGGCAGTCGGTTTGATGAAACCACCTTCCTCCAGCAGGCTGGCATCTTGCAGACACAATCCATATGTAAGACCTCAGGGGCTACCTGAAAGAACACACAGCGACCAGCATGGTAGATACGCCAACCCCACATCCCAACCCCACATCCCAGCAACACAATGAACCAAAAAAGCCCAGAACATCAAGGCCCGCCGCTAACCATGTAGGTAAGGGGGTCTGGTTCTCTTGGGAGTGCTGCATGTATAACCTAACAAGGAGGAGGGAGGTTGCATATATTCTGGGATGCATGGGATTCTGAATCTGTCACTATCCAGGGAACAAAGCAATAGACATAATAGAGGCATGTAACAGCCTTGCTTGTGCCAGGAAACCGACTATTAGACATGCTGCTAAGGTGATTGGAAAACTTGTAGCTACATTCCAGCTGCACAATTTGGGCCATTACACTATCAAAACTTGTAAAGAGCAAAAATCTCAGCATTAAAATTGAATGCTGGACATTTTGACAGGCCTATGCAGCTGCCAAACAAGGCAACAATTGAGCTACAATGGTGAATTAGCAATGTTTGTGATTGTTTAATCCCATCATTATATCAAACCCATCAGTCGTGTCACAAACCGACGCAAGCGCCTAGGGCAGGGGAGCTACCGACACCATTTCCAGTTGTGGCGGCAGATTGGACTTGCACGAGTCTACTCTTCTTCAATCACAAGGTATAAACTATTTGGAAATGCTTGGAGCATGTCACGGGCTGCGGGTTTACTGCACTAATCTGCATCATACGCATGTCCGTCTTCAAAATAAATAATACCACTGAGGTGTCGTATTTAAACCATATGGGTGGTATCAAGTCAATATCTTGTGATGAATTGGCAAATTTAATTTGGCTCTGGTGTATTGAAATAAATATTTGGATATCAGCTACGTACCTTCCGGGTAAGCTCAATACAGTGGCGGACACCAGGTCACGAGTATTTAATAACGACATTGAGTGGATGTTGAACCCCCAAATATTTGCTAAAATTATAGCCAAATGTGGAACACCAGATATCGACCTCTTTGCATCCAGGTTGAACCATCAGATACCAACATATGTCTCTTGGGAACCAGATCCTGGGGCAGTGGCGATGGACGCGTTCTCGCTACGTTGGGGGAAATGGGTTTTCTATGCTTTCCCCCATTCTGCCTCATTAGTCGGTTATTGCAGAAAATTCAACTAGATTCTGCAACAGGTATACTGATAATACCCGACTGGCCCACACAACCATGGTACCCGGTGGTCCTCAACATGATAAAAGAACCATGGGCACAGGTTACCAAATGCCCTAATTAGTGACCAATCCCATAACAGGGGAAAATCATCCGTGCCATGGTCATCTGAACCTGTTGGCTTGCAGGTTCTGAAGAGGCCACTACTGGAATTTGGGCTGTCATCAAAAACTATGGACATCATAACAGCATCGTGCAGAGAGTCCACAAGGAAGCAGTACCTCACCCACATAAGGAAATGGGAGGCCTTGTGTAGTCGGACTAAGACCACCTACAACTCTGCTACGATCTCCAATGTGCTGGAATTCCTCGCGGGCCTTCATTATGATGAGGCCCTCAGTTACAGTGCCATAAACAGTACCAGAAGTGCACTGTCATCCTATCTCAACATTTGAGTGGGATCTCACCAGCTGGTATCCAAACTATGAGGGGTATATTCAATTTCATTTCGGAGTCATGTGAGTGACTTTGTGAAGAGCCCGCCGGCACGCATGCGCGACATATCATCGCAACGCATTGCTGCCGACGGCTGGAGGTGGAGCGCGGCTCCCCACCAGCCCTTCAGAGGGCCGACTAAGGTAAGGCTAAGCCCCCTAGAGTTGGTGTTTCCTGTTGGGGGGGGGGGCAGTGTGTTCTCTCCCTACAGGAACGTGGATTGGAGTCGCCGGCCACTTATCCTGCAGCCCTCCTCAGCGGCTCACCTGCGAGTCGGGCCGGGACATAGGCGTGGTAGTCGGGGAGCCCTGTTGGTACAGGGTCCGACCCGCCGATACACCGGAGCTCCAGTGGGAGTTGGTGTCCTGTTGTGGCGGGTGTGTAGTGTGTTCTCTCCCTACAGGTACGTGGCCGGGAAATAGGCGTGGAAGTCGGGGAGCCCTGTTGTTCCAGGGCCCGACCCGCCGCTGTGCAGGAGTCCAGTGCTGAGTCGAGGAGCAGGAGCTCCAGTGCTGATTCGAGGAGCAGGAGCTCCAGTGCTGATTCGAGGAGTAGGAGCTCCAGTGCTCGAGGAGCAGGTAGACCCTGTTTCCATATCGGGGTCGCCAACGGGCTCGTTGGGCGACCTGGGCTAGGGCTCGCGTGCTGCTGCATGGCCCTTCTCCCTCAGCCCTCCGAGTAGGGGGAGGGAAGGAGCTCGCCAGTCTAACCCTTCTGGGGCTAAGGCATTACCTGCCGCCGAGTTGCGGACTGGTTCACAGGCGGGACCCAGGTCCACTGTGAGGCAGTGTCGACCCCCCAACCTCCGACGCCGGGACGGGTCATTTGGGTAGGGTCCCGCCACGGTCGCCGAGTCCCCCATGGATGGGGGGACGAGACCATGCGTCGGCAAGGTCCACGACGTGGGCAGCCGGCAAGCCCGCGCGGGCGTCGGGTCTCCATGCTACGGCTGGTGCCGACTCCCTGCCGCATTTGCCCTCCGTGGCAGCGGCTTCAGCTCCCGCCAAACGGAGACGGTTGAACACATCTCCCGCGCGGGAATTGCGCAGTTTCGCTTCGGCGGCTGGCAGCAACAACTACCGGCACCGGGATCACCTCGACGAGGTGCGGGCCGATGAGAGGAGCCCCGGCAATATTTCTGAGCCGGAGGACTCTGACCACCCGAGTGTTCAGGGTGAAGGGCGTATTGGCCGCATGACGCGGCTACTGGAGCTCCTCCTGCAACAGAATCATCGGGAGGAAGCATCCAGCTCCAGTGGGCACAGGGAGGTTTCACCATCGTCAGCAGGAGCCTGAGAAACCTCAGCTCCAGGAGGAGGTCCTATCGGAGGCCTTAAAACCAGCCACAAAGCCCAGAGAACTGCTCCTCCCTTCAACGAGCCCATACGCCACGGTCGCCGAGTCCCCCATGGGTGGGAGGACGAGACCATGAGTCAGCAAGGTCCATGATGTGGGCAGCCGGCAAGCCCGCGCGGGCGTCGGGTCTCCATGCTAAGTCAGGTGCCAACTCCCCGCCGCATTTGCCCTCCGGGGCAGCGGGATCAAGCTCCGCCGAGGAGGCGTTTGAGTGTACCTCCCGCGCGGGAATCGCTCAGCTTCACTGCAGCGGCTGCCGGCGACAACTTCCGGCACCGGGTTCACCTCGACGAGGTGCGGACTGATGGACGAAGCCCCAGCAGTTCAGCAGAGTTCGCCCGAGTTCTAAGGCCGAGGGGCGTATTGGCCAGGATGGAGCGGATGTTGGAGCTCCTCCTGCAACAGAATCAAAATTTTCGGGGAAGACCTCCCCAAGAGGGTCCAGGAGCGGGATGACCCCGCTACGATCGTGGGACTCATGTGGTCACATCTCTCGACCAGGAAGGCCCTGCCATTAGGCCAGCAAGGGCCTCCACTCCAGCTCCGCCTCAATTTTCAGAATCCAGCACCTCCAGATACGGCCATGCATCTCAAGGGCCGCCGATAACCATGACGGTAAGGTGGTCTGGATTTCATGCCCCTGCATGTTGAACTTCACATGTTGGTGGGGAACTACGGCTCTTTTCGGGGGCATGCGGTCCCATAACGTCTGATAAGTTTATCTTACAAAGTATTCAAGGCCATGCGATTGAATTCGTCAATGGTGACATCCCTCCATCCCAGCATATGCGGATCCGAAATTTACACTGTCCAGCAAAAAGCGGCAGTAGGCTAGGCTGAAAAATTTACTGTCACAAGGAGGGATGGAGGATGTCGACTTATTTTTGATTTGCACCATTTGAATACTTTTGTAGAATATACACATTTCAAGCTGGACACGTTCCAGACATCTAAGTTATTGGGTTCTGGGGGCTGCTTTGTGGCATGCATTGATTAAAAGATGCATGCTATTCAGTATCCATTCAGAACTGCCACAGGAAGTTCTTGCCATTTATCTGGATGGATCAGCTCTGGCTCTACAGAGCTTTGCCAAATGGGCTTACACACCCCTAGATTATTTCTAAATTGCTCCAATCAATCCTGGCTACACTAGGAGACAAAATCCCATAGTGTTGGCCTGTCTAGGTGATATCCTAATTATTGGGAATGAGCCGATCTGGCAGTTTCAGCCCGTGGAAATTTTTTCAGAAAAAGGGGTTCATTACCCATCCAGATAAATCAACGTCCTGCCCTTCACAGGTTTAAGGGTATCTGGGGTTACGGTGGATTCCAATCACGTGAGGCCCACCATACCAACTAACTAGGTTGGCGATGTCACCCAACTATGCTAGGGTTTAGTCTGGGCCAGTATAACATCAATTCAACAAACTACTACGGTGATTGGCAAGCTTGTAGCGTTTTTCCAGCTGCCCAAAACGGGCCTTTGCATTATCAAATTTGCAGAGCGCCAAGGTCTCGGCGTTAAAACTGAACGCTAGACATTTCCATAGACCAATGCAGCTGCCTTGCAAGGCACAGATTGCGTTACTATGGAGGATTGACAATATTTATGTCTCACTTAAATCCATCATTTTGGCCAATCCGATGGTATACTTACAAACAGACGCAAGCTCCCATGTCCGGGGTGCTATGGGCAACTGCTCCAGTTGTGAGGGCACATGGGACTCCCTTGAATTTACATTCTTGTTGTCACAAGGGATAAACTATTTGGAGATGCTGGGAGCATTTCACGGACTTCGAGCTTCTTGTTCTAGCCTTACTGATGCTCATGTCCGTCTCCAAATGAATAATACCACTGCGGTGGCATATCTAACCCATATGGGCGGTACCAGGTCAATTTCATGTGATGAATTGACAAATATAATTTGGCTCTGGTGTGTTCGACGGACTATTTGGATTTCAGCTACCTGTTTCCCAGGTGAGCTCTATACAGTGGCGGACATCAGGTCACGCAAATTCTATGACCACATCAAATGCATGATGAATCTCCAAAAATCCGCTAAAATTACTGCCAAATTTGGTGAACCGTATATCGACCTCTTTGCGTCACGGTTGAACCATCAGGTACCAACATACGTTTGTGGGACCCGATCCTGGGGCAATGGCGATGGATGCGTCTCGCTGGACTGAGGGAAATGGGTTTCTATGCCTTTCCTCCATTTTGCCTCATCAGTCGGGTGTTGCGGGTAATCCAGACAAATGCTGCTAAGGGCATTCTTATCATACCCGACTGGCCTACGCAGCCATGGTATCCGGTGGTCCTTGATATGATCAGTCAACCTTGGGTCCTCTTAGAGGGTTGCCCATAATTGGTACAAACCCTGTCTCAGGGGGACCACATCCCTGCCACAGTCATCTAAACTTGTTGGCTTGGAGGTTCTGCACAGGCCATTACTGCGGTATGGCATATCATCTAGAACCATTGATACCATCGGAGCGTCATGCTGGGAGTTCACCAGGCGGCAATACCTCTCTCACATCCGGAAATGGGAAACCTACTGCAGCCGCTCCCATATTACCTACGACGCTGTAACCATAACCGACGTATTGGAATTCTGACGGGGTTGCATCATAATGAACACCTCAGCTACAGTGCCATCAACAGCGCCTCGAGTGCGCTGTCATTCTACCTCAATATTAAGGTCGGATCCAACAGGCTGGTGTCCAGACTCTTGCGGGAAATATTCAATTCGAATCCGCCCAGACCACGCTATAATATCACCTGGGATATCGGGGAAATGCTCACCCTGCTCAGGACGTGGTCGCCCATGGAGGGCCTGGAACTGGACAAACTCACCCTGAAGCTGGTGATGTTACTGGCACTGACTTCAGCGCAGAAGGTACAGACACTCCGCAAAATCCAGATCGACAGGATGATCTCTACTCCTGCGGAAGTAGTCTTCGTCATAGACGAGCTACTCAAGCAGCATAGACCTGGGTGCACAGGGCTGCAGCTGAAGTTCCTGGCATACCCCGCTGATGCACGGCTATGTTTAGCCGCCCATATCCGTCACTTTGTGAAAGTGACGAGAAAACTGAAGGAATGGAGCACCCTCACCATAGAGTGACGGTCCAGACGATATCCAGGTGGCTCAGGATCGTCTTGGGTAAGTCACGTGTTGACACTAATATCTTCAAATCCCATTCCACCAGGGCATGCATCAACGTCGGCGGCAAGGGTCATGGAGGTGCCCATGGACCATATTCTTGCCACAGTAGGATGGCGAACGAAGCCACCTTCCAGCGGTTCTACAATACATCTGTTGCCGCTCCTCTACAGTTCGCGGAGGCCGTGCTGAATGCAGGTCAAGAACGTGGAGATGTCCCCGAATAAGGGGTTTTCTTTTGTTGTTAACCAATGTTGCTCTTGTCTTTCAGTACAAGCAGTCTGGAAAGTTGATTACTCCTATCCATCCTCATAAGTGGTGTGTGACAGCATGGACGTGGTCCAGGGCGTGGAATCACAGAGCTTTGAAGTCTTCACGAAGTCACTCACGTGACTCCGAAATGAAATAGTAAGATTGAACGAGAACTTACCAGTTCGAAGGTTGATCTTTATTTCATGAGGAGTTGCGGTGAGGGATTTCGTGCCCTCCGCTCCCAACCCTCGATCATACTCAACTGGTAATTAGAGTCTCTTCAATCTTACTATGCCAAGTCATTTCTGTTGTTGTTTCTGTGATTCCACACCGCTACTTTGAAGAATGTCGCGCATGCGTGCCGGCGGGCTCTTCACGAAATCCCTCACCGCAACTCCTCATGAAATAAAGATCAACCTTCGAACTGGTAAGTTCTCATTCAATCTTACTATTCCAACCCTCCCCGACCACGATATTATATTACCTGGGATATAGGAGTGGTGTTGACCCTACTCAGGAGCTGGTCGCCTATGATGGATTTACCATAACTATGATGTGCCTGGTCCAGGTTAAATAGCTGGTGATATTTACTCTGAGGAACTTGAAGTTTTTGATCATCTCTATTTTGGCACCCGTCAATGTACACTGGAGTGTGTGTACAGCTTCACTTCTTAAAGTAATTCACAATCTCCTTTGTCTTGCTGACAATGAGAAAGAGGTTGTTGTCATTCCATTAAATGAATCACCACAGCTTCTTTGTACATTTTTTGAGATTATTAACCTATATTGTCACATAATAAATTATGGACCTTTCTTTACTTGTAGATGTCATTACTTCTCTAATCTAGATTTTTGACCGTTTGGTACTTATGTTTGATCTAGATTGCAAATGAAACAGATCTTCTCAACCTCAGAAGTTCCTTGACCAATTAGAAAATTAAGAGAAAGGCAAATTAGTCCAAACAATACATTTTGACCCACATAATATTAAACTCTTACCAAAGTCACAAAAGCTATCTTTCTGAAGCTTGAAAAGGTAGTAACCTTTGTTATCAGTCATATTATATTGGATATTTATTTTGAATGTGTATATTTACATTAGGGAACCTTACATTAGTGGCAAGGAAACTATTGGAGAAAATACTTTGGGATAAGAAATACTTTTGGCAAAGCATGTATTTTATTGGGGATAGTAAACATGACTCTGTGCCTGAAAGGTCATGTCTTACAAACTTGTTTGAGTTTTTTGATAAGGTGGCAGAGATGATTAAAGAGGCTAGGGTAGTGGTACTTTAGTCAAGCTTTCGACAAAGTTCATAGAAGTAGGCTGTCCCAGAAGATTAAGGCACATGGGATCTGGTGTAGATTGGTAGATTGGCTTCAAAATTGGCTCGGCAGTAGAAGGCAGTGGGCAGTCTTATTGTGACTGGTGCTGAGTGAATGTTGGTATTCTGCAGGGATCAGGAGCAACTTTAGACAGGTACATGTGCAGGCAGGAATTGGCAGGATATAGACTATGTGCAGACAGGTGGACTTAATTTAATTTGGTATCGTAATTTGCATATCATTATCCTAATGGGTCGCTGGTTGTTGGTAGCTTGACGCCAACTTGGTGGTAGGTTGTCGTTTCTTGTCGTTGGACATTATCCAGTCACCGCTTTTTTGGCGACCTGCTACGACTGTGACAGTCGCCGGCAATCGCCAAAAAAAATTGCCTAAGTGGGTCAGACCCTTTAGCTCCCACAACAAAACGAAATATGAATAAAGGTAACTTTCATCGTCCTACCGAGTGAGAATCTAAGATGACAGTATCCCAGCAGGCTCTATTGGCCAAGGTTCAATCATGACCTCCTGCACCCTCTCTGAGACGTTTGCATGTTCTCTTTGTGGCCGAATAGTTTTGTTCCAGCTGCTCTGGTTTCCTCCCATATCACAAGATGTGCTGGTCAAGGTTAATTGTCCCTGATGTAGATGAGTTCTGGGAGAATCAGGGGTTATCAATTGACAAGTGAGAAAATAGGTTACAAGGGGTGGAATGAGATTGGTGGGATTGCTCTGAGAAAAAGTAGAGGTACAATGGGCCTAATGGTCTCCTTCTTTGGCATAGGAAATGATGAGAAATATGAAATACAAGAAGTCGACACAAATGCAAAGTCGACACAAATGTTTGTGATTTATGAAGAAAATGATCTGACATGGATTGTAACATTGCTGAAATAGTCATAGATGGATGCTTATCTAGGACAAAAGAGCTTGCTGAGTTAAAGCTGCATGGAAATACAACCAAACTCTTTCAAAAGCCTCTGAGGTGAAATGACAGATTGTTTGCCATCGGGCACTTGGCCACATGCTATGTGGTTTCGCCAACCTGGAGCCACTCTGTTCCCGTATAAACGCTGTTAACGTTGTTCAGACTGAGAGATAATAAAGATTACACTCACTGAAGTACCTTACAACCTGTAGGTCTGCTTCATACATTGGAGTTGTAATAATTATTTCAGAAGTACTGCATTAATCTGAGCGATGGCAAGTCATGTAGATTTCCACAAAATTAGAGTTTGCCGCACTGCACATACAGTTAAAGTTCAGCTTTTAACTGTAAAATACATCAACTGCCCTGCATGAGACTGACAGAGTTAAGCAAATCTGTTCATCAATATGCTGTGACCTACTTAGGCTTTTGCGCAGTTTGTAACATCATACAGTGCAATGGCACAACCTAGATATTTTTTTTAAAAGCAGAGAATAGTTTATGGAAGTTGAAGGATACCACATAAACTAAGTGCTGGCGATACAATTACTCATGATAAATTATACCTTCCCGTGCCTAAGATATTTAAGGCAGACTTATTGACTACAGGCAGTGGGGTAGAGTGTACACCCCAGTGTGCATCAATGCAGCTGAAGTAGAGATGGTCAAGAGATTCAAGTTTCTACCTCAGTGTTGCCATTTATTCTAAATCTGCACTTTCTCTGTCGCTGTAACACCACATTCTGCCAGTTGTCTATATTCTATTTTTGCACTATCTGTTGTACTCATGTATGTTATGATTTGCCTGAAAGCAAACAAAACAAGGATTTTCACAATACCAGTGAGCACAAACATTACTATTGATCTGTGTGTGTGTTCCACTTAACACATTGGTAAGCATCTTGGCTCTGCTATGAAACAGGAACCTTGCTAGCCTAACGACGCTATGAAACAGGAACCTTGCCCTTTACAATTCACACAAGGTGCCTAATTTTTCATGGTTTCTCTGATAAAACAGGTCTATATGAGAACTCTGTAATTGTCCTGAAAAGGATCATTTTAGGTCATTAGTAAGAGACCTGTGTTTGATCCTGACTATGGGTGCTGTTCTGTACGAAGTTTGTACGTTCTTCCTGTGACCACATGGGTTTTCATCGGGTGCTCCAATATCCTAGCACATTCCAAAGACATGAAGGTTTGTAGGTTAATTGATCTCTGTAAATTATCCCCAGTTTGTAGGATAGAACGAGTGTTTGGGTGATCACTGGTCAGCACGGACTTGGTGGGCCGAAGGGCCTGTTTCTATTCTTATCTCTAAACAATATTAGTCAACAAACGCACACAACTTTGTGATGTAGGAGGAAGATGGAGGAACCCCATGCGTTCACAGTGAAAACTCCGCAAAAACAACACCTGAGGTCAGGATTCAACCCGGATCTCTGGTGCTGCGAGACTACAGTGCTACCACTTGTGCCACTGCACCATCCTGGAACCATATGAGATCAAGCGTGAGCTAGCCAACTGGAAACAAAATTGGCTTGGTGATAGGAGTCAGAGGGCGGCAGTGGAGGCTTGTTTTCCAGATTGGAGGCCTGTAACCAATGGCATGCCCCAGGGATCAGTGCCAGATTCCTGTTTCATACCATAGATTGCCGACTTGATGTCAGTGGCATGATCATTCAGTTTGCGGATGATGCAACTGTTTTTTTAGCAGGAACAACATCTCTTGGTCAGGAATGTAGGTAATTATTTCCTGGTGAAAAACACTGTATAACTTCCTTTCAGTTCAGCTTCATCCTTACATTCAGAAGAAACCTCATATATAATAGTACAGTTGTTACATAATTATATGTTGAAACCAAGAACATCTTGCCATGTTCACAACAGAAAATTCTTGATTATTTTTTGTACTTTTATCAACTAAATATAAGATGAAGTCTAACCATGGGGGCGCTGCAAGCCGGCGCCCTGTCAGCAGTGTGTCCGTTTTTTTCTACATTTTTTTCGTTTGTTTTAAAGTATGTTTTTAATGATTCTTTGTGTGTCTTGTGTGGGGGGTGGTGTGGGGGGGTAAGGGAGAAACCGCTTCGGTCGCCACCTCCACGGAGAGGCGACTTTTTCCAGGTCGCCTCCCCATAGCCTAATATCGAGGATCGGGCGGCCTTTCCTGGAGTCACGCCCGGGGCTTCAGCGGCGGGCACAGCATGGACTCTCGGCATGGAGCGGGTGAGCCATCACTGGGGCTCACCGGAGGTGAGCGGTCTGTTTCGTTGGACCGCGGCAGCCGGCAGCCTGAAGCCGCGGTCTGCAGAGCGCCAGCTGGCGCGGCGTCCGCAGCCCAGGATCCCTCGTGCGGGACCCGGGAGAAGAAGAAGGCACCACTGCCAGCCCATGGCCAATTTCTACCGCGGGCCCGGCGTGGACTTACCATCACCCCTGGAGGTGAGCTTCGACCGCTGGCCCTGCGGTCTGCGGTGCTTCTTGCTGCGGCGCGGCAGGAACTTTAAATCATCGATGGCTGGCCTGCGGCCTACACCAACCTAAAGCTGTGGTCTCCGGTGGGGAAGAGCTGACTCTGCACTTACCTGGACTTTTACCTGTCTGCAGATCTGGACGCCCACAGCGACGGCTGCGGAGGGTTGAGGTCCAGACCACGGGGGGAAATGGAGGAGGACAGGCCACATTTTGTGCCTTCCACCAAAAGTGATGAATGCTGTGGTGGATGTTTGTGTTAAATTTTTATTGTGTATTGTGTGTTCTTTATCATTGTACCGCTGCTGGCAAATTCATTTCACTTGCACTTTATGTACAATGTGACGAATAAAACCGTATTGTATATTATATTGTATGGTTTGGCTGCATGGAAAAACTGAATATTAATGTGACCATAATGATGGTCATTGTTTGGTAATTGCATAATAATTTAAGCTTCTTACAGGGAGGCATTACAGGAATTTGATGAGTAAATCTCACATTCATTTTGTTTGGTACTAAATCTCTCAGTATAAAATAATAATGTTCAATTGGTTTAGCCATCATTGTTAGCAACCCATAAAGCTAAACTATTTGTGTTCACAACTTTATGTTGGAGATTACCTGGCCTTGCCAGATTGATAAAGTCATGAAATTGAATGGGAAGGAGTTCAAGTAGTGTAGGAAGGAACTGACGATGCTGGTTTAAACCGAAGATAGACACAAAATGCTGGAGAAACTCAGCAGATCAGGCAGCATTTTTGGAGAAAAGAAATTGGTGATGTTTCCGGTCTGAGCTGAAACATCATCTATTCGTTTTCTCCAGAGATGCTGCCTGACCCATTGAGTAACTCCAGCTTTTTATGTCAATCTTCAGAGTTCAAATAGGCTTGTTTTAAGATAAGATCACAAACAGTAAGTCCTAAACTATAATTTTACTTTGGAGTCACGTGAGTGACTATGTGAAGAAGCCCCGCCAGGTGCATGCGCGTCATTACGTCCGACGCATGGCGCACCGACGGGCTGGAGAGCGCAGCTCCACCAGCGATAAGTAGTAAACCGGCAGGTAAGTGATTTAAAACTTTTCTGTGGGATTTTAAACTCCATGAGACTGGCTCAGGAGCTAGCGGGAGTCAATAGACAATGGAGAGAGTTGCAAAAAAGTCTGTACATAGTAGGAGTTTAACTTGCGGGACCGCAGTTAGTGCTCACAGACTAACAGGGCAGGGAGATACCGGCTGCGGTAACGCTGGCTCCGACGCCGACTGCAGAACTACCGGCAGCTCAACTGCCTCCATTAACTCCGGTGCTTCAGGGCGCTGAGGCCACTCCAGCAGGGAGAAAGGCCAAACGGAAATCTCTCAGGCCCATTTTATCCGACGAGTCTGATGAAGAAGACTCCCCTCCTTCCAACAAGAAGGTCTGGGGACGTCTAGATCAAATAGAGAGAATGCTTCAGACAATGATGAGCCACAAAGTATTCCAATCAGGGTCAAATGCTACTAGGATTCCCAAAACAGCCTCACGCAGAGGCCGATATGGCGAGGAGGACTTTAGCGCCTATGAATATCAATGGGAATCACTCTCGCCAGCACCTTGTTTAGGGCTGGCAGAGACGTCCCTAGAGCAAGACTCGGGAGAGCCAGGGCAGGAGGAGTCTGACCCTGAAGTTGGTGTCACTGCTCTTGGGCACACACCAAGGCCCATGAGCCTTGCTCCAGGTGTCCCGGATGTGGCAAGAAATGTTGCCATTCCGGAGGGTACTGGTGAAACCATGGAGGAAAATCTGGCTTCTAACATCAACTACATGGCCTCTCACCAGCTACAGGACTCCATTATGGAACAGACGACCAGACACCTGTTAACTGAGCGTCGCTCAAGGTGCCCACCATGAACTCTGCTATCTGGGCATAAATGAGCGCAACGATGCATGGACAAGAGATTCAGTGCCAGTGAGTCCTCAAATTGGTGGGGGCAGGGATCACAGCTTTCGGGAAAATGGTCCAAAGGGCACCGATGTCCGGGACACAGCAGGATATGTTGGCCCTGCTGTGCAATGCATACTTCGTAATCAACTGCATCCAGAAAATTGCTATCAAGCCAACATTGAACTCACAATTTGCAGCTTTGTGTAGGTCATCAAATATTCAAATGCCAAATTTTCTATTTGGCGAAGACCTGCTCAAACAGGTCAATAACCTGGAAGAAGAGGCCAAAACTATTCACTTCATGAAAACCTACATCCCTTCAGCCAGGATGCCACCTCGCAGGTCCTTTTCGACACGATGGGGGTCAGATCCTGGTGCAGGCCCAAGCAGAGTGGTACACGTTGGGCGACGTCCTTATCCACCTGTGTACGCCAACTACAACCCCAGCATGGCAAGGAGAACAAGAAGTTCAAGGTCGACTATGGAGGTATGGGTAAGTCCAGGATAAATCCTCTGGGGAACAACCTCCAGTTGGGGGTAGGTTACAGTTATTTTATGATGATGCTGCATAAAATCTGATCTGTTAATACTGCACTCTGTCTCAGGGTCTCGAATAGAGTTTATGTCAGGAATTCATCCACCTGCACAAAATATGCCTAGTCGGGTCGTGTTTTTTTCTGGACCAGAAACTCTGCAGGTAAATAAAGAAATTGGAGTTTTGTTCCATAAAGGGGTAATTGAGAGGACGACATACCATCCTCAACAATTTGTGTCCAATATATTGCCCAGACAGAAAAAAGATGGTGGGTGTCAAGTCATTCTGGATCTAACCCAATTAAATTCCTATGTCCAGTATAGGCATTTTAAAATGGACACCTTCAATACTGCTAAACAGCTGTTATCAAAAGGTTGTTATATGGCAACCATAGATCTGAAAGATGCATATTATTCAGTAACAATTCATCATCAGTACCATAGATACTTGAAATTTAGTTGGATGGGACAGCTGTGGCAATTTAAGGCGTTGCCCAATGGGTTAACCTCAGCTCCTAAGTTGTTCACAAAATTGTTCAAACCAGTTCTGGTGCTACTTTGTGCCCAGAATCACATTGTGATGGCTTATCTAGATGATATTTTAATTATAAGCAACAATCAGGAAACAGCTGAGGAGTTGGTTTCAGCAACCAAATACCAGTTTAAGAGGTTAGGTATTCTCATCCACCTAACTAAATCCAAGCTAGAGCCATCCCAAAAAAATGAACTATTTGGGGTTTGTCATTGATTCAGTTGATATGTCAGTGACTTTGCCTACGATCAAGGCTGTTGAAATCATGGAGGTCTGTATCAGTCTCGTAGAAAAGCAACAATCCTCCATCCAGCAAGTAGCCAGTGTTATTGGTAAATTGGTGGCGGCTTTCCCTGCAGTGGAGTTTGGACCTCTGCATTATCAAAGTTTGCAACGAGCTAGAGAACAAGCACTTAAATAACATGCAGGTCATTTTGATAGACCTATGCAGTTGCCAGCCAAAGCCATCACCAAATTACAATGGTGGATAATCAATATTGCACAAAGTACCAAAAACATTTTGATTCAACAACCTTTAGTGGTTTTACAAACAGGTGTTAGTGCTTTGGGATGGGGGGCCACGGACAACAAGTCTAGCTGTGGCGGTAGATGGAGTGTGCAAGAGGAATTAATCCTGCAAAGGCATGGTATAAATTACTTAGAATTGCTGGGTGCATTCTATGGATTAAAAGCTTATTGTTCAGCAATGAATATGTTCAGCTCCAGATTGACAATACCACGGCCGTTGCTTATATCAATCACATGGGAGGAATAAGGTCAGTATCATGTGATAATCTGGCTAACCTCATTTGGGACTGGTGTATTTCCAGAGATATCTGGGTCTCAGCTATCTACCTACTAGGTAGAGTTAACGTAGTGGCAGACAACAGGTCACGGAAATTTAATGACAACATAGAATGGATGCTAAATCCTGATGTTTTTAAAATGATTGTCAGCCAGATCTAAATGACTGTTTGCCAGATATAGATCTGTTAGCATCCTGGCCAAATCAGCAGTTGCCTAAATACGTTTTGTGGGAACCAGATCCAGGAACAGTAGTGGTGGATGCATTGTCGCTACATTGGGGACGTACGTTCCTTTACGCTTTTCCCCCATTCTGCATCATCAGGCAATGCCTCACCAAAATAGAGCAGGACTCTGCCTCAGGCGTTTTGGTGGTTCCGGACTGGCCTGCACAACCTTGGTTCCCATTGGTGCTGAGAATGATGATGACAGCCATTCATGACTGTCCCCAAGCGCAGTAATATGTTGGTGCATCCAGTAACAGGAGAAAGTTATCTGTTACATGTTCGTATTAATTTGTTAATCTGCAGGTTCTGACCAGACCATTCCAAGGGCTTGGACTGTCGAGTAGGACCATGGATGTGATAACTGCAGCTTGGAGATATAGCACTAAAAAACAATATGTGTCTCATATTAAGAAATAGGAGATGTTTTGATTGCAGTCTGATATATCTTATCATACGGCAAGCATTGCGGATGGGTTGGAGTTCCTTGCTACATTGCATTTTGATGAAAACTTGAGCTATAGTACCATTAATAGTGCTCGGAATGCTTTGTCCTCCTATTTAGGGCAGTTTTCAGAACAACAATCTATTGGGTCTCATCCGTTAGTGTCCTGATTCATGAGAGGAATCTTTAACAAGAACCCTCCTAAACCTAGATATACAAAAATCTGGGATGTCAGTATAGTTCTCACACTGCTGCGGCAATGGGCTCCAATTACGTCACTGTCTTTTCAGAAGTTAACACTTAAAGTGGTTATGCTCATGGCGCTAATATCAGTGCAACAAGTTCAAACATTGCAAAAGCTACGGCTACATAGCATGTACTTATCTGTAGATAACATAATGTTTTATGTGTATGATTTAATCAAACAAAGCAGGCCAGGAATGGCCGGAACCAAAGTAAGCTTTAAAGCATACCCTGTTGGCCAAACGTTATGTGTAGTTAAGCACCTGAGTCAATATATCGAGGTAACTAAGAGTCTCAAAGGCTCTGAGATAGCAATGCTCATCAGCCACAAAAAAACTCATAAAAAGGTGTCAGTACAAACTATTTCTAGATGGTTAAAACAGGTTTTGGATTGTGCTGGAGTAGACACTCAAGTGTTTAAATCTCACTCCACCAGGGTGGCATCAACATCCACAGCAAAGGCACAGGACATGCCTCTAGACCAAATCCTCGGGGCCGCAGGATGGTCTAGGGAGGCGACCTTCTCAAAATTCTATGATAAACCTGTCCTGACAGTGCAAGGTTTTGGGCATGCTGTTTTGGATTTGGTTTGATTTTATTTTATTTTCTAAATTTCATTTGTAATTTCCCTCTGGGACAGAGGGGCTTTTACTGTTTTTGTTTATTATTATTAAAAAATGTTTATTGGGTAATTCGAAACAATGTTCAATACATTATTTATTCACTACTGTGTCAACTGAAGTAGTGTGTCGCATGGAATGGATCTATGGCATGAAATCACATTGCTTTGAAATCTTCATGTAGTCACTCACGTGACTCCGAAGTAAAATAGTAAGATTAAATGAGAACTTACCAGTTTGAAGTTTGATCTTTATTTTATGAGGTGTTACAATGAGGGATTACGTGCCCTCCGCTCCCGGCCCTCATAATCACAAAGGACATCTGGTAGTTTTAGTCTTCTGAGTCTTACTATATCACTTCGACTATAGTTTCTGTGTTTTCACGCCACTGCTTTGAAGTATGACGCGCATGCGCCTGGCAGGGCTTCTTCACGTTGCAAACTTCAAAGTTCTCATTTAATCTTACTATCATTCATTATATAGGATTAATAAAACTCAGCATTAGAAAGGATTATTTTTGGATTCAGAACCCTGGGCTATCAGTGCAATCGTCTGTCAGGAATCATGCTCTGAAAATAAGAACAGGCATTGGACAGGATTGGCAATGACTGTCATGCCCATCACTGTGGAATAGCATCAGGTACGTGTGAAGAATGTTCACTTGGATGTGTTGGAGAGGATTACAGCCCAGCTTTAGTGAGTGGGGTAGGGGGACACTCAAAGTGGAAGGCAGTTAATGAATAGGAATGCAATGGATTTCTTTTAAAGTTAGCACGAAAGACTCTGTGTCCAGTTTCACATTAGGTTGCTCTAGTACACGTACAAAGCATAGAAGAGAACAATGCTAGGAAATACAAATTTTGTGCCTGCAATGTGCAGCAGAAGACCAGTGAAAATTAGCACGTATCGAGCTGCCTTTGGCTGGCATCAATATCCGGTTTTAAAATTCAAATCTAAATCCCACAGCACCCTGGTTAAAATGAATGGAATTGATGTTAAGTTTGTGGAAGGTGGAAGGAAGGAAATGATCCAGAAGATAATTGTGTCTGTAAAGACCAGCATTAAACAAATCTTTCCAGTAATAACAATAACAGACTGGATAATCTAATAATGCAGCTTCGTAAATACCCTTTGGCAGATGTAAATTCTGATCTCCTTCCCATCCTCCACCAGCAAGAAATTCCCCTGTACAGTCAGTCCAAAGGGGAATGACAGCACTGAGGAAACAAATTTGAAACCAAACCACAAATGTACCGCTGGGAAGTGAGAGAAATTAACAAATAAATAGTGTTGCTCACTTAACATTGAAGATTTCTTGAATGACGGCATTAAGAGGGGTTAATATATGCTATATGTACAGAGAGGTCCCTGAGAGTGCTGCTGTGCCTAGAAGATGGTTTGAATCCCTGGCCTTCCCACTGCTGTACATTGCTTTGATGGGACCTGGGAGGGTGGGGGGACGCTCGGATCCTTAACTCACTTAGCTCTCAGCCAAGTATCGCCCATCACTGAGTGCGGAGAGGATGTCTATGAGGGTGGTGATATGTAGGCCGAGATCTGCATCTGGCAGATCGAAAACATACTGTTGGGTTCCCAAACAGCTTGGTTTGGGAACAGCTCTGCCCAAGACTGCAAGCAATTGCAGGGAGTTGTGGTTTTATCATCAATCCTTACTGAATTATGCAATTTCCACAATAAAACCATGAGTTCATGATTTCTACTCATGATTAACTTATTACAGTAAATTTAATCAAGAATTAATTTTTGAACCAAGTGAATTATTTTTATTTCATTAAAGTGTACATTTCATTTACCGGTCAGTTAAGCTTTTCTCTTTTTTTAGTTTAAATAGAGTTTTTTTATATCAGCAGATGTACTAATGCAGAGTTTAATGGATACTCCAATCTCACCACACTGCACTGCTCAGGAGGAAAGTATTTTTCATGCTCAAGTTTAATAAATAAATCCTGGCAGTGAATCGTTCAAACTGTAACAGAAAGAACAGTGCATAAAAGGATGAAAAGCAAAGCTTACTCAGCCTATTATGGAGATACTGTTATCACAGACAACCAGTGGGAATCCCTAGGCAGCTTTAATTTCTGTTCAGAGTGAAAATAAGTTTCCCTGGTCTCAGTGAGTAAAAATAGACACAGAGGGTGAAAATTACCTATGTGGGCTCCTGGACCATTTTGAATGAGCAAACTGCGCTTTTGGATTTGAAGATCTATTTTCTCTGTGTGTAATCAAGCCATGATCATCAGTAGTAATTCATAAGGTGGGTTTGATCTGAATGTTTGTCTGAAAACCCACCATATGAATTACTACTAATGATCATGGCTACTGTGCATCACTGATACAGTCTGCTGAATGTCAATATTTAGACAAATGCGACTTCCAGCGCCATTCCTACCCTTGCTCCTGAAACACTTCAGTTCTTGCTCCTGATCCTGCATTTGACCATGATCCCGGTACCCTATCATCCTAGTCCTATTCTTCATCCCTCTTCCAGCCCCACTCCTATCTTTCCTCCTGACCTCACAACTGAAAAGCTTCCAGCCCCATTCTTGCCACTGCTTAGGTTTGCTAACTTCCTCACTCCCAATTAAGAGACAAAAGGTCAAAATACGGGACAAATTCCCGATGGCAATTCGTTGAGCGACTCGGTTATGGTAAGCGAAGGTCTGAAGGTTGGACAGCTGGCCTGGCTGCTGACCGACGGGGCCACAGGCGAGGCACTGTTGCTACACTCCATGGGCTGGACTACGTTGGGACAGGTGAGGCGGGGCCGGACACTTACCTCGACACGAGTAGTAGCAGTCAAATACGGGACGAGGGCAGTCCCATACAGGACAAACCAATTTAGCCCAAGAAATGGGATATCCCAGCTAATAAGGGACAATTGGCAACCCTACCCCTGCTCTTGACAACACATCTCCCAACCCCACTCCTCCTCCCCTTACACCGCATATAATTGCTGTCAATTATTAGATTGATATAATGAGGACACATTTCCAAGCCATCTCTAACAAAAAAATGGTCGCAGAGAACATCAGAACTGGCCAGATAGTCAATCTAGCTCACACACCATTCCAGTGTGGGCCAACCTCTGGAACAGTTTTTCCACCCACTGTGCTGCATGATCAGCCCATAATATAGCCAATTGTAATGAAGACCAATGTCAAGCAAGTCTGCACAATCACCTAATACCACATGTAATGCCGCACTTTGCCAGAAATATCCTAGAGTGAAGATAATCACCAAGATTTGTTTTGTTAAGTTTTCTTATTAGTTAGAAGCAATTACATAATTGAAAAAAAAAGATACGTGTTTATTGTTGACATAATAAAAATCATTTTTTTCTTTGTAGATATACATAATCAGTATTATTATGTTAATCCTTGCTTAATAATTGTGCTTCTATATTTTATTTTTTCCATTTTTTATAAAGGTAGAAAATAGTAGAAAAAGATGAAACAAAAAAAAATCACATTTTATATATATATATATAAAGTTGGAGATATATCCGCGATTTAGGAAATGTACTACTTCATCTATTCTTCGATTCTGGTTTCAGTCGGGTTCTCGTGCGAACCACTTTGCCCCTTCAAATATTCAATAAACGGGGACCATATTTTTTTAAGTAGTTCTTGTTTGTCCATTAAGACAAATCTTATTCTTTCCAAATATAGGGTTTCCGACATTTCTGTGGTCCACATTTTAATTGTGGGGGTTATAGAGCCTTTCCAAAATTTTAATATTAATTTTTTCTCAATTATTAAACTATAATCAATAAAAATTCTTTGATTCGAAGTAATGAATTGATTTGGTGCCGTTATTCCTAATATTATTAATTTTGAGTCAGGAGCCAGTTTGGTATTAACGACTTCTGAGATTATCTTAAAAATCTCCATCCAAAAATTATTAATTTTTATACAACTTACGAATGAGTGCAATAGGTTAGACTCTAAATGTTGACATTTATCACAAATAGGGGATAATCACCAAGATTAATGGGAAACTGTTCAACCTATCTCACTTCTGATTCAAATCCAAGGCCAGCAGTTCTTCAGTCATTAAGCTGCAGTACACAGCTGATGCTTGCATATGCACACACTCAGAAACTGAGCTTCATATCTTTGTTAACTTGCTCACTGAAGCATACAAGGCAATAAATCTTGCATTTAACATCCAAAAAGCATGTCCTCTACCAACTGACCCCAATGTGTCACTCTGACTACTGACAATAAAGGTCCACAACAAGAATCTGAAAAACATGGGCCACTTCCCATATCTCAAGAGGTACCACACACTAAAGGTCAACATTTACGGTGAAATTCACCACTGCATTCAAAGTTCCTGTAAAACCTATGGCTAGGTCAGGAAAACAATGCTTGAAGATCTAAAACTCAAACCCAGCATAAAACTCATGATCTATCGGGCAACAATGATCTTGCCCTCCAATATGCCTCTGAGCCAACATAGTCTAACAACAGTAGCACATCATTGTTCGCTAACGTTATCTCAAAAAAACTATATAAATACACCATCAGAATAAACAATCCAACATCACTGTCATCTCATAAATCATCAGGTCCAGAATTGAGCCCTAATTATATGTTGGTCCAGATTGGCAGGCAAGGCTACTCGCTCGTCCAAAACCAGATTCCAAATCATACCTCTAGTTTTCCTCTCCCCTGACTCTTAGTCTAAAGAAAGGTCCCGGCCTGAAACATCACATGTTCCTTTTCTCTTGAGATGCTGCCTGACCCGCTTAGCTATTCCAGAATTTTGTGAGTATCTTCGATGTAAACCAGGATCTGCAGTTCCTTCCTACTCCAAATCATACTTTCTATTCTCAGCATCATTAGGACAACCAGGTAAAAGAAAAGAAAATATTCAAGGACATTGTTAAAGGACCTTGAGTTCATTGGGCAGGAGTACACAGAAGACCAAACAACTCACCTGTCCCACCTACATAGATAGACAAACAATGCTGGAGAAATTCAACGGGACAGACAACATCTCTGGATAGAAGGAATGGGTGATGTTTTATGTCGAGACCCTTCTTCAGACTGAGTTACTTCAGCATTTTGTGTCTACCTTCGGTGTAAACCAGCATCTGCAGTTCCTTCCTACACATTCCACCTACTGAGATGTCTTGTTCTGAATCCTAATTTATTTCACATGAAAATGTATTTCTGCAATCTGCAAGAAAAAATGTTGCATATTTGCAATGGTGACTCATTATGGTGACTCATTATCAAGATTGATAACAATTAAAATCCTATTCCTATCAGGCAAATTTAAAATGTCACTCTTGGTGGGATTTAGAGCTGATTAATGAATTTGTCTGGAAGTAGCAGATTTGATATATGATAATTTGTAATATTGGATCTTTGTCCAATGACAAAAGAGAGCACGGGTAAAATAAATTAGAGTTTGAAACTTAGTCCTGGGTTTGGACGGAGAATATGTAAAACACGAGTTTACCATTAATTAATTAATATAACTTCAAACTTCTGCTGTGAACACGATTGAGACTCCAAAACTTTGTTCAGATTTGTTACTACTTTCAATATTTTGCCATCTGCTTGGCTATTTTCTCATTTGAACAAAATAACAAGCTTCATAATTTTTTTTAATTGCTTACATTACCACATGCATAACATTCCTGGTGCCAGGATCCAGGATGTCACAGACAGAGTGCAGACAATCCTCAAGGGCGAAGGTGAACAGCCAGAAGTGGTCGTGCATGTTGGCACAAATGATGTTGGAAAGAATGGGATGAATATTTTGCAGCGGGACTTCAGAGAGCTCGGAAAAATGCTGAAAAGCAGGACTTCCAGGGTTGTTATCTCCGGTTTGCTTCCAGTTCCTCGTGCTGGCGAGAGCAGGAACAGGGAGATACGGGACCTGAATGTGTGGCTGAGGAACTGGTGCAGGGGGCAGGGATTTAGGTTCTTAGATCACTGGGATCTGTTTTGGAGTAAGGGGGAACTGTACAAAAGGGACGGATTGCATCTTAACAGGTGGGGGAACCAGCATTCTGGCCGGCAGGTTTGCCACTGCTACACGGATGGTTTTAAACTGAATAAGGGGGGTGGGGTGTCAAATGGGATAGTCGAGGACGGAGTTAAAGGGAAAGAGAGTAAAGGGATGGTTAATGACCCCAGAATTAACGGGAAAGAAAGCTCACAAAGGGATAGGAGAGTATGGCCAAGTGTAATAGGGATCGATGTGAAAGGGGCCACTTGTCAACATAATTGTATAAGGAGTAAGAGTGTTGTAAAAACAAGCCTGAAGGCTTTGTGTCTCAATGCGAGGAGCATTCGTAATAAGGTGGATGAGTTGAAGGTGCAGATAGCGATTAATGACTATGCTATAGTAGGGATCACGGAGACATGGCTCCAGGGTGACCAAGGCTGGGAGCTGAACATCCAGGGATATTCAATATTCAGGAGGGATAGACGAAAAGGAAAAGGAGGTGGGGTAGCGTTGCTGGTGAGAGAGGATATTAATGCAATAGAAAGGAAGGACATTAGCGTGGAGGATGTGGAATCGATATGGGTAGAGCTGCGAAACTCTAAGGGGCAGAAAACGCTAGTGGAAGCCGTGTACAGGCCACCTAACAGTAGTATTGGAGTTGGGGATGGCATCAAATAGGAAATTAGAAATGCGTGCAACAAGGGTAACACGGTTATAATGGGTGACTTCAATCTGCATGTAGATTGGGTGAATCAAATTGGCAGGGGTGCTGAGGAAGAGGATTTCTTGGAATGTATGCGGGATAGTTTTCTCAACCAACATGTGGAGGAACCAACGAGAGAGCAGTCTTGTTGTGCGTGGCCCCTTGGGCAAGAGTGACCATAATATGGTTGAGTTCTTCATTAGGATGGAGAGTGACAAAATTAAGTCAGAAACAAGGGTTCTGAATTTGAACAAAGGTAACTTTGAAGGTATGAGATGTGAATTGGCCAAGATAGACTGGCAGGTGATTCTTAAAGGGCTGACAGTGGATGTGCAATGGAAGGTATTTAAAGACTGCATGGATGAACTACAAAAATTGTTCATACCAGTTTGGCAAAAGAATAAATCGGGGAAGGTGGTGCATCCATGGATAACAAGGGAAATCAGGGATAGTATAAAAACAAAAGATGAGGCATACAAATTTGCCAGAAAAAGCAGCCTACCGGAGGACTGGGAGAAATTCAGAATCCAGCAGAGGAGGACAAAGGGCTTATTTAGGAAAGGGAAAATAGATTATGAAAGGAAACTGGCAGGGAAGATAAAAACTGACTGCAAAAGTTTTTATAGATATGTGAAGAGAAAGAGATTAGTTAAAACAAATGTTGGTCCCTTGCAGTCAGAAACAGGTGAATTGATCATGGGGAACAAGGACATGGCAGACCAATTGAAGAACTACTTTGGTTCTGTCTTCAATAAGGAAGACATAAATAATCTGCTGGAAATAGCAGTGGAATGGGGGTCAAATAAGATGGAGGAACTGAGTGAAATCCAGGTTAGCCGGGAGGTGGTGTTGGGTAAATTGAACGGATTGAAGGCCGATAAATCCCCAGGGCCAGATAGTCTGCATCCCAGAGTACTCAAGGAGGTAGCCACAGAAATAGTGGATGCATTAGTGATAATTTTTCAAAATTCCTTAGATTCTGGAGTAGTTCCTGAGGATTGGAGGGTAGCTAATGTAACCCCACTTTTTAAAAAAGGAGGGAGAGAGAAAGTGGGGAATTACAGACCAGTTAGTCTAACATCGGTAGTGGGGAAACTGCTAGAGTCAGTTATTAAAGATGGGATAGCAACGCATTTGGAAAATGGTGAAATCATTGGACAAAGTCAGCATGGATTTACGAAAGGTAAATCATGTCTTACAAGTCTGATAGAATTTTTCGAGGATGTAACTACTAGTGGATAAGGGAGAACCAGTGGATGTGTTATATCTAGTCTTTCAAAAGGCTTTCGACAAGGTCCTGCATAAGAGGTTAGCATACAAACTTAAAGCACACGGTATTGGGGGTTCAGTATTGATGTGGATAGAGAACTGGCTAGCAGACAGGAGGCAAAGGGTAGGAGTAAACGGGTCCTTTTCAGAATGGCAGGCAGTGTCTAGTGCGGTACCGCAAGGCTCAGTGCTGGGACCCCAGCTATTTGCAATATATATTAATGATTTGGACGAGGGAATTCAATGCAACATCTCCAAGTTTGCAGATGACACCAAGCTGGGGGGTATAGTTAGGTGTGAGGAGGATGCTAGGAGGCTGCAGGGTGATTTGGATAGGCTGAGTGAATGGGCAGATGCATGGCAGATGCAGTATAATGTGGATAAATGTGAGGTTATCCACTTTGGTGACAAAAACATGAGGGTAGATTATTATCTGAATGGTGGCAGATTAGGAAAAGGGGAGATGCAACGAGACTTGGGTGTCATGGTACACCAGTCATTGAAAGTAAGCATGCAGGTGCAGCAGGCAGTGAAGAAAGCAAATGGTATGTTAGCATTCATAGCGAAAGGATTTGAGTATAGGAGCAGGGAGGTTCTACTGCAGTTGTACAGGGTTTTGGTGAGGCCACACCTGGAGTATTGCATACAGTTTTGGTCTCCAAATCTGAGGAAAGACATCCTTGCCATAGAGGGGGTACAGAGAAGATTCACCAGACTGATTCCTTGGATGTCAGGACTTTCATATGAGGAAAGATTGGAGAGACTCGGCTTGTACTCGCTGGAATTTAGAAGATTGAGGGGGGATCTTATAGAAACTTACAAAATTCTTAAGGGGTTGGACAAGCTAGATGCTGGAAGATTGTTCCCAATCTTAAAAATTGTCCTAAAAATTGGTTGGCGCGTGGTGATGCGCGCATTGCGCATGGTGAGGCGTGGTGGTGTATGCATTGACGCACGGTAACGTGTGCCGCCCCAGGATTTTGGAATGCTCAAAATCCTTGCGTGCCACCTGCGTGACGTATTCCTTGCGCACACTGATTTACTGATGGCATACGCTGACGTACTGACGGTGTACGTGTAGCACGTGGTGAAGTATTGTTACGCAAGGTGACTCACGAACATTGCCTATGCTAATTTATTATACGTGACCGTGCGCCAACATCCGTAACCATGCGCGCCCTTATGCCGTCGACACGCCATTTGCGCATCGCACCACGTGACCACCCGGGTATAAAGCACGGGTAGTTTTGAAAAAATGTCACTCGGAAAGTCCTTGCCACAGAGATCGGACTAAGTACGAACGACATAGGAAATGGCTGCCAAAAGAAGCAAGGCACTCAAGAGCACTTGGCGCACGACAGTTGTACTGCTCGATGATTATCACGCGACAGTCACTTCCGGCCTGTTGTGTAAATAATGCACAAATCACGCCCAAGTGGGACAGTCCCTTTAGTCTACATTTGATCTTGTTGATGTAGAAGGAAGCCACATCGGGAGCACCAAATGCAGTAAATGAACTTGGCCTCCTTACATTAGTAACCTCCTTCAGCATCTCTCTGTGACTGATACTGCAGAAGAGTTGATCAATGGTATCTTTGAGCAAAAGACAGACACAAAAAGCTTGAGTCACTCAATGGGTCAGGCAGCATCTCTGGAGAAATGTTACATTTCAGGTCGAGCATACACTTTAAAGCTACTGCCCACTTTGCACCTGTATTCCAATCAGTATCATGAAAAGGCTTTCAGTATTTCTTTAAGCCCACGAGTGGATGATTGATTGCAAATACGTAAGTAGGCAGCCTCGAAAGAATTTCTTCCAAATCCCAGCACTTCTTTCTTCCAGAAATCATAGCTGCTGGCACCAATTTTGCATGATCTCCTTGCCAGAGACCAATATTTTTAAGACCTTTGCACTATCTATTGTACTTGAGTTGCAACTGCTTGTATCTATGTAGGGTATGTCTGATTTTCTTGGGTAGCATGCAAAACAAAGCTAATTGCAGTACCTCGGTACATGTGACGATAATAAACCCAACGTGAACTCAATTATAAAGTGCAACTGCCATTAATGCTATTAATAAGTAATTCAGGCGCATTAACCCGTACAGCAATCTTCCTTTTTAACTACAACTATAGTATTCAATTACACGTCTGCTATCAGATGTGGTTCCATGCCTGGAACTTGTGGAAGACATAATACAAATAATCATGTGTTTCATCACAGAAGTTGGTCTATTTTTGATTTGGCTTTGGATAAAAAAAATATTTCCAAACATCAGACATAGCCATGAATAGAACAACAATTCAAATTTCAAAAAATGATAATAAATCCTTTTTGAAGAGATCTGTTTGTTCTTTCCTGTGTAAATTGGCAGCAGACTGAGGTAATGAAGGATGTTTGAAGTTCAAATTACAGATAATTTAAGGAAAATGATCTGTAGTTGATTAGGAGGCAATAGCAGCAAATTATGTCAGAGCAAGAATTTGTGTTAGTCATGTATGGACTAAGAAATAAAGCATAACACTTCCAGAAGGTAGTCAATACTAAGGAACTACAGCCAAAAAAATTGAAATTACACATTTTCCATTCTTGCGTGTGCTTATGTACTTATAAAGCTCTAGACCTCAATCCATCACATTAGATTAAGTATCAGTTTGTACTGAGAAGCAGGAGGTTTAATCTATTAATCAAGTGCACCGTACTTCCTGCTCTATTCACCATGGGATTTATCCTGGTGCAGCTGTGATATACTCTAACCATAGCCTGTGAATCTTCTGGCTGATTGGACTCCACTCATTAGTAAGGCTGGTTAAATCCATTTCATCTACAAATATATGATCAACATGTTCCAATAAAGATTACAAACACTATAATCTCCAAAGATAGACACAAAAAGCTGAAGTAATTCTGCGGAATAGGCAGCATGTCTGGCGTGAAGGAATGGTTGACGTTTTCGGGTCGGTCCCTTTGAGAAATAAAAATGTTGCCATGGAAAAAATCTCGTTCCTTTACTCGTATTAGGTCATAGTAGGTCGCAGTAGGTCGGCATGTTAGTCGTAGGTAATCGAGGGTAGTCGAAGGTAGTCGTAGAAAGTCTTCATCATAGCCGAAGGGAGGCCGATGGGAGGTTGAAGGAGATCGAAGGCGGTTGTCTTCACTCTCCACTGTTCGGTGTCCAATTTTCCCGAAGTTTTCCTGAAGGTTGCATCTTTGATGCCTCATAAATATGTGTAATATGGTGATTGATAGACAATTGACAGTGTGCCAATGAATGTCAACAGAGATTTATAGTATTATCTGAATTACGTTCAGCTGTTGTGTGAGTTTTAATAAATTTGTGCATGTTGTGCATCTGAAGGAATTCATTACTCTTGTTTATTCTTTCAGAATAGAATATAGATTGTTTTCGACAATGCTGTTTGAATATGGTTTTCCACAATTTGCCTGAACCTAGAACATCTCATAAAAGTGCTGGATAAAAACCAACCATCATGCTCTGTAACTATCACACTATTTTAGAGAAGACAATTACAGTGGCTTGCAAAAGTATTCATACCCCTTGAACTTTTCCACATTTTGTCACGTTACAACCACAAACGTAAATGTATTTTATGTGATAGAGCAACACAGAGTGGCGCATAATTGTGAAGTGGAAGGAAAATGATACATGGTTTAGAATTTTTTTACAAATAAAAAACTGAAAAGTGTGGCGTGCAAAAGTATTCAGCCCCCTTTACTCTGATACCCCTAAATAAAATCCAGTGCAACCAATTGCCTTCAGAAGTCACCTAATTAGTAAATAGAGTCCACTTGTGTATAATCTAATCTCAGTATAAAATACAGCTGTTCTGTGAAGGCCTCAGAGGTTTGTTAGAGAACATTAGTGAACAAACTGCATCATGAAGCCCAAGGAACACATCAGACAGGTCAGGGATAAAGTTGTGGAGAAGTTTAAAGCAGGGTTAGGTTATAAAAAAAATCCCAAGCTTTGAACATCTCACGGAGCACTGTTCAATCCATCATCCGAAAATGGAAAGAGTATGGCACAACTGCAAACCTACCAAGACATGGCCATCCACCTAAACTGACAGGCCGGGCAAGGAGAGCATTGATCAGAGAAGCAGCCAAGAAGCCCATTGTAACTCTGGAGGAGCTGCAGAGATCCACAGCTCAGGTGGGAGAATCTGTTCACAGGACAACTATTAGTCGTGCACTCCACAAATCGGGCCTTTATGAAGAGTGGCAAGAAGAAAGCCATTGTTGAAACAAAGCCATAAGAAGTTCTGTTTGCAGTTTGCCACAAGCCATGTGGGGGACACAGCAAACATGTGGAGGAAGGTGCTCTGGTCTGATGAGACCAAAATTGAAGTTTTTGGCCTAAATGCAAAACGCCATGTGTGGAGGAAAACTAACACTGCACATCACCCTGAACATACCATCCCCACTGTGAAACATGGTGGTGGCAGCATCATGCTGTGGGGATGCTTTTCTTCAGCAGGGACAGAGAAGCTGGTCAGAGTTGATGGGAAGGTGGATGGAGCCAAATACGGGACAATCTTGGAAGAAAACTTGTTAGAGCCTGCAAAAGACTTGAGACGGGGTGGAGGTTCACCTTCCAGCAGGACAATGACCCTAAACATACAGCCAGAGCTACAAAGGAATGGTTTAGATCAAAGCATATTTATGTGTTAGAATGGCCCAGTCAAAGTCCAGACCTAAATCCAATTGAGAATCTCTGGCAAGACTCGAAAATTGCTGTTCACAGATGCTCTCCAACCAATCTGACTGAGCTTGAGCTATTTTGCAAAGAGGAATGGGCAAAAATTTCAGTCTCTAGATGTGAAAAGCTGGTAGATACATACCCCAAAGGACATGCAACTGTAATTGCAGTGAAAGGTGGTTCGACAAAGTATTGACTCAGGGGGGCTGAATACTTTTGCACGCCACACCTTTCAGTTTTTTATTTGTAATACAATTTGGAAACCATGTATCATTTTCCTTCCACTTCACAATTATGCACCACTTTGTGTTGGTCTATCACATAAAATCCCAATAAAATACATTTGCGTATGTGGTTGTAACGTGACAAAATGTGGAAATGTTCAAGGGGTATGAATATTTTTGCAAGCCACTGTAAAAGATTCAGAGGAGACGTAATTGAGGTGTACTTGATTTTTTACACTAGTATTGGGGTTATAATTTTATTGGATTTCTGTTTGTTGTCCTGTGTACTGTGATTACAAACATGCCACTGCAAATAAGAATTTCATTGCCCTGCTGTTGGTACATATGACAATTAAGTACTCCTGACTCTCTTGACTTGAGCTCTGGGGATCCTCAATAGAGTCAATAGAGCATCTGGAGAAAACCCACGCACATCACACAAGTAAAAACTCCTTACAGACAGCACCCGTATTCAGGATCGAACCCGGGTCTCTGGTGCTGTAAGGCAGCAACTCTACCGCTGACACCCCAGAGATATCAAAAATCACAGAGCCATTAATGTAATGTAAGCAGCTGAGGAATTCAAAGTGAAATTATCAGCACCTCTTTCATACAGACAGTGGATGTCAGAGGAAGAAACCTTCATCACATTTAAATAACACATGTTTGTAGAGAAGTGACTTGCAGGGCCATGAAACTAATACGAGAGAGCGGGCTTATATATAGGTTAGCTCTTTTTTGGACAGCACCCCCCACAATGGGCCAATTAGCCTCCTACTATGTTGTAAATTTTCAATTGCTCACACACAGTTCTCAATTTCCCAGCTGAGACTTTGATCTGGCTTGTAAATAATATGGATACGAAAGCAAGCCTGAGGATGGGGTGTCCTGTGGCCAGTGGCCCATCAAGGTCCATACTCCAAGGTCTTTTTACCATCAGCAAGGCACAGAACAAAAGCACAAAATAACACACTCCATTTACTTGAATGAGTGCAGCTCTAACAACTATTGAAAAGCTTGACACCATCCAGGACTTAATTCAAGCAAGAATGTCATTGTTCTGTTGCTGGTGCAAATTACGACTGAACTCACTTGACTCCCTTGACTCTTGACAAAGCCAGCAACTTGACTGGTACCCCATCTTCCACCCTTAGCCTGTATTTTACCCACTCGTGGTTACAACCTGGACCATCTACAAAATGCACAGCAATTATTTGCCAAGGCACCTCTCAATTCATGAGCTGTCAAGGTAGCAGCAGCATGGAATCCTTATGCCAAATGCCACATAATCCAGACTTGCAAATATATCACCAGTTTTTAATTGTTGTTGGGTCATTCCTATCTTACAGCACTGTGTGAGTTCATATCGTATCATGAAAGGTCCCGAGCTGACAAGTCATGTTCTGCAGGGATACTGCCTGATCCCTTGAGCTACTTCAGCTCTTTGTAACTTTTTTTGAGGCCTAACATTAAAGTGGAAATCTGATGACTAATTTAAGGAGCCGTTTGGGACCACCTCCCAGTTCTCCTCAGGCATAATTGAAACAATGGCCCCTGGTACTTGATCTCTCTGCTAACAGGATCTTTTTAAGGAGTTAGAATTTTTAAAATCTTATTTTGATAATCAAACAAGAACATAACAATAAGCTATGGGGAACATACATTTTGAAATACATTTATTTTTTGCAGTCCTCAGCTACTTTGAAATCTGACATTAACTGCCTTCACATTTGGCTTTCTGTTGCAGGCTCTTAGCTCTACCATTACTTTATACCACACTTATCTATCTAAAGCAATAGGCCAGATGTGAACTTAAGTGTTGTTTTCAGTACAAAAATAAAAAAGTTTCATTTTAGCATGAACATTCTATCAAGATGTGAAAAGGAATTCTCAGAATGAACAAGAGTTATTTAAAACTTGTCAAATGTTGAAATGCCTTTGATCCCTCTGTAGTACAGCGACAGAAACTGCTTTACAGCCTCCTATGGAATGAATAATAAGCACCAATCTTCTTAAAAGGCACCACTCTGCTATCCTGGCATTGCAAACCTCAGTGCTTGTTTGTTTGTGAAATGAAAAGCCTTCCCTCAGCTGTTTTAGTCTATAGTCTGCATTCAATCTGGAAAATTATCTTCTCATATGTGATTATTTTCCCCATAAATTAGAAAGAGCCCATCCTGCCCATTGGTTCTATTGCAACTCTTTGAGCAATCCAATCATTCCCATTTCCTCAATTGTTTCCCTGTAACCTATCCTCTTTTGCATACCTATCAGCTACACCCCTATTATTCTGCTGAGGACAATTTACAGGGACACAGAAGTCTGAAGAAGGGTCCTGACCCGAAACATCACCTATTCCTTTTTTCCAGAGGTGCTGCCTGACCCATTGAGCTACTGCAGCTTTTTGTGTCTATCTTACATGATAATAAGTTGTCGTTTATATGTGGCAAAACCATTATTAACTGCTGGACTGCCGTGTCGCCCCTGTTTTAATAAGCTTCACGGTGTTTCTCAAGATACCTTTTCACAAGTGCATTCAGTTGATGACGGCACAGTGGAGCAGCTATCTCCCAGCACAGAGTACCTAGTTTCATCGTGACCTCGAGTGCTGTCTTTATGGAGTTTGTTTGTACGTTCTCCTTATAACCACACAGGTTTCCTCTGGATGCTCTGTTTTCTTCCCACAACCCAAATAGTACAGAATTGCAGGTTAATTTGCCTCTATAATTTCCCCTAGCTTGTAGAAGTAGATGTAAAAGTGGGGTAGATATGTTAGTATGAATAGGTGATCGATAGTTGGTGTGGACTTGGTGGGCTAAAGGACCAGTTTCCATGCTGTATCTGTCAAATTCAATTCAATTCAATTCCATTCAAAATGATGACTATAGATTCAATAAATATTATTATTTTGGTTTATTAAACTGTTAGTCTTTGCTATAAGATTGATAGAATGTCCGGCATAATTAGCAAACACAGGAATTACTCCATTAATAATACAACTCCAAAAATCTCACTAATAACCAAACCATATTAAGGTAACAGTGTAGGAAGGAACTGCAGATGCTGGTTTAAACTGAAGATAGACACAAAATGCTGGGGTAACTCAGAGGGACAGGCAGCATCTCTGGAGGAGGGTCTCGACCTGAAACGTCACCCATTCCTTCTCTCCAGAGATGCTGCCTGTCCTGTTGAGTTACTCCAGCATTTTGTGTCTATCTTCATAGTAAGATAACATATGGCTCACAATAAGAACCAACCAATGGTGCTAAAGATAGAAAGTTTGTGATGTAGAATTTTAAATAAACATTTAAAGTTTTGATGAAAGGTTAACAGCACGTAAGGTTAACTATGTTTATGTAGTACATTGCACGTTCTCCCAGAGTCGGCATGATTTTTTTCTGGTACTCCCGGTTTTCTCCCACATCCCAAAAATGTGCGGATTTGTAGGTAATTGTAGCCCCTTGTGTGCTGGGAATGGATGTGAAAGTGAGATAACAGAACTAGTATGAATGGAAAATCAATGGTTGGCTCGGACTCGGTGGGCCAAAAGGCCTGTTTTTATGCTGTATCTCTAAACTAAACTAAACTGCCATTATTTTCTATTAATTTTCAATTTTACATGCAGTATTCCACTTCTTCCTCTGTGCTGACTGTCGTGTTTTGACTGGATCAATTATTTGAAAAATATACATCATACATTTTGTATCTTTAGAGACATTCCTATTTAATTACTGAAATCAGGATTATAATGTGGGTGTCCCTGGGTAACTCCCTCCAGAGATAGGTCAAGGAGATTTGAGTCAGTATTATATATTTCAGTAAAGAGTGAATGGATCAATCAAAGTATACAACTATAAGATTAGAAAGTTGGTCGCAGGTTAGAAACATTTCAAGATAGAACTGATTGGCAATTATCATCATCATCATTGAAAACATCAAAAGTTAGCTCTTATGACATAATGAGAGACCACGGTATCAGAGGGAAGACACTAGCATGGATAGAAGGTTGGCTGAATGGCAGAAGGCAAAAAGTGGGATTAAAAAGTGGGTTTTCTGGTTGGCTGCCATTGACTAGTGGTGTTCCGCATGAGTCAATGTTGGGGCTGCTACTTTTCACGTTGCATATCAATGATTTGGATAATAGAATTGATGGCTTTGTGGCCAGGTTTGTGAATTAAATTAAGATAGGTGAAGGGACAGCCAGCATATAGGAAGTGCAGATAGCTATTAATGAGTATGATATAGTAGGGATCACGGAGACATGGTTCCAGGGTGACCAAGGCTGGGAGCTGAACATCCAGGGGTATTCAATATTCAGGAGGGATAGAGAGAAAGGAAAAGGAGGTGGGGTAGCGTTGCTGGTTAGAGAGGAGATTAACGCAATGGAAAGGAAGGACATTAGCTTGGAGCATGTGGAATCGGTATGGGTAGAGCTGCAAAACACTAAGGGGCAGAAAATGCTAGTGGGAGTTGTGTACAGGCCACCTAACAGTAGTAGTGAAGTTGGGGATGGTATAAAACAGGAAATTAGAAATGTGTGCGACAAAGGCAAAACAGTTATAATGGGTGACTTCAATCTACATATAGATTGGGTGAATCAAATTGGCAGGGGCGCTGAGGAAGAGGATTTTTTGGAAAGTATGAGGGATAGTTATCAAAATCAACATGTAGAGGAACCAACGAGAGAGCAGGCTATTTTAGACTGGGTATTGAGTAATGAGGAAGGGTTAGTTAGCAGTCTTATTGTGCGTGCCCCCTTGGGCAAGAGTGACCATAATATGGTCGAGTTCTTCATTAGGATGGAGAGTGACATTGTTAATTCAGAAACAATGGTTCTGAACTTAAGGAAAGGTAACTTTGAGGGTATGAGACGTGAATTGGCCAAGATTGACTGGCAACCAATTCTAAAAGGGTTGACGGTGGATACGCAATGGAAGACATTTAAAGACTGCATGGATGAACTACAAAAATTGTTCATCCCAATTTGGCAAAAGAATAGATCAGGGAAGGTAGTGCATCCGTGGATAACAAGGGAAATCAGGGATAGTATCAAAGCAAAGGATGATGCGTACAAAGTAGCCAGAAAAAGCAGCATACCAGAGGACTGGGAGAAATTCAGAGACCAGCAGAGAAGGACAAAGGGCTTGATTAGGAAAGGAAAAATAGATTATGAAAGAAAACTGGCAGAGAACATAAAAACTGACTGCAAAAGTTTTTATAGATATGTGAAGAGAAAGAGATTAGTTAAAACAAATGTAGGTCCCTTGCAGTCAGAAACAGGTGAGTTGATCATGGGGAACAAGGATATGGCGGACCAATTGAATAACTACTTTGGTTCCGTCTTCACAAAGGAAGACATAAATAATCTGCCGGAAATAGCAGGGGACCGCAGGTCAAAGGAGTACTTGAGTGAAATCCAGGTCAGTCGGGAAGTGGTGTTGGGTAAATTGAATGGATTAAAGGCCGATAAATCCCCTGGGCCAGATAGGCTGCATCCCAGAGTACTTAAGGAAGTAGCTCCGGAAATAGTGGATGCATTAGTGATAATCTTTCAAAACTCTTTAGATTCTGGAGTAATTCCTGAGGATTGGCGGGTAGCAAACGTAACCCCTCTTTTTAAGAAGGGGGGGAGAGAGAAAACGGGGAATTACAGACCAGTTAGTCTAACATCGGTAGTGGGGAAACTGCTAGAGTCAGTTATTAAAGATGGGATAGAAGCACATTTGGAAAGTGGTGAAATCATTGGACAAAGTCAGCATGGATTTATGAAAGGTAAATCATGTCTGACGAATCTTGTGGAATTTTTCGAGGATGTAACTAGTAGCGTGGATGGGGGAGAACCAGTGGATGTGCTGTATCTGGACTTCCAGAAGGCTTTCGACAAGGTCCCACATAAGCGATTAGTATATAAACTTAAAGCATATGGCATTGGGGGTTCAGTATTGATGTGGATAGAGAACTGGCTGGCAAACAGGAAGCAAAGAGTAGGAGTTAACGGGTCGTTTTCACAATGGCAGGCAGTGACTAGTGGGGTACCGCAAGGCTCAGTGCTGGGACCCCAGCTATTTACAATATACATAAATGATCTGGATGAGGGAATTGAAGGCAATATCTCCAAGTTTGCGGATGACACTAAGCTGGGTGGCAGTGTTAGCTGTGAGGAGGATGCTAGGAGAATGCAAGGTGACTTGGATAGGCTGGGTGAGTGGGCAAATGTTTGGCAGATGCAGTATAATGTGGATAAATGTGAGGTTATCCACTTTGGTGGCAAAAATAGGAAAACCGACTACTATCTAAATGGTGGCCGATTAGGAAAAGGGGAGATGCAGCGTGACCTGGGTGTCATGGTACACCAGTCATTGAAAGTAGGCATGCAGGTACAGCAGGCAGTGAAGAAAGCCAATGGTATGTTAGCTTTCATAGCAAAAGGATTTGAGTGTAGGAGCAGGGAGGTTCTACTTCAGTTGTATAGGGTCTTGGTGAGGCCACACCTGGAGTATTGCGTACAGTTCTGGTCTCCAAATCTGAGGAAGGACATTATTGCCATAGAGGGAGTGCAGCGAAGGTTCACCAGACTGATTCCTGGGATGTCAGGACTGTCTTATGAACAAAGACTGCATAGACTCGGTTTATACTCTCTAGAATTTAGGAGATTAAGAGGGGATCTTATAGAAACTTACAAGATTCTTAAGGGGTTGGACAGGCTAGATGCAGGAAGATTGTTCCCGATGTTGGGGAGGTCCAGGACAAGGGGTCACAGCTTAAGGATAAGGGGGAAATCCTTTAGGACCGAGATGAGAAGGAATTTTTTCACACAGAGAGTGGTGGGTCTCTGGAACTCTCTGCCACAGAGGGTAGTTGAGGCCAGTTCATTGGATATATTTAAGAGGGAGTTAGATGTGGCCCTTGTGGCTAAGGGGATTAGAGGGTATGGAGAGAAGGCAGGTACGGGATACTGAGTTGGATGATCAGCCATGATCATATTGAATGGCGGTGCAGGCTCGAAGGGCCGAATGGCCTATTCCTGCACCTAATTTCTATGTTTCTATGTCTAAGAAGGAAGTCTACAGAAGGACTTGGACAAGTTTTGACAGTGGGCAAAGAAGTGGTAGATGGAATAGAGTGTAGCAATTTATTTTAGTCATGCACTTTGGTAGAAAGGAATAAAGGTGTAGACTATTTTCTAAATAGGAAGAAGATTCAGAAAGTGAAGGTGCAAAGGGACTTCGGACTGCTGGTGCAAGGTTCCCAAAAGGTTAATTTGCAAGTTGAATCAGTTGTAAGGAAGGGCAATGCAAAGTTAGCATTCATTTTGAGAGGACTAGAATATAAAAGCTGGGATGTGATGCTGAGGCACTGATCAGACCACATTTGGAGTATTGTGAGCAAATTTGGATCCCATATCTGAGGAGGGATGTGCTGGCAAGGGTCCAGAGGAGGTTGACGAGAATGATCCCGTGGATGATTGGGTTAATGGATGATGGACGTTTGACGGCACTGGGCTTGTAATTCACGTACTGTATGTGCGCATTTTCGCCACCTCCAATGGGATCCCACCACTAGCCACATCTTCCCATCTCCTCCCCTTTTCACTTTCTGTAGAGACAGTTCTCACCGTAACTCCCCGGTTAACTCATCCCTTCCCACCCAGGCCACCCCCTCCCCAGGTACCTTCCCCGGCAATCGCAGAAAATGTTATACCTGTCACTATACCTCCCCCCACTACTCCTTCCAGCAACCCCCAAAGTCCTTTCAGGTTAGGCAAAGGTTCACGTACCTCTTCCAACCTCATCTACTGTATCCTTTGCTCTCACTCTGGACTACTATATAATCGGCAAGACCATGTGCACACTGCATGATTGTTTTGCTGAACACCTCTGTTCAGTCGCCTTGGCCTACGTGATCTCCAAGTTACCAAACATTTCAACTCTCCTTCCCATTCCCATACTGACATTTCTGTCCTGGGCCTCCTCCACTGTCAGAGTAAGGCCAACGCAAATTGGAGGAACAGCAACTCATATTTTGTTTGGGCAGCTTACAACCCAGTGGTATGAACATTGATTTATCTAATTTCAAATAACCCTTGCATTCCTTCTCTCTCTGTCCCTCCCTCACGCCAAATGTTTTCACTGTACCTCAGTACACATGAAAATAAAATAAACTGAAGTGAACGGAACCCTAGTCGTCTTGCCAGTCCACTGTTTGCATGCATAAATCAGCTAACAATGAACCATTGTGGACTCCATTGTTCTTGTGACATCAGTGTCGAGTTATTCCAGTATTTTGTGTTTTTCCCAACTTCAATGCTCAATAGCCTGACTGATGAAGGCCAATGCACTGAAAGCCATCTGGACCACCCTATCTGCCTGTGACATCACTTTCAGGGAACTATGTACCTGCAGTCCTAAATCCCTCTGCTCCACCACACTCCCAAGGCCATACTATTGACCTAGTCCATTCAAAGACTAATGACAACAGAGAAGAGCTGTTCTTGATTCTAGTTTTAGTTTTAGTGAACATGCAAACTCCACAAACAGCACAGAAAGTGAGGACTGAATCTCTCATTTTAGAGTCATCAGGTGTGTGAGACAGGAGGTCTACTGGGCATGTCTCTGTATCGCGTACTTTCCCTGTATTGCCTACTTTACGGCATGGAAATAGCCCATCGACCCACCGAGTCTACATCGACGATTGATCACCGGTACACTAGTTCTATATTATCCCACACTTGCATCCTACACACTTTGGGCAATTTACAGAAGCCAATTAACCTACAAACTTGAACGTCTTTTGAATATGGGAGGAAACCAAGTACACGAAGAGAGCTCCGTGATCACAGGGAGAACGTACAAACTCAGTACAAGTGGCACTTATAGTGAGGATCGAACCCGAGTCTCTGTAGCTGTGAGCCAACAGTTCTTCCGCTGCACCACCCTTGCGTCACTGTGTCGTCCAAGGTATACCATAGTCTTTCAATCTGAGGTTAATTCATCAATTACAAAAGTTAAAAGAGGAAATGGCAAACCCACCCGCTTAGTCATGTACTTACTTAACCTTACCATAATTTCCTTTTGCAATAGAGGAACTGGGAGGGATCCATAAAGTAAATATTTTCATTCTGCACGTATAAGCTTTCCCTGTGAGAAAGTTGTCATGTTGTAGCTGACAAGCATTCATGAAGATAATGGCATGAATTGCAATCGTCAGTCATTTCTGTATGATAGAATGAGCCTATTTTGAAATGAAAAAGCACTTCAGCAGTCAGAGTGGTATCTGATACATAGGAAGATATTGTACTAAAGGGCCTGTCCCACCAGCATGCGACTACATGTGCCGAGCACGACCAAACGTGGTGGCTTGAGTCGCACGGCCTCGCGGGGCCGGTCCCACTTCCAACCGCGGATAATATAATAATATCTACTTGCCTAGATCAGTAACCACCAACATCTAAAAACTTAACACCATCCAAGCAGTCCACTTGCTTATTAGCCTGCCAACTACTTGAGATATTTATCCTCTTTATCACTAACACTGCGTGTCATCTACAAACTCTGCTGTAATTACTTATCCAGGCTACTTTTTTTATAGTTTAGAGATACAGCGCCGAAACAGACCCTTCGGCCAACCGCGTCCATGCCAACCAGCGATCCCTGCACATTAACTCGATCCTACTCACTTGGGACAATTTACAATTTAACCAAAACCAATTAACCTACAAACCTGCAAGTCTTTGGAGTATGGGAGGAAACTGGAGTACCCAGGGAAAACTCACACGGTCACGGGGAGAACGTACAAACTCTGTCCAGACAGTACCGATTGTCAGGATCGAACCTGGGTCTCTTGCGCTGTAAGGTTGCAACTCTACTGCCGTGCCACCATGCCGCCCCAATAACTGCACCGACCCCAACTCCAATAGCAGTTCCCCAACCAAGACGGGCAAGTATAGTGGGCAATTGGGAACACCCATAGCCTGCAAGTTCCATTCTACCCTCCATCCTGACCTGAGTATATATTGGAATTTCATCCACTATGTTACAATACTCACTGATGCTCTCCCCATCGGTGATGAGGGAATATCTACAATAGGAGGGCAACAGCAATTAAAAAAGTTTCCCAGTTGTTTCAACAGTTTCTTAAGGCATAGGTGTCTACAGGACAATATGGTTTACATTCTCTTGTACTGCTCAAAAGAGAATGTTGCACAAATATGACTCATCCCAGGAATCCCTAACATGGAAATTGCATTAGAATTGCTGGGATGTATTGCACCACAAGATTATAATCAAATTTCCGTCCTGACAAGAAACAGCCCAAAAATGGTTTAATTGCTTTTCTTTCCAGAATGAAATCAGTGTTCATTCACATAAAGCTAAAGTAAACAGTCTTGTGCAATATAATTGCAAGTCAATACAACTTTATTCAGAGGGTTATTCATGCCTAACACCAGTGTGGGATCTCTGGCATAAGCAACAAGGTCAACATGGATGTTCATGTGGAGACCTGTAAATGGAGAGAAATAATCTTCTCTGCAACCTTCAAGCTAAATGATTCAGAGATCTGATTCATTCACCGCAATCCACATAGACTAGTAATGCATTTCAGACCACTGCTGCACAGTGGCGCAACTGATAGAGCTGCTGCCTCACAGAGACCCGTGTTTGATCCTGAACTCGGGTGCTGTCTGTCGAAGTTGGTACATTCTCACCACGAGGATTTCCTTGGGGTGCTCCAAGTTTCTCCAACATCTAGATGAACTGGACGGCATGGTGGCACAGAAGTAGAGGTGCTGTCTTAGAGATCCAGGTTCAATCCTGACTATGGGTGCTGTTTGTATGAAGTTTATATGTTCTCCCCGTGACCGTGTGGGTTTTCAGGTGCTCTCGTTTCCTCCCACATTCCAAAGACGTACAGTTAGTAGGTTAATTGGCTTTGTTAAATATTGTAAATTGTCCCTAGTTAATATAGGATAGTGTTAATGTGTGGGGATCACTGGTCGGTGTGGACTCGGTGGGCCGAAGGGCCAGTTTCTGCGCTGTAACTCAAAACTAAACTAAACTAAATGAATTGGCCACTATAAATTACCCCTGCTATGTAGGGAGTGGATGCTAAAGTGATATAACATAGAACTAGTGGGAATGGGGTGATCGATTATCGGTGTATGCTCGGTGGGTCAAAGGGCCTGTTTAAATGCTGTATCATTCAATCAATCAATCAATCGATCAATCGATTGATCGGTCACAAGGATTAAAGCAACAATTTGCAATATTCAAGTGTTTTAAAGGTGTTTTAAAGGGAGGAAAACTTTCCAAGCCAATTCATATCAGAGTTTAAAAGATCACACATGGGTAAGGAGGAAAATGGTATAATAAATGTTTGATTAAATGATGCAGAATAGAGTATCTCTTAAGGAGGGAGGAGGGTAGGTGGAAGATTTTACTGAAGGAATTGCATTACTTAATGCTTAAGCAGCTGAGCACGTTACCATCAACATCAGGGTGAAGAAAGGAGTTGCAAGAGTGCTCAAAATGTGAGGAACACAAACTCTGGTAAAACCGCAGATGCTTGAAATCTGAAAGAAAGGAGAAAATGCTGAAATGCGCAGCATCTGAGGAGAGAGCAACAGAGTTAGATCTGATGAACGCAAAGGTAGCTCTAGTAAATACAGCAGATGTTTGAAATCTGAAATAATAAAGGAAATGTTCTAACAAGCAGCATCTGTGGAATGAGCTACCGAGTTAATATTTCAAACCATTGACCCTTCTTCAGAACTACTAAAATGTGATGGATGTATAACAAACTCACTTCCGATACTGTCTGACCTGCTGAGTATGTCAATGTTTTCTGTTTTTATGATGAGTAAAAGTAATGATCTATTAGACTTCTTGTTTCTGGCATAGTTCTGTGTGTACTCAGACCAAAGGTAGAATACAGTGAAGTTTCACTTCTGATTTTGTTTAAGAAATGCCCTGTTTGTCAGTTTCAGAAATGACAGAGAAGTTGCAGATGTAGATATATCGGTTAAAGGTATATTTTTGAGGTAATAATGATATATATAAATGGTTCTGGAATGAATTTGCACACCTCCAGATTCAGAGACAGCTGTTATCAGGCAACTGAACCATCCCACAACAACTAGAGAGCAGTCCTCAACTACTATCTACCTAATTGGTGTCCCAGCAGACTATCTTTGCTGGCTTTACTTTGCACTTAACTTTATTCCTGTATCATGTATCTAGACACTGTGAATGGCTCAATTGTAATTATGTATTGTCCTTCCGCTGACTGGATAGCACGCAACAAAAGCTTTTCACTGTACCTCGGTACACGTAACAACAAACCAAACTGAATTTGTGATTTGAATTTAGAGGAGGTGTTACATTGCTGCGAATTTTAGTTAGAGCCTTAAGTTAAGGTAATTTATTTTCTCGTTCTTGTGTATTGAGCTGCTTTTCGTTATACTGTCATATGGGGTGATTCGCTTATGGGATATTTAAATTTGGATGGGTGATGAGTAATTAAAGGATTGTGAATTTAATCTGTTTGTCAAAAGAGGGTTTTTATGGCTTTAGTCGTACTGCTTTAAGGAGATCCTATCTTTTTCAGAGGTTGTAAAGGCTACTGGAGAGGAGCTTAAAAGAAGATTTGGAGAAGCAAAAGTCAAGAATTATGTTTACATTCCTATAACAGAGATTAAGATCATATCAGGGGAAAAGAGCGAATGGTTTTACAAAGGCATCAAAAGTGGTGAATGTGCAAAGCAATATTATTTTGTCGACAAAAAAAATGCAGATATGCATATCATTCCTTGTTGTTGGTTTTGATGGTAGATAATTGCTCTATAAACTGCTTCAGCTGTTTAAGGGCCTGACTGCCTAAGTTAAATAATACATATGCTTTTTATTTCTTAAACTTCAGTGATCTTTTTGTAATCTTAATGCCCCTGTCCCACTTAGGAAACATGAACGGAAACCTCTGGTGATCTTGCGCCCCACCCAAGGTTTCCATGAGTCGCCAGAGGTTTTGGTCACTCGCCTGGAAAGCCTCGACCGAAGCGTGAGCTGTATCTACTGACCAAAGATCCTACAGGATCTTTGCTACCGACTGCACACACACACACACGCACATCGAGAAGGTGGGGGCCAGGGACAGCGGAGGAGCGCTGTCTGCGCGATGAAGAGGAAGGTAAGCGCTGCCACCGAGCACGGTAAGTCCTTTAGAGAGTGTGGGAGGGAGGGAGAGAAGGAGAAATAAGGGGAGAGAAGGACAGAGAAGGACAGAGAAGGGGAGAGAGAAGGGGAAGAGAAGTAGAGAGAAGGGGAGAGAGAAGGGGAGGGAGAAGGGGAGGGAGAAGGGGAGGGAGAAGGGGAGGGAGAAGGGGAGGGAGAAGGGGAAAGAAAGGGAAAGAAGGGGAAAGAAGGGGGGGGGAAGGAGTGGAGACAGTTGTAATAACCTTAATAAAGTTAATGGGCTTTTTACCTTCCGGCGGATCTTCTAGGTCCTGAAAACCCAAGATCCTATAGGATTTTTGCTGCAAACTCCAATGAGCCAATCAATAATCGAAGGAACATCTTCTAAGCCTCGACCATGCGGAAACCACTTTCGACTATTAGGGAGAGTGACCAAAACCGCTGGGAACCGCATGGAAACCTTGGATGGGGCGCAAGGTCACCAGAGGCTTCCATTCATGTTTTCTAAGTGGGACAGGGGCATAAGACTGCAGCAGGTAAGAGCCACACATATTCAGTACAGCTGTGGATGAAAAGAAGCTGCTCTGTGTGATTCTTTTTTTCGTCTTCCCTGAGCACAGGGGAGTTATTCACACTGCGAGGAAGGAGGTGGCAGAGATGCTGGTGAATGCCAAGATCAACCTCAGGATCGCCTGATCCAGATTAAAAAGATATTTGTAACTCTGAGATAATCTGCTCACATAAAGTAGTCTGCCTCCTTTCTTCTTGGAACACCGGCTAGGGCAAAATAATGCACACCATGCTGTTGGAATCTTGATCAAAACACAAAATAACAGAATAACTCTGCGGGTCAGGCAGCGTCTGTGGTGGGAATTGAAAGGCGACGTTTCAGGTCACAACCTTCCTTGGACTCAGGTCTCCTATCCATTCCCTCAGAAACGTTGCCTATCCATTCCCGCTACAGATGCTGCCTGACCTGCTGAGTTACTCCAGCACCCTGTGTTTTGAGCTGTTTTTCTCAGCCTCCTCTGCAAAGAGCTCTGACATTGGTACGACGCATTTGCATATGTGTCCACCTGCAATCTGTTACTTAAAGCTGCAGATGAGCCCAGAAAGATCCCGAAGAAACTGTATAGCAATAAAAGTTATAGAGATAAAACGAACTGCAGTTGCCAGTTTACAAAAAAAAGGACACTAAGTGCTGGAGTAACTCAGCAGGTAAGGCAGCTTTTCTGGAGCATGGATAGGTTCTGTTCTCTGGAGATATTGCCTGACAAGCTGAGTAACTACAGCACTTACTCCAGCACTGAGTTATGCCAGTGTCTTTTTTGACATAAGATTTGTTTGCTATTATGATGATCATGTGTGGTGGACATCTAGGTTCAATTTCTGGGTTTTACAACCTCTCAACCATACTCCTTTGCTTACAGGAAAGAAAGACTCATAAGGGAAGGAGCCAATGATTTCAACCCTCAGGGAACTGCAGATGCTCATTTACACAAAAAGATGCAAAGTGCTGGATTAACTCAGTTGGTCAAGCAGCATCTCTGGAGAACCCGTAGGTAGACAAAAATGCTGGAGAAACTCAGCAGGTGAGGTAGCATCTATGGAGAGAAGGAATGGGTGACGTTTCGGGTCGAGACCTTTCTTCGGACTCTGTGTTCATTTGAAAAGAGTCTCTTAAAATCTTTCAGAAAAACATAAAGGGAATACCTTTCCCAATATCAATAATGTTACCAAAACGTTGCTGTTCTTTTTCTAAATTAGTTTGTATGCTCGCTCACACTCTGAACCACACACGACAACAAGCCATAAATACATTTTGAAGAGTTGTCACAGAAGCACCAATCTGCTGTAATTCCATCAGTTCTGTGACCTCTGTGAATCTCCCAATGGCTATTTAAAAAAAAGCGTTCAGCACCTTCCATCATTCATTCAGCTAGTCACAATCACGACCACAGATATGTTCACCCAGAGGGTTTAATCAGTGTGGAGGGAGCACTGGGTAAATCACAGGGATTCGTACCAATCAAGACTCGCCTGTAAAAGAAAATCGATTTTCGAAGCTCAGCATTTTCAAGCACCATTGCAGGCAATGAAGATCCTGTGACAGAACCTGCACTATATATAGAACCACTGAAGATCAAAAACTGCCACTGTTGGAAAACCAAAACATAAACAGAAATTTTTGGATCCATTCAGCAGAGCAGGAAACATCTGTGAAAGAGAAACAGTGTTCATGTTTCAGTTAAAGACCCTTTATCAATGACCTTTCTTCAAACTGAAATGTTCACCCTGTTTCTCTTTCCACCTCTTTTAACAGGTGAATATTTGCAACCTTTTCCGGGTGTTTTATTTAATAGAGAATCGTTACTGGAAACCCAGCCTTACAAAGTATCTCACAGCTCCAGGGGCACCAGTAATGTAAATCTTGATGTCAGAGAGCATGCTCAGAGGCGGAATTGTACACAACAAATCCTTATTTTGCTTCCAAGGCAAACTTAGGTATTCTCGGTAGACGAGACCTGCACAAACAGGGCAGGGGAGGATGAAAGAGAGGGTTACTGTTATAATGTATATCACAGCGAACTGAGACTTGTTAAGAGAAAAAATATCCAGTTAGTGGAGCTGCAACCTCACAGCAACCCAAGTTTATAACTCTGATGTATAACACAAAGTGCTGGATTAACTGAATGGCTCAGGCAGCATCTGTGGAGGGGAGTGGGGGGGGGGGGGGGGGGGGGGGTCAATAGATTAAATTTCAGAATAGGACACTTCTTCAGACCCCAAAAAGTTGCCTAACAATTCACCCTACGGATGCCCACTAATCCATTGGGTTACTCCAGCCCACTTTGTGTTTTGCGTAAATTTACAGCATCTGCAGCTTCTTGTGTCTCCATAATTTGGATTCCAGTGCTGTCTCTGGGGACATGCACATTCTCTCTGTGACCATGTGTGTTTCCCCTGCGACTGACCTGGTATCATCCCACATCCCAAAGACATGTGGATTAGTAGGTAACTGGACACTGCAAATATTCTATATAGCAGACATGTGGTGGGGAATGTTGGTCGGAATGAGTGGAGAATAGATTACAAGGAACGTTATTGGAAGACAGATATCGTTTTGGGGCTGGCATAGATTTCACGGTTAAAATAGCCTTCTTCTATGTCACAGGGAATTAAATAAAACAAAGGCAATTTTGTTCATAGTTGTTTTGGACAGTTCCGATTGCCTTCTTCCAGTGTTTTATTTGGTGATGGATTTCAATCTGGCACCTCTATAAAGTTTAAAAATTACATTTTCAGAGTTTTAGAATTCTTATGCCCTTGTCCCACTTAGGAAACCTGAACGGAAACCTCTGGTTACCTTGCACCCCACCCAAGGTTTCCGTGAGCTTCCCGGAGGTTTTTGGTCACTCTCCATAATGGTGGAAAGTGGTTTCCGCGTAGTCAAAGCTTCTTCTATGTTCCTGCAAATATTTAAACAAATTCAAAACCGGCCTTGACTAAAAATAGGTTGCCGTTTGATCGAAGCCAGTGGAGTGGGGTTCACTTACAGGCAGTCGAAGGCAATCTCCTTCGCTGACCAGCCATTTTTATCGGCTCATTGGAGTTTTCAGGACCTAGAAGATCCGCCGGAAGGTAAAATGCCTGCAAAACTTTATTAAACTTCTTAAAGCTGTCTTCACTCCTTCTCCCCCATCTCTCCCCTTCTCCCCCCTTCTCTCTGCCCTTTTCTCCCCTTCTCTCCCCTTCACTCTCCCGCGCTCTCTAAAGGACTTACCATGCTCTGTGGCAGCCATTTACCTTCCTCGTCATGGTGCAGACAGCGCTCCTCCGCTATCCTTGGCCCCCACCTTCACTGTGTGTGTGTGTGTGTGTGTGTGTGTGTGTGTGTGTGTGTGTGTGTGTGTGTGTGTGTGTGTGTGTGTGTGTGTGTGTGTGTGTGTGTGTGTGTGTGTGTGTGTGGTCAGTACCAAAGATCCTGTAGAATCTTTGGTCAGTAGATGCAGCTCACGCTTCGGTTGAGGCTTTCCTGGCGAGTGACCAAAACCTCTGGCGACTCATGGAAACCTTGGGTGGGGTGCAAGGTCACTAGAGGTTTCCGTTCATGTTTCCTAAGTAGGACAGGGGCATAAGCATTTGAACATTTTATTGGGCCCTGCCCAATTTTTGCCTGTTACAAAATATATTTGCTCTTCTCTATAGCTGCTGTGGCATATTTGTGAGGCGCAAAGGAACGCAAATTCTCATGCCCATACGCTGCATTCCCTCATCCCCCCACATCAGGTTTTTGATGGAAGTGGCCAAATCCAAACAAAGTGCTCCGTAATTAACATTCCATTCCCAGGCAGCTCCAGGTACAGGGAAGGCCAGAAGATAGCATCTTGCTGCAAGCAAGCAAAAAAATGCAGTAAATCTCATGAAGGGTCTTCAATCCAGAATTGATTGCTGTTTTAAAATGCCTCCATTTCAAATTTTGCTCGTAAACTGTCATTTTTAGTTTAGTTTGTAGGTCAGAGATACAGCAGCCCTTCAGACCACCGAGTCCGTGCCGACCATCTATCCCCGCACATTAACACCACCCTACACAAACTAGGGGCAATTTATATTTATACCAAGCCAATTAACCTACAAACATGTACATCTTTGGAGTGTGGGAGCAAACCAAAGTTCTCGGAGAAAACCCACATAGTAACGGGGAAAACATACAAACTGCAGACAGCACATGTGGTCAGGATCGAACCTGAATCTCTGGCACTGTAAGGCAGCAACTCTACCGCTGTGCGCCCATGCTGCCCTTGCATTTTTATTGCAAGATTTTCACCATCAAAGAAACATTATAAAAGTGCAGGAATATAGTTCAAAATAGTAAGATTAAATGAGAACTTACCAGTTCGAAGGTTGATCTTTATTTTATGAGGAGTTGCGGTGAGGGATTTCGTGAAGACCCCGCCAACACGCATGCGCGGCATCCTTCAAAGCAGCGGTGTGGAATCACAGACCCGACCAAAAGTAAAGATATTAAGATTAACCCTTTGAACTAACCAGTTGAACATAATGATCGAGGGTTGGGAGCGGAGGGCACGAAATCCCTCACCGCAACTCCTCATAAAATAAAGATCAACCTTCGAACTGGTAAGTTCTCGTTTAATCTTACTATTTTACTTCGGAGTCACGTGAGTGACTTCGTGAAGATTTCAAAGCTCTGTGATTACACGCCCTGGACAACGTCCATGCTACCACACTGCCGCAATCCTGATGGAGGAAGTTTGTTAATCCAATCCAGACTGGAGAAGCTGAAAACAAAATAATGGAGATTTATTAACACAAATCATAAACAAACCCCCTGGCTGGGGACAAATGACATTAGGGAGCAGCCCTGAGTACTGCATCCGCATATGTTGCAGGTCCGGCCAATGGCTTGTGGTAAAACCGCTGGAAGGTTGTCTCACTGGCCCATCCTGCTGTAGCGAGGACGTGATCCATGGGCACCTCCATGGCCCTCGCTGTTGATGTGGATGCAGCCCTAGTGGAATGAGATTTAAAAATGTGAGTGACAATACCGGCTGCATCCAACACCTCCCTGAGCCACCTGGAGATCGTCTGCACTGTCACCCGGTGATGTGGTTTTTTGTGGCTTACGAGTAGTCCTTGTTCTGAGTTCCTAATTGGCTGGGTTGACTCGATGTAGTAATGGAGGTGGGCGACTGTGCAGAGTGTGGCATCAGTGGGGTACGCCTGGAATTCCAATTGCAGCCCCGTAGTCCCGGGTCTATGCTGCTTCAGCAACTCTGCAACGTAAAATGTTACTTTCCCAGGGGTAGAGAGCATATTGTCAATGCGCAACTTTTGAAGCGCCTGTACCCGCTGAGCAGATGTGAGTGCCATCAACATGACCACCTTTAGGGTGAGTCGGTGAAGTGGTAACCCCGCCATGGGAGACCATGATCTTAAAAGAGACAGGACCACTCCTGCATCCCAGACAACGTTATATCTGGGCCATGGAGGGTTGGTATTAAATACACCCCTCATGAATTTTGACACCAGATTGTTGGCCCCCACTCCTACCGGAAGGTACGAGGACAGCGCACTCCTGGCGCTATTGATGGCACTATAGCTGAGCCCATCATCGTAATGGAGGCCCGCCAGGAATTCCAGGACGTCAGGTATCATAGCAGAATCATAGGAAACATTGTTCCTTGAGCAGAATAACTCCCATTTCCTGATCTGAGTCAGGTACTGCCGTCTGGTAGATGTTCTGCACGATGCAGCGATTACATCCATGGCCCTCGATGAGATCCCGGTGTTTAGAAGAGGCCTTTTCAGAATCAGCAGATCAACAGGTTTAGACACCCGTGGCACGGATGCGACGCGCCAGTGACGGGATTAGTGATCAATCGCGGGTTGTTTGCAATTTGCACCCAAGGATGTTTCAACATCTGGGAGACCACCGGGTACCATGGTTGTGTCGGCCAGTCGGGTATTACCAGAATGCCTGACGCAGAGTCCAATTTGATTTTCTGCAATACCCGGCTGATGAGGCAGAATGGGGGTAATGCGTAGCAATACCATTTCCCCCAGTGGAGCGAAAAAGCATCCAAAGCGCCACTGCCCCAGGGTCTGGTTCCCACGATACATACGTTGGTATCTGATGGTTCAACCTAGACGCAAATAGGTCAATATCTGGCATACCAAATTTTGTTACAATTTCAGCAAACACATGGGGATTCAGCATCCACTCGAGGTTATCATTGAACACTCGTGACCTGGTGTCCGCCATTGTATTGAGTATCCCCGGGAGGTACGTTGCTGATATCCAAATATCCCTTTTGATGCACCAGAGCCAAATTGTATTTGCCAAATCATTACAAGATACTGACCTGATACCACCCATATGATTTATATATGCTACCACCGTGGTATTGTCTATTTGAAGGCGGACATGTGCATGACGCAAGTTACTGCAATACGCCCGTAACCCATGAAAAACCCCCAGCATCTCCAGATAATTAATGCCTTGTACTTGGAGAAGGGTGAACTCATGAGCGTCCCATCTATCACCGCAGCTGGTTATGGCGTCAGTTGCTCCCCAGCCTTGTGCGCTTGCATCAGTTTGCAACAGAACTGTTGGATTTGGGAGAAGGATGGGTTTGGAACTTCCTCTAATACCGTGAACCCACCAGTTCAACTCGGCCTTTTCCCCTATGCCCAGTTGCATAGGTCGGTCAAAATGTCCGGCATTCAATTTTAATGCCAGAATTTTGCTTGTTTGTAATTTCCGGTAGTGTAATGGACCATAATTTACAGCTGGGAACGTAGCTACCAGCTTCCCAATTACCCTTGCAACCTGCCGAATGGTTGGCCTGTTGCTGTCAAGTAAACTGATGCATGCGTGTTGAATGTCCACCACTTTGTCAATTGGGACGGTGACTTTCATCTGGTTAGTGTCTATAGTTAACCCCAAATAGTCCATGACCTGCAAAGGGTTGAACTTGGATTTGTCTGGATGGATTATAAACCCCATCCTTTGAAACAAAGAGATGGCGGCTGAGACTGCCAGCTGGGCTAGCGCTAGGGTTTCCCCCGCTATGAATATGTCATCTAAATATGCCATAATGATATGGTTTTGTTTCCTAAGATGTGCCAATATAGGTTTAACAAGTTTGGTAAATAGTCTCGGCGCTGTTGTAATCCCATTAGGCAAAGCTTTATATTGCCATAATTGACCTTCCCAGACAAATTTCAAGAACCTTCTATGTTGTTTAGCGATAGAGACTGTATAGTATGCATCCTTGAGGTCAATGCAAGCCATAAAGTACCCATGACTGACCAACTGCTTGGCTGTCTCAAACGTCGCCATTTTGAAATGGGTATATTGTACGAAAGCATTCAACTGGGTTAAGTCGATGATAATCCGACAGCCTCCATCCTTCTTGGTTCTAGTAAAGATGTTGGATACAAACTCCAATGGCTCATGCGTCGTTTTCTGTATCACCCCTTTTTCTTCCAATCGTAGTATCTCAACATGAGCCCGCTCCTTCTCTAATTGAGAGAGTGCAAATCTGCGACTAGGCTCATGTTGCGAAGGGGGATCCCTGCCATTAATAAACTCTATCTCATAACCCTGAATGCTTTGTAAAATAAAAGGATCCGTAGTTATGGTATCCCAGGCAGACCGGAATTCCCGTAGCCGACCCCCCACCGGTGAGGTTACTATTGCTACTTTATGGAAGGAACCAAGCCCCCTTACCTCCAAGGTCAGCGCCGGGGTCTGGACTGCGGTGTTTTTGCTCCCCGTGTGGCGTGGCCCTGTTGCCGCATCTTCCAAGCTGGCTTGGGATGGCCTTGGAATAAAAAAGGCTTCTGCTGTTGGGGCCCCGGCGTGGAGAATGTTGATTGCGGGTATGTTCTGGGGACCCTGTCTGCCGGTGTGCGGGACCTGACCGAGGAATGTGGCTGCTGCCTGGTGTAAACGTGAGCCTTAGATGAATGAGGCTGCCTCATCATCCCCACAGTCTTGGCCTCCTCGTCCAGTTCTTTTACCCGCTTAGGTAGGTCTTCCCCAAACAGCTGCCTTGGTGGTGGTGCGGTGGAGGTGCTGCATAATCCCGCAAATTTAGGATTTAAATTTGGCCGGATGGAGCTTTTCCTAAAACAGTTTATCTCAAACTGAGTGTTGCACAAGAGCGCTAGTGCATCCTGCTGCTCCTCGGAAACACTCGTGGCATCCAGAGACCGAGCGAAAGCCGTGATACCCGCCGTCAGCAGTTTCAGGATCTTCTGGAGCTTGCCCTCCTTGATCTTTGTAGTAGTAGACATGTTCCCCCATATCGCTGTATTCACCTTAGGAACGTTGAGGGAGTTGCAGTTCGCCGGTGCTTTGTATCTGGCCATTGTTTCCGTGAGCACGGTATCCTGGAGCTGGTGCGTAGTCAGAAAATCAGTCGAAGCCTCTATCTTGGGATGTAATGGGTCCCCAGCGGTAGCAGGCGACCCAAACTTCGAGACTGCCTCCAACATTTCCTGTGGGGCATTGAGCTCTCCCTCCTCCTCAGACTCACCCATACTTCCTAGCTGGCTCTCAAGCGATGGTGAGATGGAAGGTGGCGGCTGTGCGTAGCTCCCAGAGCTCTGGGACTGCCATTCCTGATGCTCCATGTCCCGTTTGTAGAGCACCTCCACCATACGCTCCAACCGGGCCATACGACCGTCACCGCTGCACGCGGGCCACTGGTCGTCTTCCCCAGCCTCTCTAGAGGAACCGGGGCTTCCGGCAGTTGTCAGCACCCCCACGGAATGCACTGCCAGGAAGTCGCCAGCTCCCGCTCCAGCGGGGCTGTGCGACTCCCGCACGGACATACCGCTGGTCCGCCGTCGTTTGGACAGCAGCGGCCCCTCTGTCTGGTGGGAGGGAAGAGGGCTTGAGTCAGTGCTTGCACCAGAAGCCAGACTCCTCGATGTCCGTGCAGGCTTACCACCACAGTGTTCCACACATAAACGGGAATGTGGCGGCGCATGGTCTGTTATACCCGCCTCAGCAGGAGTGCTAGACCGTACTTTGCTGCCACCGGCCCGCACTACGGCAGCCTGTTCCGGTGGTGTGCCGGTACATCCTGCCCCCACAGGGATCCTCGGCACGCCAGCACTGCCACTGGTCTGCTTCCTTGCAGGTTTACCCAGTGGCTTGTCCCTGCCTGCCGAACCGACAAGGCTGGACTTTAGCGAGGCTTCCCCCCTGTTCTGCCCACGAGGGACCTCTAAAGGGGGGGATGCACCCGCAGACACGCTTGCTCCAACAGCCCCACGTGTCTTACCTCCAGCCCTGGACTTGGGCACTGGAGGCCTGGAGTCAGGGTCTCCCAGCCCCTGCTCCGGCGCGGACACCCTCTTCTTTGCCAGAGGGGTTGTGCCGGGTCTAGTCAGCTGCCCAGAGCTCCCCGACTTCCGCGACTTCCTCCCCGGTGGTGTCTCAGCTGCTCCCGATGTAGCGGGCAGCTCCGGGGACTGCACTCGCTGAACGCGACTCTTAATGCTCCTTCCTCCTTCCTCCTTCCATGGCCCTGCAAACAATACAGAGCACACGAACCAGCTAAAGGTTAATTTACCTGCAGCTGCTTACCTTTTTGAAGGAGCCGTTTGAGGGAGCGCACTCCCCCGCCCAGCTGCCGTGAGCAAATGCGCGCGACGATATGCCGCGCATGCGTGTTGGCGGGGTCTTCACGAAGTCACTCACGTGACTCCGAAGTAAAATACCTGACTGAATACTGGTGCCAAGCATCCTTCTCTTTCACTATTTTCATCCTGAACATTGTCTGGCAATTCCCAACATATACTGATGGCAAGTGAATCTTACAGTCACTGGCACTTAGTTGAAAGATAGTCATCATATCATATCATATCATATCATCATATCATATAATTCATATCTATATTACTAAAAGTCTGATCTTGTCCGCTTTTGGCTCACTGTGGTGTGATTACCGAGAGAACGCCGCCACCTACGGCCGTCAATTTTTCTCACAGCCCCCCTCCGCTGTGCGTGTGCGTGTGTGTTCGTGTGCGTGTGCGTGTGTGTGATCTCCTCGAAAACCAGACGCCGAAACGGGAAACATTTTACATATTTCAGTAGAGATTTTCCTAGCAACTTTAGAAATCCACTCCTCTGTACCATTGGTACATTATTTTCCTGACTTTTTAATTAAAATTGTTGACCAATCTGACCTTTTTAAAAAAAAATCTGACCGCTGCCCAGCTGCTGACATTACAATAACAGTAAAATGTGTACATCTTCAGGTAGAAAATGTCCTTATGATTTCAAAAATTCAATCCTCTCTCAATTTGGTCAATTATTTTGCAGAGATATTTAATAATATTTATCACCAAACTGTCATTTAAAAAAAAAATTAAGGTTGCCCAGCTACGCACCTCATGATGCCTTTGCACCTGGACCAACTGCTTACTGCCCCCCCCCCCCCCCCCCCCAGTCTGGGCACTGGCCCCACCCGGCTCCGCACGCTTCCTGGTCCCGCCCGGCCTGGCCCCCTAGCCTGCCAGGTTGTTGATTACATTGTTTTCATTGAATTGAATTATTTCTCACTTAACATCACTAATTCTTAACATTAACTTTTAATTTCAAAGACAGTTTAAAAAAAATAAATTTGCTGTCTTCGTTGACAGCTTAGATCACACCCACTGTGGGTGTGGGGGGGGGGGGGGGGGGGGGGGGGTCCTCCCCTGTATTCCATACAGCTACTGACAGCATTCGTGCATGAGATGCGGACGCTTCAGTTCCAGAACATCTCACCCTCTCCCTCCCCCCCTCCCCCTTCTCTCTCTCTCGCCTTCTCTCGCTCTCTCCTTCCTCTCCCCCCATGCCCCCTGCCCTCCCCACCCTCCCTCCTCTAAGCCCCCTTCCACATTAATAACATTAATATATCAAGGGGGTTAGTTAGCATGTGTGTGGGGGGTAGTTAGTGTGTGTGATGCCGCATGCCGCACCACCCCCGCCACTCCTCCCCCGCAACCACACGTTGGGGGACCCAACAGGTCTGCACTTGGTCTAATAACTATTAAAACTCTGATCTTGGATGTGGGTGTATTTGTGTGGGTGTATCTTTTCATATGTGATTCACATCTCCTCCAAAACCCGAGGCAGTAACAGTGACATTTTTACATATTCCGGTAGAAATCTACAGTCATGATTTCAAAAATCCCCTCACGTGAAAATGTCATTCATTATTTCCCGAGTGTTTTACTAAAATTGTTCACCAATCTGACATATTTTTTAAATCTAACGTGCTGAAGCGAGCTGATGACGTCACAATGCCTTTGTGCTGTGCAGAATTTTCAATGCGCTGCCTGCTGGGCACTGTTTTCCAGGAGTGACAACAAAACCCTCCCCCCCCACCCCCCGATTCGCAAAAAGAACGAGCAAGATTGGAGGCACTTCTGAGACTTTCCAGCCACTGAACACAAAATACGCTCGCGCCGCGGTAACCCGAGGGTGTCCACAGCACAGCACCCAGCAACCCCCCCCTTCCCCCACAGCCCAGATGCTGAATGCAAAGTGCGCTCGTGCCTCAACTCGGGCTTCCCAACAAAACCCGAGATAACCCGAGGAGCACCCGAGTGATGATGTCACAAAGAGCTCTACGACCTGGGTTGGGGGCAAGAGAGTGGGTGTGGAGGGAGTGCGGTGGAGAAGGAGGGGTGGAGTAGGGGAATGGAGAGGGGAGGAGAGGGGGGGGGTGGAGAGGGAGGAGGAGAGGGGAGTAGGGGGTCCTTTCTATCATTCCCCCCCTCTCTGCTCCCCTCCCTCTTTGCCCCTCCTTCTCTAGCGAGTGGTGAATTTTGGGACCTGCGGGTGAGTGGTGGAGTATTGCGTTCGGGAAACAACCCACTCCCCTTCCTCTCCACCTCCCCCTCTCTAGTCACGCCTGCACAGTTGGGGGTTATGCATGAGTGGATAGGGCGAGGGATGGGGTAAAAGGAGCAAATGAATAATATTAAAATAATATCAAGGGGGTGGTAGTGTGTGTGTGGGGGTGGGTGGTTAGTGTGTGTGTGTGGGGGGGGTGGTTAGAGTGTGTGTGTGTGTGTGTGTGTGTGTGTGTGTGTGTGTGTGTGTGTGTGTGTGTGTGTGTGTGTGTGTGTGTGTGTGTGTGTGTGTGTGTGTGTGTGTGTGTGATGCCGAAGGCCGCCCCACCCCCCACGACCGTCCGTTGAGGAGACGGGACCCAATGGGCCCCTCTTGGTCTAGTAACAATGAAAGATTATCTCATTCAATGCATTTATCTTTTAAATGGGATCGCTCATAGTCCTCATTAAGGATAATGTGCACTAAAATAGCAGTTTTCATCTCCTGGGCACGGTTCCCATGTGTCGCAATGTTTTTTTTTGCTATTTCCATGCTATGCTTAAATAACCATTATACTACTTTAAATACTATTCAAAATCACGAGGTGGATACAAAATGCCGGAGTAACTCAGCAAAACAGGCAGCATCTCTGAAGAGAAGGAATGGGTGACGTTTTTCTTCAGACTGATGTCAGGGGAGTGGGTGGTACAGAGATAAAATGTAGTTGGAGACAGTAAAGGACCTGTCCCACCAGCATGCGACTGCATGCGGCGAGCGCGCCCAAAAGTGGTGGCTTAAGGGGTATGGTCTCGCGGGGCCGGTCCCACTTCCAACCACGGAGCCATATGGAGCTGGTCCCGACATCATACTCACCAATCAGCTGGGCAGGAGGCGGGCCGACTGAACTTGGACGTCACACGGCATCTGGCGGTGATGTCATCCCGCAATGGCACGCTTGGCAGTGACATAATTGCGCAACGCCACGCGCTAGGCATACGCCGTCAAGACACTGCATACGGTGTCCAGACATTTCGTACGATGTCAAGGTGCTGCGTGCAATGTCGAGACGCTGCGTACGGCCTCAATGCGGCTACGGGCCGACAGGCTGTTGCCGCGCGGGTATTTTGAACAGTGTCAGGTTTTCAGAGCCCCGCACGATGTCAGGACCAGTCCCGCACAACTCCATATGGCTCCGGCGATCAAAGTGGGACCAGCCCTGCGAGGCCGTATGGTTCAAGCGACCACATTAGGTCGTGCTCACCAAATGCAGTTGCATGCTGGTGGGACAGGCCCTTAAGACTGGCAGGAGAACTGGGGAGGGGGAGGGGATGGAGAGAGAGGGAAAGCAAGGGCTACTTGAAATTAGAGAAGTCAATGTTTATAATGATTCATTCCTTGCCACAAACATTCCCCAGTCCTAGCCCCAAATCTGAACAGATTTCAAACATCCTTTTTTCTTCTCCTTTTCAAAAGCACAAATTAGCATTGTTATTAAGAATGATTGATTAAAACCAACAAATGAGGGGCCTTACCAGTTTCTCCTTTTGGATTGTGGAATGAATGAGAGAAACATGTGCTTTTGAAATCTAATTTCAATGAACATCTGAATGGCACCAATAAAAAAAAAGAGACTGAAGCTGGTGAACTATATTCCCTCCCTGAAAACAAGCACGTCCGACAAATTCAGCTAATACCCATAAAGCAAAAGTAGTGAGTCATAAAACCATGGAAACCTGAAATTTAGCATTGAGAGCAAGAGGTCTGTGATTGATCGTAAGGCCATAATCTCAATTCTTTCCCGGTGTGCTTAATGAGATCTGCATTCTTGGGAATGGGGACTTGCCTGTAGTGTTTAATACAAAGGAATAACTAACTACCTAAAATTACAATTTAAGTAAGCCTGTGGGCACTTTTCAGAAGGCGCGAGCAGATTGTACCCCAGCAGGGAGCCAATGCTCCATTTAGATTTTTTAAATGCACTAATTCATTCATAGACTGCAGGGGCCGCCATCAAGGCCAGCATTTAGTTTCTGTTCCCCATTGCACTTGAACCAAGAGAGTTCCGAGGCCATTTTAAAGTTTACCACATTTTTGGGGGAGGGGGGGAAGTGGCAAACAATTAATTTAGGCTTGGCAAGAGGGCTAGTTTTAATTCCCCCCAAAAAATGTTTTAAGTATCATACTCATAAACAACAAATGAAGGAGGGGCCCATAACAAGCTTAACATGTTTGTTAATGTTTGATTTAACTATATTTTCCTGAGAAAAAACAGCCTCCAGGAGAAAGACACAAAAGGCTGGAGTAACTAATTGGATCAGGCAGCATCTCTGGAGAAAAGGAATAGGTGATGTTTTGGGTCGAGACCCTTCTTCAGGCTGAGAGTCAGGGGAAAGCGGACCATGAGATATAGACGGTACAGAAGAAATGAATGGAAGATATGCAAAAAGCAATGATAATCAAGGAAATGTGGGGCACACGACAGGCCATTGTTGACTATGAGATAGGTGATAACAGATTGTACAGCAAAGGAACTCAACAGGGTGACAGTAAAACTAGTGTGATGACAAGGGTGGAAAGAAGACACTGAGAGGGTTACTTGAAGTAAGAGAAATCAATATTCATATTGCTGTTGTAAAATGTCCAAGCAAAATATGAGGTGTTTTTCCTCCAATTTCTGGTTGGCCTCACTCTGACAGTGGAGGAGACCCAGGACAGAATCTTTATTGTGGAAATGGGAAGGAGAGTTAAAGTGCTTAACAACCGAGATATCTCGTAGGCCGAGACAGACTGAGCAGAGGTGCTTAGCAAAGCGATCGCTGAGTCTATGTTTGGTCTCGCCGATATATAGGAGACCACACCTGGAACAGCGGATACAGTAAATGAGGTTGGAGGAAGTGCAAGTAAATCTGTGCTTCACCTGAAATGACTGTTGGGGTCCATGCACAGAGTCGAGGGAGGAGGTATTGGGATAGGTCTTGCATCTTCTGTGGGTTAAATGGGAAGGTACCTGGGGAGCGGGTGGTTTGGGTGGGAAGGGATGAGTTAACCAGGGAGTTGCAAAGGGAACGGTTCTCTGCATAAAGCAGAAAGGAGTGGGGATGGGGAAAAAAGGGCTAGTGGTGGGATCCTGTTGGAGGTGGCAAAACATGTGAATCAATGCAAGAACACATTTATTTTCTGCCCTATGGTAATAATGGTACTAAATAGACAGGAGTAAACACAACAGCACCAGAGCAGTAGATTTCTCCTGATTTTTGGATAAAAGCCTCCTAGACATAAACAACAATTATATTTTGCATTTTAACATTTGCATTTTATTGGCAAATCTCCCCAGCCTTTGCACCTGTGTGAATTGGAGGTCTGTCACCAGAACACTACAATCAGAGCACACAAAGCATCATTTTACAGCCTGGAAGATTTCAGTCAATTACTGGCATATTTTACAAACTGCAGTAAACTAGGGGACAAAGTGAAGTTAAAATCATTATTTCCACTAGCATGGAAAGGAATGAAAATTATATGGTAGCAAACCTTAAAGTATACATAAATTGAGTCTAAATAAGGGTCTTGACCCGGAACGTCACCCATCGCTTTTCCACAGAGATGATGCCTGTCCCGCTGAGTTACTCCAGCATTTTGTGTCTATCTTCAGTTTAAACCAGCATCTGCAGTACCTTCCTACACATGAATATATATTCAAAATGAATTTAAATGTCCTAAGGTGATTCATGTCTGATTCAGTGAAAGTAGTGTCTCAGATTTTGCATGAGAAGAATTAGTATTAGCATTGGTTTATTATTGTCATGTGCACTGAGGTACAGTGAAAAGCGTTTGTTTGCATGTTCTCCAATAACATCAGATCATAGTAAGTATGAGAATAATCAAAGCCATCCACAAGTACAACAGGTGGTGCAAAGAGAAAAACACCAGGGTGCAGAACATGGTTTACAGTATTGTATTCTTACAGTTACAAAGAACAAGTCCAATGTCCACTAGAGATAGGTTGGAAGATTGTGATTATACCCGAACATATGGGAAGACTGTTCAGTAGTCAGAGAGGAACAGAGGAACCAGTAATTCATGAGGAGCTCATGCTGTCGACCTCCCCGTGGTGAGCCTTGTCAATGGACCTCAGTCAGGCGAACGACAACAAACAGAGACAGCAGCAGCGCCGCAGCTTGGTGCCGACCCGGAACATGCGCCCTTTTTAGGGCGGGCACCTAAGGATGTCGAACCAGATGGCATCACCCTGCTGTGGACTACTACTGCCTCAAACGCAAGAAGAAGAAGCTACTCATGATTCTGGCGAAAAGTGCTTTCAAGCTTTTATACTTACTGTCTAGGAGAGGGGGAAAGAAGAAAAGACTGAGGTAAAAATGGTCCTTTAAGTATGTTGCCTGCTTTCCTGAGACAGCATGAAATGCAGATGGAGTCAATGGTGGGGAGGGTGGTCAGTATGATGGACTGGGCTATAGCCATGACTTTCTGCAATATATGCAGTGTTGGAGGGAGATGTTCTCAAACAAAGCTGTATTGCACCCAATGATATAATCGCAATGTTGCACCTGTAGAAGTTAATAAGGATTATTGGAGTCATGCCGGACTTCCTTAGTCTCCTGAGAAAGTAGAGGAAAGTGGAGGAAAGTAGAAAGAAAGAATGTGTTTTTTGGCCAGAGATTAATGACATTGGTCTACGACAGAATGTTGGTGACATTTATGCTAAGTAACTTGAAACAAACTGGAAGAACAGCACCTCATATTTTACTTGGGTAGATATAACCCCACGGTATGAACATTGAATTCTCCAATTTCAGATAACTAATTAATACCCTCTTTTTCTTTCCCCTCCTCCACCATCTCTTCCCTGTGCCCCAACTGGACTTGCACTCTTCCCTCTCCCCTTCCACCTGCATTCCTTCTTCCAGATTCATAATTTTGAACTCTTCCACTCTTATCTCACACCTTTGGTATTTTCATCTCTGGGCTTTGTCCAACAGCTGCCTATCAAAAAATCCCCCCTCACCTGTATCTACCTGTGAGTCGACATGTTTTTCACTGTCTCTCCTCTCTTCAAGATTTATTTCCACCACCTCCCAACACACCTCCCGCATCTCCCCATCAGATCAGTCTGGCAAATGGTCCCCACTCGAAACGTCACTTATCTTTACTTACCTTTATTTGTTCCCTGTACAACATTTCAAGTTGAATTAATATAGCTGACGCTAGTGAAGACTGCTTCAGACTTTAATCTGAATGCGGGATTGGATTCGGAATGGCTTTGACTATCCACAAGAGTAATTTATCCTTGAAAACACTGTTACATTGCAATAACCTTCTATGCAAATCACATGCAAACTGAAATATTCACAGAAATTGCTTGTGTAAATGTACCTAAGATTGTTTTCCTGTCACTGTTGGTTCATCGCTACCTGCAATATGTAGGCCATTATCAATGAAATGACTTTTAGGCATGGCCTCAGGCATTTCTAGCTGTTCACATTATGTTACAAAAGTAATGAGTTAGGAAGAAGATAGTGTTACATCAGATGAGTAGAACTATATACTCATTGTATTATATATATGTGTGTAATGTAATTAAATGTTATTAATATTCTAGTCACTAAAGACAACACCGTAAGATCTAAGTGGGATCTTTATTTTTTTTGCTCTAATATAAATTATGATGTAAAAGAAAACTAGCTGGAAAATTTGATCAAGCAAATGAGAAGATAATTACTTTTCAGCATGTAGTTTAGATTAATATGTAAAACATTAAAACATTACGGAGGTTTCTGACATTCTTTTGGATGTTTTTCTGTATCAGACAGCAAGAGTGAAATCTGTGTTTTGTCCAGTTGAATGATTATCGTGTACAGCTATCAAGCGTATTATTTACTGTCCATATTTTGTTTCAGATGGAAAATCTCACTGACACAGATTTTGTATTTCATGCACACATCATTTTGTTCCCCTTTTTAACAGAATAGTTAAAACAGGTTAGTGAGATCAAAACCTATAGTTGTTCTGTAAAGGACAATTCAAAACCTTAATGAAGCAGAATGGATATTGTAGAAGTTTTCCTTTCATTGAATGCCTGATTATTTTCATCATCTAAAAATGAAAGTGAAACTAGAAATGAAAATGATACTTGAAATAGTGTGGGCTCGGATTGTTTCTGAATGTCAATATTTAAAATCTCACAACAGGACTAAACAGCAGGACATGTCATACCTTAAAGGTCTAATGTAATTTGTCACAGTCATTTTGTATCTTCAATTTCTGACAAAAGGTAGTTTTACGGTTAAAATAGGTCACAGAAAAGTCATGCCCAAATGGAGACCTCAACCTCCAGGGAGTCTTATTCCCCATTAATCTTGCTGTTGGCTTTTATCCAAATCAAAGCCCATAAGGGCCATGTGTTCGATGACTGGAATTGATGGAGTTCAGCTCTGTGAATTTAGATTTAACTGGAGGCCTGATTCTGACAATACGAGGATCCATGTTTTTGTATTATTACAAGATAGCCACCAGTGTGAAAATAACATTATTTGACATGGGATTTTACTACAGAGTCATGTGAGTGACTACGTGAAGAGCCCACCAGCCCGCATGTGCGTCATTACGTCAATCGCATTGCGCCGGGACTGGCTGGTAGGCGCGCTGCTCCTCCAGCAGTGAGTTTAAACATCCTTAGCTAAGTTTTTGAACTTAGTCTGCGGTCGTTTTTTCGTTTATTGCTTTCAGCATTTCAGAACTAACACCAATGGACAAGGCGAGGGTGAAGAGACGGGCCACAGGGAGAACTGCTATGGAAGACCGCGGGAGTGCAGTTAGCGGGCGGCCGCCGGTTTCACCATCACAGTCGCTGGCGCCGCAGCCAGCGACATCGGACTTGGTGCCCATGGAAAGCACCTTGGCTACCCCGAGAATCGGGAAGGCCAAACAGAAGTCCAACAGGCGACTAGACTCGGATGAGTCCGGCCGGTAGGCAGGGAACGTCTTCGGATGCCTTTCCCGGATGAAGCAGCTCATGGAGGAGATGATCCACCATGATATACTCCATGGTCAGGAGTTATATCAACTCGGGCCTCGGGGGTCCGCGGCAGCGCCTGGTACAGGGCTGCATTATATTTCCCTATCTGAGGAAGGGAGCTCAATCCTCGGCTGACTCGCACTTCAGTGGTGTGTCGGGGGAACGTTCCACGACACAAGACCTGCGTGAAGCAGAGGTACCCACTATGGTGTCAACATTTGCGATGCCATCGCAAATCGGCGAGCCACTGGTAGAAGAATTGGCGGCCAGCATCAACTACCTAGCTTCCCACCAGTTACAGGAGCAGATGCTGATGGAAACGGCTATGAAATACCACATGCCCAATAACTGCACTTCGCTTAGAATCCCGGCCGTAAATAGCCCCATTTGGAGTTACATGGGTGGAGGCATCAGGACTCAGGAGGCCAAACTCCAAAGGATCCTGAACCTACTGGCGTCCTGGATCACGGCATTCACCAGGTCAGTAGACGTAAGCTCCCTGTCGGAGGCACAACAGGGCGCATTGGCATTGATGTGCAGTGCACATTTTCAGATAAATTGCTTTCATAAAAGCGCCATTCGTCCTGTCCTGAATCCCAAGTTTGCGGGATAATGCCAGTCCACCAATGTGCAGCCACCAAATTATTTATTTGGGGAAGACCTGCCCAAACAAGTCAAGGAGCTCGAAGACATCAAAGGCTGTGGGGCTACTCAAAGCTCCACCTGCGCACAAACCGTTGTCGTTCTGACGGCAGCACCCCATGCCTCCACCAGCAGCAGACAGCCTGCAGAATCCAGTACCAGCTTGAGGACCACAAGAACTGGGCAAAAGCCTTTTTTAGGACAAGGCTTAGGGCGCCCAACATCGAAAATGCGCAACTGCCGCACTCCAGCAGATCTACCCCCCAAATATCGTGGGCGGAAATAAACACCGAACATCCACTGGGAACGTCAGAGGTAGGTGGGTCTGGTTCTCTATGGAACATGTGGTGTGTGGGTCAATCACATGTTGGTGGGAGATTACATTTCTTTTTGAATGAATGGCATTGGATAACATCAGACTGGTTTATACTGCACAGTGTAGATGGGTTCCAAATTGAATTTTATGATTCACTTACACCCACACAGCATACTCCAAACTGAACCTTTTTCCATTCACAACAAGACGGTTTGGACGTACAAGCTGAAATTCGGTCATTATATTCAAAAAGGTTAATTGAGAAGTCAAATTATGAATCTCACCAATTCGTATCCAACATATTTACAAAGCAAAAGAAGAATGGGGGATTCAGAATCATCCTTGAATTAACCCAGCTCAACACCTTTGTGCAGTACAGACATTTCAAAAAGGAAAACTTTGTTACTGCCAAACAATTGATTTCCAAGAGATGTTATGTGGCATGCATCAATCTCAAAGATGCATACTATTCGGTGCCCATTCACAAGGATCAACGAAAATACTTAAAATTCAACTGGATGGGGCAGCTATGGCAGTTTAAAGCATTGCCCAGTGGGTTGACCAGCCCCCAGATTATTCACCAGTACTGGCGCTCTTACGAGCTCAAAAACATATAGTAATGGCATACTTGGGCCCGGGACCGTTGGTGCGAGTGGAGGAGGGTCAGGGGCGGTGAGTACATAAATCCAGTGCGGGGCTTGTTTTTACAGAGGCCCGGGACCGTTGGTGCGAGTGGAGGAGGGTAAGGGGCGGTGAGTAGTTAAATCCAGCGCGGGGCTTGTTTTTTACAGAGGCCCGGGACCATTGGTGCGAGTGGAGGAGGGTCAGGGGCGGTGAGTAGATAAATCCAGCGCGGGGCTTGTTTTTACAGAGGCCCGGGACCGTTGGTGCGAGTGGAGGAGGGTCAGGGGCAGTGAGTACATAAATCCAGCGCAGGGCTTGTTTTTACAGAGGCCCGGGACCATTGGTGCGAGTGGAGGAGGGTCAGGGGCTTGTTTTTACCTAAATCCGGAACATTCCATACTGAATAGGGAGGTTTCTGGTGGAAGCCGCTGATTGGTGGAAGCAGACTAGAGGAAGCAGCTGATTGGGTGGGACCTCTGGTTATTATTTCTGCTTTCTGATTAAAGGTACAGTGGGTGAGTAAAGGTACAGTGGGTTAGTAAAGGTACAGTGTTTTAGTAAAGGTACAGTGGGTGAGAAAAGGTACAGTGGGTTAGTAAAGGTACAGTGGGTTAGTAAAGGTACAGTGGGTTAGTAAAGGTACAGTGGGTTAGTAAAGGTACAGTGGGTTAGTAAAGGTACAGTGTTTTAGTAAAGGTACAGTACTTTTGGTTTGTATAATAAAGGTGTAGATTAAAGGTCAAGAGGGAGCAGCTGTTTGAGTCAGATACCTGCTGATTTCTCACAGCAGTTTCTATTATATTATACTGGTATTGGATCCAGGGTAAGGCGAGAGAATGTCAGTCAGAGCAGTGTACTGTACTGCATGTCAGATGTGGGAGGTCATGGTGTCGTCTTGACGTCCACATCTGCACCAGATGCAGAGAGATTGGGCTCCTAAGGGACCGTATTAGGATCCTGGAGCAGCAGCTCGATGACCTCTGCCTGGTCAGGGAGAGTGAAGAGGTGATAGAGGAGAGTTATAGGGAGGTGGTCCCTCCAAAACCACAGGAGAGAGACATGTGGGTCACGCTAAGGAAGGGCAAGGGGCAGAGGCATGAACGAGTGAATACTCCAATGTCAGTACACCTTGCAAATTAGTACTCCTGCTTGAGTACGGATGGGGGTGACAGCCTACCCGTGGGTAGCGACAGTGGACGGGCCTTCAGCACAGAGACCGGCCCTGTTGCACCGAAAGGTAGGGGAAAAAAAGAGGGCAATAGTAATTGGGGACTCAATTGTTAGGGGGTCGGATAGGCGATTCTGTGGACGCAGTTGGGAGACCAGGATGGTAGTTTGCCTCCCTGGTGCCAAGGTCTCGGACGTGTCTAAATGTGTCCAAGATATCCTCAAATCAGAGGGAGAGGAGCCTGAGGTCGTGGTACATATAGGTACCAATGACATAGGTAAAAAAAGGGATTTAAGGACTTGGGAGGAGAGTTGAGGAAAAGGACCAAAAAGGTAACAATCTCAGGATTATTGCCTGTGCCACGCGACAGTGAGAGTAGAAATGGAGCAAGGTGGAAATTAAATGCTTGGCTGAAAGACTGGTGCAAAGGGCAGGGATTCAAGTTTCTGGATCATTGGGACTTCTTTTGGGGTAGGTGGGACCTGTACAGAAAGGATGGGTTGCACTTGAACCCGAGGGGGACCAATATCCTGGCGGGGAAATTTGCAAAGGCCACTGGGGAGACTTTAAACTAGAATGGTTGCGGCGAGGGTGCAAATAGCAAAAGCTAGTAAACAGAATGGGAGGCAGGAAGCAGAAAAGGGAAGCACTCGGACACAAGAGGAGAAAGAAAAAAAAGGAAATAAACAGAGAATAAGAGATGGGGGGTTTCTTAAATGTGCATATTTTAATGCTAGGAGCATTGTAAGAAAGGTGGGTGAGCTTAGAGTCTGGATAGACACCTGGAAGTATGATGTTGTGGCGATCAGTGAAACATGGTTGCAGGAGGGCTGTGATTGGAAACTAAATATTCCAGGATTTCGTTGCTTCAGGTGTGATAGAATTGGAGGGGCAAGAGGTGGAGGTGTTGCATTGCTAGTCAGGGAAGATATTACAGCAGTGCTTTGGCAGGATAGATTGGAGGGCTCATCTAGGGAGGCTATTTGGGTGGAACTGAGAAGTGGGAAAGGTGTAGCAACACTTATAGGGGTATATTATAGACCGCCAAATGGGGAACGAGAATTGGAAGAGCAAATATGTAAAGAGATAGCAGATATTAGTAGTAAGCACAAGGTAGTGATTGTGGGAGATTTCAACTTTCCACACATAGACTGGGAAACACATTCTGTAAATGGGCTGGATGGTTTGGAGTTTGTAAAATGTGTGCAGGATAGTTTTTTGCAGCAATACATAGAGGTGCCTACTAGAGCAGGGGCAGTGCTGGACCTCCTGTTAGGAAATGAGATGGGACAGGTGGTGGAGGTATGCATTGGGGAGCACTTCAGGTCCAGTGATCACAATACCATTAGTTTCAATATAATTATGGAAAAGGACAGAACTGGGCCTAGGGTTGAGAATTTTTATGGGAGAAAGGCTAACTTTAACGAGATGCGAGATGATTTAAAAGGAGTGAACTGGGACATTTTGTTTTATGGGAAGATGTAGAAGAGAAATGGAGGACATTTAAAGGGGAAATTTTAAGAGTACAGAATCTTTATGTTCCTGTTCGGTTGAAAGGAACCAGTAAAAACTGGAAAGAGCCCTGGTTTTCAAGGGAAATTGGACATCTTGTTCAGAAAAAGAGGGAGATCTACAATAATTATAGGCAGCATGAAGTAAATGAGGTGCTTGAGGAGTATAAGGAATGTGGAAAGAATCTTAAGAAAGAAATTAGAAAAGCTAAAAGAAGATATGAGGTTGCTTTGGCAGTAAGGTGAAAGTAAATCCAAAGGGTTTCTACAGCTATATTAATAGCAAAAGAATAACAAGGGATAAAATTGGTCCATTGGAGAGACTGAGTGGACAGCTATCTGCAGAGCCAAAAGAGATGGGGGAGATATTGAACAATTTATTTTCTTCGGTATTCACCAAGGAGAAGAATATTGAATTATGTGAGGTAAGGGAAACTAGTAGAGTAGCTATGGATACTATGAGTTTCAAAGTAAAAGAAGTACTGACACTTCTGAAAAATATAAAAGTGGATAAGTCTCCAGGTCCTGACAGGATATTCCCTAGGACATTGAGGGAAGTTAGTGTAGAAATAGCCGGGGCTATGACAGAAATATTTCAAATGTCATTAGAAACGGGAATAGTCCCCTAGGATTGGCATACTGCGCATGTTGTTCCATTGTTTAAAAAGGGTTCTAAGAGTAAACCTAGCAATTATAGACCAGTTAGTTTGACTTCAGTGGTGGGCAAATTAATGGAAAAGATACTTAGAGATAATATATATAAGCATCTGGATAAACAGGGTCTAATTAGGAACAGTCAACATGGATTTATGCCTGGAAGGTCATGTTTGACTAATCTTCTTGAATTTTTTTGAAGAGGTTACTAGGGAAATTGATGAGGGTAAAGCAGTGGATGTTGTCTATATGGACTTCAGTAAGGCCTTTGACAAGGTTCCTCATGGAAGGTTGGTTAAGAAGGTTCAACTGTTGGGTATAAATGCAGGAATAGCAAGATGGATTCAACAGTGGCTGAATGGGAGAAGCCAGAGGGTAATGGTGGATGGCTGTTTGTCGGGTTGGAGACAGGTGACTAGTGGGGTGCCTCAGGGATCTGTGTTGGGTCCTTTGTTGTTTGTCATGTACATCAATGATCTGGATGAAGGGGTGGTAAATTGGATTAGTAAGTATGCAGATGATACCAAGATAGGGGGCGTTGTGGATAATGAAGAGGATTTCCAAAGTCTAGAGTGATTTAGGCCAGTTGGAAAAATGGGCTGAAAGATGGCAGATGGAGTTTAATGCTGATAAATGTGAGGTGCTACACCTTGGCAGGACAAATCAAAATAGGACGTACATGGTAAATGGTAGGGAATTGAAGAATACAGTTGAACAGAGGGATCTGGGAATAACCGTGCATAGTTCCTTGAAGGTGGAATCTCATATAGATAGGGTGGTAAAGAAAGCTTTTGGTATGCTAGCCTTTATAAATCAGAGCATTGAGTATAGAAGCTGGGATGTAATGTTAAAATTGTACGAGGCATTGGTGAGACCAAATCTGGAGTATGGTGTACAATTTTGGTCGCCCAATTATAGGGAGGATGTCAACAAAATAGAAAGGGTACAGAGGAGATTTACTAGAATGTTGCCTGGGTTTCAACAGCTAAGTTACAGAGATAGGTTGAATGTTAGGTCTTTATTCTCTGGAGCGCAGAAGGTTAAGGGGGGACTTGATAGAGGTCTTTAAAATGATGAGAGGGATAGACAGAGTTGATGTGGACAAGCTTTTCCCTTTGAGAATAGGGAAGATTCAAACAAGAGGACATGACTTTAGAATGAAGGGACAGAAGTTTAGGGGTAACGTGAGGGGGAACTTCTTTACTCAGAGAGTGGTAGCGGTGTGGAATGAGCTTCCAGTGGAAGTGATGGCGGCAGGTTCGTTGGTATCATTTAAAAATAAATTGGAAATGGCATATGGATGAGAAGGGTATGGAGGGTTATGGTATGAGTGCAGGCAGGTGGGACTAAGGGAAACAAGTTGTTCGGCACGGACTTGAAGGGCCGAGATGGCCTGTTTCCGTGCTGTAATTGTTGTTATATGGTTGTTGTTGTTACTTGGATGACATCCTTATTTTAGGCAAGACTCTAGAATTGGCTATCTCAGCGGTCTCAGCCACCAAGCTCTTGTTTGAGCGATTGGAGTTTCTCATCCATCCAGTTAAATCTAAGTTGACACCATCCCGAGTTATGGATTACTTGGGATTCACCATTAACTCTGTTCACATGTCTGTAACTCTACCTTGGGGCAAGAGTTTGGTTTTAACAGATGCCTGTAATTACCTCATAATGAAGCAGCAGCCTTCTATTCGGCTAGTGGCCAGTTTAATTGGTTAACTGCTTTCCCAGCTGCAAAATTTGGACCTTTGAATTATCAACAATTACAACGAGCAAAGGTGCAGGTACTTAAACACAATTCAGGTCACTTTGATAGGCCTATGCAATTGCCGGCTGAAGCCATTACCAAGTTACAATGGTGGAAGTCCAATATTCAGCATTGCTCTAGCGATATTTCGGTTGACAGTCCTTCAGTTATTTTACAGACTGATGCCAGTGCTCTGGGATGGGGTGCTACTGACACCATCTCTTGCTGCGGTGGCAGATGGAATATGCATGAGCTATCATTTCTTCAGTTATATGGTGTTAATTATTTGGAGTTGCTGGCAGCCCTCCAAGGCTTATTGTGGGAATATGCACAATCTGCATGTCCAACTACAGATCGATAACACCACAGCAGTGGCATACACAAATCACATGGGTGGAATCAAGTCAGTATCCTGTGATAAATTGGCTAACCTCATTTGGCACTGGTGCATTGCAAGAAATATTTGGGTTTCAGTTACCTACCTGCCAGGTAGGTTCAATACGATGGTGGATACCAGGTCACGCAAATTCAATGACAACACAGAACGGATGTTGAATCATAGAGTGTTTAATGATATTATCTCTAGATATGGAACACCGGATATAGATTTGCAGACTAGCATCCAGACTAAATCATCAGTTACCAAAGTATGTTGCATGGGAACCAGACCTAGGGGCAGTAGCGATAGATGCATTCTTGCTACATTGGGGAGGAATGTTTTTCTATGCATTTCCCCCATTCTGCCTTGTCAGTCAATGCCTGCTTAAAATTAAGCAAGACTCTGCCTCGGGCATTCTAATAGTCCCTGACTGGCCCACGCAGCCATGGTATCCAATCATTCTGGGTATGGTCATAGAACCCTTCATGACGGTTCCCAAATGCAGGAATCTGCTAATTCACCCCATCACTGGGGAGGAACATCCTCTACATCATCTGCCAAACTTATTGGTTGCAGATTCTAAGAAGACCTTGCCTCGGCCTTGGACTACCTAGCCTTACGGTGGATGTGCTAACTGCAGCCTGGAGAGACAGCACCAAAAAACAATACATCTCCTACATAAAGAAATGGGAAGTGTTCTAATATCTAATATCACGTATGACACAGCGCACATAAACAATATTTTGGAATTACGTGCACTCCGTTCCCAGCCCCCCCTTATAAAATTCAGCTGGTAGTTTTAGTTCTCAAATCTTCCTATCTCAGTTCAACAACTGTCATCTGTGACTTCACACCGCTGCTTTGAAGGTTGACATGCATGCGGGCTAGCGGGCTCTTCACGTAATCCCTAATCGTGACTCCTCATAAAATAAAGATCAAACTTCAAACTGGTAAACTCGTTTAATCTTACTATTACAATGGACATATTGCAAAGAAACAGGGCATTTATCCCAAACAATCCAGATCCATGCCATGGGCCATATCGCGAACAATAGCAAGACAGGCTACAGGAAAAAGAGATCTTAGTATCATAGTATCAAGCCAATAATCTCTTCCTCATTGTCAGCAAGGGGACGAAGGAATTAGTTATTGAATTCAAAAAGTGAGGTGATGTGCCCAAATCAGCACCAATGGTGCTCAAGTAGAGATTATCAAGAGCTTCACTTTTTTTAGGCATCCATATCATCAACAATCACATTGAAGGTACAGACAAGTTCTGGAACATCCATATTGAAGCTAGGGCCAAGAAAGCACACCAATGCCTCTAGTTGCTCTGAAGACTAAGAAGCTTTGGCATGTCTGCAATTACTCTTACCAAGTTATACAGATGCACTGTAGAAAATATCCCATTGGGATGATTCACAGCTTGGTTAGACAACAGATCTGCCCAAGACCACAATAAATTGCAGAGATTGCTGGATGTAACCCAGGTCATCACACAGATCAGCCTCCCAACCATTGACTGCATCCACACTTCTGCTACCTCAGGAAAGTTGCCAACATAATCAAGGACCTTTTTCATCCCAGTCTCTCCCTCCTCTCCCTTTGGGCAGAAGATGCAAGAGCTAGCAAGCGTATATTGCCAACTTCCTCCACGCTATTATTAAACTACTGAACAGTCCTCCTATAAGTAAATAATTCAGTCCCCATCTTCCAACCTCTCATAGTGGATCACACTTTTGCAATAGCTGTTGTACTTGTGTATGACATGTTTGTGTACAATATGAATTGAATGATATTCCACGAATTAAGCTTTAATTTGTATCTCAGGCCACATGACAAATATAAAGCAATACCAATATCAATACCAGCACCAATTCCAATTTCCTCTTCTAAATCTTTCAACACATCTTTCTATTTCTTTCTCTCTCCTTCCATACTCTAAATCTACAATTGAGTCTCTCAACTTCCTTCTCCCTTTTAAATATATGTATGCTATTCACTTCCGCCAGACCTTGCAGTAGCAAGTTTAACATCTTTACAGGCCCGTATGAAGCTTTCCAAAAAGGGGGTGGCATGACAAGATTACAAAAAAAAATAATGTGAATTAAATTAAATGATATGAATGAATGAAATGCCGGGTCCAGGGCCCTTAAGCGGGCCCTGGAAGCTCCGGGGTTTTAGATGCTCTCTGATGCTTTTTGAGCGTTATTTTAGAGCACTTTTGCACCAAATTTATGATCAATATTTCAGAAATTAACAGGAGGTAGAGGTAGCTTTTTCACACAAAGGGTGCTAGGTGTATGGAACAAGCTGCCAGAGGAGGTAGTTAAGGCTGGGACTATCCTAATGTTTAAGAGGCATTTGGACACGTACATGGATAGGGCAGATTTAGATGGATATGGGCCAAACGCATGTAAGTGGGACTAGTTTAGATGGGACATGTTGGTCGGTGTGGGCAAGTTGGGCTGAAGGGCCTGTTTCCACACTGCATCATTCTATGACTAAAAAGTTAAGAAGAAAAATGCATGTAGATAAGTAGAGCAGATTTGAAAGAGGAGTGAAATGTAAAGGCAGAGAGAGATTTATGGGTGGAAAGGAACATAGGAAAGGAGGGGGGAGAGAGGGCTTGGGCGGATGGGTGAAGGGAAAATAGACACAAAGTGCTGGAGTAACTCAGTGGGTCAGGCAGCATCTGTGGAGAATATGAATAGGCGACATTTCACAGAGTGCTGGAGTAACTCAGTGAGTCAGGCAGAATCTCTGGAGAAAAGGTATAGATTATATTTCGGGTCAAGTCCCTTCTTCAGTAATATTCATGATATGACATGCATAGACATTCCTGAATGTTACCCAAACCATTGTGAGCTAATTTGTTACGGTGCTTGCCCTCTCCTATAATGTCTGTGCTGCCTTGGGTGATGCAGGACAGGACACAAGCTTCGGGACACAGTGTGAAGCTGTTGCCGTCTGTCCCACCCTGGTAACAACCTGGATGGAGTGGAGAGGATGTTTCCACTAGTGGGAGAGTCTAGGACCAGTGGCCACAGCCTCGGAATTAAAAGGCATTCCTTTGGGAAGGAGATGAGCAGGAATTTCTTAAGTCAGAGGGTGGCGAACTGTGGAATTCATTGCCACAGACAGCTGTGGAGGCCAAGTCAATGGACATTTTTCAGGAGGCGATTGATAGATTCTTGATTGATATGGGTGTCAGAGGTAATGGGGAGAAGGCAGGAGAATGGGTTTGAGAGCGAAAGTTAGATAGAGTCGTAGAGTGATACAGTGTGGAAACGGGCCCTTCGGCCCAGCATGTCCCATCTGCACGTCCCACCTGCCCACCTTTGATCCATATCCTTCCGAACATGTCCTATCTATGTACCTGTCTAACTGTTTCTTAAATGTTGCGATAGTCCCCACCTCAACTACCTCCTCTGGCAGCTTGTTCCATACACCTACCACCCTTTGTGTGAAAAACATGCCCCTCAGGATCCTATTAAATCTTTTGCCCTTCACCTTAAACTTATGTCCTCTGCTCCTCGATTCACCTACTCTGGGCAAAAGACTCAACCATAGCTATTCAAATCATGATTTTATACGCCTCTATTAGATCAGCACTCATCCTCCTGTGCTCCATGAAATAGAGTCCCAGCCTACTCAACCTCTCCCTATAGCTCTGGCCCTCTAGTCCTGGCAACATCCTCGTAAATCTTCACTGTACCCTTTCCAGTTTGATGACATCTTTCCTATAACATGGTGCCCAGAACTGAATACAATACTCTGAATGCGGCCTCACCACCTTCTGCAACATGACCTCCCAACCTCTATACTCAGACTGACCCGCTGAGTTACTCCAGCATTCTGTGAAACGTCACAGAACAAGCAAGATTAGCAAGTTTGCTGGTGATACTGAAGTGAGTGGTTTTGTATATAGTGAAGATGGTTGTGAAAGATTGCAGCAGGATAGAAACATAGAAACATAGAAATTAGATGCAGGAGTAGGCCATTCGGCCCTTCGAGCCTGCACCGCCATTCAATATGATCATGGCTGATCATCCAACTCAGTATCCCGTACCTGCCTTCTCTCCATACCCTCTGATCCCCTTAGCCTCAGGATCTGGATCAATTAACCAGGTGGGCAGAGGAGTGGTTGATGGTTGCATGGTTCCTTGAAGGTCGTATCGCAGGTATATCAGGTGGTCAAAACGTATTTTGGCACTTTGGTCTTCATCAGTCAGAGTATTGAGTATATAAGTTGGGAGGTCATGTTGCAGTTGTACAAGACGTTGGTGAGACCGCATTTAGAATATTGTCTTCAGTTCTGAGCACCATGTTATAGGAAAGATGTCAAACAGAAAAGAGTACAGAGATACCCATCCTGGCTCAGTCCAATCAGGGTTGTGTTGTCCGCAAACTTGAGAAGCTTCACAGAGGTGTCTGTGGAGGTGCAGTCATTGGTGTGGTGAGAGTAGAGGAGAGCGGTGCTCCTATGCTGTGCGTTTGCGGGTCCAAGATGTACTTTCCCGTCTCACATGCTGCTTCCTGTCTGTCAGAAAGCTGGTGATCCACCAACAGAGGGGTTCAGGCACAGTCAACTCAGAAAGTTTGGAGCGTAGTAGCTCTGGCACAATGGTGTTGAATGCAGAGCTAAAATCAACAAACAAAATCCTCACATCGGACCCCTGGCGCACTTGGTGCTGGAGGATGAAGTGTAGGTCCAGATTGACTGGGTCATCCACAGATCTATTGGCCCAATATGCAAAATGTAGAGGGTCCAGCAGAGGGATTGTGATATTTTTCAGATTGGCCAGCACAAGCCTTTCAATGGTCTTCATGACCACAGAGGTCAGTGCGACAAGCCTGTAGTCATTACGACCAGTAATCCTTACCTTTTTGGGTACAGGGACAATAGTGGAGACTTTGAAGCAGGCAAGGACAGTACATCTTTGCAGGGACTGGTTAAAAATGAGTAATTGGGTGTGAAGTGTTGGTTGGGGTGGGAAAGGGTCCACTCTTTTCATACTGAAGTCTTGCCTGAAGTAGGTGTGAAGTGGTGAATGGGAAGGAGAGGGTGCAGGGTCTATTCTTTGCAGACTGGAGTCTGGCTGTGTTTGTTGGGGAAGGGGTACCAGGGTTACGTTACTGATTTTCAAACCTGCAGTAAAACTCATTCAGGTTGTTCGACAGCAGACGATTGTCCTATGAGCGGGGGACTTTCCTCTTATAGCTGGTGATTTCGTACATGCCCTTCCAAACTGAAGAAGAGCCATTAGCTGAGAACTTGCTCCTCAACTTCTCAGAGTACTTTTACTTGGCAGCTCTGATTTCTCTTCTCAGCTCTTTATCGAATAGGCTATCTTTTAACTCTTTAACAATTAGACTATCGGCTCGAGGCATATTTCCCCCCGATCACGAAATGGAAATGTTACATCTGTACACAATGATCCTATTAAAATGTATATTTATGTCACGAACTATGGAATTCATATTTTTCAGTATTGTTATCAAGGAAAAGAAAGCAGTTCCAATTGTTTGATATTATTTGATATTGTTTAAAATTATTCATGTGGAGGAGAAAATATAATAGCTCTCAAACTTACCTTAATTTTGCAATCTCACTAAAGATAATCCCCCTTTCACTCTTCTCTCCCCATCTCTTTCTCCCCTTCCTTCCCCACTCTCTCTCCCCCTCCAACATCCCTCCCCCTTTCTGGCGGGGGGGATGAAGATGAAGGTGGCGCGGGCCCAGTGGGGGTAGCGTGGGCTCAGTGGGGTCAGCGGGGGTAGCGTGGGGGGAAGATGGCTTGGGCCCCGGCGGCGAGGGGAGTGGGCCCCACCGCAGCGACGTCTGGTGTTGGGGTTACAGCGGCTGGGTTCAGATTCAGCCACTCCCGCCCCGCGACAGGAGAACGGTCGTTGGTGAGGCTTCAACGACACGGATGGAGACGCTGGACCAGACGGGCAGACACCGCACCCCGCATTCCCCCCCCCCCCCCCGGCCCAGCGAAATAAGCACTCCCCTAACGCAGCGGGCCAGATTAGATCCCCCATGGGTAGTTTGAACCGAGGATTAAAAACAGACTGCCCCTCCTGCAATGCAATATTCCACTACTTACCTGGAGTAGACGACACGAGGCATCGAGCTCAATGTGTGGAGTGCAAATGGCAGTCTGATCCTGCCCAGGTCCACTGCGCACACGTGGAGAGACGGCGTCATTTTGCATCACTTCCGCAACTGCGCAGGCACGGATGGTCGCATTTTTTTTCTCCCAAATCATCCAACGGCCGGAACCAGAATTTCGGGCGCTTTTCCGACAAATTGGAAATGCTGATTTTTTTTCCGATTTTTTTTGGGGGTGGGGGTTTTTTCTTACTCTGGGGGAAAAAAGGGGGGTGCGGTCGAACCCAACGCACCCCCCACCCCCTTCAGACGGCCATGTCTTTACCATTCTTTCATTACAGAGGTTTCATCTGCATCTCCAATTAGTTGCAGCAGGTTGAACCAACAAGAAAGAAAGCAATAACTTGGAAACATTCTGCTCTGTTTCTCTTCCTGATGGTTGTTATCAAGGGTCTGGAAGTAATTGCCTGCCACTTTCTTGATGGGAGATGTTCTGGAGAGTCAAATTTGGATAAAGATTAAAATTAAATTAAATTCTAAATTGAAGGCAGAAATTAACTTGGGTGCTGTCAAAGCTACTAATAATTAGAGTAGCCATGTAATATTAAGAAAACATATTGCTGTCGGCGGTACAATGGTGGAGCTGGAATTGATGCTGTCTCAATACTGAGGAAAAACCTTTTCACGCAAAGAGTTGTGAATCTGTGAAATTCTCCGCCATAGAAGGCACCGGAAGCCAATTCACTGGATGTTTTCAAGGGAGAAGTAGATTAGCTCTTAGGGCTAAAGGAATCAAAGGATATGAGGAAAAAGAAGGAATGGGGTACTGATTTTGGATGATCAGCCATGATCATATTGAATGGCGGTGCTGGCTCGAAGGGCTGAATGGCCTACTCCTGCACCTATTTTCTATGTTTCTCATTGGAACAGAGACCCGGATTCGACCTGTCCTTGAGTGGTGCCTGTGTGGAGTTTGCATGTTTTTCCTGTGACTGCATGGGTTTTCTCCCACATGCCAAAGACAGGCGGGATGGTAAGTTAATTGGCCTCTGTAATTTGCCCCCAGTGTGTAGGGAGTGGAAGTGAAAGTGGAATAACATAGAACTAGTGCGAATCAGTGATTGATGATTAGCATGCACTTGGTGGATCGATGGGCCAGTTTCTATGCTGCATCTTTCAATAAATTCAATCAATCAATTAGTAAAGTATCGTTGAAATATGTCAGTCTACCGGAGATGTTGAGAAGCGTGGGTATGATAAGGTGACACTATGTACGCATTTGCAATATAATGAGAAAACCTCAATTTGATATAAACATTTGCTGTTGAATGATATCTCCTGTAGAGGGAACTGCTGTTATATTTTACTGGCAAATAGACAGTTTGCCTTCCAACCATTGCCAAAGTATAACAGCTTTACAGTGTAATTTATGCTTTCATCTGGTTGGCTCATTAGAGATTTCGTGGAAACGAGTGAGCAACAGGAAATGACAGCAATTGTAATTTGGAGTAGTTGGGTTATCTGAAATGGTTGATATGTTATTCATTATACTTAGTTTTAAGGAGTTTTGGTTGCCAGGAAAAAGTGTTTGTCAAAACTTGTTTCCCGCAGACAGGAGACAAGAGTGGATTTCACTGAAATATGATGTTCCATCAACAGAAATGCCTTGTGTTTCATAGAATTGAAATGTGGATGATAGATGGCAAATCTTAAATTAGTAACAATTTCCTTTTAAAATGATCCCTCACCATTCTGCTTTCCCTCACTGACCTCTTTCCCCTCCCTCACCACCTATTCCACACAGCAATCATCAGACCTGTCTCTAAGATTTATGCTATGCTCCCAAGTTCCTGACTTCCACGTTAGCAAACCTTTTTTTTTGCTGTTAATGCTGTCAATTTCCCACACTATCTTGATAAAATAATACTTCTTTACCTTATAAACTCTAGGAAACAAAGGCCTGGGTTTGTGTGATCTCTTCATATAATTTTTCTTTTAGTTTAGTTTAGAGATACAGCGTGGAACAGGCCCTTCGACCCATTGAGTCCATGCCAACCCCACATACAAATGCTATCCTACACACACTAAGGACAAATTACAATTGTACCAAGCCAATTAACCTACAAACCTATTTGTCTTTGGCGTATGGGAGGAAACCGGAGATCCCGGAGAAAACCCATGCAGATCACGGGAGAACGTTCAAACTCCATGCAGATAAGCACATGTAGCCAGGATGAAACCCGGGTCTCTGGCGCTGTTAGGCAGCAACTCTACCACTGCGCAACCGTATCACCCATAATGTTTTGAATCCAGGTATCATTCTGATAAAATAGATTGATAGAATCAAATCATCGTGGTATATTTAATTTACTGTCTTTGTTGCACTCCATGACTCCTCTTAATGACCAACTGTCATTGCATTGTAACACTGCAAATTGATGTACTGTAATAAATCACAGAGTTTATACTCAGATGAACATTAACATTGGACTCACAAAAGCTAACTTCAAACGATCCAAATCAAATGATGACGATCATCCTGATTTCAAAGTAATTTAGGATTTGCTGTTTTAAGGCCATTCCTTTCACTTACAATTAGCCATAGTTTTTTTTTCAGTAATTTAAATCATTAATTCAACAGCTGTAGGAAATATGATCACATTGGCAAATATTATTTTTAGGTAAAATAATGCACTGCATTCACAGGTGTGTACATGAAATATTTGCTCGGTTTTGCTCATTTTGTGTGTATTTGAGCAAGTTCACAACATTGGTGAATTAGCAAATTAATCACACCCTGTATAGACACAAAAAGCTGGAGTAACTCAGTGGGACAGGTAGCATCTCTCGAGAGAAGGAATGAGTGACGTTCCGGGTTAAAAGAAGGGTCTGATGAAGTGTCTACCCAAAACATCACCCATTCCTTCTCTCCAGAGATGCTGCCTGTCCTGCTGAGTTACTCCAGCTTTTTGTGTCTATCTTTGGTTTAAACCAGCATCTGCAATTCCTTCCTGAACTTACCCAGTATGATTGGCATATCCTCTTTAGCAGTACAGCTTATTCACTTTCTCAGTCATGTGGGATACTTATTTATTTTAGGATCACAAATCCATAGATAATATTTGAGTAAAGTCAGGGAAAGTTATTGGATATCTATTCTGATATTTGTCATTGGGGGAGAGGCATGACAATGCATAAAGATAAGGTTGAATAGTCAGAGATGACTGAACAGATAGTGAAAAATAAAGGAAGATTGGGTGAAGTAAATATGAGGAATGCTGGGATAGAAGTAGTAATGGGCCTGTCCCACTTAGACAACTTTTTAAGGTGACTGCAGGAGACTACGCAGTCGCCACGTGGTCACTACATGTTTGCGGGTGGTTGCCGGGTAGTCGCCTTCATGGTCGTGAGGAGTTCCCGCATTCTGGGAACGTTGCGGCCTCATTATGGTCACCGTGAATTTTTCAACATGTTGAAAAATTAGCATCGACTAGAATGAAGCCACCGTGGAGATTAGCGCGAATTCTCGCGCCGTAAGTGGGTCGGCAGGAGGTCCTAGTGGGTTGCCAGGAGGTCAAAGGTTCTCATAGGTTGGAGCCGGTGCTGACCGGTGAATTTCATTGGCTTATTGGGGGGAAAAAAGGTAAGCAGTAGTTTTCAGAACCAAGGATAACCGACCAGTAATGTTAATGTTCGCCGAGCTTCACAGCCGTGTATCTCTGGCTTCTTAAAAGTTGTCTCCACTCCTTCTGCCCCTTTCCCCCACCCCTCTTTTGAAGGACTTACCGTACACTGTGTTTTAACCGTCTTTTTACAGCGCCAACCTTCCTGTTCATCGTGGTATGTGTCTGTATCACCTTGGCTTTGCACCGTGGGAATTTTTTAGACAGGGCAAGCGGGAGGAGCACTGTCTAAAAAATTCACATGGGCTGGCGAAGGAAGCAATGAGTATGTGTGTGCGTTCCACTCTGACAGTCGCTGTTCCAGTTCCCGGTTTTTCATGCGACTGCCGGCGACTTGACAGTCGCCGGCAGTCCGTTGAAAAATCGGAGTGGGACAGGCCCATAAGGAGAGCAGAATGAGTGATCGGGTAAAGTATGTATTATTTATATTTAATGACGAATTATTGACGTCTGATGCACATTATTGGGCAGATTTGACTTCCTGCAACCAACATCCCGGGGGCGGCGGCACTGTGACGCAGCAGTAGAGTTGCAGCTTTACAGCACCAGACACCTGGATTCAATCCTGACTATAGATGCAGTCTGTACAGAGTTTGTACATTTTCCCTGTGACCTGCATTGGGGTGGGGGGAGGGTTCCGGGTGCTCCTATGCACTTGCTGACAAAGTCAGTTGCGGAAATGGCGTACTCCTTCAAGTTGGCTGCAAGTTCCCTGAATATGGACCAGTCCAGGCAGTCCGCAGCCGTTGCATGGGATGTCATTCATGTCCGCCAACCACCATTGAACAACTCTCTGTACCGATCCTCCTGCTTCAGTTTTTGTTTGTGAAGTAGAAGCACAGCTAGGTGATCAGATTTCCTGAAATGTGGCCGAGAACATAACGGTAAGCATTTTTATTGATGTGAAGTAGCGGCTGCGGGTGTTATGGCCGCTGGTGGGACAAGAGACATGCTGGAAGTACTTTGGTAGTACGCCCCTGATGTTGGCTTGATTGAAGTGTCCGGCTACAATGACCAGGGCTTTGGTGTGTTTTGTCTGAAGGCTATTGAAAGTGGTGATAGACACAAAAAGCTGGAGTAACTCAGCGAGTCAGGCAGCATCTCTGGAGAAAAAGAATAGTAAGATTGAACGAGAACTTACCAGTTCAAAGGTTGATCTTTATTTCATGAGGAGTTGCGGTGAGGGATTTCGTGAAGAACCCGCCAGCACGCATGCGCGACATTCTTCAAAGTAGCGGTGTGGAATCACAGAAACCAACAACAGAAATGACTTGGCATAGTAAGATTGAAGAGACTCTAATTACCAGGTGATGATGATCGAGGGTTGGGAGCGGAGGGCACGAAATCCCTCACCGCAACTCCTCATGAAATAAAGATCAACCTTCGAACTGGTAAGTTCTCGTTCAATCTTACTATTTCATTTCGGAGTCACGTGAGTGACTTCGTGAAGACTTCAAAGCTTCTGTGATTGCACGCCCTGGACCACGTCCATGCTGACACACCACTAGCAGGGATGGATGGGAGTAAACAAGTTGCTCAAACAGGTTATACTGAAAAACAAGAAGAATATTTATTAATAACAAAGCAAAACCCCTCATTCGGGGACATCCCCACGTTCTTGACCTGCATTCAGCACAGCCTCCGTGAACTGTAGGGGAGCAGCAACAGGCTTGTTGTAGAATCGCTGAAACACAGCTTCATTCGCCCATCCTGCTGTAGCGAGAATATGGTCCATGGGCACCTCCATGACCCTCGCCGCTGACGTTGATGCAGCCCTGGTGGAATGGGATTTGAACACATTAGTGTCGATACCTGACTTACCCAAGACGATCCTGAGCCACCTGGATATCGTCTGGACTGGCACTTGATGGTGAGGTTTCTTGTGAGTGACAAGCAGGTATTTCTCCATTCCCCTTATGTGTCTCGTCACCTCGATATAGTGACGGATATGGGCGGCTAAACATAGCCTTGCATCTGCGGGGTATGCCGGGAACTTCAGCTGCAGCCCTGTGCACCCAGGTCTATGCTGCTTTAGTAGCTCATCGATAAAGAAGACTATTTCTGCAGGGGTAGAGATCATCCTGTCGATAGGGATTTTATGTAGTGTCTGTACCCTCTGTGCTGAAGTCAGCGCTAGTAACATCACCAGTTTCATGGTGAGTTTGTCCAGCTCTAGCCCCTCCATGGGCGACCACGTCCTGAGCAGGGTTAGTACTTTCCTGACATCCCAGGTGATATTATAGCGTGGTGTAGGCGGATTCATATTGAATATACCCCGCATGAGTCTGGACACTAGCCTGTTGGATCCTACCTCAATATTGAGGTGGAATGACAGCGCGCTTCTAGCGCTGTTGATGGCACTGTAGCTCAAGTGTTCATCATGGTGCAACCCCGCGAGGAATTCCAATATGTCGGCTATGGATGCATCGTCATAAGTGATGTGAGAGCGGCTGCAGTAGGCTTCCCATTTTCTGATGTGGGAAAGGTATCACCGCCTGGTCGACTCTCGGCACGACGCCCCAATGGTATCCATAGTTCTAGATGATAGGCCATACTGCAGTAATGGCCGAGTTAGAATCTGCAAGCCAACAAATTTAGGTAGGTATGGCAGGGATGTGGCTCCCCTGACACGGGGTTAGTAACCAATTGTGGGCAACCCTCTAAGAGGACCCAAGGCTGACTGATCATGTCAAAGACCACCGGATACCATGGCTGCGTAGGCCAGTCGGGTACAATAAGAATGCCCTTAGCAGCATCCATCTGGATTTTTCGCAATACCCGACTGATGAGGCAAAACGGGGGGAATGCATAGAAAAACCACTTCCCCCAGTCCAGCGAGAATGCATCCATCGCCATTGCCCCAGGATCTGGTTCCCACGACACGTATGTTGGTACCTGATGGTTCAACCGTGACGCAAAGAGGTCGATATCCGGTTTACCAAATTTGGCTGTAACTTTAGCAAAAATTTGAGGATGCAACATCCATTCGATGTTGTCATTGAACTTGCGTGACCTGGTGTCCACCACAGTATTGAGCTCACCTGGTAAATAGGTAGCTGAAATCCAAATATTCCTTTCAATACACCAGAGCCAAATTGTATTAGCCAATTCATCACATGAAATTGACCTGGTACCGCCCATATGGTTTAAATATGCCACCGCCGTGGTATTGTCTATTTGGATACGGACATGAGCGTCAATAAAATTTGAACAATAAGCTCGAAGTCCGTGAAATGCTGCAAGCATCTCCAAATAGTTTATCCCTTGTGACAACAACATAGTAGATTCAAGGGTGTCCCATCTGCCCCCATAACTAGAATAGTTGTCCGTAGCTCCCCAGCCATAGGAGCTTGCATTGGTTTGCAAGTATACCATCGGATTGGGCACAATAATGGGTTTAAATGAGCTACTAATATGGCGCACCCACCATTGTAACTCAATCTTAGCTTTAGGAGGCAGCTGCATTGGTCTGTCGAAATGACCGGTGATCTGCTTTAACGCGGAGATCTTGGCTCTTTGCAAGTTTTGATAATGCAAAGGCCCGTATTGAGCTGCTGGAAACAATGCTACGATCTTGCCAATCACCTTAGCTGTTTGTCTAATTGATGGTATACTGGCGCAGGCTAAATCTTGACATGCTTGGGTGACATCCCCAACCTTATTAGTCGGTATGGTGGCCCTCATGCGATTGGAATCCACCGTGAACCCCAGATAGTCCATAACCTGGGAAGGGCAGAACTTTGACTTGACTGGATGGACAATAAACCCCAGCCGCTGAAAAATTCCCACAGTGGCTGAGACTGCCCGTTCAGCCGACTCCAGGGTATTGCCAACAATCAATATATCATCCAAATAGGCCATCACGATATGATGCTGCTTCCGTAACTGGGCCATGATGGGTTTCAGTAATTTAGTAAACAACCTAGTGGCTGTAGTAAGCCCATTTGGCAAAGCCCTGTATTGCCAGAGCTGACCCATCCAGACAAATTTTAAGAACTTCCTGTGGTGTTTCCGAATGGATACAGAATAGTATGCATCTTTTAAATCAATGCATGCCATAAAGCAGCCATGAGAAATCAATGACTTGGCTGTCTCAAAAGTATTCAAATGGGTCAGATCAATAATCACTCGACAGCCTCCATCCTTCTTAGGCCTAGTAAATATATTTGATACAAATTCAATTGGTTCGTGCATAGCTTTTTCTATCACGCCTTTTTCTTCTAACCTTAAGATCTCAGCATAGCCTGCTGCCTGTTCAACGGCAGACAGCGTAAACGTCCGATTGGGCATATGCTGGGATGGAGGAATGTCGCCGTTAATAAACTCAATCTCATGACCTTGAATACTTTGCAAAACAAACTCATCGGAAGTGATAGTTTCCCATGCCCCCAAAAAGAACCGAAGGCGCCCACCAACATGTGAAGTTAAATGCACAGATAAATGAAAACCAGACCGCCTTACCTCCCTGGTTACCGGCGGTCCCTGACATGTTTGGGTGGTCGTGGAGGTGTTGGGTTGGGCTGGTGCTGCGGTGTCCGCATCTTCCACTGGGGCCGCTGCGGGCCTTGCCCTAAAAAAGGCCGCGGCTGCTGGGGCTGCTGGTAGCGAGGCGGAGCTGGAGCGTAGGTCCTTGTTGATCTGGACACAGGGCCTCGCGGCCGAACAAATGGAGCTTTCGGGCCCGGCGGTCCAGGGGCGATCTGAGACCGCATGAGTCCCACCGTTTTGGCATGTTCATCGAGCTCCTTGACCCTCTTCAGGAGGTCTTCCCCGAAGAGCTGTCTGGGCGGCGGCGGAGGCGACGCCTTGCACAACCCAGCAAATTTAGGGTTGAGCGTGGGGCGGATGCTGCTTTTTCTGAAAGCATTGATTTCATGCTGCGTGGCACAAAGCAGCGCCAGGGCATCCTCCTGCTCCAGATTGAGGTCTTCACCATCTACCGACCGCACAAACGCGGTAATTCCGGCCGTGAGCAGCCTCAGAATTCATTGGAGCTTTAACTCCTGGGTTCTGATGGCCGAACCGATGTTGCCCCATATTGGCGTATTGACCACAGGCACGTTGAGGGAGTTGCAGTTGGAAGGGGCCTTATGCCGATTGATGGCCTGAGAGAGAACTTCCTCCTGGAGCTGGTGGTTGGTGAGGAAGTCCACGGTGGCAGCCAGTGTCGGGTTGAGGGGAAGCCCTGCTGTCTCTGGTGCAGCAAATTTTGCCGCCACATCCAGAAGTTCTTCCGGCGGCACTTCCGAGGGAACCGGTGTAGGGTCTGCGAAGTCTTCCTCTTCCGGCTGCCCCAGGCTGGCTATAGAGACCGGTGACACCTCCCTGTGCCGTTTGATGCTGGATGCCTCCTGCCGTTGGTTATGCAACAGGAGCTCCAGTAGCCGCTCCATATGGTCAATACGCCCTTCGCCCTGAACACTCAGGTGGTCGGAGTCCTCAGGCTCTGAAATACTACCGAGGCTCCTATCATCGGCCCGCACCTCGTCGAGGTGAACCCGGTGCCGGAATATGTCGCTGCCAGCCGCTGCAGCGAAGCTGAGCGATTCCCGCGCGGGAGGTGTGTTCAACCGCCTTCGTTTGGCGGGACCTGATGCCGCTGCCACGGAGGGCAAATGCGGCGGGAAGTCGGCACCAGCCTTAGCATGGAGACCCGACGCCCGCGCGGGCTTGCCGGCTGCCCACGTCGTGGACCTTGCCGACGCATGGTCTCATCCTCCCATCCATGGGGGGACTCGGCGACCGTGGCGGGACCCCACCCAAATGACCCGTCCCGGCGTCGGTGGTTGGGGAGTCGACACTGGACCTCACAGTGGACCTGGGTCCCACCTTTGTACCAGTACGCAACTTGGCGGCAGGTGATGCCTTGGCCCCTGAAGGGTTAGGCTTTCAGGCTGCATCCCTCCCCCTACTCGGAGGGCTGATGGAGAAGGGCCGTGCAGCCGCACGCGAGCCCTTGCCCACGGCCGCCAACGGGCCCGTTGGCGACCTGAATGCCGAGGCAGGGTCTACCTGCTCCGGCGGCACATTGCAGTCCTGCTCCTTGAACTCCTCCCCGGAGCTGCGGTGTATCAGCGGGTCCGTCCCTGCAGCAACAGGGCTCCCCGGTTTCCCCGCTTTCCTCCCGGCCTGTTTCACAGGTGCAGCCGATAATGAGGGCTCCGGGACAGGTGGCCGGCGACTCCGGACGGACGTCTTTCGGCCTCTCAAACTCCCGTCCATGTCCTTGCTGAAAGACAAAAGCACTACCAGCAAGGACCAACCAACTTAAGGTTAGTATAACTTACCTTAGCAGTCCCTTATGAAGGACTGGCGGGGAGCGCACCCCACCGCCAGCCGTCGGCAGCAACGCGTTGCGACGATATGTCACGCATGCGTGCTGGCGGGTTCTTCACAAAGTCACTCACGTGACTCCGAAATGAAATAGGTGATGTTTTGGGTCGAGACCCTTCTTCAGACTGGAGAGTCAAGGGAAAGGGAAAAGAGAGATATAGACGATGTAGAGAGATATAGAACAAATGAATGACAGCAACAAAGACAATTAAAACAGGTAATTGTTAACTGTTTCTTAGGTGAGAACAAGTTACAGACAATGAGACTCAACAAGACGATTTTGACGTTGGTACGACTTGGGTGGGGAGGGATGGAGAGAGAAGGTATGCAGGGGTTACTTGGAGTTACAGAAATCAATATTCAAAGTGGAGTACAGTTCATTCAGAGCAAGCTTGATATCCACATGGGGAAGGATGTAGACTACTGTCAGAATAGCTGAGGCACTTCACATATATTCTAGGTTCGGGGGGAATGAACTCGCCATGACCAAATATACTAGAGCTAGAGCTTTCTACAATCTTTGGCCAGGACTGCCATGTCTGAGCACCATGAGGTATCAATTAGAATGCAGACCCCACCGCCTCTAACTTTGCCTGAAGTCACCGTACTTTTGGTGCAAGGAGAAGCCCTCGAGCTTAATGGCACAGTCAGGTTATACACTTTACCACAGACCACAGGACCACAAGACCATTAGTGGTAGGATGTTCGCTTCGCCATTCATCCTTTCAAACCTGTTGTGCAATCTGCTGGGATCATGCCTGATTCAACATTTGTCATATCCATCTTTCTGTCAAAACCCTCCTCCACTTTTCTCGAGAAACCTTGATTACTGTACTGATTAAAATGTATCCATTTCAGCCTTAATTATACCCAAGGACTGCACACCTACAACTCCCCTTGGTAAGAAATTCTAAGACTCAGAATCCTCTGCAAGAAGAAATTATTTCTCATCTCAGTCTTAAGGCACCCTATTATTCTGAGAAAATATATCATGTCCAGTCCACTAAGAATATTATATGTTACAATAACATTTATTTCTGCTTTTTGTTGAAAACACCTAACCAGCAAAAGCATCGATAATTAATTTTGGTCTGGAGCATCTCAGCTAATGGGTGTGACACAGCCCCTGCAGGAATAGAATCATCTTCAAACACTTAACTTGGCCTCCTTTGTTATGTAAATCTGGAATCAAAGAACATGAATTGCAGAGTTCCCTTAGCGAAAGATGAAAGCATATGCAAATGCAGTGAAAGGTTGCTCCAGGGCTCGATGACGAATAACATCGTATTGCAACCTATGTGTAAAATGATTTACTTCTGGTTCCTGTAAGATTTTATTGGGAATGTATAAAGTTTAAAGTTTTAGTCAGCAGTAGTTTTATAATGATCTGTTTTATTAGCATGCAATAACTTTCATCAGTAAATAAGTATGATTCAGAGCAGCTCTGCTTCCAGCAATACATGTGGTACATAAAGTCACTGATTCCTTTCTTCATCACTACATTAGAGAATGAGCAGCATGTGACAAAGCAACAAGAGGAATTTTCTTGAAGGCCTCTTCAATTGCAGCAGCAAAGGGCTGCAGAGCCAGAGGTATCAATGTTGTTATCCATGTGGCAATTTTGCTTTGCTATTGTTGTCAATAAAGAGTCACCAGTTTTTATTGATGGGTCAGTGGTGGAGACAGTTAGCTGTTTCATATTGGATGACCTGTCCTGAACACAGCATATAGTAATCACAAAGAAGTTTAAAGAGATTTGGCACATCACCCTATACTCTAACAGACGTCTATAGAGGCACAGTAGAGGAAACTATCCTGGCTAGTTACATCGTGGCCTGGTACAACAATTCCAACACAGGGGAATGCACGAGGTTGCAGAGAGTGGTGGATGGGCCAGTCTATCATGGGAACAACCCTCCCCACTATTGAAAGCATCTATAAAATTCACTGCATCAATAGTGTGGCTTCTCACATCAAGGAACCCTACCATCCAGGTCATGCCCTTTTCTTGCTGGACATGACAGGGAAGAGATGTGAAACATTAGTCTTTAGGTTGTTCAATATTGGCTTGGCAATTCAAAACAGAGGGTTTTGGTGGAGAGGTGTCATTTGACTGGACTCCATGACCAACTAGTGTTCTGCAATGTGATAGGATTTAAATGAAAATGTATGATGAGTAACTTTGCAGATGATGCAAACATTGATGAAGTTGTGGGTAGAGAGGAACATTGTCAAAGGATACAGTTGGATATAGATCAGTGGGAAACAATGGTGGAGAAATGGTTCATGGAGTTTAATCTGAAAGTAGGTTTACTGAAAGTAGGCATGCAGGTACAGCAGGCAGTGAAGAAAGCGAATGGCATGTTGGCCTTCATCACAAGAGGAATTGAGTATAGGAGCAACTCCTCCTGCAGTTGTACAGGGCCCCCGTGAGACCACACCTGGAGTATTGTGTGCAGTTTTGGTCTCCAAACTTGAGGAAGGACATTCTTGCTATTGAGGGAGTGCAGTGTAGGTTCACGAGGTTCATTTAGAAGGATGAGAGGGAATCTTATTTAAACATATAAGGTTATTAAGGGTTTGGACACACCAGAGGCAGGAAACATTTTGCCAATGTTGGGGGAGTCCAGAATGAGGGGCCATAGTTTAAGAATCAGTGGTAAGCCATTTAGAACGGAAATGAGGAAAAACTTTTTTACACAGAGAGTTGTGAGTGTGTGGAATTATCTGCCTCAGAGGGTGGTGGAGGCTGGTTCTCTGCATGCTTTCACAAGAGCTAGATAGAGCTCTTATGGATAGCACAGTTAAGGAATATGGAGAGAAGGCAGGAACGGGGGTACTGATTGTGGATGATCAGCCATGATCACATGGAATGGTGGTGCTGGCTCGAAGGGCCAAATGGCCTCCTCCTGCACCTATTGTCTAATCAAGATAAGTATGCATTTTGGAAGGTCATATGTAAGAGGGTATATAGTAAATGGCAAGACCCTTAAAAGCATTGATATGCAAAGGGATTTTGTGATACAAGTCCACAGCTCCCTGAACATGGCAGCTCAAGTGGATAACATGGTAAAGAAGATTTAAGGCATGCTTACCTTCATCAGTCAGGTGTTGAATATAAAAGTTGGTAAGTCATATAACTGCTGTTTAAAACTTTGAAAAGTTTTACAATATTGTGTGCAGTTCTGGTGTGCAGTTCATGAACGATGTGTAAGCTTTTGAGAGGGTGTAGAAGAAACTTAGAAATTAGGTGCAGGAGTAGGCTATTCGGCCCTTCGAGCCTGCACCGCCATTCAATATGATCATGGCTGATCATCCAACTCAGTATCCCGTACCTGCCTTCTCTCCATACCCTCTGATCCCCTTAGCCACAAGGGCCACATCTAACTCCCTCTTAGATATAGCCAATGAAGGTTACCAGGATGTTGCCTATATCAGACTATAAAGAGAAGTTGGATAAACTTGGAAAAACATCAAACTGCAAATGCTGGTTAATACACTAGAGGACATAACATTTGTAACCAGTAAAGCAAATCTTGGAGAAATCGACTGTGTCTGACACAAGTTCTTCATTCTGCCCTTGACTCCTACAAACATTCGTGCTCACAGGTGATGCACAACAACCTGTGCAATTAATTGCAAAGGAAATTATAATTTCTCTTTGTCATGGGGCGGATAAATATCTGAACACAGGTTCAGGTTTGTACAGAAGATAGACACAAAAACTGGAGTAACTCAGCAAGACAGGCAGCATCTCTGGAGGGAAGGAATGGGTGACATTTTGGGTCGAGACCCTTCTTCAGACTGGTTAGGGATAAAGAAAACGAGAGATGTGGAAAGATAAAGAACAATAAGTGAAAGATATGTCTACTTTCAGGTTTGTACAGGTGTGTTCCCTACAGGTTTGCAGGCTAATTGGCTTGGTATAAATGTGTAGGATAATGTTAGTGTGTGGGGATCACTGGTTAGTGCAGACTTTGTGGGCCGAAGAGCCACTTCCCATGCTGTATCTCTAAACTAAACTAAACATCCTCAGAGGAGTGTGAGCTCCAAGATGGAGTAGTCTCTGTGATGACAAGTTGGGACACCTCTAAATGGTAATGTACAGCGATGGACCATAAATGAGGCATGAAACCCAGTATGCTGTTAATTATTATTTTTTAAATTATTATACAAAACAAAAAGAGAAATAAAAGAAAGAGAAGAAATGCAACAGAAAAAGCCGCCAGACATAACACTATTGGTGCAATCCACATGATGCTACACAGTCAGGCATTACAAGAGCACAAGTAAAGAGCACAGGACTACATTGCTGCAGAAAATATGAAATTATTGGTCTTTGAGATGGTTGATAAATGGTCCCCAAACACTTAAAAAGTTGTTCGGTACTTTAATTCTGTTACTTATTGATATTTTAGAAGCTATTCCAATCTCTACCAAAATATTGAGTTTGTATCATCATATCATTATCATTTCTCGCATAATATCGCCTGCAATAATTTTGGAATCCTGGCAAAGTTCCTCGAGCACTAATAAAGTAAAGACTCGATAATCTGCTTTTGTAATAAGAGGTAAATGTTCGCTAGAAAAAAAGGGAAACACTCCCGTGCACTTTAATTACTGCTCTGGCTAATGTCCAACTAGAGATCAGAATGAATCATGATTTAATATTTCTTCTGAAAAGGCCTAAGGAGATGTATCTCAGGCTCTACTTTACTTGAAATACTCCCTTATTTATTATTCCATTTGCCTCTGCAAATGACTATTCGGTCCCGATACACACGCTGTGTTCAAGTCACTAGATAATACCTGTAGGAAGGAACCTCAGATGCTGGTTTACACTGAAGATAGACACAAATTGCTGGAGTAACTCAATGAGACAGGGTGTATCTCAGGTGAGAGGGATGGGTGATGTTTTGGGTAGAGACTCTTCTTCAGAATTCAGATAATACATATGTTTACCCCTAACTGCCGAGGGTTTGCATAGTAATTGGCCTAACCACCGGGTTGCGCCACATGTTCATCTACTTTCATCAGCCACTTTACATTTGACCAACATTAATCAGATCATTCAAATATTTTTCTTAAATGTATCTTACAATGTCCTCCCTGTTACTTAATGTTGACAATGGCTGCACTTGCTTTGCAAACACCAGCAGAAAACATATTTTCACATTATTCTCCATTCATCAACTTTTTTCTGTGCTAGCCAAGACAGTAGCAGGCAGTCCTACTATGGAAGGCATTAGAATTGAAAAGCAAAAAACTAGATGCTAGGAATTTGAAATAATCGCCTAAAATAGAGGGCAGAAAACAAACTGCCATATGAATTCAGCGGTCAGGTAGCATCTGTGAAGGGAAATGAACAGGTAGCATCTGTGAAGGGAAATGAACAGGTGACATTTGGGGTCGGAACCCTTCTTCAGTCTGATTTCCTCCAGCAGTTTTTTTTTTGCTCAAGATTTCAGTGTCTGCAGTCTCTTGTGCCTGCACAAAGGACTGGGAATCCTTGCCCTGCTAAGTATTTCCAGCATTTAATGCTTTTATTACAGCAGAATTTTACCCTGTTCTCACACAATTACCACACTGCATGGTTGGAGAACGGCTAATTATATTACTATTAACACTCACTACTGTGTCCTTGTTGATATATGAATATTTCCTTTTAATGCCAGCATAGGCTGATAGGAGCACTTTGTCACCTCACTTACTTGTCCTGCAACGTTTCAACCTTGACAGTGGGCATCAGCAGACTACTTAGATACTCAGGGATGGTAGCTGAGTTTTCAATGTTTTCTGCATGCACTAGACATACAAACACATGTAATCTGTTATGATGTCTTAAAGCATTGCATGCATGCAATAATGGTGTTATTAGATTTTTGCATAAAGAACCAATGGAAAAAAGCATGAGATAGGATGCTTGCATGAGATCTTTGCCTTTTGTCAGGTTAATGCACAACGTTTGATACTTTAAAATGGAATAGAGGAGAGACTGGGATTTCTGTAAAGTCACGACATGGTAGATGCACTTTATTAAGATGTAATTTCCATTTTGAAATGGAGACTCTTCGCTCTCCGCCCTTTCAACCTGCCAGCATTTGATAGGATTTGCAGCATTGGAGCTATTGCTAGTGATTCTGGTATTGACCATCAGTAGGCTCTCAACCCCATCTGACCAAGTGGACCACATATAGTGCTGGGGTATCTCTGATCCATCTTCAATGGACATTCTGAGACTGGGGCTTGGTGGTTCTCTTGAAATCCATACAGGACCTAACTTTTGAGCCCTTGTTTATGCTACCCCTTGACTGCCACAATATTTCATTTATCAGAGAAATAGTAAGATTAAATGAGAACTTATCAGTTTGAAGTATGATCTTTATTTTATGAGGAGTTATGATGAGGGATTACGTGAAGAGCCCGCCAGCCTGCATGCGCGTCAATCTTCGAAACAGTGGTGCAAAATCACAGGTGACAGTTGTTGAACTGATTATAGTAAGATTCAAGAAACTAGAACTACCAGCTGACCTTTATGAGTGTGGGTTGGGAGCAGAGGGCTCCCAACCCACATTGTAACTTCTCATAAAATAAAGATCAAACTTCAAACTGGTAAATTCTCATTTAATCTTACTATTTTACTTCGGAGTCACGTGAGTGACTACGTGAAGATTTCAAAGCTCTGTGATTTCATGACGTGGAAATTAGTCCATGCATCACACACTGCATTAGTTGACCAAGGAGGAATGAAATTATATTGCCTTCACACATGACATGGATTTAAAGCATGCTGATGCTTTTATTAAACAAAAATAGTAAGATTAAATGAGAACTTACCAGTTTGAAGTTTGATCTTTATTTTATGAGGAGTTATGATGAGCGATTACATGAAGATGTCCTGCCAGCAGCATGTGCGTCATGTATGACTAAGTGAAGATTTCAAAGCTCTGTGATTTCATGCCATGGATACGAGTCCATACGACACACTGCCTCGGTTGACACAGGATGAGTAATAACAAATAATGCATTCAAACATGATACAGAATTAAACAGCTTGATGCTTTATTTAACAAAAGAAAAACCAATAGCGACCCTCTCTCCCAGGGGGAAGCTACAAAACCGAACTCAAAATAGAATGGCCATATACCCCTGGTGTGGCAAGAGGTTTGTGATAGAACCTTTCATACATCATTTCTTTGGACCATCCTGCGGCCGTAAGGATTTGGTCTAGAGGGACATCCAGTGCCCTCGCTGCTGACGTTGATGCCGCCCTGGTGGAGTGAGATTTAAAAATATCAGTGTCAACTCCGGCGGAAGCCAGAACCTGTTTCAGCCACCTTGAGATGGTCTGTACCGATACCTTTTTATGAGGCTTTTTGCGACTGGTGAATAATGCCAATTCGGGGCTTCTGAGGCACTTGGTGATCTCAATATACTGCCGTAAGTGCGTAACTACACATCGGCGAAGATCTGTGGGGTATGCCATAAAATTAAGTTTAAGCCCCGACGTCCTCGGCCTGCTCTGTTTAAGTAAATCATAAACATAAAAGGTTATGTTGTTGACAGATGAAACCATCCTGTCCAGTCGAAGCTTCTGCAATATCTGGACACGTTGCGCTGAAACCAGCACCATGAGCATAACCACTTTAAGAGTTAGTCTGGGCAATGACAGAGATGTTACTGGAGCCTATTGATAAAGCAACACGAGGACCACACTCACATCCCAGATTTCCGTGTACCTGGGCCTGGTTGGATTACAGTTAAAAATACCCTTCATGAACCAAGATATTAAAGGGTGAGACCCAACAGAGTGTTGTCCCCATCCTTGCCACAGGTAGGACGATAAGGCATTCCTGGCACTACTGATGGCACTATAGCCAAGTCGCTCATCAAAATAGTGTGGAAAGAAATTCAAACACGTCAGGTACGCTTGCCGTATGATATGAAATGTTCGACTGCAAGCAGAACACCTCCCATTTCTGGATAGGAGAAATATATTGCTTTTTAGTACTATCCCTCCAGGCCGCAGTAATCACATCCACTGTATGCCCTGATAGTCCAAGCCCCAGGAACGGTTTGTCAGAATCTGCAAATCGATAGAAATTAATACGATCATGTAGTGGATGATTCTCCCCAGTTACAGTATGAACCAGCAGGATACTGCTTTTGGGGATCACCATAAAAGGCTGTGTTATTAGTCTCAGAACTAGTGGAAACCATGGCTGTGTAGGCCAGTCAGGAACTACCAAAATGCCTGAGGGCGAGTCCTGCTCGATCTTAGTCGATGATGAGCCGGCTGATGAGGCAAAATGAGGGAAATGCATATAAAAACATTCCACCCAGTTTAGCGAGAATGCATCTACTGCCACAGCCCCAGGGTCTGGTTCCCATGAAAAATACTTTGGTAATTGGTGATTCGATCTGGATGCAAACAAGTCAAACTCTGGTAAGCCATACCGAGTGACAATATCATTGAATATTTCATGATTCAACATCCATTCTGTGTTGTCATTGAATTTTCGTGATCTGGTGTCTGCCACTACATTAAATCTACCTGGTAAATAGGTAGCTGAAATCCAGATGTCTCTTGTAATACACCAGTGCCAGATAAGGTTAGTCAACCTATCACATGATATTGACTTGACTCCACCGATGTGATTAACGTATGCTACTGCTGTAGTGTTGTCAATCTGAAGCTGCACATGCAAATCATGCATACTAGTACAATACGCTTTTAAACCATAGAGTGTTCCCAACAACTCTAAATAGTCAATACCACGGGATTGAAGGATTAATGCCTTATGCATATTCCATCTGCCCCCACAGCTAGAGATGGTATCAGTAGCTCCCCATCCTAGAGCACTAACATCAGTTAGTAAAATTACTGAAGGTGTATCAATCCGAATTTTACTGGAACAGTGCCAAATATTCACGATCCACCATTGTAATTCAGCAACAGCTTCAGCTGGTAATTGCATAGGTCTATCAAAATGACCTGCATGCTTTATGAGTGCCTGCTCCTTCACACGTTGCAAATTTTGATAATGTAAAGGTCCAAACTGTGCGGCTGGAAAAGCAGCTACTAATTTGCCAATTATACTAGCCACATGCCGAATAGATTGTTGCTCATCAACGAGGTTGTTACAAGCTTCTATTAATTCTGACCTCTTGCCTAGAGGCAGAGTCACAGACATGTGAGTTGAATTAATGGTGAACCCCAAATAGTCAATGACTCTGGATGGTATCAATTTGGATTTAACTGGATGGATAATAAATCCCAATCTCTAAAACATGAGTTTGGTAGCTGAACCAGATAATTCAGCTGACTGCTGACTCTTGCCTATGATTAGGATGTCATCCAAATAGGTCACGACAATATGATCCTGAGCCCGGAATAGACCCAACACTGGTTTTAACAAATTTGTAAATAGCCTGGGAGCCAAAGTTAATACATTAGGCAATGCCTTAAACTGCCATAATTGCTTCATCTAGCTACATTTCAAATATCTCCGGTGATTTTGATGAATGGGTACTGAATATTATGCAGTAGTTGTTTGGCAGTAACAAAAGTTTCTAGTTTGAAATGTTTATACTGCACATAGATCAAGAATGATGCGACACCCACCATCTTTCTTTTGTCTCGGGAATATATTAGACACAAATTGGTGAGATTGAAGAAAAGATTTATCAATTACCCCTTTTTTAGCTAGCGTTTCAATTTCAGCTTGTACATCTAAAGACTGTTGTTGTGAAAAACAGAATGTCGATCTATGTGTATGCTGTGTGGGTGGACATAATTTGAAAATGAATTCATTTCAGTAACCTGGTATACTGTGCAGTATAAACAAGTCTGAGGTTATACAACTCCACTCATGGAAAAACAAACGTAACCTCCCACCAACTTGTGACTGGCCCATACATTTCTGAAAAGAACCAGATCCACCTACCTCCATGGTTGGTGTTATATACTTCTGCCTCTATGTTTTGGAGGAGAATGTTGGTGTACGCCAATTGTGCATAGTTGGCTGCCTCCGGACTGGTTCTTGGCCTGTAGCCAATGCAGTGAACCATTGGTAGGGGTGCTGCTGCCGGGGGGTATCTTTGCTGGCCGGTTGGGCTTTTATGAGACCAACCGTTTTTGCCTCATCATCCAATTCTCGGACCTGTTTCGAACAGTAAATTCGGCGGCTGATTCTTGCCTTGCATAGTGCCGCAAACTTAGGATTTAGCATGGGACGGATTGCACTCTTCCTTAAACAGTTTATCTCAAAATGTGCATTGCACATCAGAGCAAGTGCATCCTGTTGCTCCTCAGATAGAACCGCATCATCAACAGATCTGTGCCATGATTCCTGAAGCAAACAGCTTTAGAATCTTTTGGAGCCTCAACTCTTGGGCTCGGATTCCCGCACCCATGTGATCCCAGATTGGGTGGTTCACCTTTGGGAGTGAGGCACAATTTGTGGGCACTGATATTTTTTGGCGGTGTCCTCCATCGTTAGATCTTGAAGTTGATGAGAGACTGTGTAATTAATGGTCCTGGCCAGATCCTCGTTCAACGGTCCCCCAGTTCCAGCCACTTTAAGATCATTTTCTCCATTCCAAATTTTGATGCCAGGCTTGGCACCCCAGACTCCTGATCTCCTTGTCTGGAGGTATACTCACTGGCCATACCCCCGATCCTGGAGTCCGAACAAAACTGACTCCTTGTACTCTCCTCATCCATGAGGGGTACATTATGCAGCCCTTCTACAGTTGCTGGTGCCACGGGCCCTCGAGGAGACCCGCGGATATAAAGCTCGTCGTCCTCAAGCATATTGGCATGGAGCCTCCTCTCTATGAAGAGCTCCATTCTGGACAGCTGCCCAAACATGGCATCCATCATGGGAGGGTTATCCTCCTGACCCGACTCATCAGAGTCTACGGGCCGCGCCAACTTTTTGGTGGCTTTCCGGCCCACTGGAGTAGCCATGGTGCCTTCCACGGGCACTAAGTCAGAAGCCACTGGCCGTGTCGCCAGTGACTCTGAAGGGGAAATGGACGTCCACCCGCTACCCACACTCCCGCGATCTTCTGTAGCTGTTTTCGCAGCGGACCGCCTCGACCTTCCCTTGATTATTTTCTCCATGGTCGACTTGTTTCCTGTAAACAAGATTCACAAACCGCAGAAAAGACCCAAGTTAAGTTTAAAAACTTACCTAGGGTTTTTAACTTACCGCTGGTGGGGCTAAGTGCCTGCCAGCCCATCAGTGCACCACGCGTCAGACGTAATGACACTCATGCGGACTGGCGGGACTTCTTCACAGAATCACTCACGTGACTTCGAAGTAAAATGGTATATATGAAATAATAATGACCCCTCACATCCGGGGTAAATTATAAGTCAGATTTTAAAATTGAATGAGCAAACACCCCGGCCTGGCAATGGGTTTGTTATAGAATGTTTGAAAAGTTCTCTCATTTGAGCATCCTGCCGCCGCAAGGTCCAGTGAAACCTCCAAAACACTCGCTACTGATGTTGTTGCAGCCCTGGTGGAGTGAGATTTAGAAACATCAGTGTCCACACCTGCACAAGCCAAAACCTGTCTTAACCACCTCGAGATGGTCTGCACTGATACCCTCTTGTGGGTTTTTTTATGACTAACAAACAGTGCTAGTTCAGTGCCTTTGAGGCTTTTTGTGACCTTATATTGTAGTAAATGTGTAACTACACACAACCGAAGGTCCACGGGGTATGCCATAAAGTCCAACTTGAGTTCTGATGACCCTGGTCTGCTCTGCATGACTAAGACATGCACATAGAAAGTTATTTTTATTGGTAGATGTTACCATTGTGTCCAGCCACAGTTTATGCAATGACTGGATTCATTGCGCCGAAACTGGCGCCATGAGCATAACTAATTTTAAAGTTAGTTTGACCAGTGACAAGGATGTAGCTGGAGCCCACCGCCAAAGCAGCGTCAGTACAATGTTCACATCCCATATCTCCGAGTACCTTGACCTGGGGGGATTGGTGTTGAAGATACCCTTCATGAACCGGGATATTAGTGGGTGAGACCCGACACCGTGGTGTCCCGACCCCAGCAATAGGTATGATGATAGTGCACTCCTGGCACAATTGATGGCATTGTAACTCAGTCTTTCATCAAAAAGTAGACTGGACAGAAATTCCAAAACATCTGTCACACGTGCAGTGTCATACGTGATGTAGGACTGTGAGCAAAATATTTCCCATTTCTTAATATAGGAAATGTATTGCTTCTTGGTGGTATCTCTCCAAGCCGCAGTGATCACGTCCAAAGTTCACTCCGACAGTCCGAGCCCCAGGAAAAGTCTCCTCAGAGTCTGCAAATCAATAAATTTATGTGGTCATGTAATGGGTGGCTCTCCCCTGTTACGGGATGAACCAGCAGATTACTGCATTTCGGAATGGTCATATGGCTCTGATATAATTCCCAGAACCAATGGGAACCATGGCTGTGTAGGCCAGTCAGGTACTACCAAAATGCCTGACGCGGAGTCTTGTTGGATCTTTTGCAAGACCCGACTGATGAGGCAAAAGGGGGGAAATGCATTAAATAATATTCCTCCCAGTGTAGGGAGAATGCATCCATCGCCACTGCCCCTGGGTATGGCTCCCATGCAACATACTTTGGCAATTGGTGATTACGCCTGGATGCGAATAAATAGATATCCGGCATTCCATACTGAGCAACAATGTCGGTGAACACTTTGTGGTCCAACATCCATTCGGTGTTGTCATGAAAGTGGTGTCCGCGACTGTATTGAGCCTACCTGGTTGGTAGGTAGCTGAAATCCAAATGCTTCTTACAATACACCAATGCCAAATAAGGTTAGCCAAATTATCACAGGATACTGACTTGATTCCGCCCATGTGATTAATATATGCCACCGCTGTGGTGTTGTCAATCTGAAGTTGAACATGCAGATGATGCATATTTGCACAATAAGCCCTCAGCCCACAGAATGTACCCAACATCTCCAAATAATTAATACCACGTGACTCAAACAATGAAGACTCATGCATTTTCCATCTGCCACCGTGGCTAGAGATGGTATTAGCAGCACCCCAACCTTGAGCGCTAGCATCAGTTTGTAGTATAACTGAAGGTCTGCTGACTAAAATGGTATTGTAGCAATGCTGAATGTTGGTCGTCCATCATTGTAATTCAGAAATAACATTGGCTGGTAATCGCATAGATCTGTTAAAATGATCTGCAAGATCTTTGAGTGCTTGCTCCTTTGCACGTTGTAAATTCTGATAATGCAAAGGTCCAAACTGTGCAGCTGGAAATGCAGCCACTAATTTGCCAATTACTCTGGCCACTTGTCGCATAGACGGTTGCTTAACAACAACAAGGTTGTTACAGGCTTCTATTAATTCTAATCTCTTGCCCCAGGGCGGAGTCATAGACATGTGAACAGAGTTAATAGTAAAACCCTAAATAATCAATAATTATGGATGGTATAAATTTAGATTTATCTGGATGGATGAGAAACGCCAATCTCTAAAACAGGAGTTTACTGGCTGAAACAGCTAATTTAGCTAATTTCAGAGTAGTCCCTATGAATATCATCCAAGTATGCCATAACAACATATTTTTGAGCTCTGAGAAGCATGTGCCGGTTTTAATAACTTGGTAAATAATCTGGGGGCTGATGTTAACCCATTATGCAATGCCTTAAACTGCTACAGTTGCCCCATCCAGTTAAACTTCAAATACCTCCAGTGATCCCTGTGAATGGGCACCGAATAATATGCATCTTTGAGATGGATGCATGCCATAAAGCATCCTTTGGAAATCAGTTGTTTGGCAGTAACGAAGGTTTCCATTTTGAAATGTTTATACAGTGCAAAAGCGTTAAGCCGAGTCAAATCAAGGATGATACAGCATCCTCCATCTTTCTTTTTCCTTGTAAATATATGAGAGACAAATTCGTGAGGTTCATGCCTTGACCTCTCAATTACCCCTTTTGAAAGTAATTTCTGTATTTCTGCTTGCGCAGCCAAACCTTCCTGCTGTGAAAGAACAAATGTCTGATTTGGTGCATGCTGCGTGGGTGGTAGTGAATTGGGAAGGAACTCAATTTGGAACCCCTGTATATTGTGCAGTATAAATGGATCTGACGTTACCGAACTCCATGCATTAAAAAACAAATGTAATCTCCCACCAACTTGTAAATGGTCCACACACCATGTTCCGGAAGGAACCAGACCCAACTACCTCCATGGTTACCAGTGGTGTTGTGGTTATTACTTCCGCCCCGAGTTTTGGGGGGTAGGGTGCTGGAGTGTGTGAATGGTGCATCTTCCAAAAAGGCCGGCTTGGGCCTTGACCTAAAAAAGACTTCTGCCCAGTGTATATGGCCTTCGAGCTTTCACCAGCTTCCGGAAACCGCTTTCTGCTCGTGGATGCGTAGGGGTGCTGCCGCCGGAATTGAGAGGTTTTGCTGGTTGACGGCGCCTTCATCAGCCCGATAGCCTTCGTCTCTTCATCAAGGTCCTTGACCTGTTTTGGTAGGTTTTCTTCGAAGAGGAGATTCGGCAGCTGTATGCTGCTGGCTTTGCAAAACCCCGCAAATTTGGGTTTCAGGGCAGGTCGGATGGCACTTATGTGGAAGCAATTGATCTCAAAATGTGCATTGCAGGGCATCCTGTTGCTCATCTGACAATGGCCCTCCATCCACGGACCTGGAAAACGCCGTTATGCCCGAAACCAGCAATTCGAGGATTTTCTGGAGTTTTACTTCTTGGGCCCTGATGCACCCTCCAATATGTCCCCAAATCGAGTTGTTCATCGCCGGTACACTTAACGAAGCACAGTTTGCAGATGCCTTGTATTTGGCCATAGTTAATATTTGCAGCCAGTTCCTCATGTAAAGGCTCTCCTGTTTGCGAGGGTATCGCGAATTTGGAGGCTATGGCAGGCAAATCCTGTGCTTTGTGCCCCCTATGCACACTGGTATGTTTTTCAACCATTCCACTGAATTCGGAGTCAGCCCAGTACTGACTCCGTATGCGCCCCTCCTCGGAGAGCGAGACATTGTGCAGCCCTGAACCAGGCAATGCCGCGGGTCTCTGAGGAGACCCACGCTGATATAACTCCATTAGTTGGAGCATATCATGATGGAGCATCTTTTCCATTTGATGCTCCATCTGGGATAGACGTCCAAGGACGCTATCCACTGAAGGAGAAGAGTCCTCCCGGCCTGACTCATCCGAGTCCACAGGCATGTCTGTCTTACTTTTGGCTTTAATCCCTTTCTGGGGAACCACAGCGGATTCAAGAGGCACTAGGTCAGAAGCCGCTGACCGCTCTGTCAGCAAATCGGGTGGTGATGTTGACCGCCGCCGGCTACCTGCATTCCCGCGGTCCTCCGTAGCCGGTTTCCCCGCGGTCCGTTTAGATTTTGCCCTGGTCTTCTCCATCAAGTTTGGGAATTCGCCGTTCTGCAAGCAAACGTCAGAACAAATACGACCTCAGAATAAGAAAAACTTACCTGTAGGGCCATTTTAAACTTACCGCTGGAGAAGCAGAGCGCCAACCAGCCAGTCGTTGCACCATGCGTTAGACGATAATGACGCGCATGTGGGCTGGCGGGCTCTTCACATAGTCACTCATGTGACTCCGAAGTAAAATCCCCCTTGTCTTACATATCGCTCTTCTCCATCTCCTCTGCTATCCAAATTGTATTTTTCTTTCTCAGTTTAGAGGAAATGTTTCTCTCTCCACAGGTGCTGACTGATCAGTTATTTTTTTCCAGAATTTCCTGTTTTTTTATTTTGGGTTCCCAGGCATTTTGTGGTTGTGTTTGCTCACATGCTGCCTTCCTACCATTTACATTCACATGACCTACTGGTTTCCTGCCAAAGTCACATGCGTCACATGATGAAAGTAAATTATGGCTCCCTTGTCATTTCTGTGAAGCTTTTCCCTGTTGTCATGGCATTAAACAGCATTTGCCTATTCCACACTCTCCCCCAATGTCAAGAGAGTTAAGAGTCAAGAGTATTTTATTGTCATGTCCACTAACAGAATGATGAAATTATTATTTCCAACAGCACAACAGATATGTAAACATATTTTTTGCAAAACCCTCAATAAATAACCAAAAAATATTTCTGTATATTTCTATATTGTGGCATCAGAGGATGTCAGTATATAATAGAATCTTGTCTTCACCACATGTGTGATAATCTGGCTGATTTCAGTGGAATAAATGTTGGGTTGGGTTTTAAATGGATGGGTTTTAAAGTGAAGCATGATCACTCAGGCCGTGATAATAAAAATATAAAACAGAATTGTCCTGCATAGGTAAACTAAGATGGATCAAATAGTTATCATCATATGTAAATAAGCTATGATAATGTATAATTGTCTAAGTTTGCCCCGTTTCATGAATTATAAGAGGAAGTATAGTTATTGTTTGGTATCTTCCTCTCATATTTGCATAATTTTCCACCACTGTTCCCTCTGTTCGAAATAGAGTTTTGGATCACATCAATACTGGGGTTAATTTATCAATGTCAGGTGTACGAAGATACAATGAAAACGTTATATATAATGTGCTTGATTTTAATACGCTTATTTTCATGCCTGTTCAATGCAAATATAAACCCATTGCAATTTCACCATAGCTTACACAGCACTGTTAACACCTTTGATGAAACATTCTCCTAATCAATAGCTAAGTGATCAAATGACCAATTGTTTTTCGTGAGATCTTGATGCGTGAAAATTGCATAATGCAGTTGTCCTATGAATATATATTTTTTCACTGGCTGTCCAAACAAAAATAAATTCTTTATTTTATTTCCTCCCAGCCATGAATGTAGATATTAATCAACATTTCAACAAGGGCTAAAGCTTGTTTTCGCTGCAGAGCGGTCCCATCATGATTAGTAATTGATTGTTTTGTGTTGCCTTTGGCCCCAATGTGTTGAGATTGGGGACGTGTGATTACTGACTTCAAGTAGTCATTCAGTCCTATATGGTCTATACACAACTTCCAGCTTCCAAACAGAGCTATTTAAGGAAGGTCATGTCTGTGGATTTATTGAATTCCAATGGGACGAATTGTGCATTTGGTCCAATTGCAATTACCAATATATTCACCACAAAACGCTACAAAAACTCAGTTTTCCAGTTGAAATTCTCTTTATCTCACATTCCATTGGCTCACAAACTCCTGGGTTCCTCTGCCATTAGTTTGGGGAGTGTGTTTCCATAAATTGCCCTGTGTGTGCAGGGAGTGGTTGAAAATGTGGAATAACATTGAACAAGTGTGAATGGGCAATCAATGGCCTGCGTGCTTCAGTAGGCTGTCGGGCTTGTTTCCATGCTGTATCCTTCAATAATTCAATATCTCTCTAATCTTATACTCCTTATCTTAAACCAAAGATCCCTGGTCCGAGGCAACCATCCCTGGTCCAAGGCTTCTTAACATCTGCATTATCTTCCTTTGCGGCACTCCCTCTATGACAGGTATCTATCTTTTAGCAAAAAGACTGATGATGTACAGAAGATTTCAAGACCCTAAATAATAGCCATGACATCTTCATTCCTCTACTTAAATAATCCTGTGATAAAGGACAATGTATCATTTGCCTGAATAATTACTTGTTGCACACGCATGTTGGTTTTCAGTGTTTTGTGTCCAGGAATTTAAAGAATACCCTGCTCTTCTGTTTGTATGCCAAAATGGAAAATGTCATACAATTTCATATTATATTTTTCATACCATATTCTTGCCTACTTGCTCAACTTGCATATTTCCTTTTGAAGACTCCAAATACAGCAGAGAAATTAACAGTCTCAATTATACCAGACAACAATCTAACGCTCAATGTTAGCAAGTCAAGGAACTGATTGTGTAGGAAGGAACTGCAGACGCTGGTTTAAAACGAAGATAGACACAAAAAGCTGGAGTAACTCAGCGGGTCAGACAGCATCTCTGGAAAAATATAATAGGTGGCATTTTGGGTTGAGAACCTTCTTCAGACTGAGAGTGAGGGGAAAGAGAAACAAGTGAAATAAACGGTGATACAGAACAAATGAATGAGAGATACAGAACAAATGAATGAAAGTTATGCAAAAAAATAACCATAAAATTCCTTGACATTTTCAAGGAACTATGTACCTACACTCCTGAATCCCTCTGCTCTACAACAGAACCCTGCCATTCACTGTGTAGGCCATGGCCATGTCAGACTTCCCAAAATGCAACACCTCACATTTCTCTATATTAAATTCTATCATCCCACCTGACCAACCTATCAAGATCCTACTACAATGTTTGACAACCATCTTCACTATCTGCAATACCACCAACTTTTGTGTCATCTGCAAACTTACTAATCATCATCGGCGGTCACACAAAAAGAGTGTGACTGTCCTCTCCTCTCCATAGGATCGTCTACTTGTGGGTCTGCAGATGTCTGTAGAGGCCGATCCACGATCCACACACCTTGGTGCAACATGGGCAGTGGAGACTGGCAGTGGTTGGTAGTCGTCGAGCCCCATTCACTCTCTCTTTACGGTGCTGTCGCTTTGTCTCTGTGACACAGCGTAGTTCCATTTTGTGATGTGCAGCTCATCCTGCACAGATTTCATCCAGGAGCACCTGTCCAGTGCAATGTGCTCCCAGTTACTCGGTGTGTTGTGGAACTTCTTCAGACTGTTCTTGATGGTGTCCTTGAAGCGTTTCTTTGACCCACCGGCGGCTCGCCAACCTTCCTTCAAATGAGAGTACAGGATTTATCTCGGGAGACGTGTGTTGGACATGCGGATGACATGGCCAGTCCATCGAAGGTGGTGCTGCATTATTGCGATGGTGATGCTGGTCATGTTGGCTTCCTCCAAAATGCTGATGTTGGTGCGTTTGTCCTCCCAGCTAATCCTCAGAATCTTTTGTAAGGATTTTTAATTATATTGTTCGAGGGCTCTCAGGTGCCTGCTGTAGGTGGTCCATGACTCGACTTCATACAACAATTTGGGGAAGACAACGGCTCAGTAGACCAGCAGTTTTGTTTGAGCCTTTAGGTCTCGGCCTTGAAAGACTCTTTTCCTGAGTCTGGCGTAGGCTTCACTGACACAACTCAGCAGATGGTTGACCTCAGAGTCTGTCAGCTTTGAGGAAAGAATGCTGCCAAGGTAGGGGAAGTGGTTAACGTTTTCAAGAGTGGTGTCGTCTACTGTTATTGTGGGCTGGGTAAATGGCTGGTTGGATGGAGCTTGATGTAGGAGGTCTTCTTGATATTTAAGGCTAGGGCCATGGCTCTGTATGCCTTGGCAAAGGCATTCAGGATGCCCTGGAGGTCTTCTGCAGAGTGTGCTGCAGTCGTCTGCATACTGAAGCTCCATGATGGCGGTGTTATTGACTTTGTTCTTGGCCTTCAACCTATTAAGGTTGAAGAGCCTACCGTTAGTTTCGTAGAGGATTGGGATCCCCTGTGGCAGCTCTTCACCAATGAGGCTCAGTGCTGGGACCCCAGTTATTTACAATATACATTAATGATCTGGATGAGGGAATTGAAGGCAATATCTCCAAGTTTGCGGATGACACTAAGCTGGGGGGTAGTGTTAGCTGTGAGGAGGATGTTAGGAGACTGCAAGGTGACTTGGATAGGCTGGGTGAGTGGGCAAATGTTTGGCAGATGCAGTATAATGTGGATAAATGTGAGGTTATCCACTTTGGTGGCAAAAATAGGAAAGCAGACTATTATCTAAATGGTGGCCGATTTGGAAAAGGGGAGATGCAGCGTGACCTGGGTGTCATGGTACACCAGTCATTGAAAGTAGGCATGCAGGTGCAGAAGGCTGTGAAGAAAGTGAATGGTATATTAGCTTTCAGAGCAAAAGGATTTGAGTATAGGAGCAGGGAGGTTCTACTTCAGTTGTATAGGGTCTTGGTGAGACCACACCTGGAGTATTGCGTACAGTTCTGGTCTCCAAATCTGAGGAAGGACATTATTGCCATAGAGGGAGTGCAGCGAAGGTTCACCAGACTGATTCCTGGGATGTCAGGACTGTCTTATGAACAAAGACTGCATAGACTCGGTTTATACTCTCTAGAATTTAGGAGATTGAGAGGGTATCTTATAGAAACTTACAAAATTCTTAAAGGGGATGGACAGGCTAGATGCAGGAAGATTGTTCCCGATGTTGGGGAGGTCCAGGACAAGGGGCACAGCTTAAGGATAAGGGGGAAATCCTTTAGGACCGAGATGAGAAGGACTTTTTTCACACAGAGAGTGGTGGGTCTCTGGAACTCTCTGCCACAGAGGATAGTTGAGGCCAGTTCATTGGCTATATTTAAGAGGGAGTTAGATGTGGCCCTTGTGGCTAAGGGGATCAGAGGGTATGGAGAGAAGGCAGGTATGGGATACTGAGTTGGATGATCAGCCATGATCATATTGAATGGCGGTGCAGGCTCAAAGAGCTGAATGGCCTACTCCTGCACCTAATTTCTATGTTTCTATGAGGTGAAGTATGGTAGCAATGAAGATGACAAACAGGCTGGGTGCGATGATGCATCCCTGTTTGACCCTCTTTTCCACAGTGAAGGGCTTGGACTCAGAGCCGCAGTTGCTGAGCAATGTGACCGACATGCCATCATGTAGAAGCCTCAATATTCTGATGTACTTGTCGTGACAACCGTATCTTCAAACAGCAATGAGCCCAGCATCGAACCCTGAGGCACATCACTAGTCACAGGCTCCAATCCGAAAAGCTACTTTCTACCATCACCCTTTGCTTCCTTCCATGAAGGCAGTGTTCTATCCATTCATCTATCTCTCCTTGGATCCTGTGCGATTTAACCTTGCAGTCTACATGTGGAATTTTGTTGAATGCCTTGCTGAAATCCATGTCCACAGGTCTGCCCACATCAACCTTTTGGTCACATCATCAAAAAACTCAATCAGATTTCATGTGACCCCGATCTCCTACGTACAAAACCATGCTGACTAATCTCCATAATCAGCCCTTGTCCATCTAAATGCATGTGTATCTTATCCCTCAGAATAATCTCTAATAGCTTTCTGACCACAGACGTTAGGCTCACTGGCCTATAGTGCCCAGATATTTCCCTGCAGCCCTTCTTGAATATGGGCACAACATTGGCCAACCTCCAGTCTTCCGGCACCTCACCTGTATGACTTGTAAATCTCAGCCAGGGAACCTACAATTTCCTCTCTAGCTTCCCACAGTGTCCTCGGATATATCTGATCAGACCCGTTTTCTCACCTGCCCCTCCCCCCCGTCCCCCTACTTTCAGTCTGAAGGAGGGTCCAGAACCAAAATGTCAATCATCCTTTTTCTCCAAAGATGCTACCTGACTGCTGAGTTACTCCAATAATTTGTGTCTATCTTTGGTATAAACCAGCATCTGCAAACAGCTAACAATGGCCTGTTTCCTTTATCATTGTTACTTTTTTGCATATCTTTCATTCATTTGTTCTATATCTTTTTGATTCATCTATATCTCTCATTTCCCTTTCGCCTGACTCTGAAGAAGGGTCTCAACCCGAAATGTCACCCATTCCTTCTCTCCAGAGATGCTGTCTATCCCGTTGAGTTACACCAGCTTTTTGTGTCTATCTTCGGTTTAAACCAGCATCTGTAGTTCCTTCCGACACATGAATAACTACTTTGGTTCTGTCTTCACTAAGGAAGACATAAATAATCTGCCGGAAATAGCAGTGGAACGGGCGTCAAATAAGATGGAGGAACTGAGTGAAATCCAGGTTAGATGGGAGGTGGTGTTGGGTAAATTGAACGGATTGAAGGCCGATAAATCCCCAGGGCCAGATAGTCTGCATCCCAGAGTACTCAAGAAGGTAGCCACAGAAATAGTGGATGCATAAGTGATAATTTTTTCAAAATTCCGTAGATTCTGGAGTAGTTCCTGAGGATTGGAGGGTAGCTAATGTAATCCCACTTTTGAAAAAAGAGCCGAATGGTCTACTCCTGCACCTATTTTTCTATGTTTCTATTTTGTCTACAGTTCTATGTTTCTACAAAATGGAAATTTAAATGCTTTTCAGAAGGAAGTTGGCTATAGCCTTTGTAGGGTTAATGATCAACTTAACATGTCACACAACAATTTCAAAATGCACTGCTTATGTGGGTGGCGTTTGTTGAAGTGCCAGAAGAAATCCATCAATGGTATAACCAGAGCTTTTCCAATCATAAAGACTGCTACACCACAATGGAACTGCCTTTGGGTAGTAGAAATATTTGACAATAGAACTCGAAAACAAACTTCTCTGACAGCTGTGCTCTGGTATTTGAAGAAATGGTTATCCTTCAGGGACTGTGTCCATGCATTTTACATGTGATGGTAAAAGCACCTGCTACTCCATTCACTGGTCTTCAAGTATTTGCTTGAGTGGTGAGATACACAATTAGGGTTATTGTTTTGTTAATTCTAGTATCATAAAGTACCATCCTACCTTGAATAAAAAATGATGACATTTACAATCACATCAATGCAAGAAGGTGCAGAAAGATAGAAATGGAAGTGAGTACAGTTTTAGTAATAATTTATACCTCTATAAAAGAAACAGATCTGATCTTTGTCATATTTTAATTATGTGCAAAAGTACCAGTTTCAATAGAAATAGACTAACAATAGTGTGCAGAAGCATGTTTTAGTTTGAAAACAGTGAATATGTAGAACAAAGTTCGAGAATATGTGAACAATCCAAGGTATTCAAATATATTTAAACACAAAATGCTGGAGTAACTCAACGGGACAGGCAGCATCTCTGGAGAGAAAGAATCTGTGACGTTTTGGGTTGAGACCCTTCAGACATCTTCCTACACATTTATTTAAAGTTGTTCTGGTGCTCATTAGGTAAAAAAATACATCTTATAATAGTTTGAAAACATAAGACAAAATGAAGAAGGGTCTTGACCCATAACATTACCCATTCCTTCTCTCCAGAGATGCTGCCTGTCCCGCTGAGTTACTCCAGCTTTTTGTGTCAATCGTCGGTTTAAACCTGCATCTGCAGTGGTGTTCTGGACAGAATGAACCTTTGGGAGTTTATGGCATTTTGAGTTTGATTCTGGCATGGTTTACAATAGATGTCATATTATTGTAATATGAGGGAGGGCTGGTCCCGCGACGCAATATTCCACTTTTCCACCAATTCCAATATTGGTGGCCAGTTGGGGGGGGGGGGGGCTTTCTGAAACACTAGTATGGATGTTGTGGGCTGAAGGAACTGGTTTCCAGAGGGCTAGTATGGACATTGTGGTCAAAATGTATTCTTGGGGTGGCAGCTAAGTCACTCATGCCTAATGTCCTGGCAGCTCACTCACTGCTGGTGGGCTGGCAGTTGACTCGCGGCTATACCTTGAAATTCCATTTCAAGCAGGGTGCAACGCCACCAAATTCAAGTGCAGTTTCTTACCACTTCAAGCATGGTGCAAGGCCACCAAATTCAAGTGCAGTTTCCTACCACTTCAAGCAGGGTGCAAGCCCACTAAATTCAGGTGAGGTTTCCTACCACTTCAAGCACGGTGCAAGTCCACCAAACTCAAGTGCAGTATAATACCACTTCAAGCAGGGTCCAAGTCCACCAAATTTAAATGCAGCTTCATACCATTTCATGCAGGGTGCAAGGCCACCAAATTCAAATGCAGTTTCATACCATTTCATGCAGGGTGCAAGGCCACCACATTCAAATGCAGTTTCGGACCATTTCAAGCAGGGTTAAACCACCACAAAACCACTATAAAACCACACAAAACACCACATAAACACTACACTCACTGTTCAGTAGACATTCAGCGTTTTCAGTTGATTCACAGCTCAGACAGTCATGACCTCTCCCTCCCCCATCTTGCAGAAACTGAGCTACACCCACACTTCCTGGTTTTATAATCCCTCCCCTCTCCCACCAGCAGGGGTGTGGCCTTCATGGCATGATTGACAGGAGAGAGATTTTCAATATTTTTTAAACATTAATAACACTTCCATTTTTCATTGATGGGAAGAATCCTCTGCACCTGATGAGCGGAGGGAGACTGAGAAAGATGGCCAAAAATCACACCCGTAAGTGGTAGCGTTTTATCTAAAATCAATATACAGTGCAAACAGGAAGTTGTCAAGTTTAGACTTTTAATCATTTGCCATTTCAAAGCCACCACCACCACCACCAACCATTTGCTGTACCTTATTTCAAAGCCACCACCACCAAACATTTGCTGTGCCTTATTTCAAAGCAACCACCACCAACCATTTGCTGTGCGTTATTTCAAAGCAATCACTACCGACCATTTGCTGTGCCTTATTTCAAACCAACCACATTTTCATTTTCAAACCACATTAAGGACACTCAAGGTCAGTAAAACCACACTAACAGTTTAGTAGACATATGTTCAGTGTTAGGGGTTGGACAGGCTAGATGCAGGAAGATTGTTCCCGATGTTGGGGACGTCCAGGACAAGGGGTCACAGCTTAAGGATAAGGGGGAAATCCTTTAGGACCGAGATGAGAAGGAATTTTTTCACACAGAGAGTGGTGGGTCTCTGGAATTCTCTGCCACAGAGGGTAGTTGAGGCCAGTTCATTGGATATATTTAAGAGGGAGTTAGATGTGGCCCTTGTGGCTAAGGGGATCAGAGGGTATGGAGAGAAGGCAGGTACGGGATACTGAGTTGGATGATCAGCCATGATCATATTGAATGGCGGTGCAGGCTCGAAGGGCCGAATGGCCTATTCCTGCACCTAATTTCTATGTTTCTATGTTTCTATGTTATTCACAGCTCAGACTGAGACGTGACACTCTCGCTTTCCCCATCTTGCAGAGACTGACTGAGGCACTCAACATGTCCGGGTTTTATAGTCCCTCCAGAAGGGGTAAGTCCTTCAGGAGTGAGAATCTCAACATTTTTTAAACACTAATAACTCTTTTATTTTTCATCAATGGGAAAAATCCTCTTGTCCTGCGCAGTGGATGGGGGACTCTGAGTAAGATGGCGAAAAATCACAGCCATAAGTGGCAGCGTTTGTTCTAAAATCAATATACAGATCAACAGGAAGTGGTCAAGATCAGACTTTTAGTTTTTTATATAGTGTGTGTGTGTGTGTGTGTGTGTGTGTGTGTGTGTGTGTGTGTGTGTGTGTGTGTGTACACACACAAACAAACATACACACAAAAAACAAACATTAGTAGTGCAATAATAATAATAATAATAATAATAATAATATTTGTCTATTGTAGTTCAGAGCTTATTTGAGGTTGTTGGTGTTTTATAGCCTGATGCCTGTAGGGAAGAAGCTGTTCCTGAACATGGATGTTTCAGTTTAATTGACCCTCCTTGAAACCTCCATATTTAGGGAAAAATATTAAATGCCATCTCATGTATTAACACATTGATAAAGGCATATACCAGCCATTCAATGCAAAGTCTACCTGGTCATTAAATATTTTGCTGCTTGATTATCCAGGGTATCAGCCCTCAACACTGTAACAAAAGAGACATATTTTGGGTAGACAAAAATGCTGGAGAAACTCAGCGGGCGAGGCAGCATCTACGGAGCGAGGGAAATAGGCAACGTTTCGGGCCACGACCCTTCTTCAGATTGGGTGTCTGGGTTCGGTCTGCTGAACCATTTGTACCATCCATGTGAATTAGTTTGTCCCAGTAAAGGTGTTTAAATATTCAGAGGTGGCTTGGCAGCTACAGTATGCTCCCATTATAAATATGTATTTCTGCAAAGCTACTAGTCTACACTCAAAATGTTAAAGTTAAGTAAATAATTATAGCCATTCACTCTGTAATTAATCTTTTATTGTGTCATAAAAAAAACTTGCTATTTATCCAGACTGTGGGAGAACATGCAGGCTCTGTGGGGAGGACCACAGTCTAGGGTCCTTCTGTTGCTGGACATTGGGGAGCACGGTGAGATGGGGACTCCAATCAAACAAGGGAAAGGTTATAACCCAGGGGGCCACATCAGTGGCAAGAGTGCTTGGTATAAAGTTAGTTTGCGAACACTATCAAACATTGCAGTGGTGCAATGGTACAGTTGCAACCTTAAAGCACCAGAGACCAAGGTTTGATCCTGACCATGGGTACTATCCATACGGAGTTAGTACGTTCTCCCCGTGACCTGTGCGAGTTTTCTCCGAATTGTAAATTGCCTCACGTGTGTGTAGGATAGCATTAGTGTGTTGGAATCGCTGGTCAGTGCGGACTCAGTGATGCAAAGTCCCAGTTTCCGCGCCGTATCTCTAACCTTAACTGAACTAATCTAATGAATGCATAAACGTTGAGAATGACAGAAGAATTTTGGCACTATTCTTGTTTTCTATATTTTTGTATATTTATCTATTCTGAACATAGTTTATTATTGGAAAAAAAATCTCTTGATGAATAATGACTTTTACATCAACCTCTGAGCTTCAGCCTCTTTTAGCTTCAGCCTCTGAGTAATTTAAGTCACGACAACGCTGAATCATTATTAGGAGCCTCCTATGCTCATTGGTTTGAGATAATACAACATATACTGAAAATAAAATAAACATGTTTCAAGGAGTCCACGTCTGGTTGGGGTGTGCAAACCTGTTTAAGTGGTTGATCCCTGAGGACGGGAGTTGCGGGTTTAACTTGCAGCTTCCTGTCCCAGAAGACCACTGACAGAGCAGAAAAACATGTGTGAAGTAGGAGCAGATGCAAGATGCAGACCAACATTAGAGAGGAATTAATAATAGACCCCACAATGAGAAGCAACCTTTACTGCCAGGTGAAAGAAGTATTCTAAAATCTATTAAAGGCATTACTCTGCTTGTTCACTTGCTGACCGTAGAAAAACATAGTTAAACAATTAACATTGCAGCATTGGAAGGGGAGAAGAGGCACAGAGGAAGGTCCAGACCTATATAACATATAACAATTACAGCACGGAAACAGGCCTTCTCGGCCCTTCCAGTCCGTGCCGACCATTTATTTTCCCCTATTGCCTATGCAATGGCAACTATCTGTTGGAACTTCCTCCAGAAAGTTCAATTAATCCAATGATGTTTATTGATTCTTTATTGTCACATGTACCAAGTTACCTTTTTTGCATGTGGTCCAGTAAAGTATTACTGTACATAAACACAATCTTAGATTAAGTACAAAGTGTATAGATATAGTCTACAGAGAGTTGCTAGGTTTCGGTGCCATTTTCTAAGTTCCAAGAAATTGCAGCAAATTGTGTTCACAGCCCAGAACATCACACAAACTAATCTTCATTCTATTGACTCCATTTATACCTCCTGCTGCCACACCAATGCCAGCAGCATAATCAAGGACGAGTCGCACCCTATCCACTCCCTCTTCTCCCCTCTCCCATCAGATAAAAGGTATAGAAGTGTGAAATCTCACACCTCCAGATTCAGGAACAGTTTCTTCCAAAGATCCTATAGCGGAGCAAGATGGCCTACTCCCACAAAAAACACGTAGTAACGTTATGGGCAGATTCATGGGTAATTATAGGACCCATTTCAGCAACCAGCCTCCGGCCATCTTGCTTTCGCCATCTTGCTTCTGCCCAAAGATCTTTGCTTCCACCTCCGTCTTCGGTGTTGAGGCGGCGGCCCGACATGGGGCTGAGGCTGTGTCCCGGCGGTGACGGCCCGACTCGGGGCTGAGGCTGTGTCCCAGCGGCGACAGCAGCCCTACTTCAGAGGTTCGGCCGCGAGCCAGTGGACGACATCATCGGGAGCTCGCAGGTCATAGGTTGGTGACCTGTTTTTCCGGAACTCCTGCGGCAACAGCTTCGTCCACTGGACTGGAGGGCGGCAGCTTTGACCATCCCGGGCCGCGGAGTTTGAACCGGCCCGTGGCAATATTGGTGCCATATGCTACTGATGTATCGTTATCAGATATTCAGTGTTAAAAAGAGAAATAAATCAGAATAAAAGCGAAAAGATGTTCCTTCCACAACACGCGTGGAGTCTGACCCGGATCAGCATGGCCGATACACCAAAGTGAAGTTGCAGGGAGGTTTACAATGTTTTTTTATTTAATGTTGTTCCTTCTCTAGTCTGAAATAAAGTTCATCATTGGATATAAAAATCGGAAGAAATGTAAATGTGGGTGTTATATTATTATATACCTCTATATCACATTCATGTATTTGTGTTCTTTCCAGCACAATCTAATCAGTTGTATGCTCGCTGAATAAAACCATCCTTAAGTTATACATCATTTGTAAATCTTGCTTAAACACATTTAATTTTGTGAAATACTTAATTTAGATAACCCCTCCATTACAGACAGATCTCATTCCACTCTCTGGCTTTTGGGAAGACCAAACCCGTTTTATTGTTGAGAAACAACTCCATAGGCACAAAAACATTAAGTAACATTCCAGGGCTAGAGCAACTGGAATCTTCATATTGCTATTATTTTCCCAAATACTGCAGTTGTGAACAGTGTGATTAGATGAATGAATTACAGAGTGCAAGTGTCAACTCAACAAAATCAACTGAAACACATCATATGAGCCATTTAAAAAGAAATGATTTAAAAAACATTGAAAAAGAAAATTACCAGAATCTAAATTTATAAACATTTTAGTCTTTAACAAGAATTAACAGAATTATGAATCTAACCCTATATCGCACACACAAACTGTTCCCCCACAATGTTGATTACACTGTGAGTCAGGTCGGGTCGGGTAGGTTCCGGTTACAATAAAATCAACTCAAACACAGCTTATGAGCCATTAAAAAGAAATGATTAAAAAAAGAAAATTACCAGTGTCAAATTTTATTCTTTAACAAGAATTAACATAATTATGAACTAACAGAATTATGAATCCATCCCTATATCACACACACAAACTATCCCCCCCGCAACGTTGATTACACTGCGAGTCGGGTCGGGTAGGTTCCGGTTACTGAAATGGACAAAAAAAAGGCCCACGTTCCGCTCCGTTGCCTACTACACGTCAGCCCATTGCATTTCGCAGGAGTGGCCTATTTTGCTCCGCTATAGGATTTTTGGTTTCTTCCTAGCTGTTAAGGCAACTGAATCATCCTACCACAACCAAAGAGCTGTGCTGAATTACTATATACCACTTTGATGACCCTCGGACTATCCTCGATCAGACTTTGCTGGCTTTGCCTTACACCAAATGTTATTCCCTTAACATTTAATACGTAAAAATATAGAAACAAGGAACTAAGAATTCTGCTAAATACACGAAAGGACACAAAGTACTGGAGTAACTCAGCAGCTCAGGCAGCATCTCTGGAGGACATGGATATGGGACATTTCAGGTCTAGATATAAACATAAACGAAACTGCTGGGTGACTCCAGTACTTTGTGTCATTTAATGCATGTCAACAAGCTGCTCTTTAAACAGGATTTAACCTGCTGAGAGGAAAATTAGATTTAATATCAATAAATGTACACATCTAATATCAAGGAATTGTTTTGAAATTAGTCAATGATGAATCCGAAATGCCATCTGCTATATAAATTATTTGGTGTAAACCTTTTTTTTTGCTGTTTATTTCCAAACTAAGGTAATGGGGTGAATGGGCTGACTTATAACAGTAGGCAGCTGTCTGTGTCCCAGACCACGCTATTATGACGGCATGATTTTGAAGGTCAGTCTGGAAATCCAGCTCTCAGCATCTGTCGAGAGGCAGGGCAGTAGGACGAAGTTCCCCGTGTGACAACATGATGCTGCTCACTGTCTGTTAAACCTGCCTTTTGAACCAATTATTTATAAATGTCTTTGAGACTGTAACAGACCCATTATTGTTTGGAATGTGAAACAATGCATTCCCTTTCTGCGGATAAATCTGTTGCCAGAACTCTTTAATAAAGTCACATTTTTAGTCGTTAAGATACGGTTGAATTGGTGTATTTGTCAATTTGCAATAAAATTTAACATAATTGTTATGTTCTCATCTGTTGACATTTAGCAGATTATTAACCAATTATGTGCCCTTCACATAACAATCAACAGCAATACAGTGGCTTTCCAAAGCTGCTTATTTAAAGAACAAAACAGGTTATTTCCCAGAGTATTATGGGACAGGAACCAAAAAACGAATCAATTTACTTCTTTAGTCCTGATCAAGGCTGAGTATGTTCCTATGAACAACCAAGAAATGTTTCTTCATCATGACTGGCATTCATGGGCCATTCCATTACCCTGGTGGGTGCAATTAGAATACTTTCCAGCTATAATTAGTTAATAATTTACCCCTCCCTGCCAGTCTCACAAATAGCTTGCAATGTTGAGTTAGTTATATTTGTAGACATGCGGGTTATCAGGAAGCTGGGATTGAGTCCTCTACTAGTCTCTTTCCCATAAATAAATATTCTACTGAAATATGGGGTCTTCCCATAAATGACAGCAATCAAGAGTAAAATTATTGCATGGATCATAGGAGCTTTTCTTGATGATCCCAAAAATTGATTTGTTATCATCAGAGATTTTCAACATGATGTAAAAAAGGTTTAATTTAAATAAACCACCTGAAATGTTATTGAAGTTTTAGGGTTATCAGATGAGAACCTCCCAGAAGATGATTCATAAAGGACCTCGATTTAAGAGGTGGAGAAGTGGTCAACAATCACAATTTACACTGATATCTGCATGTACTCTCGACGGGAGAACTAATTTCTATAATAGATGATAAAAAAATGGTCAGTTTCCATGATTATTTAATTTCTTCAAGCAGAAGCCCAGGTCCATGAATGGTGACATGATAGATCAGCAGTCTGATCTTTTGGGCAGAGGGAAATGAAGTGGCTGGAAGAGCTTTGGAAGACTAACAGCATGCCTAAAATTCCTGGTCTTCCACAATGGCAGAAATTTGGCTTGGGTGGGAAGGGAGCCCACTCAAAAGCATTGGGTGACCTTCATAGTCTCTACGAAAGACCACCTTGCAGGCTATAGATAGGTATGTTACAAAACTTACCATCAGCGGCGCTGCAGTTCTGTCACTGGCCATGTGCACGACTTTGGCGCCTTTGGGGAGGGCAGGGTTAAAATGTGTTTTCCCCTGCCTTCCGGAGTTATATTTTCTCGGGGTGCGAGCTTTTGCTGAAGATTCGTTCCGAGTGCCGGTATGTGAAAAAAATATGTCAATCGCCCGACAATTTCAGCGCTGGAGTAAAATTAAAATTAGCTTCTAATGCCGTGAACGCCGACAACGGGGACGGATTTCACGTAGGGGACAAGTAAAGGAAAGCCGTTTATTTTTAATATAAACTTGCTTGTTAAGATGACCTTAATCAAAATGTCATGTTGCGAAACGGTGATTTATTCCCCATACGAACCGGCAGTATTTTTCCTGTCGATATGGGGTTTAAATTCACCGCAACGTTCCAATCCATCGTGTTCCATAAAATCCCACTCGCAAGCTGATTTAAATGGCCATTAATTTACGGGCATTAAACACTAAATTCCTTCAATTTGGCCTATAAATTCACAACAGTGAGATTTAAAAATCATGTTATACTGTGAATTCTTGTGGGAATGTTATTTGGACACTTAGGCTTTTAAAAAAAATGTTAATACTTTCTTAAGAAATGGATAGATGTTTAGATCTAGTAATTGAATTTTGTAATTAGCTACAATTGGGTAACTAACTAATTATATGCTTTAATTTCAGGTCATCCAAGTAAGATTGTTTCATATTTGTTTCAGAATGCTTCAATCTATAATAACTGAATATTTCTTTCATTCTCTTAATTTTTATGAAAGTTATGGGCTTTTGACTGTCCTCGATCACAACTTTTGTGTTAAGTCAATGGAAAAGCAATAGGGAACCAGATGCTAATTTCCGAGTATGAAAATGGCCATAACATTTTTAATACTGAAGATATGAAAGTGAATTTGGTGTCAAATTAAACTTCTTTTTATGCTTTATCTGATGGGATAAATTGCAGACTTAATTTTTTAAATCTCAAAATGTTGTAACATTGCTACTATAGACACTAATTTGTACTGTGGTGAAAATGAACAGTAATTAATTAAAAAATTGCTCTACATTAGGCCTTCTAAGATAACCAATTTAGTGCACTCCAAATCTGGCCTGTGATCTTGACTTTAATCCTTAGGTGGGACACTTTTAGCCTTACCCATCAACTAAAAAAATCTTAAGGTGTTGATCAAATTGTAACCCATATAACCTGGGTTTAAAGTTGCTTCAAGACCAAAGTGGAACAAATTCCACTTGTTCTACTCATGTCTGAAGAATAGTCCTGATCCGAAATGATGGCTATCCATTCCCTCCACAGGTGCTATCAGACCCACTGAGTTGTTCCAGCACTTTGAAGCATCTGCAGTTCTTTGTGTCTCCAACTTCATGAGTATTCCAGAAGAAGGGTGCCGACCTGAAACATCATCTATCAATGTCCTCCACAGATGCTGCCTGACCTGTTGAATCACTTCAGTACTTTGTAACTTTTTTTGTAAATCAGCATTTAGATTCTTAGACCACTGGGATGTGTTTTGGGGGAAGGGTGAATGGTACAAAAATGACGGGTTGCACCTTAACAGGAGGGGGACCAGCATTCTGGCAGGCAGGTTTGTCACTGGTACATCGGTGGGTTTAAACTAAATAGTGGGGTGGGGAGGAGACCAACTGGAGATATAAGGATGGAGTTAAAAGGAAAGAGAGTATAAGAAATGTTAAGAAAGACACCAGAACTAACGGCAGAAAACTCAGGAAGGTATAGGAGAGTATGGCCAAGTGAAATAGGAATTGATGTGAAAGTTGAGGGGAGTAATGGACTAAAAGTATTACATATGAATGCACAAAGTATACAAAATACAGTGGATTAGTTTGAGGCTCAGTTAGAAATAGGCAAGTATGAAGTTGTGGGAATTACAGAGACGTGGCTGCAAGAGGACCAGGACTGGGAACTGAATGTTCAAGGGTATACGTCCTATAGAAAAGACAGACAGGTCGGCAGAGGGGGTAGGTTAGCTCTGTTGGTGAGGAATGAAATTCAATCCCTTGCGAGGGGTACATAGAATCAGGAGATGTAGAGTCAGTATGGATAGAACTGTGAAATTATAAGGGTAAAAATACCATAATGGGAGTTATCTACAGGCCCACAAACAGTAGTCTGGATATAGGGTGCAAGTTGAATCAAGAGTTAAAGTTGGCATGTCGCAAAGATAATGCTACGATTGTTATGGGAGGTTTCAACATGCAAGTAGACTGGGAAAATCAGGTTGGTACTGGACACTAAGAAAGGGAGTTTGTGCAGTGCCTCCATGATGGATTCTTAGAGCAGCTTGTACTTGAGACAACCAGGGAGAAGGCAATTCTGGATTTAGTGTTGTGTAATCAACCGGATTTGTTAAGGGAACTTGAGGTAAAGTAGCCATTAGGAGGCAGCGACCATAATATGATGAATAGTAATCTACAATTTGAGAGGAAGAAGGGAAAATCAGAAGTGTCAGTATTACAGTGGAACAAGGGTGGTTTGGAGCCATGAGGGAGGAGCTGGCCAAAGGACTGGAAAGATCCTAGTAGGAATGACAGTGGAACAACAATGGCAGGTATTTCTGGGAATAATACAGTAGGTGCAGGATCAGTTCATTAAATAGAGGAATAAAGATTCCAAGGAGAGTAAGGGGCAACCGTGGGCGACAAGGGATGTCAAGAACAGTATAAAAATAAAAGAGAAGTGGCATAACATAGCAAACATGAGCAAGAAGCCAGAAGATTGGGAAACATTTAAAGAGCAACAATAAGATCACTAAAAAGCCAATGGGGGGGAAAATTAGGTACGAAGGTAAGCTAGCCAAGAATATAAAGGAGGATAGTAAAAGCTTCTTTAGGTACGTGAAGAGGAGGAAATTTGGACCCTTGAAGACTGGAATAGGTGAATTTATTATGGAGAACAAGGAAATGGCAGATGAGTTGAACAGGTACTTGGATCCATCTCCGCTAAGGAAGACACAAACAATCTCCCCAATATCCTAGTGGCCAGAGGATCTAGGGTGATGGAGGAACTGAAGGAAATTCACATTAGGCAGGAAATGGTGTTGGGTAGACTGATGGGACTGAAGGCTGATAAATCCCCAGGGCCGGATGGTCTGCATCCCAGGGTACTTAAGGAAATGGCTCTAGAAACCGTGGATGCATTGGTGATCATTTTCCAATGTTTTATAGATTCAGTTCCTGTGGATTGGAGGGTAGCTAAGGTTATCCCTCTTTTTAAGGAAGATGGGAGAGAGAAAATAGGGAATTATAGACCAGTTAGCCTGACATCGGTGGTGGGGAAGATGCTGGAGTCAACTATAAAAGATGAAATAACGGCACATTTGGATAGCAGTAACAGGATTGGTCTGAGTCAGCATGGATTTACTTAGGGGAAATTATGCTTGATTAATCTACCAGTGGATGTAGTGTACCTGGACTTTCAGAAAGCATTTGATAAGGTTCCACATAGGAGATTAGTGGCACATGGTATTGGGGGTAGAGTGCTGACATGGATATAAAATTGGTTGGCAGACAGGAAACAAAGAATAGGGATTAACGGGTCGCTTTCACAATGGCAGGCAGTGACTAGTGGGGTACCACAAGGCTTGGTGCTGGGACCGCAGCTATTTACAGTATACATTAACGATTTAGATGAAGAGATTAAAAGTAACATTAGCAAATTTGCAGATGACACAAGGCTGGGTGGCAGTGTGAACTGTGAGGAGGTTGCTATAAGGATGCAAGATGACTTGGACAGATTGTGTGAGTGGACAGATGCATGGCAGATGCAGTTTAATGTGGATAAATATGAGGTTATCCACTTTGGTGGCAAAGACAGGAAGGCAGATTATTATCTGAATGGTGTCAAGTTCCGAAAAGGGGAAGTACTACGAGATCTGGGGGTCCTTGTACATCAGTCACTGAAAGTAAGCATGCAGATGTAGCAGACAGTGAAGAAAGCTAATGGCATGTTGGCCTTCATAACAAGAGGAGTTGAGTATAGGAACAAAGAGGTCCTTCTGCAGTTGTACAAGGACCAAGTGAGACCACACATGGAGTATTGTGTGCAGTTTTGGTTTCCAAATTTGAGGAAGGACATTCTTGTTATTGAGGGAGTGCAGCATAGGTTCACAAGGTTAATTCCCTGGATGGCGGTACTGTCATATGTTGACAGAATGGAGCAGCTGGGCTTGTATACCCTGGAATTTAGAAGGATCAGAGGGGATCTTTTTTAAACATATAAGATTACTAAGTGTTTGGACACGCAAGAGGCAGGAAACATGTTCCCGATGTTGGGAGACTCCAGAACCAGGGGCCACATTTTAAGAATAGGAGGTAGGCTATTTAGAACGGAGATGAGGAAAAACCTTTTCACCGAGAGAGTTGTGAATCTGTGGAATGCTCTGCCCCAGATGGCAATGGAGGCCAATTCTCTGGATGTTTTCAAGAAAGAGTTAGTTAGAGCTCTTAAGGAAAGCGGTGTCAGGGGGATATGGTGAGAAGGCAGGAACAGGGTACTGAAAGGGGATGACCAGCCATTATCATAGTGAATGACGGTGCTGGCTCGAATGGCCTTCTCCTGCACCTATTGGCTATTGTCTATTGTCTATTGATATGTGACAATAAACCACTTGAAATCATTAATAGTTTTTGATGATTTTAAAACCAGCAAGGTAAATAATTTCAGCCATGATTCCGTTTCTGACCCCAGCTCAGTTTTGGATTGAGCAAGACATGGCAATGCTAATCCAGCACTGCTTCTGTCAATCTCTCATTCCCATTCATTCTTTAACCTGGGAGACATTACTATCACTTCCACAATCCTTTGCTGCATTCCGTCTTTTGAAAACATATATATTATTTTCAGCAGCCAAGTCAGCTAGTCCATTTTTTAATGAATGTTTGTCAGATGAAGTGACAGAAAACAGATGCCTGAAAAGAAATACCACATCCCTCAGGTTTTTTTTTTCAACAGCACACCAGGATAATTAGAAGGCAGCCACTTCTCACATCCTGTCACAAACCTCAGAAACACTTCTTAATAAAGCTCTTTTTATTTACACTTTTTGAGATAAAGTAACTGTAGCCGAAGTTCGACTGTAGCAAAACTATTTTAAAATTAGCATCTCAAATAACAAGCTATGGAATAATAGTAAGATTAAACAAGAACTTACCAGTTTGAAGTTTGATCTTTATTTTATGAGGAGTTACGATGAGCGATTACGTGAAGAACCCCGCCAGTCCGCATGCACGTCAATCTTCAAAGCAGCGGTGTGAAATCACAGATAACAGTAACTGAAGTAACATAGTAAGATAATAAACCAGACCTTCCAGTTGACCTTTAAGATTTTGAGGGCCTGGAGCGGCGGGCACGTAATTACTCATCGTAACTCCTCATAAAATAAAAATCAAACTTCAAACTGGTAAGTTCTCATTTAATCTTACTATTTTACTTCGGAGTCACGTGAGTGATTCCGTGAAGATTCCAAAGATCTGTGATTTCACGCCGATCCAAATCCAGGCATCACACTGCATCAGTTGACTCAGGAGGAGTGAATAATGAGCAATACATTGAAACATGGTACTGATTAACATGTTGATGCTTTAATTCACAAAATAAACAAAAGAAAAACTCAATAGGGACTCCTATCTCCCAGTGAGAAGCTATAAAACAGAACTTATAATGGAATGGACGAACACCCCGGGTTCAATAAGTGGTTTATTATAAAACATCAGAAAAGTCAATTCATTTGATCATCATGCGGCCGCGAGGGTATGGTCTACAGGGACATCCATTGCCCTCGCTGCTGACATTGATGCCGCCCTGGTGGAGTGAGATTTAAAATTGTCAGTATTAACTCCTGCACAACCTAGCACTTGTTTCAGCCATCTTGAAATGGTCTTTCATGTGTGGCTTTTTGTGGCTAATAAACAATGCTACTTCGGAGCATCTGAGACGCTTGGTGACCTCGATATAATGCCGCATGTGCGCCACTACACATAGCCGTAAATCCGTGGGATAAGCTGACAGTACAAGCTTGAATCCTGACACCCCTGGTCAGCTTTGTTTAATTAGGTTATAAATGTAAAACATAGCGTCATTCCCTGATGACACCATCCTGTCCAGACGCAGTTTGTGCAAAGTCTGAACCCTTTGTGATGACACCAGCGGCATGAGCAGGACCAACTTTAGGGTAATCTTTGGCAATGACAAGGAGGTGGCTGTACCCCACTGATGAAGCAGCATGAGTACCATGCTCACATCTCAGATTTCAGAGTACCTGGGCCTGGGGGGATTGGAATTAAAAACACCCTTCATAAATCTGGATATTAACGGATGATATCCTACAGACTGAAGTTCCAACCCCTGGCATAGGTATGTCGACAGGACACTCCTGGCACTATTGATGGCACTATAGCTCAACCCTTCATCAAAATGTAATTTGGACAGAAATTCCAGCACATCTGGGAAGGAAGCTGTGTGGTATGTAATGTTCCCATGTAATCAAAACTCATCCCATTTCCTGACATGAGAGATGTACTGCTTTTTTGTACTATCCCTCCAGGACGATGTGATGACATCCTCGGTACGATTGGATAGTCCCAGACCCAGGTATGGCCTTCTTAGAATCTGCAAATTAACAAATTAACATGATCATACAACGGGTGTTGATCTCCAGTCACAGGGTGCACCAATAGATCATGACATTTTGGAACCACCATAATAGGCTGTGTGATAATTTCCAAAATGAGTGGGAACCATGGTTGTGTACCACCAAAACTCCTGAAGTGGAGTCCTGCTTGATCTTGGTCAAGCACTGACTGATGAGGCAGAATGGGGGAAATGCATATAAAAACATTCCACCCCAATGTAGGGAGAACGCATCTACCACTACTGCCCCTGGATCTGGTTCCCATGAAACATACTTCGGTACCTGGCGATTGAGTCTGGATGCAAACAAATCGATATCTGGCATCCCATACCGAACGACAATCTCATTAAATACATCAGGATTCAACATCCATTCTGTGTTGTCATTGAATTTGCATGACCTGGTGTCTGCCACCATATTGAATCTGCCTGGCAAGGAGACGGCTGAAACCAAAATGTTCTTTTTAATGCACCAGCGCCAAATAAGGTTAGCCAATCTGTCACAAGATTTTGACTTGATTCCACCCATGTGATTAACATACGCCACTGCCATGGTGTTGTCAATCTGAAGCTAAACATGTAAGTGATGCTTAGTGATACAATAAGCCTTGAGCCTGTAAAATGCTCCTAAAAACTCTAAATAATTAATTCCATGTGATTGGAGAATAAATGCCTCATGTATATTCCATCTGCCTCCACAGCTAGAAATGATATCAGTAGCACCCCAACCTAAGGCACTAACATCAGTCTTCAAAACAACTGAAGATGCTTCGATCAACATTTTGCTAGAACAATTTGAAATGTTTCTTATCCACCACTGTACTTCAGCAATGGCTTCAAATGGTAATTGCATGGGCTGGTTGAAATGACCTGCATGTATTCTGAGTGCCTGTACCTTTGCCCTCTGTAAATTTTGGTAATGCAAAGGTCCATACTGCACAGCTGGAAAGGCAGCTACCAATTTGCCAATCAAGCTGACCACCTGTTTAATTGAAGGTGATTACTCCCCCAAGAGCTTGATACAGCCTTCAATTAAATCTAATCTCTTGCCCTTGTCATAGTCACAGACATGTGAGTTGAATTAACTGTGAATCCCAAAGAGTCAATTACTTTAACCGGCACCAATTTTGATTTAGCTGGATGGATGAGAAACCCCAATTTCTCAACCATGAGTTTAACAATTGAAACCGATAATTCAGTTGCCACACAGGTTTTTCCAATTATTAAGATGTCATCCAAATAAGCCATTACAATATGACCCTGAGCCCGGAGTAACCCCAGTACTGGTTTTAGCAGCTTTGTAAATAATCTAGGGGCTGAGGTTAACACATTATGCAGTGCTTTAAATTGCCATAATTGCTAAATTATCTAATTGCTAAAAATCCAGCTAAATTTCAAATATCTCTGATGCTCTTTATGAACAGGCACTGAGTAATATGCATCCTGAAGATCTATACATGCCATATAACACACTCTGGAGACCAATTGCTTGGCAGTAGCAAATGTTTCCATTTTAAAATGATTATACTGCACAAATGGATTAAGTACTGTCAGGTCCAAATTAATCTGACTCCCACCATCTTTCTTTGGTCTAGGAAAAATATTTGATACAAATTGGTGAGTTTGATAAACTTCTCAATTACACCTTTAAAATATAATTCTCCAATTTCAGCTTGAACCTCCAAATTCTCTTTTTGTGAGAAACTGAGTGCCCGCTCTGGCATGTGGGTGGACACAATTGGGAATAAATTCAATTCAAAACTCTTGTATACTCAGCAGTATAAACAAATTTGATGTTATTTCATACCATTCTTTCAGAAACCAGTGTAACCTCCCTCCAATTGGTAGGTAATTCTCACTCAATATATTTAGACAAGAACCAGACCCACCTACCTCCAGGGTTACCAATGGAGTTCTTTGTCCCCTGGTTCTGGAAGGAAACAGCATATTTGCCCATACTCCTGCTGGAGTGCGCCAGCTGCGCACATTGAATGGCTGGCTTGATCCTTGACTGGACCCGGTTTCAGCAAACTGCTTGTAGGGGTACTGCCTCCAAAGGGTTCTGCTGTTCACTGGTGCCTTGATGAGCCCGACGGTTTTTGCCTCGTCTTCCAGCTCCTTCACCCTCTTTGCGAGGTCTTCCCCGAACAGCAGATTCGGTGACTGGATGTTAATTTCCTTACAAAGGGCAGCAAATCTCGGGTTAATGGTAGGGCGGATGGCACTCTTCCTAAGGCAGTTTATCTCAAAGTTCACATTGCACATGAGACCCAGGGCATCCTGCTGAACCTCAGTCAGGTGCCCACCATCCACCGACCTACTGAAAGCCGTAATGCACGATGCAAGCAGCTTCAGCACCCTTTGCAGCTTTATCTCCTGCGCCCTGATGCCTACTCCCATATGGCCCCAGATGGCATGGTTTACAGCTGGTACTTTAAGCAGGATACAATTTGCCAGGGTTTCGTACTTCTTGGCCATTGTATCCATGGCCAGCTCCTGAAGCTGGTGCGAGGTCAAGTAATTTATACTCGCAGCCAGCTCTTACCCCAGTGGCTCTCCGGAGTCTATTGGGCCGGCAAACCTTGCCGCTAGGAATGGAACCTCTGGCTTGTGCCCTTCGTCCCTTGGGGCAGCCTCCAATGCTAAGCCCACAGATTCAGCGTTGGAATCGTACTGACCCGTTATGCTCTCCTCATTCAAGAGGGAGACACTAGGCAGCCCTGTAGGTGCTGCTGGTGCGGGCTCTTGGAGAGGCCGGCGCTCTTGATGGAGCATCATCTGCAATAGGAGCTCCATCCTGGATATCCGTGATATGGTATCTATTCTCGAGGGAGAACCCTCCCGACTGGACGCATCCGAGTCTATCGGCCGCACAGACTTTCTAGTGGCCTTACGCCCCTCCGGCGCAGCCACGGTGCCCTCAGACACCAAGTCTGTAATCGCTGGTCTTGCTATTAGCGACTTGGTAGACTTGCCCGCTACCCGCACTCCCGCGGTCTTTAGTTACTTTCGCAACGACTCGCCTTGCTCTCAACGATTTCTCCATGCTTGGACTTGTCCTCCTGTAACAAGATTTAACAAGCGCAGAAATGACCTCCAACAAGTTTGACACTTACCTGATGCTTTTTAAACTTACTGTTGGAGAAGCGCTGCTCCTCCCAGCCGACCGCTGCACCATGCGTCAGACGTAATGACACGCATGCGGACTGGCGGGGTTCTTCACAAAATCACTCACGTGACTCCGACATAAAATCTTACTCACCGATTTTATTATTTTCAAAAACATAGTTGAATATTTTCACACTGAACATCTGAGAAAACAATCCATTTCATCCTAGTGGAAAGGCTAAGGTGATCTTAAGGCTGTGATGTATCCATCCAGTCTGCATGCAGTTAAAATAGCAGGTGACCTCCATTACAGAAGCTGTAACACACTTGTGGATCAACTATTCTTCCAATACTGCATGAGGATTTGAGTGTGACAGGCAATGTTGTGATTTGGGGGCAGCTGAGTGGTGCTGCTAGTGGAGCTGCTGCCTCACAACTCCAGTGACCTGGGTCCAATCCTGAACTCCACTGCAAGTTGTGCAGGGTTTGCACATTCTCCCTTAGTTTAATTTAGAGATACAGTGCAGAAACAGGCCCTTTGGCCCATCCATTGAGCACTGATCAACCATCCCCGTACATTAAGACTATCCTACACACACTGGGGACAATTTACATTTATACCAAGCCAATTAACCTACTAACCTGTACGTCATCGGTGTGTGTGTGTGTAAAAACCGAAGATCTCGGCGAAAACCCATGCAGGTCACGGGGAGAACATACAAACTTCATATAGACAGCACCCATAGTCAGGGTCGAACCCGGGTCTCTGGCTCTGTAAGGCAGCAACTCTACCACTGTGCCACCATGCTCCCTGTGATGGCATTTCTCTACATGCCCTGATCTCAGAGACATGTCGGTTGGGTAGATTCATTGGCCACTATAAATTGCTCATTTTGTGCAGACGAGTTGTTCAATCTGGGAGATGTTGTTGGAAATGTGTCGAAGATAAAATGGGATGAATGTTTGGGTGAAAGTTGATGGTTGGTGGTTGGAAGGGGCTTTTGCATGTTACATGACTCACTCCGAATGCATCTGGAGAGAAATTCAGCACGTGGGCCAGGAAGATTTCATCTTTAACCCATAGTTAGCCATTCTTTACCAGAAGCATTGTGATTATTAGCCAGCCTTGGCCTAGGAAAATATGAAGAGAATCACTAAAAGTGTGTACATACTACATGCATTCAATGATGTAAGTTGGACAGAGCTTATGTGAATATCAGCAAAGGACACGGGGTGGAAGATTGCAACCTTCACGTGGTCTACCTTGTTTCGACTAATGCTATCACCTCGACGTGCACACACAGAAGATCAAATAGAACAAGTTGTCCTACAACTTTAGGCTGTGCACACCACATGAAAGAAGAAGAAGAAGAAGAAGCAAAGGACACAACTAGAGGTTGCTCTGATGTTCCACATGGGCCCTGTCAAAATAAGGTCATAAGTGATAGGAGCAGAATTAGAGCATTCGTCCCATCACATCTACTCCACCATTCAATCATGGCTGATCTATATCTCCCTCCTAACCCCATTCTCCTGCCTTCTCTCCATAACCTCTGTCACCCACACTAATCAAGAATCTATCTCTGCCTTAAAATTATCCACTGACTTAGCCTCCACAGCCTTCCGTGGTAATGAATTCCACAGATTCACCACCCTCTGACTAAAGACATTTCTGTTCATCTCCTTCTAAAAGAACATCCTTTGAATCTGATGCTATGACCTCTCTTCCTAGACTATCCCACTAGTGGAAATCTTTTCCACATCCACTCTATCCAAGCCTTTCACTATTCTGTATGTTTTAATGAGGTCCACCCTCATTCTTCTAAACTCCAGCGAGTACAGGCCTAGTGCCGACAAACAATCATCATAGATTAACCTACTCATTCCTGGGATCATTCTTGTAAACTTCTTCTGGACCCTCTCCCGAGCCAGCACATCCTTCCTCTGATATGGAAGGATGCTTACAATATTCCAAATGCGGCCTTACCAGTTACCAGAGGCCTTATAGAGCCTCAGCATATCTGTTGTTTTTTGTAAACAAGCCCTCTTGAAATAAATGCTAACATTGTTTGGTTTCTTTACTACCGATTCAACTTGCAGATTAACTTTTTGGGAATCCAGCACACCAAGGCCCCTTTGTACCTCCAATTTCTGTTTTCTCTCCCCATTTAGAAAGTACTCTACGCCTTCATTCCTACTACCAAAATACACGTGACCTTGAGGATTGATCACCTGGGTCAAATGCCAGAAAGCTGTCACCAGTTGCAAACTTACAACTCGGGATGAGCCAGTATTCTAGTGAAGCAAAGGAGTGAAAAACATGCACAGTTCAGACTTTTTCTCAGGAAGCCATTGTGCGTCTGAATTACACAAAGGGCTGGTTACTCCAGCTATTTGTACCTATCTTCGGTATAAACCAGCATCTGCCATACTTTCTTACACATTTTGCACCTTAATTACCATGGTTTCTCCAAAACACAGGCCATCCTTCATAATTATTACATTGGCGGTAGCGTTCTTTGGACATCCTTAAAGGCATTGCATAACTTACTTCCTTCCATTCTTTCCATTTTTCTATTTCCTAGCTAACCAATATTCTCAACGATATTCTCAAGAATATCTTTGGAATTCAAAATATACCACAGGGAGTTGTCAAGATGATTCTGAATGGAAACACAAGAGACTGCACATGTTGGAATCTGGAGCAATAGATGAACAGCTGAAGGAATGCAACAGGTCGAACAACAGCTTCAGGTAAAAAGTCATTGTCAATGTTTCAGGTGAAGCCCTTGCATCAGGACATGAGATTTTCAATGGAAGAATTTGCTTGAATGTTCATTCAAGCAAAAAAATAATTGAGCTATCTTGAATGATGACTACATTGTGTGTTTCCAATAGTCCTCATGTTCACAATTAACCCAAAATATATCTAAATTTTAAAAAGCCAGTTGAAATGATTAATTCCCTCTGATTAATGGACAAAGTATATATATGGTATGAATCTGAAAGCGCGCAGACACAATGGGCATATAACAAACCACAGCAGGTTTGAAGTCATGCTCCACTCATCTGAAAGGGGCAGAGAAAGGCAAATTTGTGGAGGACGGAGAAAAAAAAGGTAGATTTCAATCACAGAAAATGGAACTCGTGCGAGAGGCATGTTACTGGATTCCATCCCTTCTGACGCAGCCTGAGGGTGCGGCTATTGAATGAGCAGCAGGAAGCAAAAGAGCAAGTGTTGGCACATTCCTGCGCACATCATCTCTTTCTGTAATTGTATAACACAGGCTGCAGCATGCCACATGGTGACACTAAAGGGTTCATCTGAGGGTGCATTTTCTGCATAATCACCATACTTCCCTCCTTGGGACACATGCACTCACCATTTTCTGCCTCCTCTGCTGGCATGTTCTTTGCGTCCATATGTTGTGATTCAAGCTGTTTTGAGTAAAATAATTCACAAGTTCATCATTTCTTGGAACAGAATTTGGCCATCTGATAAAGTCTACTCAATAATTTAATCATGGCTGATCTATCCTTCCCTCTCTTCCCCATTCTCCTGCCTTCTAACCACCCACCCCCCTCCCCTCTCCTCCCCTCCCCTCTCCCCTCCCCTCTCCTCCCCCTCCCCTCTCCCCCTTTCCCTACACCCTTACTAATCACATAATTGGCTTCAGATCTCAATAATGAACACATTAATATATATATAATTTTTCAAATTTTATGTTGGAATGATCAATATGATGTTAATATTAGCTAACATGAGTACGTTAACAAAATCTTCCATAAGTATTCTGATCTTGTACTCAAGCTGAGCCTGCCGTTATATTTGGAAAATCTGAACTTTTTTTTTGCTCTCATCATGGGAAGGATGAGATAGGAAGATGAGAAGGAAGGTTACCTTATGCCTGAGGGGAGAAGAGGGAGTGGCAGCCTGAGGTATAAATAGAGTCAATGGACTCTAATTTGGTTTGTGTGATGGTCTGTGCTGCGTCCACAATTTGCTGCAATTTCTTGCTGTCTTGAGTTCCAAGTTAGCATGATTTTCCACTTCATGTGATACATTGATAAACCAAAGAAAGCAGCCATTTTCAGAGGACCATTTCCAGTTAGAGTGAGTACTTTATGTTGAAGGATAGCGTGTTTTCCTTGTGAAAGGAAACATTGAAATTAATTATATCAAGTTTAGTTTACGTTAATTTAGTTTAGCGATACAGCGCAGAAGCAGCCCCTTCGCCCACCATGTCTGCTCCAACCAGCATTCCCTGTACATTAACACTACCCTACACACACTAGGGACAATTTAACATTTACAGCAAGCCAATTACCTACAAAACCTGTACGTCTTTGGAGTATGGGAGAAAACCCACGCAGGTTACTGGGAGAACATATGAACTCAGTACAGACAGCACCCTTAGTCAGCATTGGACCTGGGTCTCTGGCACTGTAAAACAGCAACTCTACCGCTGCACCACCCAATGAATCAATTTATCTTCAAGGGATAATATTCATGTTAGATTTACATCAGGTGAGTTGAAGTGTTCATTTAATATAAAGTTAAGGTTTTATATGCTTGTCTCAAAACAAACATTGATTACCCCTGTATGGCTACTATCCCCTACTATTCATCAGCATGTTGAAACATTTTCCGCTAGTAAAATTTGGTCGGCATGGTTCTTTTTGACTCACAATGCAGTGGAGTGGGGTCGCTATAATACACTTGAGGGCAGCCATAGGCAATCTCCTTCGCTGACCGGGCATTTTGATTGGCTGATTGGATTTTCCAGGATCAGGGAAAACCGACCGGTAGGTAAAATGCCCGCTAAACTTTATTATACTTCTTAAAAGTGTCTCCTCCCCCCCCCTTCTCCCCCCCTTCTCCCCCCCTTCTCAGCCCCTCCCTTCTCCCCCCCTTCTCTCTCCCCCCCTCTTCTCTCTCCCCCCCTCTTCTCTCTCCCCCCCTTCTCTCTCCCCCCTTCTCTCTCCCCCCCTTCTCTCTCTCCCCCCCTTCTCTCTCCCCCCCCTTCTCTCTCCCCCCCCTTCTCCCCCCCTTCTCTCCCGCCCTTCTCTCCCCCCCTTCTCTCCCCCCCTTCTCTCCCCCCCCTTCTTTCCCCCCCCCTTCTCCCCCCCCACCTCGCTCCACCTCGCTCCCCTTCTCTCCTTCCTCGCTCCACCTCGCTCCCCTTCTCTCCCCCTCCCCCTCCGCACTCTCTAAAGAACTTACCGTTCACTGTGGCAACCGTCTTTTACTTTCCTCTTCATCGCGGGTGTGAATTTCAGACAGCGCCTCCCCGCTTTCCCTGGCCCCCGCCTTTGTGATGTGTTTGTGTGTGCGGTCACTCGATCCAGCTCGCGATTTCAATGCTGACGGTCGTTCCAGCTCGAGGTTTTCCAGGTGAGCGCCCTCGAGCTTGAAGGCTGAAGACACTCTTTTTAACTCGTGGTTAGGTCGCCGCAGTGGGACAGCCCTTTAGGACATAGAATAATCAAGTGACCATGAATACATTTGCATGGATAATGTGTTTTAATACTTTCTCTTTTTTTTAAAAACATGATTACATATTTAATCTAGAATGAACAGATTAAATTTAATTAAACATTAATTAAGCTTGAAATTAAATTTGCTGATGATATCAAATTGGTTAATATCAAGAAGATTCCTACAAACTAAAATCCATTAAAAATTGCAGAGTAAGGATGTAACTGGCAAGTGAATATCAACATAGATAAAATTCATACATCTTGTAAGTAAGATAATGTGGTCACATAATAGTTCAAAACTTAGTGTCTAGATGGGATGAAGTTGCAAAAGGATTATTAAATGTAAACATACAAAGTACTAACGTAATAAGACAGATTAACAAGGTCATAAAATGTAAACCAATCACTGGAATTTATTTTTCCAAATACATTTTTGAAAAATAGAGATATCATGCAAGGACAAAGCCGGAATCAAATGATAATATGTGTATGTTTGCATACAACCCGGTAAAATCATGTAGCAGACTTCACCCAGGCAGTACACGAGTGTCGCCACATTTTGGTGCTGACAGTTATAATGTCCTAAATAGGATAGAGGCAACAAGGATAATAAAGAGAGGGTTTCAATTATAATAGCAGGAATGTGAGGGTGTACACATCAGGAAAGGATGTACAGACTGATTTTGTTTGTCTATAAAACTAACACAGAAAGGTGTCCTCATAGAAGTCTCAGGATGTTTTAAAAGAGTAAGCAACAAGAACCAAGTGCTATAATTTTTTGTGAGGAAGAATAAAACTTCAACGTACAATAATCAGCAAAAAATCAGAGCCAATATGTTTGGCACCCTCAGAAAGTGGTTGAGGAGAGCAGAGTAGGTGCCTTTAAAGGAAGCTAGATAAGGGGGGGGGGGGGGAGAACAAAATGCACTGGTATGCTGATAAATTTAGATCAAGATGAATGAAGGAAGATGGGTACAATATAAACATAAACTTTCTCACCTCTATTACAATCAGTCTGAAGAAGGGTCCTGAGTGCTGTGACATCACTTATGCATATTCTGTAGAGATCCTGCCTGACCCACTGGTTTTCCGCAAAACCTTAGTGTATTTTTTAAAGATTTAGTTAGTGGTGGGTACATTTCATAAAAATGTTGCATGAACCTTTTACTGAACAACAAAAACAGCCTGTAAATCAATCAATTCTGTATGATCTGATTACCTGTTTTTCAGTGGGCTGAATAACAAAGTATGTCACCATCACTTTTAAGCATCTTGAAAGTGCATTTCAAATGGCTCTCTGACAGTGTTAAACACTAGAAGATTTTGGTTTGTGTTGTTTAGATTTCCCCATCTAATTTTCTGCCTATTTTGTAGTTTTTCTCCTGAACATGAGGGCTCAATACATTAATGTATTCCATTGATTCATCGCTGTCTTTACTTTAGACTTTACTTTGGACTTGAGCGATACAGTGTGGAAACAGACCCTCAGCCCACTAAGTCTATGCCTACCAATGATCATCCCACACACTGGCATGATCATACACTTTAGGGACAATTTACAATTTTACAGAAGCTATTAACTTACAAACCTGCACCTCTTTGGAGTGTGGGAGGAAACCGGAGCACCTGGAGCAAAGTACATCCTTTCTCACAGGGAGAATGTACAAGCTCCGTACAGACATCACCCATAATCAGGGTCGAACCAGCTCTACCGCTGCACCACTATGCCAGTTTATGTCTGAGATAAAATAGTCAATGGATTAACAAATAATTAAGATATTATCGCAAAACTGGTCAGAGAGTCTAGGACCAGAGGGCAGAGCCTCAGAATACAAGGACATACCTTTCAAAAGGAGATGATGAGGAATTTCTTTAGTCAAGGGTTGGTGAATCTGTGGAATGCATTGCCACAGATGATTGTGGAGGCCAAGTCATCAGATATTTTTAAAGTGGAGTTTGACAGATTATTGATTAGTAAGGGTGTCAAAAGTTATGAGGAGAAGGCACCAGAATGGGGTTGACAGGGAAAGATAGATCATCCATGATGGAATGATCTAATTCTTCTCCTATGACTTATGAACTTATGGAACGCACCTTTGGTGCAGCCCCTAGAGTGCCAAATTGGTTCTGAAAAGGTGGCAGATGTGTGCACATATTTCTCACATACCACACCAGTTGGCACATTGGGAAGGATTTCAGGGAGTGGTTTACGAACACCCAGCAGAAGTATGTAAAGCAAGCAGATTGTGACATCAATTGGTATGCAAAGTTTACTGCCAAGTGAGCACATTGCGTGATTGAACACGTGTCAAGCTCACACAGCTGATCCCGTGTACAGCAGTACCAGTGTCATTTCAAAGGACCATCTAAATCATACAGGCTAGCTGCTTTGGAATCACTATTGCCTTTTGCTTAAGTTCAACAAGTATTTGACCCTTTTCAATCTTTACTAAAGTTGTGGGTAAACAGAGTTGTGCATCAGGAGCCAACGCATTTGTCTTATTTCTAAAACCTGTAAGAAACAGTTGCCCCTACAGTAAGCAATACACCCTTACTCTCGCTCTTTCCCTTGTGTGCCCCCTGTGTGAAATATGTACATCTTCTAGATGCGCTGGGACGCATCCTCAGTGATGTGACCTGGGGTCATCGGGTGTTTCGGGTCTCACAACATCAGACACCCTCGTCCAGGCGACCCAGCCGGGGTTGATCAGGCCCTGACTTCCGTCCTAACAGCAACCACCCACGGATCAGCCATCTTAATAACTACTCTGCAGGGGTTGGGAGACTATAGTGCATGGAGGGACTGGGCTCTGTGGGGTGAGTTGTGGCCGGGCTCCTCCTGCATCTCACTAGGTTCAAGGCCTGTGTGCTGCACCTCTTTCTCCTTCTCCAAGCATTTCATTCTCACCTGATGGATTTTTACGCCACAGTAGTACATTAGGCCCTTCCGTAGCTTTGTTGGGTGTTTTTCTCACAAAAGACACAGATTGGGGTGCTAACCCAATCTGTCCTGGGTGCCGTCTTTCTGTGCCGTCAACTGTCTCTCCAGTGACAGATGTGTGCACATATTTCTCACATACCAAACCAGTTGGCACATTGGGAAGGATTCCAGGGAGTGGTTTATGAACACCCAGCAAGAGTATGTAAAGCAAGCAGATTGTGACATCAATTGGTATGCAAAGTTTACTGCCAAGTGAGCACATTGCGTGATTGAACACGTGTCAAGCTCACACAGCTGATCCCGTGTACAGCAGTACCAGTGTCATTTCAAAGGATCATCTAAAACATACAGGCTAGCTGTTGAGGAATCACTATTGCCTTTTGCTCAAGTTCAACAAGTATTTGACCCTTTTCAATATTTACTAAAGTTGTGGGTAAACAGAGTAGTGCATCAGGAGCCAGCGCATTTGTCTTATTTCTAAGACCTGTATGAAACAGTTGCCCCTACAGCAAGCAATACACCCTTACTCTCTCTCTTTCCCTTGTGTGCTCTCTAACCCTGTAGGCACCGATTTAATTGAATATCTGCAACCCTCCCAGACATCCTGCTCCTTTCCCCTCCTTTGTACACTCATGTCCCATCGCCTGGCCCCTCATTTCCCTGTTTTCCACTCCACCCCGATGTCTTCCATCGATATCCCTCCCTTTAGCTTAACATTTCACTCCTTTCTCACCATATAACCTTTGTCAGTCTGTTACCTCTATCCTTTGTCACTTACTCCAGCCATCTGCCTATTAAATGCCCCCTCGCCTGTTTCCATCTTTTTTTCCAGCACCCCCCCCCCCCCCCCCTTGCCTACAATCAGTCTGAAGACAGGTCCTCACCTGAAAATGTATCTGACCATTTCTTCCACAGACCTTGTCTGTACTGCTGAGTTTGTCCAGCACTTTGTATTTTAATAAATAGATGTTCCTGGTCATAGGTAGAGGAGCAGATGCTTCTCTTGGAGCACAGACTGATAGGCAGATGACCAGAGCTCATACAGGGTTACAAACAGTTATAAAAGTGGGAGGTGGAAGGGGCTTAAAATCTCATGATGGGCCTGATGTCCTGCGGACTATATTTTGGAGACTCCTGCCTTACAAGGACAAAAACAAAAATGTACAGAAGAAGTATAGATCTATTTTAATAAATCTAGTAACTTTCTAATGTACCAACAAACCTACATATATGCATGTGAACGGCACTGGGAATTGTAATCATGTATTGTCTTTCTGCTGACTGGTTTGCACGCAAGCCAAGCTTTTCACCGTACCTCGGTACACAATAAACTAAACTGAAATTGAAACTGAACTAAAATGGATCTAATTGAATTGAATGGAATTTAATAAATTGTATTAGCCAAGTATGTATACATACAATGAATTTGCCTTGGTGCTTTGCTCACAAATAACAACACGATATACAGTAAACAATTAAGAATAAAACATAGTATTTTAAACATGTGAAGAATGAAATAAAATACTAGAGGAAAATGAGGTAACAGACTTTTGGATATTGAGTGGAGCTACTAATCGTGGAAAAAAGCTGTTTTTATGTCAGGCTGCTTTGACATTCCGGTGTCGCCTTCCAGAGGGAAGTGCTTCAAAGAGTTTGTGGCCAGGGTGAGATGGGTCAGAGATGATCTTACCCGCTCACTTCCTGGTCCTTACGGTGGATAATTCGTTGATGGGGAGAAGGTTGCAGCCTCCGGATATTGTGCTTGGTGGCTGAGCCAACCCAGACCATGATGGAGAAGGTGAGGACAGACCCTAAAATGGCAGTGTAAAACTGGACTATCATTGCCTGTGGCAGATTGTAGTTTTCTCAGCTGCCGCAGGAAGTACATCCTCTGTTGGGCCTTTTTGACTGTGGAGTCGATGGTGGCCTCCCATTTAATGTCCCTGGAGATGATGGTTCCAAGGGACTTAAATGACTGCAGATGTGACTGGGGTGTTGTTGATGGTGAGTGGGGTGAGGGGAGGGGGAGCTCTCCTAAAGTCTACTATCAATTCCACTGTCTTAAGAGCATTGAGCTCCAGGTTGTTCCAATGGCATCAGGATCACTTGTGTCACTTCGTGTCTGTAGGCACATACCTCCCCATCCTGGATCAGTCCAATCAGGGTTGTGTCATCTGCAAACTTGAGAAGCTTGACAGAGGAGTCTGTGGACATGCAGTCATTGGTGTAGAGAGAGTAAAGGAGAAGGGAGAGTATGCAACCTTGCGATGCCCCTATGCTGAGGGTCAGCAGGTCCGTGATGTGCTTTCCCAGCCTCACATGCTGCTTCCTGTCTGTCAGGAAGTTGGTGATCCACTGACAGAGGGGTTCAGGCACAGTCAACAGTTTGGAGTGTAGTAGCTCTGGCACAATGGTGTTGAATGCAGAGCTAAAATCAACAAACAAAATCCTTGCATAGGTCCCCTGGTAGTCTATGTGCTGGAGGATGAAGTGCCGGCCTAGGTTGACTGTGTCATCCACTGATCTATTGGCCCGGTACGCAAACTGCAGGGGGTCTAGCAGGGGGTTTGTGATATTTTCAGGCGGGCCAGCACGTCTTTCAAGCTGGCACTAGCATGGGAGTCCAGCAACTATTGGAGAATAAAAACTGCCATGATTCAAGTTATAAATCCAATCATCCTGCTCAGGGGGAATTTACCACATACCTCTGAATATGGAAAGGAAGGAACTGCAGATGCTGGTTTTATCCGAAGATAGACACAAAAAGGTGGAGTACACATGTTGAATGTTGGAGTACATATGTTGTACACAAATAGGATAAGAAAGTATCTTTGTTGTTACCAACAAAAGCAAAACAGCAAATTTCATGGTGTAAAGGCTTCATGAAAACTTTTGAATTATAGATAATATGGGATTCACAGCAATCAATATATGCAGAGCAAGGTCTGAAAAACACTAATCTGACATTGATGAGATTTAATGTTTTAAGTGCCCTGAAGCGATTAATGTTATTATAATGGCTCCTCGCTTTTCAAAATACTGTACAACAACCTTACTTGAGAATAATGCTAAAGAAAGTGCTTAAGAAATTGCTTAATGACAGTGCTTAAGAATGAACTGAAGATGCTGGAAAAATCGAAGGTAGACAAAAAATGCAAGAGAAACTCAGCAGGACGGTACTCATTCTACACAACACTGATGTGTTGTCTAGGTTTTCAGCTCAAGACTTCCGGCTGATTTTAGGGTTATATTTTTAGAATAAATAATTCAAATTATTTGGTGCAGAATATAATGCATGTCAAAATTCCATAAATATTCATATATACGGCTCCAATTTATTGAAAAGGCAAGTATGCAACAATAGGTGCCTCTATCCAGGAAATAGCAGATATCTCTAACTATTTACCTGCAGAAACAGTCCACTCAAGCAGCTGTTACATTCTTCATGAATTTTACAGCACTTTTGGAGCCCTGTGACTCTCATGCAGTGAAATACAATCCTACGTGGCACAGGGTGATACTTTGGCCAGTCCATTAAAGAAACAATAGGATATCAGAGAAGAGGAAGTAAACATGCCGTGCTTGACACATTAAGAGAGAATGAGTAGAGAGGGACACAAAATGCTGGAGTAACTCAGCGGGACAGGCAGCATCTCAGGAGAGAAGGAATTCCTTCTGACCCGCTGAGTTACTCCAATATTTTGTGTCTATCTTTAGTTTAAACCAGCATTTGCAGTTCCTTCCCACACTATATTCTGCAGAGTTTAGAAGAATGACGAGGCATTTTATCAAAACGTACAAAATTCTTAAAGAGCACAATGTGCTGGAGGAACTCAATGGGTTAGGCAGCATCTGTGGAGGTAATGGATTGTCTGCATTTCGTGACACACTCTGAAGAAGGGTCCTGAACCAAAACATTGCTTATCCATGCAGTCACAGACAGTTTCTGACGCTCTGAGTGTTGATTCACGTTTTTCTCTCACATCGGTTGTTTCGACAATAATCGACCAGGCACCGGGGTCACTTTAAACGTATGTTTATTGAGCAGGAGTCTCCACACAGGTTAACAACCTAGCAAAGAGTCAAGCTCTCTGCCCTTAATTGCAATGCATTATATATGTTAATGCCACCATTTAGCCCCTCCCACATTACCCAATTAACCAACAGCCTGTACACAATGGTCATGGTAACAGGCACGTACACAATGGGAGAAATTTTAATTAGTGGAACAACACTAGAGCTAAGACAGGGACATTTCTCAGACTTTCGGGAGCCAGTGGTTTGCATATTCTTCAGCCTTCTGAAACTCAGCCACCTCAATCAGACGGGTGCGAGGAATATCAAAGTTGCGAATATGCAGCATCAGCAGGATAATGTGTATTTCTCAGGATCACAACTTCCTGAAACCTGCAGCCACATAGTCAGCAACTTTGGTCAGCAGACATTTTAAGTTTCAACCCAGTTCACCTGACCTCCATTTTCCCTTCACAGAACCATTTTACAGTGCTGCAAGGTCATTGTGGCCGGGATAATGTCTGTCCAGGGGGTGCGCAGAGGTCGGCCATAGATGATCTCTGCAGGAGTCAGCCTTGTCTTCCCTGCGGGAAGGACTCTAATCTGAAACAAGGCAACAGTCAACATTTTAATCCAGGTGGAGCCTGATTGGTCCACCAGCTTGGCCAGCTTGGTCTACAGGGTCTGGTTCAAGCGTTCCACCATTCCTGCAGCCTGTGGGCGATAAGCACAATGCAGCCGCTGGGTTACTCCCAGCTGTCGGCACAATTCTTTATTGATAGCGGCAATAAAGTGAGGGCCGTTATCCGAACTGATGGTATTTGGAACCCCAAAGCTAGGAACAAACTGCCGTAATAAAATAGACACCACCGTAGAAGCAGTGCAATCAGTGGTTGGAAAGGCTTCAATCCATCTATGAAAATAACACTGACACTTAGGCAAATCAATAAAATCCATCTGTAAGGTTTCAAGCGGAGCAGTAGGTAATGGAGTACGACCCGTCTGGCAGACAACTCCTTTACTAGGGTTGTGTGTAGCACAGGTGAGGCACTGTGCACTAGTTTGGGCTGCCAAAACCTTAAGTCGAGGATGCCACCATGCCTGTAAGAGAGCATCTATTAGCAAGGTGGCCCCACAGTGAGTGGCTAGATGTAGGCAATCAATGACCCAGGTCGCTAACTGGTCTGTCATACAGGTCTGTCCGGCCGGCGTGAGCCACAATCCGGAATCAGCCTTCTGACAGCCCAGCTGCTCCCATTCTATTGTAACATCAACAGAGGCGTCCCCCTGTAAGAGCAATACATCATTCATGGTTGGCATAGGTTTCTCAGATTCAGACGAGCCCATATAAAGGCTTTTCACCTGCCTCGTCATACTACCCACCACTTTAAATCTACCACGTGAAGCACACTTAGCCGCTTCGTCAGCCAACCTGTTACCGATTTGGACCGGGGAATCTCCTGTCGTGTGGGCCGCACATTTAATTACGGCTACCGCAGAGGGCAGGTCGATAGCATTCAACAGGTCAGAGACCAGGATGTGATTGGCAATCTTATGCACTGTCGAGGTGAGGAATCCCCTGTTTCTCCATAACTGTCCGAAATCGTGAACGACTCCAAATGCGTATCGGGAGTCGGTGTAAATATTGACGGAGTGCCCCTCTGCAAGGACACAGGCTCGGGTGAGGGCAAACAACTCGGCCTGCTGAGCTGAAAATGGTGGGTCAAAACTGCCACAATCCAGCAAGGTTCCATCTTGCTTAACTACCGCAAAGCCTGACAGGCGACGTCGTGGTCGTTGATGGACAAACTTCCATCGGTATAAAGGATCAAATCTGGAGAGGCTAGAGGTTGATCGCTAAGGTCAGGGCGCGGACTGGTATCCGCGAGAATAGCCTCCAAGCAGTTATGGTCGCATGGAGCGAGGGGGTTAGGAGGAGAACAGAGAAACGCAGCGGGATTGATAGTAGTGCAGTGCCGGAACTGTAGCTTGGGATTATTCAACAGGTAGATTCATATTTATTTTGTTTGGCTGAGGTCAAATGCTGGGTCTGGAGTTGTCCCAGTAGGGCGGTCGCAGAGTGGGAGGAATATACGGTAATGTCCTGCTGGAGAGTGAGGTTGGCGGCCGACTGAAGACTATTGTAACCATATAACCATATAACAATTACAGCACGGAAACAGGCCATCTCGGCCCTTCAAGTCCGTGCCGAACAACTTTTTTCCCTTAGTCCCACCCGCCTGCATTGTATACCGCTGTCAGAATCTGTGTACAATGGGGATACCCCAGTGCCACAGGGTCTAACTTGGATGAATAATACGCCACTGGTTGGTGCTTATCCCCATGCAGCTGGGTCAAAACCGCAGTGGCACATTCGCCCAGGACGGTACAATAGAGCTGAAAAGGTCTATCATACAGGGGTCGCCCCAGTGCAGGAGCCTCTGCAGGGCCTCTCGTAGATTATTGAACGATGTCAAGGCTTCACGTGACAATACAAAGGTACTTTCCTCGCTGGTGTAAGGGGTCAGGTGCTTTATGTCCAGGGCCACATTCGGAATCCACTGACGGCAGTAGTTGATCATTCCCAGTCGCATTCCCCTGGCTGACGTGGGAGGTGCTGTTCTGTAAATGGCGTCTGTGCGGCTCTCGTCCAACCAACGGCCATCTGCGGAGATTATGACTCCGAGGAATTTCACCTCCTTTTGACCAACATGTACTTTGGAGGGGGACACGACGTACCCCAATGCCTTCACAAAGTTCAACAATAAAATTATAGCTTCCCTATTCTGCTCCTCCATTTCACTGGCCACTAAAAGGTCATCAACGTACTGGATCAATGCAGACCCCTCAGGTAACTGAAGGTTTTGTAACTGCTGTTGCAGACAACGAGAAAATAGGGTTGGTGAGTTTACAAAGCCCTGTGGTAATCTGGTCCATGTATACTATTGTCCATTATAGGTGAATGCAAACAGGTGCTGACAGTCTGGATGTAAAGGAATCGAGAAAAAGGCATGTTGGAGATCCACCGATCCAAAGACTGTTGCTTTAGCCGGGATGGTAGCAAGAATATGTGCTGAGTTAGGAACAAGAGCATGTAATGGTTGTACTATGGCATTGATGGCCCGCAGGTCCTGGACAAGGCGATACTGATTCGGTTTTCCTGGTTTTGGGACTGTGAGAATCGGTGTGTTGCAGCAGGACTGGCATGTGATCAAAATACCCTGCTCCAATAGTCCTTTGAGTAACCCGTCGATACAGGGTACGGCCTGGACTTTCAAGGGATATTGTTGTATAGATGGCATGGCTACACCAGGCTTGACCTGCACCAGGACTGGCTCAACATTTGTAAGTCCTACTTGAGTCTGATCATTCGCCCATACTTCCGGATCAGTAAATTCCACAATATCTCGGCCCTTATGGTGTCTCAAGGTACCCTCCTGAGTAGGTCGGGTGGGTGAATAGGTAATGGACAGATCAGAGGTAACTTGCTGGGGGCCTTGGATATTTTCATCTGATCCCTTCAAGGCCTGAAAAACCATTGGTCCGAGATCTTTGGCGGTATATGGAAGGTATACTTTTAACGTAAGATGAGGTGCGATGCCAGGACTTTGCCTCCAGTTGGACATAGATATTGACACGGCCAACGCTTCTCCTTTCCGACCGGTTACGGTACCCAACTCGGTGATGGTCCACTGACTGCCCTCATGGGGCCCAAAGAATTGCTCCAGTTCCGAGTTGGATTCACTCGCATCATAGGCAAGTGTGACATGGTGTTCTTGGTCCTCCAAGTCCAGGCTCCACCACTGGGGGGTTCGATGCTGATAGCACTGTCGATGTTGAGCGTGTTCAATCTCTATGGAATGCGGCTGACATACAAGCAGAAGCTGTAGTCGACAAAGTAGGTCTCGTCCCAAAACATTAATGTCCAAATTGTTAGTCACCACAAATTGGTGCATAATGCGGATTCCTTCATACTGGACAGACACTGGTACAGTTAGGCGATAAGGGTGGGGGATTCCATCAAAGCCTTGTAACATTTCATGCTGTCCAGTAGTCTGGAGGGCAAAGGAACATTGCACTGATGAAACAGTTGCTCCGGTATCAACAAGGAAGGAATGTGATTCATTATTAACTGTCATCTTCAGGTGTGGCTCCGGGATACTGTCATTCCTCCTTGTTGGGGATATCAACAGCATCTTTGGTGGTCAATTTTCAAAGGGGTTTTGGTGTATTCCTTGGAAAGAGGGAGAGGGACCTGGGTACCCTCCTCGGGGTCCTTGTTGACCTTGCTGTCCAGGTTGTCCGTATTGTCCCTGGTTTGGGGGTCCTCTCTCACTTCCTCGTCTTCCTCCTTGCTGGTTATCACTTGGACAATCTCGGTGCACGTGACCTTTGCCTCCACATTCATAACAAATCAAGGGTTTTCTTGGTTCCCATCCTATTCCTCCATATGGCCGCTGGTTGTTACCTCCTCGGGGTGCATATGGTGGCCCGTACGGGGAGGCATTAGGTCTGTTTGGATGTCCCCAAGGGAAAGAGTACGTATTGTGCTGACTATCCATCCATACCGGAACGCAGGACTGGTGCTCCATCTGGTATCCTCGAGTCTCTGCGTGCGGAGATCCCTTGGGTTTTGGCGGCTGCTCTCGGGTGATAACATATTCCGTCTTTACCTTTGCTGGTGGGTCCCTAGCTTCTCCTCTCTTCCTTAATGCACATACGGCGCGGCACATATCAGGGGTGGTCATGCCGGTCCAATTTATTAGTCTTAACGCTGGTACCAATGCCGTCGGGCAAGCAGAGCATTAGTGTAGCACAGAACTGGGGAGATTGCTGACCGGTGTTAAAGTTCTGGTCCCCAGCATGCGAGCCATACATATCCTTAAATCTTTCCAAGAAGTCCTCGGGGTCCTCATTTCGCTTGGGTTTCTGATCCAGTACCTTGGGCAAGTCAATAGGTTTTCTCAGGGTCGCTTCGAGAGCCGCCAGGAGTAGGGTCTTCCGCTGTTCATCTCCGGCAACACCCGGGTGCACGGCTTCCATAGCAGCGTGGTCATTGTGCCCCAGTTGGGTGAGGAACTTGCCCCACTGCGTTCGATTCAGGGATTGTCTGACCAGACTCCAGGCGTCCAAAGAGATGGCTTGGTAGGCATCCAACATGTTGCCGATGAACTCCACAAATCGGCCTGGGCACTTGACTTTGTCTGGTGCCCCATTCAGGATTATCAACATATCGTTTGGTTTCCACGGAGCGTACACCTGGATGGTCGCAGGGGGCCCTCCTGCAACGACGGCCACCCCGGCAGCTGCAGGATTCGGAACTGTTCACTTTGGCATTTGTCTTGCGTGTGGGGAGTGCTTCTTCTTCCTAGCCCTTCTAGCCTCTTCCTCCCTTCTCTTGACTCTGTCTTCAGATGCCGTGTCCCCTTCGCTCTCCCATTCGTTATTATCGTCGGAGGTCGAAAAGGGGGAGCTGGAGGGGGATTGTGTTCGCCGCTGTGCCATATTCTTTTTGGGTTTGTTCCGGGGGTTCAGTTTAGTTCTGCCGCCTACAGAGTCGGTGGATTGTGGGGCACCAGGTGAGTACGGAGGGGGTCGGCCTGCAGGGGGGCACTAGGGGCAACTCTCTTCCCGGTGCTCTCCCCTGAATGGGACCGTCTTCTGGGGTTCAGCGAGGGTATGGGAGATTTGGAAACTGACATCTGTGCAGGACAAGTTTAAATCTTGGATCGGGTAGCGGGAATTGAAGGAGCAGATACTGGACTGGCAATGGGATGCGGCTGGTTCAGCGGGGGTGCTCCACGGACTCCCCAATGATAATCCTCTACCTCCTCCTCGTCGTCACCTCCCAAATCTATGCCAGCCACCGACTTACGTAAGTCTTTATCTATCTTGGCCTTATTTTGCCTCTCTCTCTCCTGACGATCCTTACTTTCCTTAGCATGCCTGCATTCCTGTTTTAATAATGTCACTGACTTCTCCTAACCCCCCTCGGTCAGGGGTATTCCTAGTTTCAAGGCATTATTCTGCCAACTGGCCGTTAAAGACCGTGCCTTTTCTCTGTTACAATGATCGATCCACAACTGAATGGCCTTTTTATATATATTTTTTTAATCCGTTTTCCATATTACACTTTGGGCCCTTGACAACACACCCATATCCTTGGAACCCCCTTCAGGCCATTCATCCTTCCCCTGTTTATGAATGAGTCCTCCCGACATATGCCTAAAACCCCTGTCTCACAGTGCCAGTTGGCCCACGAGTGACCCCGAGTTTTCAGTCGTGGTGATCACGTCGTGGGAACGTCGGAACTCGCACGAGCAACTTATCGACTCGTGGAGCTAACGGCAGGTACTCGGGAAACTTGTTAACTCGTGGAAAAAATCAAACATGTTTGACTTTTTCCACGAGTCAAATTAACTCTTCAAGTTAAAAATGGAAACATTTCAACTCATTGTAGTAACGTCGTGGCCCGTGTGTTTACCTTAATGACTCGTAAGTCTACCGTGGGAACTTTCTTATAATCTGTTCGTTCGCTCAAGTAAAGACTGACCCAAAGATAGAAACTCAGCGGACCAGGCAGCATCTCTGGAGAGAAGGAATGGAGTCGAGACCCTTCTTCAGACTTACCCGAAACGCCACCCATTCCTTCTCTCCAGAGATGCGGCCCGTCCCACTCCAGCATTTTGTGTCTATTTTCGGCCTTTCTGCAATGATCTGCAACTTGTCCTTTATTACTGGCACCTGCCCCGTGGCTTCGTATTCGTCTCAATGAACGGCTGTAGGATTACACAAAAAGCTGGAGAAACTCAGCGGGTGTAGCAGCATCTAAGGAGCGCAGGAGATAGGCGACGTTTCGGGTCGAGACCCGTCTTCAGACCTGCTGACCTTCTTCATGCTGCTGCACCCGCTGAGTTTCTCCAGCTTTTTGTGTAACCCTCGATTCTCCAGCATCTGCAGTTCCTTCTTTAACACGAACGGTTTTAGGACGCGGTTAAAGACCTGCCGGAGGGGCAAGTCTGGGGCAGTGGGTGGGATGTGTCCACGTGTGATGCTCCATCCACCCCCCGGGGCCGAGAGTGTGGGGTTGGGAAGGAACTGCAGATGCTGGTTTACACCCAAGATAGACACACACAATGCTGAAGTAACTCCGAGGGACAGGCAGCATCTCTGGAGAAATGGGATGGGTGAGATTTCGGGTCGAGACCCTACTTCAGACTTCTCCAGAGATCCCGCTGAGTTTACTCCAGTAGTTGGTGTCTATCCCGGTGGCGGGGAGCCGGGCTTGGCCGACCCGCCGCCTCAACTTGCCGGTCAGTCCGGTGATCATCGCCCTCCGCCCGGGATGCAGTGGAGTTTTGGAGTTGTCCAGCGCTCACGGTGGACGAGGGAGGACAGCAACAGGCCAGGTGAATAAATAGCAGCACATAAATGAGTCTAGCATTTCTTGTTTTTATGTTTTAATTTACAAGCCGCTTCACGCGAGGCAAGTTTTATTTTCAGTCCGAAGAAGGGTCTCGACCCGAAACGTCACCCATTCAACAATAGACACAAACAAGCTGGAGTAACTCAGCGGGACAGGCCGCATCTCTGGAGGGAAGGAATGGGTGATGTTTAGATCCAAATGCTGGAGAATTTCAGCAGGTCGAGACCCTTCTGTCACCCATCCCTTCGCTCTATAGATGCTGCCGCACCCGCTGAGTTTCTCCAGAATTTTGTTTACGCTCGATTTTGCTGCATCTGCAGTTCCTTCTTTAACACTGCTGGAGTAATTCAGCGGGTCGAGATCCTTCTTCAGAAGACGACCCCCCCCCCCCCCCCCCCACCCCCAACCACCTTCCACCTCAACGTACGCCTGGGCACCGAAGCAGCTCAAGAGGTGAACCCTGAGCTCCGTCTCCCAACAATCTGAACAGCGGCTGCGGCCGGCCGGCTGCCACCCAGCATGGACTTCTCCCACCTCACACACTTACCTTCATTCACGGTTGGCTCAAGAGTAACGGGAGTGGAACGTGTTAACTCTGGAGAGTAAGTTGGAACATCGCAGCAATGACATACCCGTGGGAACTCGGTTAAACACTTGATCATAAACTTGAAATCTCGTACACAACCACGAGTCTGTTTTTTTTCTTTCACTTGGGGTCACTCGTGGGATGACTCACACCGTGAGACAGGGCCTTTAAGGTCTCCTCCATTTCTGGATGCAAGAAACATAGCAGATGTAATGGCCGGTCTGGGTGACCACTGGTGTCCATACCATTACCCATTTTTATACTTATACTATTACACACAATATTTCAGGGTTAACCGTGAGTCCTTGGTTCCGCCGTATCTCACTCGGTCACTTCAATTCCTGACCTTCGCGTGGAGGATTTCCTCTCTTAACAACCAGTCTAAGGCGGACATTCTGTGAGATACAGAGGTACCTTGGTCTCGGTTAACACTCAAGAGTAGTTAACTTTATTACACAAATATCACAACAATATTTCAGGGCTAACCTAGAGTCCTTGGTTCCGCCGTATCTCACTCAGCCACTTTAAAGCGGACTTTCTGTGAGATATGGGGGTTCCTTGGTCTTGGTTAACGTCTCAATACTAGTTAACTTTATTACACAAATATCACAACAATATTTCAGGGCTAACCTTGAGTCCTTGGTTCCGCTGTATCTCACTCAGCCACTTTAAAGCGGACTTTCTGTGAGATATGGGGGTACCTTGCTCTCAGTTAACACTCAATACTTGTTAACTCTTTCAGGGTGAACCTAGAGTCCTTGGTTCCGCCGTATCTCACTCAGCCACTTTAAAGTGGACTTTCTGTGAGATATGGGGGTACCTTGGACTCTGTTAACGTCTCAATACTAGTTAACCTCCTATACACAGTGCACTCCTCTTATATACCGTCTACGGTCCCCCTCTACGGGGTGTTTTATCCGCTCGATCAGACTAGGATAATCCTCGAGACGGCCCTATCCCAGTGCCCACAACCGGAACGTTCGGATGTCGTCCCACCAACTGACGCAAGTCAGCGAATTACCCTGCTACGCTGGGATACGAGGAAGGACCAAGAGGAGATTTAACTAAATCTACCCACTTGGCTGCGCAACCTTCACATCGATCCCGTCGCCCAGTGGAATCACTCGTCGGCTTGATCAGTCGCTGGTTGACATCCCACTTCTGACACCAAATGTTGATTCATGTTTTTCTCTCGCATTGGTTGTTTCGACAATAATCGACCAGGCACCGAGGTCACTTTAAACGTACGTTTATTGAGCAGGAGTCTCCACACAGGATAACAACCTAGCAAAGAGTCAAGCTCTCTGCCCTTAATTGCAATGCTTTATATATGTTAATGCCACCGTTTAGCCCCTCCCACATTACCCAATTAACCAACAGACCTGTACACAATGGTCATGATAACAGGCACGTACACAATGGGAGATGTTAATTAGTGGAACAACACTAGAGCTAAGACAGGGACATTTCTCAGACTTTCGGGAGTCAGTGGTTTACATATTCTTCAGCCTTCTGAAACTCAGCCACCTCAATCAGACGGGTGCGAGGAATATCAAAGTTGCGAATATGCAGCATCAGCAGGATAATGTGTATTTCTCAGGATCACAACTTCCTGAAACCCGCAGCCACATAGTCAACAACTTTGGTCAGCAGACATTTTAAGTTTCAACCCAGTTCACCTGACCTCCATCTTCCCTTCACAGAACCATTTTACAGTGCTGATTCAAGATTTACATTCACATGAGCACTTGGTGTTGGTTGCAAGGTACCAGCAACTGCAGTTCCTTTGTCTACAGAATTCCCTAAGAGCTGGGCACACCACATAAAGGGAGGATGCAAGCCCTGGCAGAGGAATCAAGGACCAAGGTAGCAAAATAAGGCAATGAGGTAAGCCTTTTAAGATTGAGATGAGGTGAAATTTATTAGAGATTCAATATTCAAGAGTGTTTACTGTCATGTGTCCCAGATAGGACAATGAAATTCTTGCTTTGCTTCAGCACAACAGAATATTGTAGGCATAAATAAACTCAGAACAGATCTGTGCGTTCATATACCATTGAATATATATATCCACACATATAAATAAGCAGATAAGGTGCAATAGGCTATTAAAGTTCAGATTTTTGTTTGAGTTAAGTTTAATATTCTGATGGCTGTGGGGAAGACCCTGTTCCTGAACCTGAATGTTGCAGCTTTCAGGCTCCTGTACCTTCTACCTGAAGGCAGTGGAGAGATGCGTTTGTGGCCAGGATGGTATTGGTCCATGATGATGCTGCCAGCTATTTTGAGGCAGCGACTGCGATAGATCTCCTCGATGGTAGGGAGATCAGAGCCGATGATGGACTGGGCAGTGTTTACAACTTTTTGCAGTCTTTTCCGCTCCTGGGCGCTCACCTTGCTGAACCAAGCCACGATGCAACCAGTCAGCATGCTCTCTACTGTGCACCTGTAGAAGTTCGAAAGAGCCCTCCTTGACATCCAGACTCTCCGTAAAATTCAAATTATGATGAACCCTTGGCATTCTTTACCTCAAATGACTGTGAAAGCTCATTTGAGGTTCATTCAAAGCCGAGACTGATAGATTTCAAAGCATTAAAGGACATCAAAGGATATTGGAACAATGGTGGAAAATGGCGTGGGTGCGAGGATCAGCAATGATTTTGATGAATGGCAGAGCAGCATTAAAGAACAGCACTTCTTTCTTATGTTCCTATCAAAAGAAATGATATAGAATGCCACAAAAAATAAGTTATTTATAATTAGAAAGGTACGATCCTATGCTAAATTATCTGACACTGTACACATTGCCATACTTAATAGGTGTGAGGTGACATTCCCAAGAGCGAGTTACAAAATTCCATCAGCAATCTGAGTGCTAATAATGTCCTTTGCCTTCATCTATGTTTTATCTCTCTGTCTCTACCAGTCGATACCCTTATTCAGACTGGTTAGGGATAAGGGAAATGATAGATATAGACAATGTAGAGAGATAAAGAACAATGAATAAAATATATGCAAAAAAGTAACGATGATAAAGGAAACAGTCCATTGGTAGCTGTTTGTAGGGTAAAAATGAGAAGCTAGTGCAACTTTGGTGGGGGAGGGATAGAGGGAGAGAGAGGGAATACCGAGCTACCTGAAGGGAGAGAAATCAATATTTATACCACTGGGCTGTAAGCTGCCCAAGCAAAAATATAAGATGCTGTGCCTCCAATTTGTGTTTAGTCTTACTCTGACAATGGAGGAGAACTAGGACAGAAAGGTCTGTGTGGGACTGGAAAGGAGAATTAAAAGTATTTAGCAACTGGGAGATCAGGTTGGTTCAGGTGGGCTGAGCGAAGAGGTAGTCCCGGCATTCTCTCTCTCTCTATCACTCCCCCACCTAAGTAGCACCAGCTTCTCTTTTTCATCCTACTAACAGCTAAAAATGGCCTGTTTCACTTATCATTGTTACTTTTCTGCATATCTTTTATTCATTGTTCTTTATCTCTCTATATCATCGTCTATATCTCTCGTTTCCCTGTCCCTAACCAGTCCGAAGAAATGTCTCAACCTGAAAAGTCATCCATTCCTTCTCTCCAGAGATGCCGCCTGTCCCGCTTAGTTACTCCAACTTTTTGTGTCACACTATTTCTATGTTATCCCACTTTCCCATCCATTCCCTACACACACCTTTATGATGTGGGAGGATACCCACACAGTCACAGGGAGAATATGCAGACTCCACACAGACAGTGCTGAGGTCAGGATTGAACCCGGGTCTCTGGCGCTGTGAGGCAGCAGCTCTACCAGCTGTGCCATGGCACCACCTCATTCTCATGACTTCCGTCCAGCAGGAAGAGAAACCAAGAATGGCAAGTGCCTCACACCACCTATTATGGTAACATCCATTTCCAGTCTATCTGGGAAAAGGTGCAGCAGGAGTAACTAAACCACTCACCACATTTGTTTCACCCATGACTAAAACCTGTTGATTGGCCTAACCAGATATTCTTGAAAGAATCACTTAAAGTCCCATCACAACTGTAGAGTCTTCCCCTCATTTTAAGAATTGTTATGATTAGTTTAGTTTAGAGATACAATGCGGAAACAGGCCCTTCGGCCCACCGTGTCCGTGCCGACCGGCGATCCCCGAACACTAACATTATCCTACACACTAGGGACAATTTACTATTTTTACCGAAGCCATTTAACCTACAAGCTGTATGTGTATGGAGTGTGGGAGAAAACTGGAGCTCCCGGAGAAAACCCACGCAGGTCACGGGGGGAACATACAAACTCAGCACAGAGAACATACCTGGTCAGGATGGAACCCAGGTTTCAGGTGCTCTATGGCAGCAACTCTACAACTCCAGAGCTGCCACGATATTGGATGCATTGTGAACATCACGGGCCTTGATGACACAGCGAGGATCTCAATCATTGTGATTACCCCACTCCTGTCACTACTTCACCTTCAGTATCCTTTTTTGTGTCATAAAGGAACATGTAGACTTCCTGTCACTCTTCCCATCTACCCATGGACACCACGCTTCATCTCTCACAGTTTATGACAAAATTGTCATAGACAATTGGTTGAGATTTCCAAATCGATCAGGCCTTTCCTCCAGCACCTTACACTTGTAGGATTTAATCCTCATTTGCCAATGTCTTTGCAATGTTAAGGTATCCGAGATAATTGAGGTATCTTGTAATTATTCATCACCTTCACTTTTATTTTTCCTCTTCTAACAACTCTTTCTGGTATCCTTTCATATCTTACCCTAGTAATAATTTTCTATGTGTAAGCCTTAATAATGTTTATAGCAGAACACAAAGTACTGGAGGTATTCAGTGGGTCAGGCAGCATCTGTGAATGAAAGCCCAGTCAGAAGAAGGGTCCTGATCTGAAACATTGCCTGTTCGTTCCTTCCACAGATGTTTCCTGACCCATTGAGTTCCTCCAGCACTGAGTTTTGCACGATTCCAGCATCTGCAATTCCTTGTATCTACAATATTTATAACTGACCATTTGACTGCAGGAGGTATTGCTTTTGGGTGTCCGGGGTTATGGGGAGAAGGCAGGAGAATGGGATTGAGAGGGAAAGATAGATCAGCCATGATTAAGTGGCAGAGGAGACTTGATGGGCCGAAAGGCATAATTCTGCTCTTATCACATGAACTTATGAACTTATAATACAACATAACCTTGATTGTTCAGAAATGGCTGCTTATTCTAAAGTTGTTTCAATAATTAAACTAGTCCCTATGTTCTGTCTGTTCATAGATTATTGCAGGTCAACTGAGATGGCAATATTAACAGTTGTCCATCAGTGGGTACACTACTTCCAACGTATGTAAAGCAGCTTCAATCATTCTGCCCCAGTCACATTTAAAATGGTAATGTCAGCACAACTCCACTGGGAGCTCATTTTACAAGTACAGTATATCATCAGGATTATGTTTCTCTATTATTTCACATGATTAGTAATGCTTTCACACCGCTGCCAGTTAAAAGGATATCATTTTGAAAGAGGTTTTTGTTTGAAGAGGAACAAATAATAATTTTGCAACTAAGTAATTTGATCTTTAACTGACAGTTTAATAATAAAATGTGATTTCTATGAGAATATATTTTCGTGTACATTTTTGCTCTTTTAAAACATGTTTGCCCTTTGATGTTGTAACATGAATCCAGTTATTTAGCAGTGCAAATATTGATGACAAAGTTCATTGATTTGTCTACCCAGCACATAATAAACAAAAGGTCATGAGAAATACACGAGGATAATGAATGAGAAAGATAATTTCTGTTGCATTATGATGAATGTTCAACCCACCAACTACATCCAACAGCAAAACAACAGTGAAAGCAAACTAAAAAATATTAATTATGCAATAAGGAACTGCAGATGCTGCTTTACACTGAAGATAGGTGAAAATGCTGGAGTAATTCAGCAGGTCAGGCTGCATCTCTGGAGAAAAGAAATGCGTGACGTTTCGGATCGGAGCCATTCTTCAGACAGAAATTGTTTGCTTTGATACTGTAATAATGAGCACAAAGTTGAAAGGTTCCACAATTCTGGTCTTGTAATGATTATAAAATCCAACATGATCTAGGAATAAAGATTTTGCTCTCAGCTTAGCGGCAACCACTGACTCAGAGTTTTGCTATTACTCATGTCTAAACGGCATCAGCGGCAGCGGAAACCCGACTCGGTCCCGGGGCGGCGACCCGACTCGGTCCCGGAGCGGTGGCAGCGGCGGCGCGGCGGCAGCAGCAGCGGAAACCCGACTCGGTCCCGGGGCGGCGACTCGACTACCGGAGCGGTTCCGGCAGCGGCGGCGGCAGCGGCAGCGGAAACCCGACTCGGTCCCGGGGCGGCGACCCGACTCGGTCCCGGAGCGGTTGCAGCGGCGGCGCGGCGGCAGCGGCGGCGGAAACCCGACTCGGTCCCGGAGCGGTTGCAGCGGCCCGACCACGGGCCCGGTGGACCCCCCAGGCCGCGTAGTTGAACTGGCCCACTCGTGGAGCTCGGTTGAACCGCGGGACTGACTTACCATCGCCCAGTGCGGTCGCGGCATCTGGGGCCTGGATCACCTCGGCGCAGAGGGAAACAAAGAGGGAAGAGACACAGACTTTAAGTTGTGCCTTCCACCACAGTGAGGAGGTGTTTGGTGAACTCACTGTGGTGGATGTTAAATTTGTGTTTATTGTGTATTCTGTCATTTTTGTTTATTTATTTGTAATTATATGTATGACTGCAGGGAAACAGAGTTTCGTTCAGACCGAAAGGTCTGAATGACAAATAAAGAATCTAATCTAATCTAATCTAATCTAAACTACAATCAATACAAATCAATGCCAGATTCTGCTAAGTGCTCAGGGTCACTTTCCCCACAGACACTAGCATATTGATAGGATGACATACTGAGACTAGAGAGGAGGCACTGGAGTCCCCAAATGTGACCATGGACAGTATGTTTGTGTTCTGATTGTTCAAAATGACACAAAATTTAGGAACGGAACATATAATAGTACTGCGCAGGAACAAGCCTTTCAGCCCAGAATGTTCATGCCAAGATCAAATAATCTCCTCTGCCTGTCCATGATCCATTACAGACAACGTTATCAGGCAACTGAATCTTCCTACTACAACTGGAGAGCAGTCCAGAACTACTATCTACCTCATTAGTGACCGTTGGACTATCTTTGGTCGGACCTTACTGGCTGTACAATTACTAAACGTTATTCGCTTATCATGTATCTATACACTGTAAATGACTCGATTGTAATCATATATTGCCTTTCCGCTGATTCCGCAACAAAAGCTTGATCCAAGAACTTATCCAAAATCACTTAAATGTCATTGTCGTATTTGCTTCTATGGCCATGCCTGGTAGTGCATTCCAGCACCCACCACTCTCTGTGTAAAAAACCTGCCCACAAATCGCAGGTACTGACCTCCTCACCATTTAACGGATCTCTCGGAGGCGCTGCTTCAAAAAGGCAGCCACCATCAAGGACCCACACCACCCTGGCCATGCTCTCATTTTACTCGGTCGTATGGGCCTGTCCCACTTAGGCGATTTCTCAGTGGACTGCCAGCGATTGTTAAGTTGCCGGCAGTCGCCTGAAAAACCGGGAACTGGAATGGCAACTGTCAGAGTGGAACACACACACACACAAACACATCGCAAAGGCGGGGGCCAGGGCAAGCGGGGTAGCGGGGGAGCGCTGTCCAAACAATTCCCACGGTGCAAAGCCAAGGTTATACAAACACACACCACGATAAACAGGAAGGTTGGCGCTGTAATTAAGACAGCTCAAGCACAGTGTACGGTAAGTCCTTTAAAAGAGGGGAGGAGAGGGGGGAGAAGGGGGGAGAAGGAGGGAGAAGGAGTGGACACAACATTTAAGAAGTTAGAAATACACGGCTGTGAAGTTTGGCAGACATTTAACATTACTGGTCGGTTCCTTGGTTCTGAAGACTACTGCTTATCTTTTTTTTCCCCCAATGAGCCAATGAAATTCACCGGTCAGCATCGGCTCCAACCTACGAGAACCTCTGAGAACCTTCGACCTCCTGGCAACCCGCTAGGGCCTCCTTGCGACCCACCTACGGCTCGAGTATTCTCGCTAATCTCCATAGCAACTTAATTCTAGTCACCGCTCATTTTTCAAATGTTGTAAAATTCTCGGCGGCCATAATGAGGCTACGACTAGTTCCCAAAATGTGGGAACTCCTCACGACCATGAAGGCGACTACCCAGCAACCACCCGCGACCATGTGGCGACTGCATAATCTCCTGCAGTCACCTAAAAAGTCGCCTAAGTGGGACAGGCCCAATAAGAGTCTGAAAACTGTGACTTCCTGCTTTGCAGAACTGCCTTGATTTACTTGGAAAGTCTCTGGCATAATTGTACAAAATGTTGCCCCATTGTACAATAATAGTAAGATTAAACTTACCAGTTTGAAGTTTGATCTTTATTTTATGAGGAGTTGCAATGAGGGATTTCGTGAAGACCCCGCCAGCACGCATGCGCGACATTCTTCAAAGCAGCAGTGTGGAATCACAGAACCAACAACAAAGAAATGACAATAAATACCAGTTGACCTTATGATAGAGGGTTGGGAGCGGAGGGCACAAAATCCCTCATCGCAACTCCTCATGAAATAAAGATCAAACTTCAAACTGGTAAGTTCTTGTTTAACCTTACTATTTCATTTCGGAGTCACGTGAGTGACTTCGTGAAGATTTCAAAGCTCTGTGATTTCATGCCCTGGATCACGTCCATGCTCTCACACACGCCACAATATGGATGGATAGGAGTATAAACATATTTCAGACTGGATGTAATGAAAAATAATAATGTTTATTAATTATAAACAAAGAAAAAACCCTCACTGGGGAATCACTGTATGTTGCTGACCAGCACTCAGCATGGCGTCCGCGAACATAACAGGAGCGGTAACAGGTTTGTTATAAAACCGTTGAAAGGTGGTTTCACTAGCCCAGCCTGCTGTGGCAAGAATATGGTCCATGGGCACCTCCATGACCTTTGACGCCGACGTGGATGCAGCCCTGGTGGAATGGGATTTAAAGACATTAATGTCAATACCTGCTGCATCCAACACGATTCTGAGCCACCTGGAGATCGTCTGTACCGACACTCTGTGATGTGGTTTCTTATGGCTTATCAGCAGATATTTCTCCATTCCCCTTAGGGTCCGCGTCACTTTAATATAATGACTAATATGGGTGGCTAAACAGAGCCTCACATCAGCGGGGTATGCCGGAAAAACCAGCTGCAGCCCTGTAAACCCAGGTCTGTGCTGCTTTAGTAACTCGTCAATGTAAAACGTTACTTTCTCCGGGATAGAGACCGTTCTATCAATATTGATTTTTTGTAATGTCTGTACCCATTGTGCTGATGTTAATGCCAATAACATCACCAATTTCAGGGTGAGTTTGTCCAAAGAAAGTCCAACTATGGGTGACCATGTCCTGAGTAGGGTTAATACTACCCCAATGTCCCAGATAACGTCAGGACGGGTTTGAATTAAATATACCCCTCATCAATTTGGACACTAGTTTGTGAGATCCTACTTCAATGGTAAGGTAGGAGGATAGTGCACTTCTGGCACTATTGATGGCACAGTAGCTGAGGTGTCCATCATGATGCAACCCTGCAAGAAATTCCAGCACATGTGGTATGGTTATGGAGTCATATGAGATGTTCATCCGGCTGCAGTAGGCTTCCCATTTTCTTATTTGGGTTAGGTATTGCCGTCTTGAGACTCCCTGCATGATGCTCTGATGGTATCCATGGTCCTCGGTGTGAGACCATACTGCAGCAGGGGTCTGTTCAAAACCTGCAAGCCAATAAGTTCAAGTGACTGTGGCAGGGATGGTATTCCCCTGTAACAGGGTTCGTCACCAATTCAGGGCATTTCTCCAAAAGAGCCCATGGTTCACTGATCATCCCAAGGACCACCAGATACCATGGTTGTGTAGGCCAGTTGGGTATGATTAGAATGCCTTTTGCAGAATCTAATTTGATTTTCCGCAATACCCGACTGATGAGGCAAAATGGAGGAAATGCATAGAAAAACCATTTCCCCCAGTGCAGCGAGAAAGCGTCCATCGCTATTGCCGCAGGATCTGGTTCCCATGATACATATGTTGGTACCTGATGGTTTAACCGTGACGCAAAAAGGTCAATATCCGGTTTACCAAATTTGGCTGTGATTTTAGTAAATATTTGGGGATTTAACATCCATTCAATGTTATCATTGAATATACATGACCTGCTGTCCGCCACTGTGTTGAGCTTACCAAGAAGATAGGTAGCTGATATCCAAATATTATGTTGTATGCACCAGAGCCAAATTGTGTTAGTCAATTCATTGCAAGAAATTAACCTGATACCGCCCATATGATTTAAATATGCCGCCACAGTGGTATTGTCTATTTGGAGACGGACATGAGTACCAGTAAAGTTTGGACAATAAGCTCTTAGTCCGTAAAATGCTCCAAGCATCTCCAAATAATTTATCCCTCCTGCCAACAAAAGGGTAGATTCTTGTGAGTCCCATCTGCCACCACAACTAGAGTTGTTGTCAGTAGCTCCCCAGCCATGGGAGCTTGCGTCAGTTTGTAAATACACCGACGGATGAGGCACAATGATGGGTTTGAATGAGTTACGAATATTGTCAATCCACCATTGTAACTCAATTTTTGCCTTAATTGGCAGCTGCATAGGTCTATCAAAATGTCCAGCATACAATTTCAATGCTGAAATCTTGGATCTTTGCAAATTTTGATAATATAAAGGTCCAAATTGGGCAGCTGGAAAAGTAGCTACCAATTTCCCAATTACCTTGGCAGCATGTCTAATTGTTGGTGTACTGGCGCAGACCAGATTATTACATGTCTCAATGATGTCCACAGCTTTGTTAATTGGTATGGAGGTAATCATTTGATTGGAATCAACTGTGAATCCCAGATAGTCCATAATATGTGATGGGCAGAACTTTGATTTATCTGGATGGGTTATAAATCCCATTTTTTGAAATAATGAAACAGTGGATGTGACTGCCAATTTTGTTGATTCCAGGGTATCTCCTATAATTAGGATGTCATCCAAATAAGCCATAACCATATAGTTTTGTTTTCTCAGTGTTGCTAACACTGGTTTTAGTAATTTGGTAAACAATCTGGGAGCTGTGGTAAGCCCATTAGGCAATGCTCTGTATTGCCAAAGTTGATCCATCCAAATAACCTTCAAGAACTTCCTGTGATGTTTCCGAATGGGTACCGAATGGTATGAATCTTTTAAATCAATGCATGCCATGAAGCAGCCCTTAGAAACCAATGATTTGGCTGTCTCAAACGTGTCCATTTTAAAATGGGTATATTTTACAAAAGTATTCAAATGGGTTAGATCAATGATGACCCGACATCCACCATCTTTCTTAGTTTTTGTGAAGATGTTGGATACGAACTCAACTGGTTCGTAAATCGTTCTTTCTATTACCCCTTTTTCTTGTAGTCTCAAAATTTCAGCATAGCCCTCCGCTGCTTCCTTGTTGGAAAGTGCAAATTTGCGATCCGGCATATGCTGAGACGGGGAAGTTGTTCATTTGTGAACTCAATTTCGTAACCCTGAATACTTTGTAATATAAACACATCTGAAGTGATAGTATCCCATGCCTCCTTAAAGAACCGTAATCTCCCACCAACATGAGAGGTTAAACATGCAACTGCATGAAATCCAGACCGCATTACCTCCATGGTTACCGGCGATCCCTGACATGTTTGGTGGGACGTGGAGGTGCTGGGTTTTGCGGCTGCCGCATTTTCCACGCCGGTCGCTGCGGGCCTTGCCCTAAAAAAGGCTTTGGCTGTTGATGCTATTAAAAATGCGGTGGTGCCGGCGTGTAGGTCCTTGCTGATTTTTCGGGTGGTCCCCGCGGTCTGGAGTATAGTAATCTCCTAGCCGCCTGCCTGCTCGAAGGGTGTGACCTCATTAGTCCTACCGTCTTCGCATGGTCATCCAAGTCTTTGACCTGCTTCGGTAGGTCTTCTCCGAACAACTGCCTCGGTGGTGGCATCAGGGATGCCCTACATAACCCTGCAAATTTTGGGTTTAATGTGGGCTTGATGGTGGCTTTGCAAAACGCATTTATTTCGTACTGTGTGGTACATAGTAATGCAAGGGCATCTTCTTGCTCAGTACTTAAGTCCATACCATCCACTGATCTCGCAAATGCAGTGATCCCCGATGTGAGCAACTTCAGAATCTTTTGTAGTTTGATTTCTTGTGCTCTGATACCTGGGCTCATATTCCCCCAAATGGGTGTATTCACTATAGGCACATTAAGTGAATTGCAATTGTTCGGTGCCTTATACCAACTCATGGCTTCAGCAAGGACCTGGTCTTGTAATTGATGATTGGTCAGGAAGTCAATGGTGGCAGCCAGTTTTGGTTTGAGGAGTTGACCCGAAGACTTGGGTTGTGCGAACTTGGATGCCACATCCAACAGTTCCTCCTGAGGAATTTCAGGTGCCACAGATGCGCGAACCAGAATCCCTTCCTCTTCCCCGGCTGCCTTGTGCTTCCCATTGATGATGGGGATATATTTAAATGTCTCCTGGAACTGGGAATGTCCTGCTGTTGTAGATTTTGTTGCAGGATGCGTTCCATCATTCGTTCCATACGTTCCATACGACCTTCTTCACCATATGCAGATGATAGGTCGGAACCCTCAGGTCCGAAGGAACTCCTGAGGCTTCTATCACTGGCCCGTACCTCGTCGAGGTAAGAATCCCGGCGCCGTGATAGGAAGTCGCTACCTGCCGCTGCTGCGGGGCTATGCGACTCCCGCGCAGACCTGCCGCTCGTTCGCCATCTTCCGGACGAGAATGGCCCGCTAGCCTCAAAGGCCATATGCAGTGAGAAGTCGGTACCTGCCGCCGCAGCGTGGTGACCCGACATTCGCGTGGGCTTGCCGCCTGTCCTCCTTCCGGACAAAGGCGACGTACGATCACGTCCTGCCACTGATGGGGGGTGCGGTGACTGTGATGAGACTCCACCTACCCGAGATTTACTGGCTTTGCTGGGTGGTGAGTCAATACTGGCCCTGACCGGTATGCCAGTAGACCCTGGTCTCGATGATTCACCTGTCCGCGATCTTGCGGTTTCCGGTGAATAATCAGCCCTGGCAGGGCTTGACTGTTGAGCAGCTCTTCCCCTGGCTCGTCCTCGAGTGGCCGGACTGGCTGGGGAGAAAGACCGTGCCGTAGAACGGGTAACCCGTCTGCTCATCTCAGCCAAATTCTCCCTTCCAGAGGGAGATAATGATATGGAGTCAGGATCTTGAATTACCTGCTCTGGTACTGTGCTCCCACTTTGCAGTTCTGAAAACAAGGTGGGTCGGGTCCTGTAGTCCCAGGGCTGCCCGGCTATCGCACCATTTCCCCGGCCTGACTAGCGGGTGTTGCCGTTGTAGAAATTAGCTCTGGGAAAAGTGGTCGTCGACTCCTCTCAGAAGTCCTGCAACCTGTATTTCTCCTATCCATGTTCCCTGTGAACAGAAAAAGTTCTAGAACAGGGACAACCAGCTCAAGGTTGCCTAAAACTTACCTGAGCGGGTTTTATGAAGGGCTGGTAGTGAGACGCGCTCCACCTCCAGCCGTCGACTGCAAATGCGAGCGACGATATGTCACGCATGCGTGCTGGCGGGGTCTTCACAAAGTCACTCACGTGACTCCGAAATGAAATAAAAGTTAACATTAAAGTTGTCTTCATACAGGAACTGAGGAATAGTTGATCATATGAAAATATTTCAATATTATTTATGTATCAAAAGCCAAACTGAAAATAGACTGATTGATGCAGTCTATATGGACTTTAGCATGCCTTTGATAACGTTCTGCAAGGTATGCTTCTCGAGAAGGTTAGATTGCACGGGATCCAAGAAAAGCAAGGTAATTCATTGCTTTTTTGGGAAGTAGCAGAGGTTGATGAGGGGAGCTTGTATTTTGGACTGGAGAACTGTAGACATGGTGTGCAACAATTGTAGACAGGCTCAGGGGTCTGTGCTAGGCTGTTACTATTTGTTATTTACCGTATGTAAATGATTTGGAAGAGAATGTACGATTAGTAAGTTTACAGAAGATGCCAAAATATGTGGCATCTCAGCAGGAGTGAACACCGTCAAGAATGACAGTGGGATCTGGATCAGCTGAGAATGTTATTGTGAAAGGTGGATGAAATATTGCATTCACCGTTTTAATCAGAAACAGGAATCTGAGAGAGTCCATTCCAATTCAATGTAAGAGCATTCTAGCTGGTCCCTCTTCCCATATCCCGTGTCCACATTTAAACACTACAATTGAAGCTGTCCTCAGAAATACAAATAGCGACAATCATCTAAACACTCATTGTGAAACATATTTTTCTTCATAGCACTTGGAAACGTTCCATTTAAAAATTTTGTGTTCTCTTATATATTGTTTCAGAAATTGCAACCTCAGCTGCAGAGCTGACTCGGGTACATCTTCAAGGCTGAATAAGGTTGCCTATTCATTTGACATGGTGTGCAACAAGAGCAAAGTTAGTAATTCTGGGGTGGGGGGGAGCGGTGGGTGGAGAGGAGAAAGGTAACTAGGCCCATGTCAAATTGATAAACTGATATATGTTTGGAGACTACTTTGAGTCTGAGCCTTTATAAGGCACTGGTCAGACCATATTTGGAGTATTGAGTATTGTGAGCAGATTTGGGCCCCATATCTGAGGTAGGATGTGCTGGTGTTGGAGAGGATCCATAGGAGGTTTATGAGAATGATCCCAGGAATAATTGTGTTAACATATGATGCGCATTTGAAGGCACTGACTGGGCCTGTACTCGCTGGAGTTTGAAAGATGAGATGGGACCTCATTGAAACCTACCGAATAGTAAAAGGCCTGGATAGAGCGAATGTGGATAGGACGATTTCACTAGTGGGAGAGTCCAGGACCAGAGGCCATAGCCTCAGAATAAAAGGACATACCTTTACAAGGAAATGAGGAGGAATTTATTTAGTCAGAGGGTGGTAAGTCTATGGAATTCATTGCCACAGAGTTCTGTGGAGACCGTCAGTGGATATTTTTAAGGCAGATTCTGACATATTTGGCCAAATGCAGGCAGGTGGGACGTGACATGTTGGCTGGTGTGGGTAAGTTGGGCCGATGGGTCTGTTTCCACACTATGACTCTATGACTCTATGACTCTATCTGGAATCTCTTGTGGCTCCAGTCATGTTTTATTGTCCTTGCAATATCTTGATGGGGTGACTACCTATCCAAGGAAATCTATGTTGTTGTATCCTATGTTATCCCTGGAATAAAATCTTGAGAGGCAGCTACTGACAACCCCTGTGGGAGTACATTCACACACAGAGCACATGTGTACAAATGTAAATCCCCTCACTGTCATCCTAAAAGAAAGTGAGAATGTAGTAAAATGCTATCAATATCCAGATAAAGATAGATGTTTTCAATACAGTCAAGCACCCACAGAGTAATTTATGCTGGCAGCTATCCACTTTGATTGTATTACTATAATAACTAACCTCAGAGAATCCTATTTACTTTGATGCTGTGTGGAGTTCACAGTTTGAACGTTTTACAAAGGCTGCCTATACACATTGAGTGTGACCTCCTGTGACAATGTGAATGATACAATGGGCAACAACAGATTCCAGATGGCTAAGAGTATACAGAGGACTTATAGCATTTGATAATGGTACATTCAACCACAACGATCTTTCACGAAACAATCTTGAGAATCACTGATCTACGATAAGATACGATACGTTAAAAATTTATCTTCGCCTGTAAATGGTTTCTATGGTTTGCTTTATACCATCAACTGGCCACTCTGTTCAAATCAAAGCCATATTGTCGAATAGATGTTTTTTCCAATAGATTTCTGGATG